>CM057339.1:894852744-896052744 GCA_030015575.1 Agapanthus africanus | reverse complement strand
AGAAAGGCACGATGAAACTTATCATTCATACTTTAAAGGTTCATACAAAATAAAAAGAAACGATTACAACGGCAGGACCTCAGACGCGGGACATGGATTGAGAAACTCAAACGTGTCTTTGTCCAAGATCTTCCAGGCATTTCGAACCATCCTAGTATGTTTTCTCTCGCGATCACAAGCATCGGGATCCTCACGGATGTCCTCCACCCTCTGATAAGCAGCAAGTATGGCCGATTGCTGAAAAGCCTGGTGTAAGAGATCAATGAGGTTGTCTCGCCTTCTCTTCGAGATTAGGCTCATCAGATACACCGAATGCACTTTATCCTCGGCGGCATCCAATGCCCCGAGCGGTACGCCGGTGCAAAAGAGAAGGAGCGCCTCCCAGATCTCCAGCACGATGAGTTTCAAAAGAGAAGAGCGACGAGAGAGTAGCCGACCATTATACTCATCAAAGCGGTTCATGATCTCAGCACGCTGAGCGTTGGTGAACTCCTGGTTCTGGCTGCGGCCCAGTGCACGAATGTTTCCGTAAGAAATGATTTCATCAAGATCATACAAATGGGCATCCATAATACCTGAAATAAAGATCATGAAATTCATTACAAACTTCTTCTTCTCGGATGTGAGAGAGACAACTCAGGGCAAGAAAACCCAAAAAGTCCCCTGGGAAGAACTAAGTTCTTCATAGGAATTAAATTCCTTTTTTTTTGAAAAAAAAGGAATTAAATTCCCAGAAATTCTTTCCCCATAGCCAGAGCTTTTTATGATGGAATTAAACTCCATGGGAAAGACAAACATCGCCACCGATCCCTAAAGGTTAGAGAAACCCTAAGAGATTCTACTGTTTGAAGGTTAAATGGTTTTCTGTTCTTGCTAAAGAATTTAAAGGAAAATGGGTTCTTGATTAAAGGGAAAGCCCTTGGTGTGGATTTAAAATCCAGTGAAGGTTTCTGTGAAAGTTCTTCGATTGTTCAAACATCATTACCTGAAGAGAGGGTCTTTCTTCAACAGAATTAAACTCTGGAAAATATTTGAGGCAGAGAACTAAGCTCTGAAAACGAGAATTAAATTCTCAAAGGAAGAAGATGAAGAGTGTAGGCGCTTCTGAAGAGACCCTTCCATTTATAGAATGGGATGAAAAACGTTTCATCTACCCTACTCCCAAAAGCAGATCCAACGGTCACAAAAGTGACAGCGTTGCACTTACGTGCAGACATGTAAGAACAACGATGTGGGGGCATTTGTTCCCTGATTAAAAATCAGGAAAAGATTCAGAAGAGGCATCACGTGGTCACACGTGACCAGTGGTCACGTGTTGGCACGTGATGGTTAAGCAGCGGCACAGAGCATATTTGTTCTCTAATTAAAACTCAACAAGAAGCTTCAGAAGATGCATCACGTGCTCACACGTGACCAGTGGTCACGTGTTGGCATGTGATGGTTAAGCAGCGGCAAGAAAAGGGAGTGCAGAAGAAGAGAAGCACATTCCAGGGGTCACGTGCGCACAAGTGACCAACGGTCACGTGGCCACACGTGACCGGCTTTAAAAGCCTTATTTTTTAACAGAATTAAATTCTGAGAAAAGATCTTTCAAATCTTTCCAAAATGGAAAAGAATTATCTGAAACCATTGGATTAAAAATCTAAAGGTGATTAAATACCACCAATTTATGGAAAAATCTTGGACTTGGAAAGATTTCCCCTAAATCTCACCGAAATAACAAAGAGATATCTTTGGATTTAAAATCCAATGGTGAATAAAATTCACCTAATAATCTAAAGGCCCAGATTAATGATAAATATAAATCAAATCTCTCAATAAACAAATCACATCTTTCAATGAAAGATTCACTAAAACAGATTGATTCTTTTCCTTCTCCTATAAATAGGTGCCAAGGGAGAGAGTTAAAAAAAAAAGATACACAAAGAGAGAGATATAGAGCCTTGGGATTTTGGAAAATTCAAAAAGAAAGAATTTGAATATCTGCAAAAGAAAAAACCCTAGGTAAGAAACGAGAGGCTTCGAAAGAGAATTTAATTCTCAAAAGAGTTTAACTCTTATATAAAAGAACTTAGTTCTTTCTCTGGTTGAGGATCTGCAAAGTGCACATCTCCCCATGAATTGAGAATTTAATTCTCATTGGGTTGAGATCCTGCCATGCAGATCTAAAACACAGAGGAGGAATTGAGTTTTGAGAATTTAATTCTCACAGAATTATAGGAATTTAATTCCTTTGAGATAAAATTAGGGTTTAACCCTATGTTATAGGAATTTAATTCCTTCAAAATGGACGGAACCAGGGTTTAACCCTAATTGAGAACTTAATTCTCTCAAAATCACAGGAATTTAATTCCCTTAAAAAAAGAAGAAATTAGGGTTTCACCCTATGCAAGAATTTAATTCTTTACATACATGAGGAATTTAATTCCTACAAAAAAGAAATTAGGGTTTAACCCTATCCAAGAATATAAGTCTTCAGAAGGAAATAGGAATTTAATTCCTCTAAAGTTTATTGCTAGGGTTTAACCCTACGAAGAATTTAATTCTTAAAAGATTAACAGATCTTTAAAATATGCAAAGAACCAGAGTCACGTGTTACCACGTGACCCCTGTAAAGATCCATAGAAAAGAGCTTTGAGGCAACGCCTCACGTGCCCCACGTGACCCTTTGGCTGAAACTCTAACAGACAAACAATTAAATTCCCATCACGTGACAACACGTGATGCTCCAAAGTATTCAATACTTTTGGCAGAACAAAGAGAAGCAGGGCGCTCTCACATGCTACCACGTGACCCCTCTTTCCTCAGTGTTTAACACTAATTGAAAAACTCTATTTGCAGTGTTTAACACTGAATTTCTTAGTGTTTAACACTAAATTAAAATCTCTGTTTCCAGTGTTTAACACTGATTTGCCTTAGTGTTAAACACTAATTTGGAATCTCTATTTCCAGTGTTTAACACTGATTTGCTTTAATGTTTAACACTAATTTGAAAGCCCCGTTGCTAGTGTTTAACACTGATTATCTTTTAGTGTTAAACACTAACTTGCTAATCTTAATCCCAGTGTTCAACACTGTTGGTATTTAGTGTTTAACACTAAATTTAGCCCAATTGGCTAAGTTTCTAGAGGTAAAGCCTCTCCTTCAATGAGCCAACAGAGGGCCGATATTCTAAACATGATTGGACTTAGCCCAAGATGGCCATAAGTCCTTAATTCAAACTTAACTGGGCTAATGGGCTCATAATATAATTAATTGGTCTTGGTTCCACATTGGGCCAAAGACTATTTAATCTACCTTGGTTCAAGGGTATATCTCTTCACTCCTTTGATACTTGGCGTTGTAATTCCTCAACGTCTTCAAAGAGGTGACGGGTCCCGATGACCACACATTGATACGGACTGTGGGGTCCTTAAACTCATGGACTATGAAGTCCTTAACCTTGACCGAGATGTCTTAAAACTAATGCCGGACTGTGGAGTCCTTAAATCCTCGGACTATGATGTCCTTAATCTTGACCGGGATGTCTTAAAACTAACAAAGGACTATGAGGTCCTTAACCTTGACCGAGATGTCTTAAAACTAACGCCGGACTGTGGAATCCTTAAATCCTCGGACTATGATGTCCTTAACCTTCACCGGGATGTCTTAAAACTAACAACGGACTATGACGTCCTAAACCTTGACCGGGATGTCTTAAAACTAACGCCGGACTGTGGAGTCCTTAAATCCTCGGACTATGATGTCCTTAACCTTGACCGCAATGTCTTAAAACTAACATTGGACCGCAATGTCCTTAAACTTCCTATTGACCGCAATGTCACTAAACTAAACAACAGGGCTCCCCTAATTGCTCTCTTGTTGGATCTAAACGATCCCGTTAAGTTGATCTTAGTCTAAAACTAGACTAACATATGCTTAACAAACGTTTAAGTCGATCTTAGTCTCAAATGAGGCTAACGTATCCTTAAATGCAACCCCCAAACCCAAATCTAAGATAATACGGATTTGGACTAGTCCACGCCCTACGGGCGATGACATAACCCAGTCTCCGTATACAATCCACAGGCAACCAAACACAAAATAAACACACACGACACGAAGTGATCATCTGGAGAAGGAGAAAGTTGTTACCGCAATGCGGTAGCATAATTAACTGGAGGGGCTTGCGCCTGCAGGGAAGAGCGTCCCCACAATCAAAAACCCCTTAAGCGAGGGGGAATCTGACGAAGTCTGCTACATCGGACGCATTCGTTTAAACCTTCGATACACGGTGCCATAAATCAACTTGGCATCTTCGGAGAAGTGGACGGATAGCTCCAATTAGCATCTGCCCCGAATTTCAGGCAAGATGTCCCTGTCGCTCCGTCTTTCGGAGGGGAAAAAGGAATGTTTCCTATCCACAGGTAGCATGGTTGGCTCTGTCATATGCCTATCTTAGCGCACTCTGGGAATCGGGGCGTGAAAGCACCCATGTTACGCCTGGCTTCACTCTGGCGTTAATTAATGCTGTGATGGGGATGCGTTCGCTAGCGCTTGCGATCCTTTGTGTGAACAGTAATTCCATTTCTGCAAATGTCTTAACGGAATCGTTCGGAAGCTCGGAGTACCATTCAAAAGGTGTCTCCGATAAGCTGCCAACGAATTGGCGAAGCAGTAGCTTATCATCACCTCCGGGTTTTCTCGCACAAAGCCCTGAATTGAGCGACATGTTGGTGTGGATTTCCCGTCCCTTTATATACATGGAATTTAGTGATCGTATACCCCGGCGGGTACATTATTTGGTCGTACCAACCCGGATAGGGTCGTCTAGTCTTAACAATTTGCCCGGCCGTTTCGTTCGCCTGATGAGCTCGTATCTACTGAGCGATATAGTCATCTAGGGCGGCTTTGGAGATGGTCTCCTCCTTGGCTGCTGAACAAGCAGGAAGGGGGTTTGACGTCTCCCCTCGGTCGTCTTCGAGGATAATCGGAGGGTCTTCAGCTGGTGAATCCGGCTATAACATCATCCCGACCATGTCTTGGAATAAAAGCGCCATTCATTTTATGTTGGCAGCTTGTTTCGCTGCCTCTTTGTCCTTCTTCTCGAGGATCCTGCGGAGGAACTCAGCATCGGTTTCTTGCTCTTGACGCTGCTCTGACAACGTCTCCGGACTTTCTTTTGGCCCAGTGTGTGCGGCCATCTGTGTTAGCATCGCCTGGAGCTTCTGTTGCTGCTCCAGGGCCTTTGTTACGGATCTGGTGAATGGTCGATAGCTCGTAGAGACACGGCTATCCTCTTTCCTGGATGCCATATAAACAGTGTGCACCACCATGCTCCCAGACTTGGGGCGTTTAGGTTCGGTGCCTTTCATCGCAAACACGGGGATTCTCTCCGGCCTTCTTCTTTTGTGAGCGATCGAAGTTGAGGGGGCCGTTGCAGCGGGTACCCAAGTAGACGATACCTTCTGCGGTACGACAAGGTGGTCCTTCTATTGCCTAACTTTTATCTTTTTCGGTTGGCGGGAGTAGTCTTGGTTGATCACCGAGTCTTGGATCTGTCGCCAAACTTTATGAATTTTAGAGGTCAGCCGCTGAGGGGGGTTGCTCTGTCTTCACCTTTGTAGCGTTCTCCATAGGTGGAGGAGATCTTTTTAGCACAGCCTTCGGAGAGTTCTTGCGTACCCTCCTAAGTGGTTCAAAGCAGTTCCCAGTTGGAATAGCAGCATCAATTTCCACCATCGGAGCAGGCAGAGTCAGTCCAGAAAGAGAGCTGCCCCCAGCCTTCCTTACTCGGCGCCAGTGACGACGGCGAGCATGTCGTGCTAACGGGACCGGCTCAGTTATGGGGGTGGATTTTTCATGCCCCCTTCTCTGATAAGGAGTTGTTGTCGTTGTTAGCCTGTCGAAAACCGATGTCCGCTGAAAGGGGATGGCCAACCTATCGAAGGCAGACTTTCGGACAAGGGAAGCAGTTTGGATGGCTTCAGCTGCAGCAGGAGCTGGGATAACTTTCTCTGGTATTGCGAGCCTCTTCGTGGGCCCCTTTGAGCTTAGGCTCAGCCTGTCGAAGACTGAAGCATTAGACTTGGACGACCCGTTGAGAGGGGCCACGGTAGTTGTAAGCCAATCAAAGACCGACTTCTTCGGAGCTTCCTGCGACGACAATGGGGCGTTGAAGCTCATTGGTGGGAGCATGGTCCTAAAGAACAGCCCAGTGGTGGTTGCGTCACCTGTTCCACCGGCATCGTATAAAGGGAAGCCGCTTGAGGCCCGTAGGTCACTCCTCCGGCGAGGACGGAGTGGGAGTTGTTGCAATTGTTGCAGTTTGTGCAGTTGGAAGCCATTGATCTTCACGGGAGCAAGACACCAAATCTTAGTACCTCAAATCCAGGGGCAACCATATCAAACCGCGATTCGTTCGCGAACACGACATATGAAGTGTGGAGTGGAAAGAGGAAAAAGTCCCACCGGGCATGCCAAAATCTGTTCTCCGCCGAAAGACGCGATTG
Organism: Agapanthus africanus; assembly: GCA_030015575.1. Taxonomy (NCBI): domain Eukaryota; kingdom Viridiplantae; phylum Streptophyta; class Magnoliopsida; order Asparagales; family Amaryllidaceae; genus Agapanthus; species Agapanthus africanus. Next base: position 896,046,253 of record CM057339.1, on the reverse strand, counting down.
GGATGTTGGGACGTCCGGCCTGAATTTGGGGGCAGATACTATTTGGTTTTATCCGTCCACCTCTCCGACGATGCAAAGTTGATTTATGGCACCGTGTATCGAAGATTTAGACGGATGCGGTCGATGTAACAGACTTTATCAGATTCCCCCTCATTGTGAGGGGTTTTTTATTGTGGGGACGCTCTTCCCTGCAGGCGCAAGCCCCTGCAGTTAATTACGCTACCGCATCGCGGTAACCACTTTCTCCTTCTCCAGATGGTCACTTCGTGTCGTGTATGTTTGTTTTATTTTTGGTTGCCCGTGGATTGTATACGGAAACTAATTTATGTTGTCGCCCGTAGGGCGTGGATTAGTCCAAATCTTTAATTTTTAGATTTGGGTTTGGGTTGGGTTTAAGAATCGTTAATCTCATTTGAGACTAAGATCAATTTAAACGTTTGTTAAGGATACGTTAGTCTAGTTTTTAGACTAAGATCAACTTAGTCTAGTTTTTAGACTAAGATCAACTTAACGTTTGTTAAGAACACGTTAGTCTAATTTTAGACTAAGATCAACTTAACAGGATCATTTAGATCTAACAAAAGAGCATTTGGACTCTATTGTTTTAGTTTAGGGACTTTGCGGTCCAGTTTAAAGACATCATAATCTGTAAAGTTTAAGAACATCATAATCCATGAGTTTAAGGACCCCACAGTTCGTGGAATGTCTGGTTGTCGGGACCCGTTACCTCTCTGAAGACGTTGAAGGATTACAACGACAAATATCAGAGGAGTGAAGAGATGTACCCTTGAACCAATAATGGTTGGGAGATCTGTAGTCCAATTTGGGACTAAAATTAAAGATTTATGAGCATATGGGCTCGATTAATCTGAATTAGAGATCTATGGCCAGCTTAGGCTCGGCCCATTCATTTAAAATGTTAAACATTTTAGCAATACTGAGCATTAGTTTGAGTTCTGACAAACTTTTTGTCTTTATTGAGTGTTGAGCACTCATTATAGCTTTGGGGATTTGTTATTTAAAGAACAATTTATGTTCCCTCAGCGCACGCATGAGGAGCAGGTGGCGCGCTTGGCGCTGAGCGCCATTCAATGAGCGCAGAGCGCTTATTTTAAGTAGCGCACACGTGGGGCGCTTGGCGCTGTGCGCCAGACAATGAGCGCAGAGCGCTTCTGTTAAGTAGCGCATATGGGAGGAGCACGTGGCGCGCTTGGCGCTGTGCGCCAGATTTGGAGCGCAGAGCGCTTCTGTAAAATAGCGCACACGTGAGGAGCACGTGGCGCGCTTTGCGCTGTGTACCAGACTTTAGAGCGCAGAGCGCTTCTTGTGAATTTAAAGCGCTAAGGCTCTGCAGTGCTGTGCGCTGGATTTGGAGCGCTGAAGCACTTCTTTAAACTTAGAGTGTTAGGACTCTGCAACACTGTTCGCTAGACTTGGAGCGCTGAGGTGCTTCTTTTAATTAGAGTGCTAAGGCACTTTTTAGGCAGATTTGCACTTTGAGAATTAAATTTTCTCATATAAGAGACTTTGTCTCATGGATCTAAGAACAAAGTTCTTATTTTATAGGAGATATTTCAATCTCTTATGTTTTTGATGAAAGGCTTTGCCTTTATGGATTTGTGATCCTAAGAGAATTGAATTATTCTCCCCCTCCCTTTTTATAATGAGATTTTATGATCTCTTTTGTGAAAGACAATTTGTCTTAAAGATCTAGGATCTAGCATAAGAACTAAGTTCTTTTTCTGATGAGATTTTCATCTCTCTGTTTTTATCTTGAAGAAAAGTTCATCTTCTGCCAGAGCTTGCTCTTCTCTCTGAACTTTCTCAAAATTTATGGGGGGGGGGGGAGGGTCCTCTCTATGAGACTTGAAGTCTTGGGGCCTTTATATAGGGTAGGCTGATTTTTTGAATCAGTTGAAGAGATATTTTCTCTAATTGATTTGGGGATGTTTCCCACCGTTGGATCTTTGATCCTAAGGCTTCTGTTTTACTGAAGGCAATTTCTTGTTTTTAACAAGATTGGAAAATCTTTTCCCATACAGAATTTATTCTGTATTTTGGTGATTTTTAATCACCATTGGATCATTGATCCAACGGTGCTCTGATTTTCAGAGCATAATCTTTCCTGTTTGGAAAGATTCTGAGGAATGATTCCTTAACAGAATTTTATTCTGGTCAATTGATGATTTTTAATCATGTTCGTTGGATCTTTTGATCCAATGGTGGAGAACATTTAGTTCTGGCGCTTGGCGCTCTCATGCTTTGCACGTGAGCGCTACCTCAGAGTCTTTGATAATTAGTGATTGGCGCTCAGCGCTCTCGTGCTTTGCACGTGATATGCTGCTTCAGAGTCTTTGACTCTTTAGCGCTGGCGCTCAGCACTCTCGTGCTTTGCACGTAAGGCGCTGCCTCAAAGTCTTTGACTCATGGCGCTGGCGCTCAGCGCTCTCGTACTTTGCACGTGAGGCATTGCCTCATAACTGAAGGTGTCTTTTCACCTTCCTTCTCCACTTTTTCTGAGTCAACCTTCTCTTTCCAAAATCTTGGAAATAGTTCCATCATGCACAACATTTTCTGTGCCTATACTTAATTGCCTCCCTTCATAATCTGAAGCAATGCTTCTTTTCTCTCTCATTTTCAGAGAATCATTTTAACAGAGAAGAACCATGGCTTGTAATCGCCCACATGCTCGCCGTTAGCCATGGGGGTGCCCATTAAGGAAATTGTTCCTCATTTTGCAGCGTGCTTGGTGAACCCTACTCTTACGGATGACCAATGCGACACGGTGCTGCACGAGCTCTTGACTCGTATAGGATCTCCTCTCCCCATCGGCTCCATTTGGCTCCGGATAGTTTTCTTGTCTGTGATCAATGATATTCTCCTTCCTCCGGCGGAGATGACTCCGGCAATGCTCGACGCCGCGGAAGACAAGATCGAGTGCTTCCACGAGACACTTTTGATCACCACAGCTCTGAGGGATCACAATGTTCGGCTGATAAGCCAGATACGGGCTCAGCGGGTCGTCATGTCTGCCTTTGCTGATAGGTGCGGTGTTGACCAATGGGTAGCTACTCTTCGTGAAGATCGCCGCTTTGTCATGGTGGAGAAGGGAGAGAGGGAGTTAGATAATTTTATCCATAGTTTTGTAAATCCCTGTACTTTCGATCCCATATTTGGTGATCTATTTCCTGTAGAATAAAAGGTTCAATTAAATGCTTTGTTTTTGTCGTTGAACACCTGTTCTTCCCCTGATGTGTGCATGTGCGTATATGAATGAGCCTGGTTTCACACATATCTGTAAACGAAACTTAAGCCGGCATAAACAGGAACAAATAGCTCTTGGCCGAAGATTTTTGCGTGAACAATGCCCATTTTTAATTCTCTGAAAATGTGCAGAGAAATCAAAGAGCATAGGAGTAGTGGGGGAAGTCCAAGGGTTCAGGGGTTAAAATATGGGGAGCATCCCCTGCGGGGTGCCCGGCGGTGCCGGTCACAAGTAGAATCTCGTCGGCCAAAAACCGGTGAGGGAGTTTGGGATCTTCACCACGTGTCCTAGTCATTTGGTATAACTCAGTGCACGTGCTTGTTTAATCTGTAACTTTTCATTTTATGTGCAGTGCACGTGTAAACCTTTGGGCTTCTAAAAGTTTAAAAGAAAAATCAATTAAAAATATATGTGGCTGGGGGGATTCGATCACAGGGGCTATATCACAGCAGTGCAAGGCTTTACCAATGAGCTACATGTGCTTTCTTTCTGTTCAAAAGAAAATCAAATTTATAACTTGTGCTCAGGCTTAGGTATTCCTTTCTGTATTTTGGAAAAAATTCTGTACAGAAAATTTAGGGTTGTTACATTCTACCCTCCTTATAAAAATTTCTTCCTCGAAATTTGTAGAAGGAAAGTGTAACAGATTAAAAGAAAGTTTGATGATAGTGGTGGTGTGTTGTTGAAGTTTGTGCTGGTATTGTTTGGAGAATGCATAACCTTGAAAGAAAAATAGGGTTAGGATAGATTCAAAGTATGAAATTGTTAGATTCAAGAAATATGAAATGTAAAGAATGATTTTAGTTGCCGATTCTTATGTTATATTGCTTAGTACTTCATACAGAATTGTCCCGCATGTCCATGCAGAACTGACCTGCATGGTAGGGTTCTATGCAGCACTTACCTGCATGGACCGCCAACAAAATCTGTCACACCCCGCTTCCCGGTGTAAGGGGAGGGGACGCGATTGGGTCCGCTACGTATTTACTCCGAAGTAAAATACACTAAACGTATCTAAGCAATATAAAGTAAAATGTACACAAGAGACATGAATGTAATTAACAACAACTTTATTTATTAAACATTGTTTTACAGATACAGCTGGAAATGTAAATACAGGGAAGGAAAGCAATGCCTAAATAATGGCATGAACTGAAAAGAAAGATATGTACAAGTGATTATAGCTCGGGGTCTTCAGTGTACTGCTCAGGGATCTGCTCCAAGTGCTCCTGTCTGGTATTGAACTCCTCAGAGTCGGGTCCTCCTGACTGTTAGTTATATGTATGCCCTAGAGGCCGTTATTATACATGTGATGTATATTATAGTGGATGCTTGGACATATATATGGAGGACTTTCTTGCTCGACATGATAGTATGCTGTCAAGTTGCTCTTTATCTTAACATGTACACTTATTGTCTCTCTATTACATGTTGATAAAGCCCTTAGGATGGGTACTTAACTACCACGATTATGATGCAGATCATACTAGTGGGGCAGAGGTAGTCGGTAAGTACATCCTTCAATTGTTCCTAGTCGTGGGAGTATCGAGATGGGGCATCGATATTCCAGAGTAGACTAGCGTATACGCTTCTTGACCCATATGATGGGCGATAGATAATCCCACATCCATTGGTGTTTGACATCAGAGATGGTATACGGGTGCTCAGTGGAGACTGGGTACACTGAACAGACTCGTCGAGAACTCCTAGATAGTAATATACCTATCGTCAGATAGCAGTTCTCTGGTGACACTGGTACAGGTTAGTCTGTCGCCCCGAGATCGTCATAGAGTCTTGTGTGATTCCCACTGTGCTTTGATTTCCACATTACCACGTTCAAGAGATCGTGCAAAACGGTGGTTTTTGGGTACAGTCCCGAGTCACATGGAGGCAATGAGCGATAAGAGGGGATTTCGTCTCTCCCAGTATTGGGGGTTGATGTTGCGCTATACTCGATTGGCCATAATAGTTTATCCCTGGGCAGAGTTGCTGAGATCTACTGGTAAGTATTATCAGTAGTTTCTCAAACCGTTATGGGCCTCACAACGGCATGACTTATCAGGCTATTGGGGTCTGACGTTATACCACCCCCAGGCTGAGATATGCGACATATCAGACGAAGAGACCGGACTGTACGGTAGTGTTACTGATTGGATTCACAGGAGTATGAGCAGGCTTGCTTGTTGATCTTCTGATCGCTCAATACCCGGGTGGCCGTTACGTTCAGCATACCGCTTGTAGCTTGTGGGTGACTGATATGATCACCACTTACTGCCGGCGTATTGACGAGTCTTTAGAGTCCTACACAGAGCTTTTCTGGCTCAGGCGAAACGAAGTAGGAGCACATATATGATATGTGCGGGCCCGAGATTAATACGCATATGTGATACCGTATTCTATTATCGCGATATGTGATATTGGACAATTATATGTGATATAGCCGGGTTATCGGATCAAGAGTTGATTCGATAAGTTGATACATATGATATTAGTCGGTTATATGTGATATAGCCGGATTATTAAATCAAATATTGATTTAATAATTTAATGTATAATTATATATTTGATATATTGATATATTGATTTACATTAACTAATATTAGCTCACTTAAGAATTCTTTTTCTCACTTGTGTATTTAGTATATATGTGATATATATTAATGTACATTTTTGTGTGTCATGCTAGATGATACAAGTGACATGGGTGTATATGACTCACACCATGCTTAACATAATCAAAAGTTTTATTTATTTAAAGTAATTCAAAATTGAGTGGAATTTAGTCATAGTTGATACTCAGTGGAAGCTTGTAGAATCATTGAATAAGTCCACCAATTTTGTTTTACTTAAGATATTTATTAACCCAACTGTTGGGGTCAAAAATTGCACCCCGGTTGACCAAGTCAAAGTCAAGGTCAACCCCAAACCAAGTGGGCCCAAGCCCAGATCAAGTGGGCCCATGCCCAAGTCAAGCCCCGCGGCCAGCTTCCCCATGCCAAAATAAAAATCATGTAACAAATAATTTTGATGTAATTTTTTGTGCACGAATGTAAGCAAAGTGGGCATAAAGCCAAATTTTTTTGTAAAGCCCATGGTTTATGTGTAAAAAGAAATAGCACATGAGACATGGGATGGGAAAATGCCATTTTGTAAATCTCAAGAGGCTATGTGTAAATGTGTAAGCCTATATAAGGCAACATGATGATGAATAAAGCATACACTTTTCATTCTCTCAAAAATCTAGGGTTTTTTGTGCCTCCTTCTCCTTCATTAAGGTTCTAAATCTTCTTCCCCTTTTTCAATTAAATCAAGAGTTTTACTCTTCCTTTCCCAAAACTAAATAGTTTTTCACCACAAAACCCATAAAGGGGAGCTCAGATCTTCTATTAGATCTCAAAAAGGGAAGATTTTTAAATCTCACCCCCATTTTCCAAGATCCGGCCAACCAACAGGAAAAAGAAGGAGACCCATCTCCAGAAATCCCATCTTGGGAAGATCCAGAGCCAAAGGGAGAAACAAAGCAGTCCCCTTTGATCATTTCTAAATATTTTTAGGAGTCTAACTCCATTCAAGATCCATTGGAGTTTAACTCCCTAAATTAATCTCTGTCGGGAGTTCAACTCCATAAGTCAAATCGGGAGCACAGCTCCCAGTGCAGGGACCAAGTCCCTTTTGCTGCTGACGCCTAGCACCAGCGTCCCAGGCACGTGGGGCGCTGGTGCTCCGGCACGCAGCGCCCGCGTGCCTGGCACGTGGGGCGCCGGCACGCAGCGCCCGCATGCCTGGCACGTGGGGCGCTGGCGCCTTCTCCCACGCATCCTTTGGATGCCCTTTCCCTTTATACACACACACATACACACACACACAGAGAGAGATACTCCACGACACTTTCCCTGTTAGAAAAAAATTCTAATAAGGCGCTGCCCCGCACCCCGTAAGGGGGCTGCTAGCCCCCTTGACCCGTAGCCCGCTATCCGGGTAGCGGGACCCCCGTAAAAACTCTGTGAGGCCCCCGATGTATCCCAAACCCCTTCAAAACACAAAACTGCATATTGAGTTCGCATGACCAGTTTGACCCGTCAATCGGAGCTTCTCTCGCTCCAAAGGCGAGGGGTAATTAATGGCAGCTTAGTCTGTGGATACCGGAGATTCGGATCCCCACAATCATTAAAACCCCGTCTACCCTAAGCAGGGGGAATCTGTAGTACGCCTGACAAGCGCACACGTATTCCCATCTCAATGGGGTGACGAAAAACACCCTACTGATTATAGCACGCCCGGTGGGACCAATTTCTCCTCCCATATTTCGGGTTAAATATCCAAACGAACTCAATCATCATATACATTGATTGCCTGAAATTATACTTCTTTGTGCAGGTTAAAAATTTTCAATTGCCATCTTCGAACGCAAGTCGGTATTTGAACGATTTTCCTTGGCCCCAGCTGGGGGCAAGGCCATCAACACTGACAAAATAATAAGGCATTTCGGTCAAGCTCCAGCGGTGCCCCTGACAACTGTTCAATCGGGTATCTTCTCTAAGCTCCCCGTCAGATGACCACCAAGTCATTAAACTAAAAACAAATGACCTCTACGTCGTTAAACTGGAAGCAGATGACCTCTAAGTCGTTAAATTGGAAACAGATGTCCACCACGTCGTTAAACTGGAAACAGTTGACCACCATGTCGTTAAACTAGGAACAATCGACCTCTAAGTCGTTAAACTGAGAATGTAAAAATGTGTAAATAAAACAAAAATAATAATAATAATAATAAAAGCCGAAATTATGGGGCAACTCGCAATAAAAATCAGCGAGTAAAATAAAGATGAAAAATAAATCCGAAATGATAGGGCAAACGCGAATAAATAGCCGAAATGATAGGGCAATCGCGGCCTTCACAATAAGAAAAACTGAAATGATAGAGCAATCGCGGTAAAAAAATCGACGGCGAATGATGAGTCGCTCCTAGTACCATATTCCAGTGCAGCGATGCAGACGCCAACCAAATTCCAAATCCCAAAACGGCGAATGATGAGTCACTCCTGGTACCATATTCCAGTGCAGCGATGAAGACGCCAACCAAATTCCAAATCCTATACCCCAACGACGAATGATGAGTCGCGCCTGGTACTATATTCCAGTGCAGCGATGCAGACACCAACCAAATTCCAAATCCCATACCCCTACGGCGAATGATGAGTCGCTCCTGATACCATATTCCAGTACAGTAATGCATACGCCAACCAAATTCTAAATCCCAACGGCGAATGATGCGTCGCTCCTGGTACTATATTCCAGTGCAGCAATGCAGACGCCAACCAAATTCCAAATCCCAAAACGGCGAATGATGAGTCGCTCCTGGTACCATATTCCAGTGCAGCGATGCAGACGCCAACCAAAATCCAATCTCCCGAAATTCTCCCGGCCCTACGGTTGGTCCCCAAGTTGACTACCGTATATTATCCACGGGCTCAAATAATTCTCATCATACTCATGCCCAACTGCAATCACCGGTTACGCGGCTGGTCTCCGCCCTTGGAATTATGCTCCATTAGGAAGACCCACTCATGTGTCCTCACGATGCATGAGGAGAACAAACCTTCGTTCCTTACGACTCACAAAGGAAAAACACACTTGGGAGTCCTCACGACTCCTAAGGAGAAAATACACCTACGGGATCCTTATGACCTGTAGAGAGAAAATGCTTTATGAGACCCTTACGGCTTATAAAATTGAAAAGCCTTAGGTGATAGGGACTTAAACCTGTCTCCTAAGCCATCGCTCCCCAACAGGGAAAGGCAAATAATGAATTGCTCCTGGCACATGTGCTTCAGTGTTAGCAACGTTGATGCCGACCCCTACCCCAAAATTCCAAGCTTCCGATCCAATAGACCCCTAAGTCTTTAAACTGGAAACAGATGACCTCTAAGTCGTTAAACTGGAAACAGATGACCCTTAAGTCGTTAAACTGGAAACGAGGGAAATCCACTCATGGCAAATGATGATTCGCTCCTGGTACCATATTCCAATGTAGCGATGCTGATGTCAACCCAAATCAAATCCAACCAACAACCCATGCGGCGGAATCATACTTCGTCTCAGAGTGTACCCCGTGTCGAAATCATTAGTTGCCTCGGAGTATCCACCTTCCCTATAGGAATTATGCTTCGCCTGGGAATCGGCCTCTACATCAAAACCAATGACATTCCGTGCCGGGGAAACGTCGACCACAGACACTCCGTGCTGGGGACAAGTCAACCAGCGACCTCCTCGTCGGAATTATGCTCCGACTCATAATCAAGTCAACCAGCGACCTCCTCATCGGAATTATGCTCCGTCCTGAAAACAATTCAACCAGCGACCCCCCCTCCCCCCGTCGGAATTAAGCTCCGCCTCGGAATCAAGTTGATCAGGAAGCTCTGCATCGGAATCATGCTTCCTCTCAGAGTGTACCCCGCGTCGAAATCAAGCTTCGCATCGGTGTATCTACCTTCCCTGTCGGAATTATGCTTCGACTCGGAATGAACCAGCGACCTCCTCATCGGAATTAAGCTCCACCTCGGAAACAAGTCGACCAACAAGCTCTGCGCCGGAATCATGCTTCGTCTCAGAGTGTACCCCACCTCGAAATCAAGCTTTGCCTCGGTGTATCGACCTCCCCGTCGGAATTAAGCTCCACCTCGGAATCAAGTCGACTAATAAGCTCTACATCGAAATCATGCTTCATCTCAAAATGTACCCCGTGTCGAAATCACGCTTCGCCTTGGAGTATCTGCTTTCCCTGTCGGAATTATGCTTCGCATGGGAATCAACCTCTGTATAGAAATTATGCTTCGGTCAGAATGTCTGCCGCTCGTCGGAATTATGCTTTGACCCTATTGGAATCATGCTCCGCTCGTCTGAATTATGCTCTGACCCCTTTGGAACCATGCTCCGCTCATCGGAATCATGCTCCGATCCCTGAAATCATGCCTCTACTCTTCGGAATTATGCTCCAATCATCAGAATTATGCTCTGATCCTTGGAATTATACTCCGACTCTTTGGAATGATACTCCGACCCTGGAATTATGCTCCGCAAATCGGAATGATGCTCCGATCCTCAGGAATCATGCTCCCCGAGGGATGCTCCGCCCTGGGAATGATGTTCCACCTCGAAGTCCAACTTCAAGATCCATCAATTTCATGCACACAACTCATGCATGCGATGTACATTCATTGATGGGGGGCACTTTGTTGGGGTCAAAAATTGCACCCCGGTTGACCAAGTCAAAGCCAAGATCAACCCCAAGCCAAGTAGGCCTAAGCCCAGATCAAGTGGGCCCATGCCTAAGTCAAGCCCCGCGGCCGGCTTCCCCATGCCAAAATAAAAATCATGTAACAATTAATTTTGATGTAATTTTTTTTGCACGAATGTAAGCAAAATGGGCATAAAGCCAAATTTTTTTGTAAAGTCCATGATTTATGTGCAAAAAGAAATAGCACATGAGACATGGGATGGGCAAAATGCCATTTTGTAAATCCCAAGAGGCGATGTATAAATGTGTAAGCCTATATAAGGCAACATGATGATGAATAAAGCATACACTTTTCATTCCCTCAAAAATCTAAGGTTTTTTTGCGCCTCCTTCTCCTTCCTTAAGGTTCTAAATCTTCTTCCTCTTTTTCAAATAAATCAAGAGTTTTACTCTTCCTTTCCCAAAACTAAATAGTTTTTCACCACAAAACCCACAAAGGGGAGCTCAGAACTTCCATTAGATCTCAAAAAGGGACGATTTTTAAATCTCACCCCCTTTCTCCAAGATCCGGCCAACCGACAGGAAGAAGAAGGAGACCCATCTCCAGAAATCCCATCTTGGGAAGATCCAGAGCCAAAGGAAGAAACAAAGCAGTCCCATTTGATCATTTCTAAATATTTTTAGGAGCCTAACTCCATTCAAGATCCATTGGAGTTTAACTCCCTAAATTAATAACTGTCGGGAGTTCTACTCCATAAGTCAAATCGGGAGCACAGCTCCCAGTGCAGGGACCAAGTCCCTTTTGCTGCTGACGCCTAGCGCCCGCGTGCCAGGCACGTGGTGCGCTGGCGCTCCGGCGCGCAGCGCCCGCGTGCCTGGCACGTGGGGCGCTGGCACTCCGGCATGCAGTGCCCACATGCCTGGCACGTGGGGCGCTGGCGCCTTCTCTCACGCATCCTTTGGATGCCCTTTCCCTTTACACACACACATACACTCCGCGACATTGTCCCTATTAGAAAAAAAATTCTAATGGGGCGCTGCCCCGCATCCCTCAAGGGGGCTGCTAGCCCCCTTGACCCTCAGCCCGCTATCCAGGTAGTGGGACCCCCGTAAAAACTCTGTGAGGCCCCCGATATATCCTAAACCCCTTCAAAACACAAAACTGCATATTGAGTTCGCATGACCAGTTTGACCCATCAATCGGAGGTTCTCTTGCTCCGAAGGCGAGGATATAATTAACGGCAGCTTAGTCCACGGCTGCCGGAGATTCGGATCCCCACAATCATTAAACCCCCGCCTACCCTAGGCAGGGGGAATCTGTAGTACGTCTGACAAGCGCGCGCGTATTCCCATCTCAATGAGGTGATGAAAAACACCCTACACCAACCATTATGATTAGCCATGGTTTAGTCTCTGCTTGAGTTAGTATATGATATTAACTCATCCATGGTTCCCTTTCAACACTTGACTTTTTTCCATGGTTGCTTTTCTTCATCTCCTTCCTCAAGCTCTCTAGATTTTTGGGAGATGAAGAAAATGAGTGAGAAAAATATTTCTAAACTGAGCAAAATTCCTATTTCATCATCCTCAACTAAATTAGCAATTTAATTTAGGGTGTTTGCTTTACTAATTCCATATTAGTGAAGAGATAGCTTGAGTTGGTGTCTCCTCGATGTAGATCATCTTCGGCCTCGAAGACTTCAAGCAAGCTTGTTCCTTTCATCTTGTGGAGCCTTTCTAGAGTCCGGGAGTTCACTACTTTGAGCGAAGGGACTACTACACGGAGCTATTGAAGTGAAGGACCGGTCTACAAAGGTTGTATTCCTTATTCACTTAGATATAAAGATATTTACATTCTTGTTTCGTCTAATTCTCTAGTTTAGATTCTAGGTTAGGGTTCTTTAGCGCGCCAATTTTTTAAAAGTGGCATGGTCGATACCTTCCAAAACCCAGCGGCAACCCTAAGGAACCCTGCAGTGGTATAAGAGCCAAGCTAGAGAATTAGACGATATTTGTAGAATTACGAAACCGAAACAACTCCGAAACACTCAAAATAAAAACCAAGTTTCTGTCGAAATTTTTAAGGCGTCTAAAATTTTTTTAAGCAACTGCAAATTGTTATATGAGATGTAATATGAACACCACAGAAATTTGAGCCCCCCTCTCCCTCTTTCCCCGCCAGAGTTTGACCGGCAACATGTAGTTAAATTCTAAGCTCGCCGGTTTTTTAGTGGGCTTCTGGCTTCAAATTTTTATAGTGTTCCAGTCTCTTGGTTTTGGTGTTTCAGGTGTTGCTTGTTTTTACTAAAATTGCATGTGATGTTATCTTTGTGCAAAGGCAATTCGGAGTGTTTCGTAGTCGTAATTCTAACATCGTTTCGGGTTATTTAGACGACGTTAAAAAGTTCGAACGGATATCAATAACCCATTTTCTCCCTCACTGAAAATTTTCCAAGAGTTGGATTTTTCCAAATTTAAAATCTTAAGAAAATCATGCAGGTGTTTTCTATGGACCCTCTAGAAGAATGAAACCCTAACTCGATTCTGTGACCGTCGGGACCGCCACCAAACCCTAGGGTTTGTGGTAGTTCCGTGGCGTCATAGGTGAGTCAAGGGTTGACCCTTCTATGGTTGGTCCATAGGTGCTGTGGCATGTTCTGGGTACTTTTTAAACTCCTCTCAAGTGTTGAGCTCTTTGGGAAATTTTGGGTGTTTGTTGATTCGATCGAAAAGTTTAATATCGTCTAGCTATCTGTGATTGTGATACAATACTTGGAATCCACAATATTTAGTTTTGTGAAAACTAATTTGAATTTTATAAATCTAGCAATTCAGACTCATTTAATCGGTTGCCACGGGATTTTGATGTGGATCAAAAGTCCGTCGCAATCACATAGCGTACGCGGATACTCGCCAGGTAACCTTACTAGATAGCCACACCCATAGCCCCGACCAAGTGACTGTAGGAGAACCCCGTCGCCAAAAGCATCCGTTCGGGTGCTCACGGCCGCGGTGTTCCGCCTAAGTGCACTTCGTCGACAGAATAAGGGTGCGACCGTCTACTAAACTTTCCGACGAGCATTCAATTAGGTTGTCAGGAATCTTGTTGAATTACTCGACTAGTTATTGAAAAGTTTTTTCAATATTGAGACTAAAATGCGGGGTTTATAATTGTCAGGCATGCGATGTCTAAGGAATTCATTTGGTTAGGCATGAAATCCAAAGTATGTGATACATTGGGTTTATGATGTCTAGGGTGGTTGCGGATTCCAATTGTTGTAGTTTTTCACTTTCTTTTCTGCGACCGTAAGTGTAATATGTGGTGTATTGCCGGTTTCGTTGCTATATGTCAACGGTAATTGGGATACGCATATTTACTTACGTTGATGACATGTGATGTTATGTGTTGCTGTGATATGTTATATTGGATCGTCATGTTTTGAATATCCGGGGTTTTTTTATATGAGATGAGAGTTTTTTATTTTCATTCATATAAAAACTTGTATGTAATATTCTTTTTTTTAGCACTTCCGGGTTGAGGATGATGTCACCATTGATCTATATTATTTACTTTTCCGCATTAGAATAGACCCAAGACGGGGAGCACAAGTGACCGTGTTCTAGAGTCCAGTGGGAGACCATCTCGAGGAGTCAAGACCGGGTCTCCTAACTCTAGAATTGATAGGGTTGCTTGCCGCTCTCGTAAGAGTCTAGGAATGTGGGTTTGGCTATTCATCACGACTGTAGAATCCGCGTTTTTTACTGGCTTAATTTAAAACACGGAATTCCTAGTATATCCAATATTTCATATGTGTTCTTCTGCTGCTAATATTCTGTGATGTGATCACTTGATATTCTGAGACAAATGCTTATATTATATATATAATATATAATAAATATTGTTGCTTTCGTTTCTTCTGTGATCCTTAGGAAGCATAATTGATGGGACATCATTAATGAGATTAATAAAATAAAAGAAACTTAAAGATATTGTAGAATCTTATTTTAAAAAATGGTAGCTCTAATTCTTGCTTTGCATAGCGGTATTCTTTGTAGAATATCCAGCACCTTATTCGATAAGGAAAGAGCCGAGATCCCTTCGCCGGGAGTGACCTCTTTAGCGAAACTAGCAGATGCTACAACCCACTCAGTTTTGTTTTTTATTTCTTTTTAGTTCATGCTTTGCATAGTGATATTTGTGAAATATCCAGCACCTCATTCGATGAGGAAAGAGCCGAGATCCCTTCACCGGGAGTGACCTCTTTAGCGAAACTAGTAAAAACCTCAAAAACACTCCTTTTCAATATCACTCGATTCTACAATGATATCAAGTTTATTATGCAAAAAGTTTTCTTAAAATCTGTCGTAGCCCTCCGTCATTTCAGATAAATACTACTTAGTATTCGTACTATGTTTGTTGACTATGTTAAGGCGTAGTGTGCGGTAGTTGATTAGTGTTTATCTGCTTAAGCATATGATGCGATTGGATTAGGGTAGTCGTGCGACTTTGTTGACTATGTTAAGGGTCGTCCGGGTGGGTTTAATTCAATCATGAAATGTACGAGTTGAACTTGGCTAACGCTTATGATTTGTTGAGCGTGTTAAAGTCATAAGTTGCTAGGGGCAGAATATTATCGGAAATTTCAAGTGTTGAAATTTGCAATGAGATTGCACGCCTTCTATGAGATAGCTGGATCCCGATACCCACTTTGAGTAAGAGTTACTCCTGGGAGAGTTTTACACATTACAATTAGCCAATCAAATAGGTGTCTAGAAAAGTGTTAATGGGGTTACGCCCCTGGAAAAATGAGGTTTATTTTAATTAGGTCCGTTCGAAAGCACGGGGAACCTCCCTCAAAATACCGACACTGGCCTAGCCGAAAGATTGGCGAACTTGTAGGGTGTAATTAATCCCGGCTAGTCTTACCTTTTATGTTGGAGATAGTGCCCTCATAGTCAATTATTGGATCGCAGGTACGTGATTGCAATGATTGCGGAGGACCTATACCGGTAGGACAGTCTTACTCGAGATAATAGTATGCTATCTGGTTTGCCTTTATCAGTCGTGTACATGTTCAGGTGACTGATTACATGTTACACTTTGATAGAGCCCTTAGGATCTTGCTTTACTACCAACTGTATGATGGCGATCATATACGTGAGAGTTGGGTAGTTTATATGCATATCCTTAATTGTGGTCCCTAGTCGTGGGAGTTTCGAGACAGGGCATCGATACTCCGGAGTAGACTAGTGTATACAGTCGAGACCCCGACGAGGGGCGGTGGCCGGTCTCACAAGCCACTGGTGTCAGTTGGATCACCTAAGATGTATACAGGTGCTCATTGGGTTATGAGTACACCGGACAGGACTCGCCGGGAATCTGCTAGTTGGTATTATACATATCATCGGATAGCAGTTCCCTGGTGACATGTGTACAGGTTAGTTCATCGACCTGAGGTCGTCATTTGTCTCATGTGAGTTCCCACTGTGTTTTGATTTCTACCCTACCACGGCTCAAAGGAGTCGTGCAAACAGGTAGCTTTTGGGTACAGTCCCGAGCCATATGGAGGCACGTGAGCGGATCGGCAGGGGATTCGTCTCTCCCGGTATTGGGGGCGAGGTCGTGCTGTGTTTAGGAGAGCCAGTACACAAAGTCCATGGCCATGGCAGGAGATTTACTGGTAGGTACTCCAGTAGTATCTCAGGGTGTTATTGGGCTACACTCCGACACGACTTATACTGCTATTGGGGGTCTGACGTTACTAACCCCCTAGGCAGATATGCGATACTCATAGACGAACGGACCGGACTGTATATACATTTTCGTTGTTAGGCTCAGTAGGGTTTCCGGATGAGTTCGCTCATCAGCCTCCCTTGAGGTCAGTCCATGGGCAGCCGTTACGCATAGCTAGTGCCGCTGACGGTTTGTGGTTAAACCCACTGCCAGGGTACTGACGAGTCATTAGAGTCCCCCACAGACAGTTTCCCAAGTTTGGGCGAAACGTTGTAGAGGCCGTATGGTTTTATGGCAGGGTTCGGAAAATGCACGTGCGTTTACGCACGTGTTATTTTTCGGGCAGATGATACTGGTCGGCTTTGGTTTAAGCCGGATCCGAGTATTATATTGAGTAGGTATAATATCTTTGTCTCAGTTGCATTTGTATTCGGTCGTAATACAAATGCGGGTATATTTATACAGTTACGGGGTTATCCTGAAAGTCGTTTCAGGATCACTTTTGGAAGTTGCCAGTTTCCAGTTTTCTATCAGCCGTCTTTTAACATTCGGTTAAAGATGGATTTATCTTTTCTTGGATGAGGGTGAGTCATGCTTCTAGAAGGTTCTAGAAGGTGATGACTTGGTTAATTGGTGCTGTGTTTTCATTGGTTGCATTAATGAATGGATGACTAGGTTTAGTGAGTCAGTCATTTCATTAATTAGTTTTGTTTACTTAAGGATATTTCTTCATGATCTTTGTTTATGTTCACCTCCTTGATTGCTCCTACACTCACCCTCCTCCTCCATATAAGTGGCCGGCCCCCTCTCTCTCCTCCTCCACTCACTCACTTGAAAAGATTATGGTTGTTAAAAAGAAAAGACCAAAGTTTTGGATGCATGGAAATTTCATAGTTCATTTCTTGTTCCATTTCATTTCCATCGGCAACTTCATTAACCGATCGTCCACAGACTTGGACGAAGTGAGACAAAGTCGTCTACTCATTCTCTACATCATTCTTGGTCGTCTCTTCTAGCAAACTTGACGACCGAGTTGCCTCAAGTCAGAGGCGGAAGCCCGTTTAAAGAATCGTTGACGTGGTGCCACATAGACGAGAAAATCGGAGATCGACGAGATCGGAGCAACCGCAACGGAGCGTGGGATGATGGTTAAAGAACGAAGGACTCGGATCGTTCGGTATAACCTTTCTTCACTCTTTACAGTTCGTTAGTTTAGCAATAATGGAAGATCCGGGTTAAAGTATACGATAGCGCCAGTTAAAAAGTTTTTGTTCCGCATTTGGCGTCTGTAGACGGCCGGGGCGCTACCGTAGACTTACAGTGGTATCAGAGCCTCACCATTTTGCTATACTAACTTGTGCTAACGCATTTAAAATATCGATCGAACCGGATATCGAAAAACACAATTTTCAAGCTTCACAGTTTCTGTCGATTTTAAATGATGTCCTAAAATTATTCTACATATCTCAGAAAACTGTGCAGGGTTTTATTAGAACACCGTAAAAATTTGGGATCATGATTCGACAAGACTGCCGCGGAAACGCGGCCAAATCCATGGTTTGGCCGCGGATCCGCGGCCATTCTGTGTCATCATGCCCCCAAATTTGCTCAGTAGGTTCTTCTCTGGAATTTGTGGTTTTTGGTATATATCTTTTGGGCCCAGATTTTGTTACTGTTCACCAGTTGTTCGTGGGGCCCACTTTGTGATATTTTGTCGATCGAAATTTAAACATGTTAGTTTACAGTGCTTACATTATATCTCCGACCGGGAATGTCATTTGATCGGTAAACCGCGTCTGATTGCTATAGTTCTTTTAGACGGGTTTGCGAACGTGACATTCGCGTTAATGTTCTGTGTTGTGCTGTGATGTTGCGGATTTGTCGTGGTGGATAGCAGTGTGCAATGATAGTGCAGTTTGAGTTTATTTGCACATTTGATATTGCAGGGCGAGCGTCCAACATGTGGACTGCCGTCACTGCCTGTTGTATAATATTCTTTTGGGGCACGACCAGGTTGCGGTCGATGTACCTGTTGTACTATTGTTTATTACTATACTAGGTTTTGCCCCGCGACGGAGTGCACGGATAGCCAGGTTCTGAGGGGCAACGGGTCCGCATCTCATGGATTTGAGAGGCAGAGGGGCCTCACTCTAGAATTGGCAGACTATTCGCCGCACTCGTAGGGGGTACAGTTTGACCCAAGGAGGGGTGCCCAAGATTACCGGATTCCGTGAAGTGCTGGGTGGTCCATTCACTATGCTGTAGGGGGCTGCCTCGCTTCAGGTTTTGGCGGGTAACTTGCCGCACCCGTAGGCGTCTAGGTTTCATTGCACAGGCTATCCACACGACAGGGGAACGTCGGGTTTCAGCAGTGGCTCTGTGAAACCCGGGGATCCCAGATTATCTGTATTGTTCTGTGATGCTTATTACTTTTCTGTAATGTTGCATATTATCACGCCTGGAGCGATTATTGTATATTGGTTTATATACTATTAGATGTTGTATATGTTTTACACCCGCGCTAGTTCAGTCCCCGCTCTGTCGTTAGTTAAATAACCTAACGGGTGATGACGGGACCCAGTGACGAATCCGAATGGCATATACGTACATTTTATTTTCGTTCTTTTCTGGTGTGATTGATTGATGGGACTGCGTTGATTCTGATCAATGCAAAGTAAAACAAACCTGTTTACAGTTGTTGGAACAAATTTAAAAAGTATTATTGCAAAGACGTTTACTTTTGTTATGCATAGCGGTATTCAGTGGAATATCCTGCACCTCATTCGACGGGGCAAGGGCCGATATCCCTTCACCGGAACTGACCCCTTGGGCAGAAGTTTGCGTCAGGGTAATAACTTCACTATAGTCGATTACAAGTTGCTTTGCATCGCGGTATTCAGTGGAATATCCTGCACCTCATTCCACGAGGAAAGAGCCGAGATCCCTTCATCGGGAGTGACCTCTTTAGCAAAAGGTTTTCGCCACTATATTTTAAAAAGCTATCAGGTTCCTTCAGCGATATCAAGTTCGTTACGTTAAAGGATTTTCGCCAAAAACCAGCCGTAGCCCTCCGTCACTTCTTTTGGGTATTCAGTAGTATTCAAGCTATGCATTTTAGCCAAAGTTAAGGCATAGTGTTTGGTAGCTGCTGGGTATTCATTTGTTGCATGGATAGATGAGTTAGTTTGGGACAGTCGTTCTGCCGATTGGCCAAAGTCAGGGGCATGTGCGGGTAGGTTCAAATTAACAAGATAGTGACGGGTAGAACTTGGCATGTGACTTATGACATTTTGACCAAAGCCAAGGTTATAAGAGCATGGGGCAAAAATCGTATCGGGAGTTTCTAAAGAAACTGAAACTTGCCAAGTATGCGCATACCTTCTGGAGTATGAGTAACGTGGATGCATTCCATCACGTTATCATGCGATGAGAGTTGGATCCCGATTCCCACTGATGAGTTGGTTTACTCTTCGGGTGATCCCGATTGATTCTTCTTTCAGGTTTGGAGGAGAATTTGACAGGACAGTGGGAGGTTTCCGGATTAGATAAAGTGATAACCATTCTGATCTAGGTTAGAGTGCACGCAGAGTGTTTCTTTTCTCTCTCTCTTTGGCAGCGACCTTTGACCGACCCTAGACTATGACTCAGTGACCAGGTTGACTGAACCTTCTTAAAATACTGGCTTTTGGATTGTCCGAGTTGCATAAGTCATTGCCACTCCTTCTTCTACCCTTTGCATTTCTCAGAACACCCGTATTACTACGGACATCCATTTCCATTGGATAGATCCATCGTATGGTTATATACGAACTCGAAGGGATTTCTTCGAGGATGGATCAAGGTTCAGGAGAAATAGAATTGGTTTATTCAGTTGTCTTTTATTATCACCTTCTCTCAGGTTGCGAGGGCTCCTTGGTTTAGGAGAGTACACCTATTACGCTTATTGGATAGTCTTATTCCAAACCATAGGCAGGTGCCGAAAGGTAGGGAATGAAGAAAACCAATTAGCCTAAGTAGGGTGTGCAGAAGGCAATAACTAAAGACAAAATAAAGGGATTAGAAAGAAAGCAAAGTAAATTGCGACTGTTATCATTCACGACCAAAACCGCGTACTTCATCGCCACTCCTATTTCACCTTTAAAAGAATAAGGTATTATTCAGTTGTCTTTTATCATCACCTTCTCTCAAGATGCGAGTACTCCTTGGTTTAGGAGGGTACACCTATTATGCTTACTGGATAGTCTTCTTCCAAACCATAGGCTGGTGCCGAACGGTAGGGAAGGAAGAAAACCATTTAGCCTAACGAAGGTGTACAGAAGGTAACGACTAAAGACAAATAAAGGGATTTGGAGAGAAGGCAAAGAAATATACGGTTAAAGTCATGAATTTGATTATGGAAGAGGCATTACTAGGAATACCAGGATACCCCTACGAAACATTTTCATGTTTCAGTGCATTGTTAAACGAAAACTGTTTTCCCGATTAGATACTTACTCCAAGGGTATGTATTTACCAGGTTTCATTCTCATATCTGTATGGTTTTACAGATGATGAGTGGGAGTAAGTTATTGGGAATTATGTAATTATCCTCATTATATCGGAATTCGTTGTAATTGGTGATATTTGAGGAAATCGCCAGGGTACAGTTTTCAACCTACGAAGCACAGGTTTTGAGTTATTCAACTCAGCGGACTTATACAGAGTATTGTATGTTGTCCAGTGTCCATCAGGACAAAGGGGTAGGTCCTCGTACTTTGTTCTATTTACTTATGACTTCTCTAGTTTTTTAGACAAGTGTTTCGTAGAAATACAAGGTCTAAGTTTTAAGAAGTTGTGGGTATAAGAATAAAGTAGAGAACCAAATGTCACAAGTATCGGGATTCTTCAAAGAGATCAAAAATGTAGATTCTTATGATTGGTATTCTGATGATAGTAATGATTTTGAGAAAATTGTTTCTCTTTCAGGTTACTCATAATTGGATGGATTCCTAAGTTGAGTAATGCTGATTGGCTTCTTTCCATTAAGTTGATATGCACTGGAGACAACTGCATGATTTGAATATGGTTCCAATTAAATAAGTGCCAAAGTTTCTATATTGGATATAGAATAGTTCGTACCTTAAAAGGTATTAAGGTACGGGGAGTTGTCCAGCTTATGCTTAAAACCAGATTCTGGATAACTCAGGGCACGTTTCTGTAATGGCTGTTTATGGGTTGACCCTGGCTATGACGAGGGTTGATATTCTACCATTTGGAAGATCAATAGTGATATTGTTCTTGACTCGCCACAGTTTTAGTAAAATGGATCTTTTTCAGAAAACAGTAGTGGGAGTATGGTAGAACTGGAAGTGATTCCAAAACCGCGAACGATTACGGAAAATTTAATAGGACCTATATATTCAATCAGGTTTGACATTCCAATTGCCACTCCGCAGATATAGTAGGTAACCTCAGACACCCGAGAGGTACTTCGGTAGGCTCAAGGACGGTGACAGGAAGGTTCTTATCTACCCAGACTTGACACTACTGTTGTTCCAGGCTATGAGACCCGGTAGGAGGGTTGTCGTAGTCAGTGGGAGCATCAAAAGCATAGTGGGCAAGTAGCTTATGTCTATTTATAGACTAGAGCAGTTATAGCGGAGATAGATCATCTAATTTTGATATGACAGTCATGGGTTTGACTTCAATCAGAATAGGGGATGGATCAGTTAAGAAGGTAGTAGGGTGTGATGTCATGGTATATGGATGACATACACATAGTAGGAAGTAAAAATTCTTATACTACGATCGGTTGTACTGTGGTCGTCACACAGTTGTTTCTCCAGACAGGATATGGATATAATATTTGACATCCTGGTTTCTGGATCTATGGTTTTAGATCTGAATTTGGGTAGTTTCCCAATGTGGGTACTTTGACAGTATTCTAATGGTTTTTAGAATAGTTGACTCCTAGCATGGTGGTGTACCTGCAGGTGATAGAGTCACCCTCTCTAAAGGTGTCGTATAGACTAAAGGGGAGAGGGCTGTGCATGATTGGCAGATCACTTGCTTAGGCAATTGAGTCAATCGTGAGGTGTCAAGTACCACACCAGATGTTGTTTTTGCACTAGATGCGATAAGTTTGTATTAATCCAATCCTGGAGAGACATAAGGAAGCAGTTATAGAACATAAGTGGATGTTCTACGGATTTGATGACGGCAGCCTCCTTCGGGAGACGATTATCATTCCAGGCTTCAAAGGTGACGTGGATGACAGAGTGATTGTCAGAGTTTTAGTTTTCCCCCTGACGAGGGACAGTATTATGGACAGGTGGTCCAAGAGGATACTGTGGGTGGCATGGTGCCGGATACTGATTAGGTTCAGTGATCGATACAGTCTAAGAAGTTTGGATTTGGAGTTCATTTATGAACTAGGTCCCATCAGATATCCAGACATATTCTAAGACAGGTATTACTCGATTCGGGAGATGGCTTTCTCCGCGAACTTGAGATTTAGAGAGATATAGAAAGAAACATCTAGGCGGATCCACTCACTGAGGCTATTTCTCGAACACAATAGTTTTACAAACGGGCTTTGTGAAACTGATTAGTAGAGGAGTTGGATGTTCGGTTTCACACGGGCTGTGAGTAGTCGACATCGCAATAATTAGCCTTGAGTGCAAGTGGGAGATTGTTGGAGATAGTGCCCTCATAGTCAATTATTGGATCGCAGGTACGTGATTGCAATGATTGCGGAGGACCTATACCGGTAGGACAGTCTTACTCAAGATAATAGTATGCTATCTGGTTTGCCTTTATCAGTCGTGTACATGTTCAGGTGACTGATTACATGTTACACTTTGATAGAGCCCTTAGGATCTTGCTTTACTACCAACTGTATGATGGCGATCATATACGTGAGAGTTGGGTAGTTTATATGCATATCCTTAATTGTGGTCCCTAGTCGTGGGAGTTTCGAGACAGGGCATCGATACTCCGGAGTAGACTAGTGTATACAGTCGAGACCCCGACGAGGGGCGATGGCCGGTCTCACAAGTCACTGGTGTCAGTTGGATCACCTAAGATATATACAGGTGCTCATTGGGTTATGAGTACACCGGAAAGGACTCGCTGGGAATCTGCTAGTTGGTATTATACATATCGTCAGATAGCAGTTCCCTGGTGACATGTGTACAGGTTAGTTCATCGACCTGAGGTCGTCATTTGTCTCGTGTGAGTTCCTACTGTGCTTTGATTTCTACCCTACCACGGCTCAAAGGAGTCGTGCAAACAGGTAGCTTTTGGGTACAGTCCCGAGCCATATGGAGGCACGTGAGCGGATCGGCAGGGGATTCGTCTCTCCCGGTATTGGGGGCGAGGTCGTGCTGTGTCTAGGAGAGCCATTACACAAAGTCCATGGCCATGGCAGGAGATTTACTGGTAGGTACTCCAGTAGTATCTCAGGGTGTTATTGGGCTACACTCCGACACGACTTATACTGCTATTGGGGGTCTGACGTTACTAGCCCCCTAAGCAGATATGCGATACTCATAGACGATCGGACCGGACTGTACATACATTGTCACTGTTAGGCTCAGTAGGGTTTCCGGATGAGTTCGCTCATCGGCCTCCCTTGAGGTCAGTCCATGGGCAGCCGTTACGCATAGCTAGTGCCGCTGACGGTTTGTGGTTAAACCCACTGCCAGGGTACTGACGAGTCGTTAGAGTCCCCCACAGACAGTTTTCCAAGTTCGGGCGAAACGTTGTAGAGGCCGTATGGTTTTATGGCAGGGTTCGGAAAATGCACGTGCGTTTACGCACTGTTATTTTTCGGGCAGATGATACTGGTCGGCTTTGGTTTAAGCCGGATCCGAGTATTATATTGAGTAGGTATAATATCTTTGTCTCAGTTGCATTTGTATTCGGTCGTAATACAAATGCGGGTATATTTATACAGTTACGGGGTTATCCTGAAAGTCGTTTCAGGATCACTTTTGGAAGTTGCCAGTTTCCAGTTTTCTATCAGCCGTCTTTTAACATTCGGTTAAAGACGGATTTATCTTTTCTTGGATGAGGGTGAGTCATGCTTCTAGAAGGTTCTAGAAGGTGATGACTTGGTTAATTGGTGTTGTGTTTTCATTGGTTGCATTAATGAATGGATGACTAGGTTTAGTGAGTCATTCATTTCATTAATGAGTTTTGTTTACTTAAGGATATTTCTTCATGATCTTTGTTTATGGTCACCTCCTTGATTGCTCCTACACTCACCCTCCTCCTCCATATAAGTGGCCGGCCCCCTCTCTCTCCTCCTCCACTCACTCACTTGAAAAGATTATGGTTGTTAAAAAGAAAAGACCAAAGTTTTGGATGCATGGAAATTTCATAGTTCATTTCTTGTTCCATTTCATTTCCATCGGCAACTTCATTAACCGATCGTCCATGGACTTGGACGAAGTGAGACAAAGTCGTCTACTCATTCTCTACATCATTCTTGGTCGTCTCTTCTAGCAAACTTGACGACCGAGTTGCCTCAAGTCAGAGGCGGGAGCCCGTTTAAACAATCGTTGACGTGGTGCCACCTAGACGAGAAGATCGGAGATCGACGAGATCGGAGCAGCCGCAACGGAGCGTGGGATGATGGTTAAAGAACGAAGGACTCAGATCGTTCAGTATAACCTTTCTTCACTCTTTACAGTTTGTTAGTTTAGCAATAATGGAAGATCCGGGTTAAAGTATATGATAGCGCCAGTTAAAAAGTTTTTGTTCCGCATTTGGCGTTTGTAGACGGCCGGGACGCTACCGTAGACTTACATTTTAGGGTTTGAAGGAAGATTTGATAAAAAACAGTGAGAGCCATCCTGATTAGATAAAATAATAATCAATCTGATCTTGCAAGAGCATGCGCAGAGTGTTGTCTTCTCTCTCTCCTGGTAGCAACTATGTCATGCCTTAATCAAAATAATAATATGGATGTATTGACCGAACTTGCTTATTATACTGAGCCGGGGAACGTTGGTTCCGCTTTATCTTATAATTGTTATAAGCCCGAGAAGAAAATAGGGGAATATCCGGATTCCTACGCAACCCAATCGAGGGATGAGCATATTGATGTATATTCTTCGGGTGTGTTCGTTACCAAGAACTATTTCTCAGTATCATCTACGTCTTAGGTATGAGATACCGGATCAGGATCCCACATATGTAAAATTTACATGGGCTACAGAAAGGTAGAGAACTGTGATTGGGTGATATGTTTCTAAGTGTAAAAGAATGGTGCAATTGTTGCAGCCAAATCAGTTGGCAAATATCACCTTGTATTACCAAATAGTAAATACATTGATTCTGAACAGATGTTATTACATGTCGAACCTGATATACAACATTACATCAGTTTCTTTATTAAGTTAAAGAAGAATATAATTCTGTATTGGAGGGTAATGTTGTGAACATTTTCCTGAATCAAGAGTTGATTGGATCAGGCACGCTATGTAATGGCATATATGTTCTAAATCAAACCATAGTTCAAAGTATACCGAACACACATAGGAGGAGTAGTTCAGAAATGAACAAATCCTTGATGTGGCATTTGTAGACTAGGTTATATCAATGCAACATGACTAGCTAAGTTACTAAAGAATGAATATTAGAATCTGTTCGAATTTTCATCTTATGTTACTTTCCAGTAATGTCTCAAAGGTAAAATGACCAATACTCCGTTTACTGGAAATTGAGAAAGAGTTATTAAACTCTTAGGATGGATACATGATGATGTATACAGTCCCATGTCTACAAATGCCAGGGCTGGTTCTTTGTACTTCATTACATTCATCGACGATCTCTCAAGATTCGAACATGTGTTCCTGTTGAAACACGAGTCTGAAACTTTTGAGAAATTCAAGGAATATAAGGTTGAAGTTGAGAACCGGATGGGTAGAAGTATTAAAGTCCTTCGATGAGATCGGGGAGGCGAATACTTAGGCATGGAGTTCCTGGATTTTCTAAACGGAGAATGGGATTCTCTCTCAGCTTACTCCTTCGAATACACCACAGCACAACGGTGTGTCGGGGCGGAGGTATCGCACCCTATAAGATATGGTGCGCTCTATGATGAGTATTGCTGAGTTACCTGTTTCCTTTTGGTATTATGCACTTGAGAAGCTGCATACCTATTGATTGGGGCTCCATCCAAATCAGTGTTTACCACTCCATATGAGTTATGGAATGGGAAGAGACCATGTCTTAAACGAGTTAAGATATGGGGTTGTCCGGCCTATGTTGTAAAGAAAAATCCGGACAAGCTCGAGGCAAGGTCAGTTCTGTAAGTTTGTTGGATATCCCAAACATTTGCGAGGGAATATCTTTTACCACACTGAGGAGCAAAAGGTGTTTTGTTTCTCAGCATGCCACCTTTCTAAAAAAGGAATTTCTTATGAAGAAATTAGGGGTCATGAGGTAGAAATGGAAGGAGTTCCAGCTGGACAAACTAACAGCTGATGATTTAGTGGAACTAAAGGATTCAATAGTCTCCAACGAAGCTCAGCCTCTCCGCGAATCTGGTAGGGTTCATCATCCACCTGAGAGATACTACGGTTTCCTTAGTAACGGTGGGAGCAAGGATTGCATCATGGTAGACGATGACCCAACTAGGTTCAGGCAGGCATCACGAGTAGGGACTTTGTGAAATGGCTCGATGCTGTGCAATCAGAGATGGAATCCATGTATACCAACAATGTATGACTTTGAATGTTGCACCAGAAGGGGTAAAACCCATTGTGAGTAAATGGATCTTGAGAAGATTCTTGGTGTAAATGGAAAAGTTGAGACTTTCAAAACTAGACTTGTAGTAAAAGGCTATCATCAATAACCAGGTGTGGTTTATGATGAAACCTTTTCTCCAGTGGCTATGCTTAAGTCCATCAGGATTAAAGCACGCATCGCGGAGTTGGAACATCTGTTTTGATGTAGCAGTCAAGAAGGTTGTATGTACAAGAATGGTAGATGAACCTTGTATATATAAGAATGTTGTAGAGAGTAAGATTGTCTTCCACGTATTGTACGTAGATGACATACTCTTGATAGGAAATGGTTTCCTATGCTACACTCGGTCAAGCTCCTCTTATCACGAGGATTCTCTATGAAAGATCTGGATGATACCTACTATATCTTGTGAATTATGATTTATGAGATAGATCTAAGTGGATGTTAGGAGTGTCCCAAATCCAGGTATATCAACACCGTACTAAAGGGGTTTAGTATAGAGGATTCTAAGCGTGGTGGTTCATCCACTTACTCAGGAATCACTCTCTCCAAAAAGATGTCTTCCAAGACTGATTTGGAGAGAGTTCGTGTGCAAGGGATACCCTATGCTTCGGCAGTAGGCTCTATCATGTATGCGATGTTATGTACCAGACCAGATATAGCTGACTCATTAGGTGTAGTAATCAGGAATCAATCAGATCTTGGGAGAATCACGGGACAGCTGTGAAGGACATTCTTAAGTACTTGAGAAGCACTAAAGAAATGTTCTTGGTGTTTGGTAACGGTGAACTCCAGTGGGAATCCTTTACCAATTCGAGCTTCCACAGTGATAAGGTCAACTGAAAGTCAGTCTCAGGCTTTGTCTTTACCCTCAATGGAGGGAAGGTATGTTGGAAGTGTTCCAAGCTATATACCGTGACAAACTAGACGATAAAGGCTGAATACATCGCTACCAACGATGCTACCAAAGTGGATGTCTGGATATTTCTTGTTCATGAGATGAACATGGTTCCTACCATTGAGCGTCCAATAACTGTTATTGTGACAACAATGGAGTTGTGGCTTTGGCCTAGGAACGCCAGTCCCATCAGCCATCCAGACATATTCTGAGGACAGTATCACCTGATCATGGAGATGGTTGATCTCCAAGGGATCGAGGTAAGGAGAGTTGACGCGAAGGATAACACGGCGGATCCACTCACAGAGGCTTTTCCCTAGAGAGACTTTTATGGGGCGTTGGGTATGAGATACTACAAAAAATGTTCTTAGTGCAAGTAGGAGATTGTTAGTTATATGTATGCCTTAGAGGCCATTATTATACATGTGATGTATATTATAGTAAATGCTTGGACATATATAGGAAGGACTTTCTTTCTCGACATGATAGTATGCTATCTGGTTGCTCTTTATCTTAACATGTACACTTATTGTTTCTCTATTACATGTTGGTAAAGCCCTTAGGATGAGTACTTGACTACCAGGATTATGATGTAGATCATACTAGTGGGGCAGAGGTAGTCGATAAGTACATCCTTCAATTGTTCCTAGTCATGGGAGTATCGAGACGGGGCATCGATATTCCAGAGTAGACTAGCGTATACGCTTCTTGACCCATATAATGGGCGGTGGATGATCCCACATCCATTGGTGTTTGACATCAGAGATGGTATACGGGTGCTCAGTGGAGACTGGGTACACTGAACGGACTCGCCGAGAACTCCTAGATAGTATTATACCTATCGTCAGATAGTAGTTCTCTGGTGACACTGGTATAGGTTAGTCTGTCAATCCGAGATCGTCATAGAGTCTTGTGTGTTTCCCACTATGCTTTGATTTCCACCTTACCACGTTCAAGAGATCGTGCAAAATGATGGTTTTTGGGTACAGTCCCGAGTCATATGGAGGCAATGAGCGATAGAAGGGAATTTCGTCTCTCCCACTATTGGGGGTTGATGTTGCGCTATACTCGATTGGCCATAATAGGAAATCCCTGACCAGGGTTGCTGAGATCTACTGGTAAGTGTTATCAGTAATTTCTCGAACCGTTATGGGCCTCACATCGGCATGACTTATCAAGCTATTGCGGTCTGACGTTATACCATCCCCAGGCTGAGATATGCGACATATCAGACGAAGAGACCGGACTGTACGGTAGTGTTACTGATTGGATTCGTAGGAGTATGAGCAGGCTTGCTTGTTGATCTTCTGATCGCTCAATACCCGGGTGGCCGTTACGTTTAGCAGACCGCTTGCGGCTTATGGGTGACTGATATGATCACCACCTACTGCCGGCGTATTGACGAGTCTTTAAAGTCCTACACAGAGGTTTCATGGCTCAGGAGAAACGAAGTAGGAGCACATATGTGATATGTGCGGGACCGAGATTAATACATGTATGTGATACCGTATTCTATTCTCGTGATATGTGATATCGGACGGTTATATGTCATATAGCCGGGTTATCGGATCAAGTGTTGATTCGAAAAGTTGATACATATGATATTAGTCGGTTATATGTGATATAGCCGGATTATTAAATCAAGTGTTGATTTAATAATTTAATATATAATTATATATTTGATATATTAATTTACATTAACTAATATTAACTCACTTAAGAATTCTTTTTCTCACTTGTGCATTTAGTATATATGTGATATATATTAATGTACATTTTTGTGTGTCATGCTAAATGATACATGTGACATGGGTGTATGTGACTCACTCCATGCTTAACATATCAAGGGTTTTATTTATTTAAAGTAATTCAAAATTGAGTGGAATTTATTCATGGTTGATGCTTATTGGAAGCTTGTAGAATCATTGATTAAGTCCACCAATTTTGTTTTACTTAAAATATTTATTAATCCAACCATTATGATTAGCCATGGTTTAGTCTCTACATGAGTTAGTATATGATATTAACTCACCCATGGTTTCCTTTCAACACTTGACTTTTTTCCATGGTTGCTTTTCTTCATCTTCTTCCTCAAGCTCTCTAGCTTTTTGGGAGGTGAAGAAAATGAGTGAGAAAAATATTTCTAAAGTGAGAAAAATTTCTAATTCATCATCTTCTACTAGATTAGACGTTTAGTTTAGAGTGTTTGCTTCACTAATTCCATATTAGTGAAAAGGTAGCTTGAGTTGGTGTCTCCTCGACATAGATCATTGATTGGTAGAGTTTTTGCGTGCTTAGTTAATTACCGCAATCAAGACGGTTTCGGTTGTAGCTAGCCGGTTGAGTACGGGTCGTCCGCAGGGACATGGGAATCTTTTTCTATGTGCTTTAACGAGTTAAGTCCAAATGTCCAGGTTTGTATTTAGATTAACTATGTGCTAAAATGATATGTAAAGAAGGCATGTTAGGGTTAGGATTAGATTAGTTTGAGTTAGGAGTCGCTCACTTCTTTCGTTGCCACTCTTAATATCGGTGTTACGGTAATCGGCAACAACGGGGATTAGCACGACTAGAAAGGAACTTGCGAATATAAGCTAGGCTTTCCAACGCTTAAGTTCTTCCTTTTGGTGCTTGTCCGTCCGTTCTTGGTTCTTAGCCTTAACCTCCGGTTAATTCAACCATAACCGGTCTCACTAAGGAATCACCGCTATCATGTAGGATAGGGTGCCGTAGGGAGCGGATTGTGGTTCAATTAACGGGAGTCCGAATTAAGATGTTGGGCAAGGAAAGAGTGAGAGAGATTTCCTTCTCTCAAACTTTTCTTATCCTACCCTAACAAGTATGGAAACTACTCACCCATTATAAGAAAAAGGAAAATAAAACAAAGGAGGAAGATAGAAAGAAAGAGATTAGAAGATTACAACTAGCTAATTGAGACCTCAATTTGGTAAGGATCAAGCTTAAGCATCATTGTTGTTTAAGGATAAAGAAAAAGAGAACAAGAAAGAAACAAACAACAAATAACAACTAAATTAACAAATGAAAAATACAAGCAATTATAATTAACAAAATAACAAGAAAAGCATGGTAACAAAAAGAACTCCTTTATTCATCTTTCACTCACAAAAGCTCACTATAAGTTTTTAATGGAGAAGAGATGAGAAGAGGAAGAAGAACAACAACATGTATTCTAAAATCTAAATACAAGAATAAGCTCCCTTGGCTTTGGCAAGTTCTGGACTATTTATAGGCAGGGAACTGGAAATCGAGAGCAACAAACTGACTCTATATAGAATGACCAAAATACCCCTGAAACCTCATCCACTGCGGAGCCCGTACGGCCGCGGTTCCGCGGCCTAAGCATGCTTATGCCGCGAAGCCGCGGCCCTTTAGTAGAGTTAGGCCATGAAATTTGGTGGTTTTCCCTTCTTTTTAGTACTCTTCAGTGTGGTATATGTTATTTCTCATAATCTCTTCACAATATTTCCAGAATTTCAGCAGAACAAAAGGTGATGTAATGTGGATCTTTTGTCATGATTTTTCTTGAGCTCCGCGTAGATATGTTGGATCTTGTGTTTCCATTGAGCTTTGTGCATAAAAATGACATTGATTTGCCATTTTGTCCCTTAAACTGGTGTGCGGCAACATACAAATAGAGAGCGGAGACCCGTGTTTTATCTGTGGTTGGCAGTAATCCGGAATTTGTCATGCTTTTCCATGAATTTCACTGTTTAGAGCTGAGAACATGTATCCTGCAATTGACTAGCGAACACGACTCAAGAGTACCTACCGATAAGCAATGTGATAAAAATTGGGCGGTATAAAAATGCAAAAATCTGATATGAACAAATACCCCAAAACTTATCATTTGCTCGTCCCAAGCAAAGCCAATTTATTCACAAAAAATTTCTAACCTCACTTTCGCAGGGAACGCGATTGCACTGAGCATGTGCAACAAGCCGTTAAACCTCTAGGTGTCCCTAGTAGGAGGAGTGTTGTCTCCTGAGGGTTTTCAGTGGATACTACCCACAAAATCCGGTCATGCTAGTTTTGAAAAATAACTATGATTCAAACCCCTAAAGTTTTGTTTCAGAAGATAACAATTCTATGATTCTAAGTCTAGACTATCGAACCCTTATTTTTCACACCTCGCTTCTTATTTAACTGAAGATTTTATATGTCTTTACGTGCAGTGCAAATAGTGTCGTTAAGTTCCAGAAGGATCGGTTAAAGTCATCATGTTACACAATGAAGCTCAGATAACAATTTTAAAAGGATCACATAAGCTTTATAAAGAGTTGAGCTTTTTTCAAGTTTCGTTTTCCAGTAAGGTTTCAACTTCAGAATTTCTATCTTCCTTAACAGGAAACTAGGTCTTATTTTTCACTCCACCTTTTTCTTGTTTTCATTTCATACACACCTCTGTGAACGTGCAATAGTCTTTATCATAGAATAAAACCTTCATATCTCCACTAAATTTTTTTTTTATAAAAGCCTGTCTTTTATCAAGATTATTCCCACACAAAGAACCGTTAGGAATTTTAACTCGGAGAGAACACTTGCTTGACTTTGTTTTAATCTGAACTTTCTTGGCTTCTTAACGAGCTTTGGGCCAATGCATCCAAACCAGTTGGTTTTAGGGCATTAGGTGTAGAAACACCCCAGCGGACTTAATTACTCAAGTTACCTAGGTCCAAAAACAAAAGACAATTTGGCGTGAAAATCATGATGATTCAATACGAACGGAGATATAACCGGTAGTTCAATTTATTTTTTGGATAAAAGACGTGTTTAGTGGGTTCGGTGTATAATCATTCCAATCAAGTTCCAGATGGGTTATTTTTCAGACTTAGTTCCAATTAAGGCATCAATAACATTCCTTCATATTCACTTCACTTCATAAACTATTCTTGATATTACTTATTTCAGAACAAACCTATTTGATTCTCAGAAAATCATTTATCCATTTAAAAGTTTTTAGACATAAAAGACTTATCATCTAATTTCCAAAACTCACGACACGTGTAGTGTGATGTAAAGACGTATATCAGCTATAGTTAACTTCAAAGGAGAGATATCTTTCAGGTTTTCAAAATCTAAAAATAAGATTTAGTTATTCTTATCTTATCAAACAAAACCGTCGAAATGTTGAATCTGAGTTCTCCCACTAGCTAACTTGACAAAAAAGTTTTTATGCTTTTAGAAAATTTCTGATTTTTATGGATTTTATGGATTTTAGTATGCAGATGCAAAATATACATATGAATGCGAAGGTTAGAAATGCGTACCGAGCGTACCCCCAAACGTAAGCTGGAGAGTGTCCTCACTGTCACTGCATGAAGAGATCATTTGAAGGGTCAAAATTGTCGGTTAGATATACACAATTTCTTTTTCTTTTAATATTTTTAAAGAAAAGAAAAAAAGAAAAAATGGAAAAGAATATCCACAAATATATACAAAATGGTATATACATACCCCCAAACTTATTTGGAACAGTGTCCACTGTTCTTGGCTGGATAACCGAAGTTTGGTGGTAGGCAGAGGAAGATTATGCAGGGTAAACCGGCTCCTGTAAGACCAGGAGCTCCTCTGTTGGTTTAGCGCTAAGATACGGTTTAAGTCGGTGTCCATTTACTTTGAAAAATGAACCGTCCTTTGGATTCTCCAAATCCACAGCGCCATGCGGATACATATTCCGCACAAAATACGGCCCTTTCCAGCGAGATCTGAGCTTTCCTGGATGAAAGTGTAGTCGGGTGTCGTAAAGAAGTACCTGTTGACCAGGTACGAAAGTTTTGCGCAAAAGGTGTTTATCGTGAAACACCTTCGTTCGATTCTTAACGACAACCGCGTTATCGTAAGCCTCATCCCTAAGCTTGCTCAATTCGTTCAACTGCAGCTTCCGATGGCTGCCCGCATCTTCGAGAGGCAGATTCAGCTCTTTTATCGCCCAAAATGCGCGATGCTCTATTTCGACAGGGAG
This sequence comes from Agapanthus africanus, assembly GCA_030015575.1. Lineage (NCBI taxonomy): Eukaryota > Viridiplantae > Streptophyta > Magnoliopsida > Asparagales > Amaryllidaceae > Agapanthus > Agapanthus africanus. The sequence goes on along the minus strand of CM057339.1, from coordinate 896,012,399 downwards.
GTGGCAAGCCTTTCCGTACACAAGCCGATAGGGAGACAAGCCAAGATCGGTCTTATAAGCGGTTCGAAATGCCCAAAGGGCATCAGTGAGTTTCAACGACCAATCCTTCGGTTCTTGGAAACCGTTTTCTCCAGTATCTGCTTGATTTGCCGATTTGAAACTTCGACCTGCCCACAGGTTTGGGGATGGTAGGGCGTAGATAGCTTATGATTAATGGAATATTTCTGCATCAAGGCCTCGAAAGTCTTATTGCAGAAATGAGTTCCATTATCGCTAATGATCGCTCGGGGATGCCCAAACCGGGAGAAAATGTTTTCTTTAAGAAACCTAACGACAACCTTGTTATCGTTAGTCCGGCTGGGCACAGCCTCGACCCACTTAGAGACGTAATCAACAGCGACAAGGATGTACAAGTTCCCGAAAGAGCTGAGAAACGGCCCCATGAAATCTATCCCCCAAATGTCAAAAATCTCCACAACCAAGATTGGTTGGAGCGGCATCTCGTTCCTCCGGGATATCCGGCCCAAGTGTTGGCATCGGGAGTAAGTCTTGCAGTAGTCATGAGCGTCTTTGAAGAGTTGTGGCCAGTAGAAACCACATTGCAAGATCTTCTCAGCTGTCTTTCTGGGGCCAAAATGCCCGCCACATGCTTGATCGTGGCAAAATGACAGCACACTCTTGAATTCCTCGTCAGGGACACACCGACGAATAATCTGGTCGGGACAGTACTTGAACAGATAGGGTTCGTCCCAGTAAAAGTGTTTTACTTGGGATAAGAATCGAAGTCTGTCCTGACGTGACCATTCAGTCGGTAGTAATCCTGTGGCCAAATAGTTCACAATATCTGCGAACCAGGATTCGCAAGATACTGTCAAGAGCTGTTCATCCAGGAAAACATCGTTGATCGGAATGTGAAGCGACGGCGAAGAAGGAAGTCATGAGAGATGGTCGGCGACTACGTTTTCACATCCTCTTTTGTCCTTAATGATAAGGTCAAACTCTTGAAGCAAGAGGATCCAACGTATCAGCCGAGATTTTGCATCTTTCTTCGCAAAAAGATAGCGCAGAGCAGAATGGTCTGTGTAGACAATGACTGGAGAGCCGATGAGGTAGGGCCTGAACTTTTCTAAAGCAAATATAACAGCCAAGAATTCCTTCTCAGTTGTTGTATAATTAAGTTGGGCGTCGTTCAGGGTTCGGCTAGCATAATAGATTACGTGCGGCATCTTGTTGATGTGTTGTCCAAGGACAGCACCAATGGCAAAGTCGGATGCATCGCACATAATCTCAAATGGGTGCGTCCAGTCAGGTGAAGAAAGAACGGGAGCAGAAGTGAGTGAGCTTTTTAATGATTCGAACGCATTCACACAGCTCGAGTTGAAGTCGAATGGCGTGTCCTTGTCCAGTAGAAGAGTCAAGGGCCTAGCAATCTTGCTAAAGTCCTTGATGAACCGTCTATAGAAACCGGCATGGCCAAGGAAGGCTCGGATGTCTCGGACGCATCTGGGAGGAGGGAGATTGGAAATGACCTCAATCTTCGCTTTGTCAACCTCTATGCCATTTTGCGAAATGATATGTCCTAAGACAATACCTTCGCGCACCATGAAGTGGCACTTCTCCCAATTCAAAGTGAGGTTCTTGTCCTTACATCGGGTAAGGACAGCATCGAGATGCAGCAAACACTCATTGAAGGAATCGCCGAAGATGGAGAAATCGTCCATGAAGATCTCCAGGAATTTTTCCACCATGTCTGAGAAGATTCCCATCATACACCGCTGGAAGGTAGCGGGCACATTGCATAACCCAAAGGGCATGCGACGATATGCAAACGTGCTGAAAGGAAAAGTGAATGTGGTCTTGTCCTGGTCTTTTTCAGCGATGGGAATCTGATTATAGCCGGAGTAGCCATCAAGAAAGCAGTAGTACTCGTGTCCGGCCAATCGTTCAAGCATCTGGTCAATGAAAGGTAGCGGAAAGTGGTCCTTCCGCGTTGCGGCATTGAGTTTTCTGTAATCGATGCATACTCGCTATCCAGTTTGGGTGCGAGTAGGGATTAACTTGTTTGCCTCGTTAGTGATGACCATTATGCCTGATTTCTTGGGGACAACATGAATGGGGCTAACCCACTGGCTATCAGAGATAGGATAAATGATACCACTATCCAGACATTTTACGATCTCCTTCTTTATAGCCTCCTTCATGACTGGGTTGAGACGTCTTTGTGGATCCCTGGCTGGTTTGGCATCATCCATCAGATGAATGTGATGTTCAACGATCAGGGGACTAATCCCCTTGATGTCCGCCATGGACCAGCCAAAAGCTTGCCTATTGCTATGCAAGACCGCGAGAAGGGCTCTCTCTTGCTCGGGAGCTAGTGAAGCCAAGATGATAACAGGGAGGGTCTTGTTCTCACCCAAGTAAGCGTACTTAAGGTGAGATGGCAAAGGCTTGAGTTCGAGCGTTGGAGGTGAAACGATTGAAGGCAAGATTGGTGAAAAGGTCTCAAACTCAAAAGATTCCAGCAAAGGTTCAAAACGAGTGTAAGCGACCGAGTTGGATGGTTCAGGTAACTCATCCGGAAATTCGAAGGATTCAAACTCAGGTGGTGAGTGGCTAAGATCGTTCGAGAAAGTGAAACACTCGTAGTCATTGTCGGGCTCAGAAGCAGTAGCAGGATCGAAGAGGAACGCACTAGTGGCGTTAAGGTTATCGTGATCGAACAAAAACTCCTCGAATTCACACTCTTCTGGGGTGATCTCCTGGATCGAGCAAACGTCTAGTATATGAGCATTAGGTTCGGAGGGCTAATTCCCCAACCTAAAAATGTTGAGTTCAATTGTCATGTTTCCAAAAAATAGGTTCATCGAACCATTTCGACAATTGATCACAGCATTTGAGGTTGCAAGGAATGGGCGACCGAGTATCACCGGAATTTGATTCCGGGGGTTAGCTACAGGCTGTGTGTCTAATACAATGAAGTCAACGGGGAATATGAAGTCCCCAACCTTGATTAACACATCCTCTAGCTCACCCCTAGGATGGGTGATCGATCGGTCGGCCATTTGGAGAGTGTAGTGTGTGGGTTTCAGCTCTCCTACACCTAGTTGCTCATATACTGAGTACGGAAGCAGGTTAACACTGGCACCAAGATGTAATAGTGCGCGGTTGATGTTCTTATCCCCAATGGTAATAGAAATCATAGGACAGCCAGGGTCCTTCCGTTTTTGAGGTAAAGATTGGGTAAGAGCATCACTCACAGCACTAGCCAAGAAAACTTTCTTAGGTACCTGAGACTTCCTCTTTTTCGTGCACAAGTCCTTTAAGATTTTTGCGTAGGACGGGACTTGTTGGACAACATCTAAAAGGGGAATGTTGATGTTAACCTGTTTAAACAACTCTAAAATCTTCTCCATTTGTGGATTTTGTTTATTTGACCTCAACCGGTTTGGAAATGGAACATTTTTAAAATTAGTTGAGTCCAATGCTTATAGAGAAGATTGTGGAGTTGGAACGGATCCCAGAGCTGGTTTTTTCGTGGAGTGAGAAGTGTGTCCGTTTAGAGCAGAAGAAGAGGAAGAGCCTTTTGAAGAATGGAGAATAGGCTCAGAAGACGAAGAAGGAGAAGAAGAAGAAGAAGCGGCCGGGGTGTCATCGTCGATCCGTGTGCCAATATTGTTTTGCAGCATCCTTCCCGATCTCAATGTAGTCACGGTACTCACATTATGGTTCTGTTGTTCAAGAGCAACATGTACATTATGTGGGTGACCGGGATTTGGGAGTGGTTGGGACGGAAGCTTCCCCTTCTCTCGCTCACTTAAGGCTGCATTCAGTTGTGCTATCTGGGCTTCGATGGTTTTGATGCTTTGCCCGTGAGCGGCAGTGTGTTGCACCAAGGACTGAATAGAAGACTGGATGTTTGCGGTGGATTGTGTCGATTGTTTAACGAACGCCTCCAGACTTCGTTCTAGCGAGGAAACCTTATCGTTGTTTGACGGAACAAAGTTGTTTTGAGGAAAAGAATTGTTGGGTGCAAAGTTGTTCGTCTGATTTTGAAAAGGTTGGGGTTGAAAGGGCTGCTGAAACTGATGTTGAGTTTGTTGTTGCGCTTGTTATTGCGGAGGAGGGAGCCTCTGGAAATTGTTGCCTTGGAATTGATGCTGATTCTGATTCAAGGCGAAATTGGGGTGGTTCCTCCAACCGGGATTGTAGGTGGAAGAGTATGGATCATTTCTTGGTCTTTGCTGAAATGCAGCATTAACCTGATCCTGTCCTTAAGATGGTGGATTGTATGGACACTCTTCGGTTAAGTGAGATGGATCGGAACAACAAGCACAAATGGTACGAAGGGGAAGAACAAGGGCAGGAGCAGGAGATGAAAATTTGCTCTCTATTGCTTCAAGTTTTCTCGTTATTGCAGCCATTTCAGCTTTCATCGCAATAGAGATATCGAGTTGGTGAATTCCTACCCTAGACTGACCGGTAGAAGTGGAGGTAGAAGAAGAAGAAGTCGGTCTGGTGCTCTCCCATTGTAGCGTTTGTTCTGCAAGGTCGTCGAAGAATTGCCACGCTTCCTCGTCAGATTTCGATAGGAAGTGGCCCTGACAAATGGTTTCCAACAACTGCTTGGTCGCTGGGTTCAGGCCCTCGTATAAGGTTTGGCAAAGTTGTCATTTCTCGATACCATGGTGAGGGCACTGAACAAGAAGGTCTTTATACCGGTCAAAGCACTTCCAGAAGGGTTCAGTAGGAAGCTGAGAGAATTGGTTGATTTCGTTACGGATCCTTGCGGTTTTATGATTCGGATAGAATTTCTTGAGAAACGCTTTCACAAACTCGTCCCAACTGGTTATGGAGTGGGAAGCGGTGCTATACAGCCATTTTTCAGCAAGATCGCACAAAGTGAATGGAATGACCCATAGCCGTATAGCATTGTCTGACAGCTAGGTAGTTTTCATCATGGCACAAACATTTTGGAACATGTTGATGAAGATATAGGCATCTTCATATTCAAGCCCATGAAATTTCGGAAGCATGTTAATGAAGTGGGGCTTAATTTCAAAATTATCCCCATTGGCCGGTGGAAGGGAAAGACAGGTGGGAAGTGCAGAACGGGTGGGATAGAAACGATCCTGGAGCGCGATTCGCTGCGGCGCTACAACAGGCGGTGGTGGTGGGTTATTCGCATCCATAGGAGGTCGAATCAATCCCGGGGGAGTTGTAGGGATGTTTGGATTAAATCCTGATATCGCGGAAGAAGAGGTTGGTGATGGTGAAGGTGAGGATATATGAACAGAATTCCGGTCAACGTCGGAGTTGGCCGACAAAGGTAAGGGTGAAAGAGGCGTGGACGGAGTTTCGACGTCTGAGTCGATCGCGTAGTCGGTAGCGACTAACGTAACGCGGACTAGACGGGCGCTAGTGTCCCGAGTCCAAGCGGACATACACTAAACGAGTTTAGTACAGTCAAAGCGGAGAAGGTGAGGGTAAGAAAACGTCAATGGAGAAATACGATGGGTAGTGGGTGAAAAAAATGGAATTTTGGCGACAAAGGGCAAGTTTTTATAAAAGTTTTTGGTTTTTGTGTTTTTTTTTCTTTTTAGAAAGAAGTTTACAGAAATATTTACGGACTTACGGCTTCAAACAATCACAGACAAGATATGCATAATCACACCTTGATATAGGGTCACCTAGGTCAGCTAGACAGCTCCTAACTGTTCCAAAGGGCTAGAAATAGGACCTCAAACCGCCTCTTCTCCGCCAATTGCGGCCAAGTAAGTGCCAGGTAAGTGGGAGGCTCCCCACTACGTAAGTAGTGGTCCTAATTAAGTAACCACTTGTCTTGGACACACTTGCCTAGACACCGCAAAGTCAGGATAGGATAAACGGACGATGCCTGTAACTAGTCCTCTATCCTATTGAGAACGAAGTCCTTAGGGCTGAGTCTAGTATTTTTTAATTAAACAATGGTCAATGGATATGCTTTTTGTGATTTCTGGGATCCTGGGAAGGGTGATGAAATCCCCACCCAATCTGGATTGGTTTCAAGCCCCTTAAAGTCCGTATTAATATATGCAAAGCAGTAACAATCAACTGCAATCAATTTTTATTTTTTAGCGCGGCGCAAAGAATCATGCACAAAAACAATTTATTGAAAGGGGGAAGAGAATTTGTGCAAAGAATGCTGCAGAAAACACAGTTCGGTGGAGTTCAGAGGAGTGGGAAAGAGGAGAGAGATACTCACAGAAGTTTCGAGATGCAGAGGGCACCAAGTGGCCGTGGTTCCGCTGCCTAAGCCTGCTTATGCCGCGGTTCCGCGGCAGTAAAGGTGACGTGGGGCTTCAAAATTTTTTTGGGTCCTTCCTTGGCTGTCCTCTTCTTATCTGGATTTCCTGAATCTTGATTTTCTCACTGTATCTGCTCCAGATTTTTACAGTAGATCGTTGGCTCCTTTTTGATCCGTCGCGGTATAACCACGAGATATGGGTCTAACTTCCCACATCTTTGGCACTGAACTCGACCGTCTTTTTATCCTGCACACTTGCACAAAAACTAATCAAAAATAACAAGATGGTTTTTTTTACAATGTATATTTTTTTTCGGTTATATTTATATTCACAAATTAACCCGAAATTATACAAAGAAATAAACTACCGTCTCCCCGGCAACGGCGCCATTTGATTGGTAGAGTTTTTGCGTGCTTAGTTAATTACCGCAATCAAGACGGTTTCGCTTGTAGCTAGCCAGTTGAGTACGGGTCGTCCGTAGGGACATGGGAATCTTTTTCTATATGCTTTAACGAGTTGAGTCCAAATGTCCAGGTTTGTTTTTAGATTAACTATGTGCTAAAATGATATGTAAAGAGGGCTTGTTAGGGTTAGCATTAGGTTAGTTTGAGTTAGGAGTCGCTCACTTCTTTCGTTGCCACTCTTAATATCGGTGTTACGGTAATCGGCAACAGCTGGGATTAGCACGACTAGGAAGGAACTTGCGAGTATAAGCTAGGCTTTCCAACGCTTAAGTTCTTCCTTTTGGTGCTTGTCCGTCCGTTCTTGGCTCTTAGCCTTAACCTCCGGTTAATTCAACCACAACCGGTCTCACTAAGGAATCACCGCTATCATGTAGGATAGGGTGCCGTAGGGAGCGGATTGTGGTTCAATTAACGGGAGTCCGAATTAAGATGTTGGGTAAGGAAAGAGTGAGAGAGATTTCCTTCTCTCAAACTTTCCTTATCCTACCCTAACAAGTATGGAAACTACTCACCCATTATAAGAAAAAGGAAAATAAAACAAAGGAGGAAGATAGAAAGAAAGAGGTTAGAAAATTACAACTAGCTAATTGAGACCTCACTTTGGCAAGGATCAAGTTTAAGCATCATTGTTGTTTAAGGATAAAGAAAAAGAGAACAAGAAAGAAACAAACAACAAATAACAACAACTAAATTAACAAATGAAAAATACAAGCAATTATAATTAACAAAATAACAAGAAAAGCATGGTAATAAAAAGAACTCCTTTATTCATTCTTCACTCACAAAAGCTCACTATAAGTTTTTAATGGAGAAGAGATGAGAAGAGGAAGAAGAACAACAACATGTATTCTAAAATCTAAATACAAGAATAAGCACCCTTGGCTTTGGCAAGTTCTGGACTATTTATAGGCAGGGAACTGGAAATCGAGGGCAACAAACTGACTCCATATAGAATGACCAAAATACCCCTGAAACCTCATCCACTGCGGAGCCCGTACGGCCGCGGTTCCGCGGCCTAAGCATGCTTATGCCACGGAGCCGCGACCCTTTAATGGAATTAGGCCATGAAATTTGGTGGTTTTCCCTTCTTTTTAGTACTCTTCAGTGTGGTATATGTTATTTCTCAGAATCTCTTCACAATATTTCCAGAATTTCAGCAGAACAAAAGGTGATGTAATGTAGATCTTTTGTCATGATTTTTCTTGAGCTCCGCGTAGATATGTTGGATCTTGTGTTGCCATTGAGATTTGTGCATGAAAACGACATTGATTTTCCATTTTGTCCCTTAAACTGGTGTGTGGCAACATACGGATAGAGAGCGGAGACCCGTGTTTTATCTGTGGTTGGCAGTAATCCGGAATTTGTCGTGCTTTTTCATGAATTTCACTGTTTAGAGCTGAGAACCTGTATCCTGCAATTGACTAGCGAACACGGCTCAAGAGTACCTACCGATAAGCAATGTGATAAAAATTGGGTGGTATAAAAATGCAAAATTCTGATATGAACAATCATCTTCGGTCTCGAAGACTTCAAGCAAGCTTGTTCTTTTCATCTTGTGGAGCCTTTCTAGAGTCCGGGAGTTCACTACTTGGAGCGAAGGGACTACTACACGGAGCTATTGAAGTGAAGGACTGGTCTACAAAAGTTGTATTTCTTGTTCACTTAGATGTAAAGATGTTTACATTCTTGTTTCGTCCAATTCTCTAGTTTTGATTCTAGATTTGGGTTCTTTAGCGCGCCAGTTTTTTAAAAGTGGCATGGTCGATGCCTCCCGAAACCCTGCGGCGACCCTAAAGAACCCTGCAGTGACAACATTCCAAAAAAGAAGAGAAATAGGATGTCGTCAGCGAACAATCGCTCGGTAAGTCCCAAAGAAAGAAGGAGAAGAATAGACAGAGAATAGAACAGGTGAAATAAATATGTTATATTTGTTATACTAACGTAGTTGTTGTAGCTTGGTATAGAATATGCCAGTGTATACGAGAGGAGTCCAACTTACACCATGGACTTTGGTAACCCGTAGTGCAAGGCTCCGTCGAAAATACCACGGAATAATGGCATGGATGTAATAACGTCTTTTAAAGACCACCTCGTGCCACCTTTAACATGTTTCGTACCAGTCTACCCCTTTATAAACCCCGTAATGTTTATTGTATTAAATGTATTGATGGTACTAATTGCATTGTATTGTCTTGTAGTAAATGGAAGACTTACCGAAACCATGATATCATGTAAACGGAATAGATATAAATGGATAGTCATGTAATCAGAGTATATCCATAGTTCGGTTCAGTCATGTTCATATTATTATAGATTGTATTCTGATATTCATGGATTCATGTTGTATTGCAGTTATACTTGAATTGAATTCAAATCAGATTATAATCAGATTTGATCGTGACTCTAACTGAGTCAGACTTTTAAACAGAATTGAAGTCCTGATTGTTTTAGAGTTATCGGTAACTGCTGCACATGGACGATAGGATTTGTGTCTTTTTCCAAGACAATTACCGTATTGATAACACCGTTATTAGATTATCTACCTTAGATAAGCAAGCACCCATATTCTCCGTCTCCCTGAAGCTCAATAGAACCGGTCCCGCTTAAACCTATATTTACTAGGGTCTTTATTGTAATTTATTATAACTTGAAGGGGTTTTATGTAAAAATAGTTTTGATGTAATTTCAAAATACACCTCAAGTATTTAATTATCGTCTTTAGGGTTTTCATGGATGTATATTTTATAAAAGGGAAATTTTTTAGTGAGTAGAATCAAGTTTTCATTGTATATGATATTTTAATATAATATTGGAATTTGTATTGAATTGTAATGGTAGTTTCATGAACTTGTGATTCTTTTGATTTAGAAAACATGGAATATTTATAATATATTTTAAAATAGATATTTTGATAATGGTTATAAATATTTATATATTTAATAAAATAAATTTTATTTATTTTGTAGAAATCTCATTTTCTTAAAAGTTGCATCAAAAATTCCATTGAGATCGAATGCTCCTTGCGGAAGTCTGCATCTCGCTCTACTAGGCCCGAGGATGTGCGATAACCCGCACTATCCCGATCGAGGTTCCCCAAAATGGGTTGTAGAGGCGTAATTGTAAGGAATTTAATTAATACACTTTTTAAAGAAAACGGTTTTGAATGTTCAAGCTATTTATTCGTAAACTCGTATTTTCCCATAAACTAGAGTCCCAAAATTCATCATGCTATGTCAAACATGTGTGTTGTGATGAGGTAGGTCACTATCTCGTGAGTTATCTAAAGGTAATACAGTTAAATTGAATAATTATAAATTGTATGCAACATGATGGTATTTTACTCTAAAAGTAAAATAAAAATTGCAACATGAATTATTTTGAGGTGAAACTTTTTCTAATGTGTTTATTTATGGTTGTTAAACATTATTAAAGAATATGGTATTTTATTATTTAAGAAACAATGAGTTTTTAAAGAAAAACGAATCGGAAGTCGGAATAATTCCGCTTCCGACGAGTTTTGAAAAAGAGAAGTTTTAGAATAGAGATGGAGCAGGGAAATATGAACTTACTGGCTACAAAGATAGAGGGGAGGTATGGAAAGACTTTGGAACCATCGAGGCGTCGTTTCGTCGCCGGATTCTTCCTGGAACTTCGTCGGAATTTCGTCTCTTACTAACTCCACTTGTACAACTTGGGACTTCGAGTGTTTTAGAGAGTTTTTGTAATGAAATTCTGAGTGAGGAGGGGTGAAATGCGGTGTGGTATTTATAGGGAAAATTAGATTTTAGGGTAATGAAGAATAGAATTAAAATGTGGATTAATGCCCATTTTTAATTCTCTGGAAATGTGCAGAGAAATCAAATAGCATAGGAGTAGTGGGGGGAGTCCAAGGGTTCAGGGATTAAAATATAGGGAGCATCCCCTACGGGGGCCTCGGTGGTGCCGGTCACAAGTAGAATCTCGCCAGCCAAAAACCGGTGAGAGAGCTTGGGATCTTCGCCACGTATCCTACTCGTTTGGCATAACTCAGCGCATGTGATTGTTTAATCTGTGACTTTTCATTTTACGTGTAGTACACGTGTAAACCTTTGGGCTTCTAAAAGTTTAAAAGAAAAATCAATTAAAAATATATATGGCTGGGGAGATTCGATCGCAGGGGCTACATCACAGCAGTGCAAGGTTTTACCAATGATCTACAAGTGCTTTCTTGCTGTTCAAAAGCAAATCAAATTTATAACTTGTGTCAGGCTTAGATATTCCTTTCTGTATTTTGGAAAAAATTCTGCACAGAAAGTTTAGGGTTGTTACAAAAGCCGTGCCGGGCCCCGGCATTTCATCGAACACTTGCGATCATCACAAACATCGTTGTTCTAGTTGTCGTCGCCGCCACCGTTATCGTCATCGTTGTCGCGATCATCTTCAGGCAAGTGAACCCCTCACTTACTCTGCATGCTATAAGTTATTAGTTTGTATTATAGTTATATTGATATTATATTTACACTATAATTATCGTTACATTTTAATGTGAGACCATCGTTATTTTATCATATTGAGTGGAAAATATTCGGGTTTAATTTTACCTTTCTAGTACCGTGTAGAACTTGTAGTGATTAAATCACACTTTAATTAATTGGGTAAAACCGATATTTCAATCGTGACATGTATATAAGGCAAGTGTGTTCGATGCGAATCCTAAACCAAAACCTAAATGAAAATAGCGAACTTATGATCGATAAATCCATTTACTGTTTATAATTATCGTGTAGAAATTTGAATGCAAAATAATGTTGTTTCGAACAAGAAACGACGCCCCCAAAAAGGCGACGTTGAATCTGGAATTCACCGGACATGGCATGTTCTAAAATTCATATTAAATTGAATACAACTTGCAACTTAATATTTTGGGGCTCGTATCGAAACCAACAGATAAACCTACAGTATACCATAGTTGATCTCAGAAATTTAATAAGTTGTAACGACGAAAACTGAGGCGATTCATGGCTCTGAACTGCATTCCGGAGCAAGAATCTCCGCCTTTGCTTGTTTTAGAACATACATATCTCACCGTTTAAATATACAAGTGTGAAGAACCATACATGGAAGCGTATAGAATTGAATTAGCTTTCTAACGGTGCTGGTCTCGTTGCATTCAAGTGTCGTTTAATATTTATAACACATTTTAGACCGTCGATGTGTACTACAGTTTCATGCAGAAACAGAATGTATTCCTTAACCTTAAACAGTGCATATCTCCCTGCGTACAGTGGATATTATTGATCTGTCTAATGCGTCGGAAAAATAACAGATAAATTTAACTGTAGCATTGCCTAATTATACTCCCAACAAGGAGTAAAACGTGTTACGAAATGGACTTCCAGTTCAGAAATTGGATTTCTAGCAGAGAACGCTTAAAATGAAATGACCATAACTCTCAAACCTGAAATCCGATTGACAGGAAACCAATTTTTCTGTATAGATAATTAAATATTCTGCCTACTCCTTTTATATCGTTTTGCTTGATTATGCACATGTGATTTTATGCGATTTTTCTAATCCAACCGACACCGGTTACTCATATGTATTCAGTAGTGCATTTACTGTATCTACATCATATTGCATGACTGTTTGTCACGCCCCGCTTCGCAGTGTTCGGGGAAGTAGACGTGGCGAGGCCCGCGACATATTTACTCAAAAGTAAACGCATCAAGCGTAAATAAATAATATAATAAATGTTCACAAGAAATGACAAGAGATATAAATAAACATCAACTTTTTATTGATTAAACATTATTTACATACAACTGGAAAGTAAATGCAATGTTGGAAAGCGATGCCTAAACAATGGCAAGTGAACTGAAAGTAAAGTAAGTGCAAGTGAACTAAAACCCCGAATCCTCAGTAAAGTGCTCCAAATAGTCCTGACAGGGCTCGATCTCTTGAGAGTCGGGTCCTCCTGACAACATTTCAAAGAAAGAAGAAATAGGAATGGCGTCGGCGAACAATCGCTCGGTAAGTACCAAAAGAGAAATAGATCAAGTAAGAGGAATAGATCTGGTAATTTATCTATTTTTGTTATAATAACGTAGTTATTTGTAGCTTGGTACAGAATATATCAATGTATATGAGAGGTTGCTCCGTGGACTAAGGCATATGGAGTACAAGACCCCGTCAAAACCCATGGGACAACGACAATGGATATTCAGGTTAGGTGTATTATAGTGACCGTCTCATTCCACTTCTAATACATTCCGCACTAATCTACCCCTTAAAAATCCCGTAAATGTATATTGTATTGATTGTAATGATTTGTTGTATAAGACTTGCCGAAAACATGGTATAAATTGTTCATGTAAATGGATCGGATGTAAACGGATAGTCATGTAGTCAAGTCAAGATATATCTATGGTTCTGTCAATTCAAGTCATGTTGATTTTGTTCTGGTATAGTTCTGGTATTCATGTTCAAGTTCAAGTATAGATTGGATTCATGTTGTATTGGAGTTAAGATTGGATTGTGTTCATGTTTAGATTGTATTCGGATTAGACTGAGAGTCAGATTGAGCCAGACACTTAAACAGAATTGGATTCCTGAATTAGGTTTTGGAGTTATCGGTAACTGCTGCACATGGACGGCACGATTTGTGAGTTTTTCCAAGCCGATTACCATTGATAACCCCGTTTTAGTTTTTTACCTTAAATAGACAAGCACCCACTTTCTCCGGCTTCCTGAGGCTCAAGAGAATTGGTTCCGCTTAAACCTATATTTACTAGGGTTCATAATGTAAATTAATATAACTTGATAGGGTTTAATGAAAATTATTTTTAGTATACTTTCAAATTAAACCTCAAGTATTTATTTATCGTATTTAGGATTTTCATGGATGTAATTTTTTAAAGTGAGATATTCTAGTGAATAAATACCTAGCTTGAATAATATATGGTGTTTTAGTGTAAAGTTGACTTGTATGGATTCTTGATGGTATTTTCATGAAACTTATAATTCTTTTGTTTAGAAAAAACATGGAATTTATTATATATTTAAAATAGATAGTTTGATAATATTTATATATAATTATTAAAAATAAAATTTATTTATTAAATAGAAAATCACGTTTTTCTTAAAAATTGCATTAAAAATTCCATCGAGATCGTATGCTCCGTGAAGAGGTCTGCATCTCGCCTTACTAGTCCGATAGATGTGCGATAACTCGCACCAACCGAATCAGATTCCCCAAAATGGGTTGTAGAGGTATAATTGCAAGGAATTTAAAGAATCGGTTTTTAATAGTTTATGGTATTTTAATGTAAAAAATCGTATTTGTCCCAAAATATACATTGTTAAAAGCTAATCGTTCTATATCATGATGCGTGTTGTGAGAGGTAGGTCATTACCTCGTGAGATTTTCTAAAAGTAATACAAGCAAAAATGATAAAAGATGCCATATGCAAGTTTATGGTATTTAAATGGAAAAGTGTAATAAAAGTTGTTTTATATGGAGTTTTGAAATGAAAGTTGTTTATAATTATTGTTTAATGTTTAACAAACAAAATATAATGATTTAGATAATTAGTTCTTAAGAAAAGTTTTAGAAATGAATGTCAGTATAACTCCACTTACCGACATCATTGAAAAAAAGAAGTTTTGAGATGTGAAAAGAAGAGAAGAGAGGGAACTTACTAGCTTATAGAATAGAGGGAAGGTTGAGAGAACGTTTGATGGCTTCGTGGAGTCACAGGGTCGCCGGAATCGTCTCGAATCGTCGCCGGAAATTGACCTAGTGCTAACTCCACTTGTATTTTTCTTTGACTTGGAAAATTTTGATTGACAATAGATTTCAGAATGAAGAGGGCTAGAATATGATGTGGTATTTATAGGATGGAATTAGGGTTTTTGAGAATTGATTAGATAACACTGCAAATTAAAAGAATTATCAATGGAAATCGTCTTGGAAAAAGACACAAATCATGCCGCCCATGTGCAGCGGTTGTCCGATTATTCCCGAACTTAAGAATTTCAAAAGTTAAATCCATTCATAAGAACTGACTATAACTCGAATTCAAATTTGAATCTAAACTTGAACTTAAACTCGAACTCAATCTACCCGAATTAACTTGACTCGGCCCAGTATTGCAATTCACATGACTCGCATTCTACTTGACTTACTCGACTACATTATTCACCTTTGCAATCTATGGTTTCGATCAAAACATGTTATAATCAATCAATCAAATCAACTAAGTCGACACAACAGTTATAATATATTATACTCAGCGTGTTTGGGATAGTTTCAGGTGTGAATCCAACGGAACTTCAGGAGTCCCATATTAACCTACTCGAATTTTATTTACTCGAATCTCAGTTGGGTCGACTTCTCCACAGCTTGGAGTCCCGATACTAACACATGAAATGAGCCCGTGTTTCTTTACTCCTGAGGCCCTACTCTTGAGCTCATGAATACTTATACGGTTGTGTTAATATTCACACTTGGAACTTAACGTTAACACAGTGATCATATAGAGACCTATAGAACATATACTTTTGTTTATCTCCGCATACTTGTCATTTACATTACTTCATTTTATACAATACTTGTCACTCTTATTTTTACCCTACCTTTGGGACTTACCGAGCGCTAATTCGCTGACGAGTATTCCATCCATCTTTGTTTTCTTGGAATATTCATCAGATACGGTTAAGACTGATGAGGCGGACGTCGTAGAGAAGGAGTATGACTAGATCGCTATTCAAGCTTAGATTAGTTTAGCTTTTCTTTCAGTTTTTGTGTACCACCTGTTAAGCATTTCTGTTATTGTACTGTTTTTCAGTTGAACTCTTGTATTGTAAATATTTCATGTTTAAATGTAAATAAAGATATTTGTTGAAAAAATTCCTGTCTCCATTTATTTTTACTTTGAGTATTATTGTTTCAATACGCTTAACATATTTATTTAGGGAATGAGCTTCTCTGGATAAATATGTCGCGGACTTACCATTTCACTGTTTCTGTCTACTGGAAAGCGAGGCGTAACACTACTTTTTATTATAGCGCCGATCGAAAGGAGGGACATCATGGATTCTCTCGATGGGAAACATTTGGACATGTGGCGAGAACTATTCTTTGCTCAACTGTTATTAAATACAAACTACTGATAAGAGTGTAATGTTTGATTGTGTAGATACATCATAATTTGGTTATTATTAAACCTATTGTTCTGATTGTACTTATGATACTTGTACTTATATGGTTATGCATTTTCGATAGGTGTATCTATGCTTATGCATTTTTTAATATTTGTTCCTATGGTTATGTATTCGTTTTCACTTATGGCTATGCATTTTTTTGGTCTTATGGTTTTGTATTATTTCTTGTATTTGTACTTGGGGTTGCGCATTTTTAGTATTCATAATCCAAATGACTGTATAATATGATCAATATCTTATTGTATTTGTAGTTTTTTGTTAAAATGGTATGCATTGTATGAAAGTATACAGATATATCAAGTAAATGCATACGTTTTTCCTATATATTGAATATAACTGGTTAGATATTTCAGGAAACTGGTTAGCTATCTCATGTAACTGGTTACATATCTAATGTTGCTTGATAGATATATCATGAAACTAATTAGATATATCAGGTGCCTGGTTAGATTTCTAAAAAACTGGTTAGATATCTCAGTAAACTTGTTAAATATATCAGGTAATTGGTTAGATATCTCATGTAATTGGTTACATATCAAAGGTAACTTCTTAGATATCTCATGAAACTAGTTAGATATATCAAGTAACATGTTAGATATCTCAAGCAACTGGTTAGATGTAACATGAATCCGGTTACATATCTAAGAAAACTTGTTACATGTATCAGCAAACTGTATACAAATATCATATAACTAGTTAAAGATATTTCAGGTAAATTTATATATATATATATATATATATATATATATATATATATATATATATATATATATAAAGACTGTAGATACAAATATGAAATAACAATTGCAAATTGATCCATACAAACTTATTATCGAATGCTTCAAAATGGTCTTGTTCGGCTTGACGAGCAACCAACGCTCGCGCTTCCTATAAATTTTTGTTAAGAACCGTCTCTGACTTGGGGCACAATATACAGTTCCAATGTTCGGTTTTTTGTTGACGGCTATTGAGGCACTCCATTAGACTTGGGGCACAATATACAGGTCCAATCGTCTCTAATTTGCCCTCCACCTACGTTTACATCATGCCAAATTGTCAGGATATTATTTTGCATCAATGACTTGTCTTGTCTTATTGCCTATATTCTTGATTCCAATCATAACCTTTGACATTATAATTTATGGGATAGAAGAGGATAACACAATTTAACTGTTATCAACAACAAAAAATACTTAAAATACTGTATGAAACCAATCAGATCTCATGTAACCAGCTAGATACTGCATGAAACGTATCAGATATCTCATTAAACAGCTAGATATGGCATGAAACCTATTAGATATCTCATGTAACCAGCAGCTAGATACTGCATGGAACGAATCAGATATCTCATGTAACAAGCTGGATACGGCACGAAACCTATCAGATATCTCATGTAACGAGCTAGATACCGCACGAAACCTATCAGATATGTTTTCTAACATTTTTATGGTTTACAACATTTTTATGGTAGATCATTAATTGCCATCAATTTGATGAAAACTGACTAGATATCTCATGAAACTAAATAGATATTTCAAGCAAACGCTTAGATATCTCATCCACCCTTTTAGTCATCGCATGTTCGGCTGTCGGCCGTCACGAAGAGGCCTCTCGCCGGATACAAAAGACAGCTGTACAACTATGGCTCACATGGGTCCAAAGGACAAAATGGGCATATACTAAACTCCAATGATCATAATGTATGTGGTGGGCTTTTAGACACCATAAGCATTGACTAGGGGGTTTGACGAGAATCTTAGGGGCAGGAGGTTTCTGACTATGGAAAACATGGCTTGGGGGATTTTGACAATTTACCCTAATTAATATGATAAGGATATATCAGGTAAGTTGACAGGTTACAAGTGCTAGGAACTGTATGCACGAAAGCCATGAAAAACTAATACCATAAAATCAACTATTGAACAGTAAATACCTTTTGTTCTTTCTCTAAGACACATCATTGTCAAAATAAAGGAACAAAATCAAAAGTTCCTACTAAAAAGAAAAATGGCAAAAGCCGTAACATAAAGTTAGCATCATCATAATGCAGATATCTTTTTTTTTTTAAATCTTACCAATGACCAAGTCTACTGATATGATTATATTATTATTCACACGATGGCTAATCCCAAAGGGATGTGATTTAACTAATAAAGAGTTGACAACCAAAGCATCATGAATCAAAAGATATTTCACTAAATTTGCTCAGAATCTTATTGGGCCTTAGAGCTGTCCATTTTGGTAGGGTAAAGCTTAACTATTATGTTAATTAATCAAAAGTCATTATAAAGGAGATTAATCATTGATTAGGAGACAATTAATTAAATTGTAAGGAGGGCATCTTCTAATAAGAGGCCAAAGGAACAAACAATTCCCCACACAACTTCAAAAGATTAGTTTTATACAAACCTAGTCTTGCTAGTTGTAGGTCAAGAAAAATCGATCCCACACAAATCGATCAACTATACATTCAGAGACGGAATATATATGATTGTTTATATATAAAATCTAGCAACTTCACTACTCAACAATAATGAAGTGCAAGCAAATCTCACAAACTAATTCCACGGGTCATGTTTTGTTAGGCAGGTTTCATATGAGCTACCAATTTAATGATGTCATTGAACAAGAAAATTTGGTATACGGTTAATGTAGTCAATCACCAGTCCGATATCTTGGGTGACGTGCTAATTCCACACCTAAGAACCAACAAAAAACCATGTGGGTCTCCTCTCTCCAAGTCCAGCAAATCAACCTGGGATTCCATGCAAGAATCGCTAGGGTTGTGGAGATGGACAGCCAATAATCATTTTTTTATAAAACAAAAGGGCAATGAAGAAGAGACTAACCATCAAGTAGAAACCAAACAGCAATCTTAGCTATTAGTAGGGTACAAGTTTCACACATGACATGAGAAATTCATTTAAAATTATAAATAAAAGGAGTTGAAGAGAGAAAGGGATAAGCATTGAGGTCTGCTTCCAAATGTACAAATGAAACTTGCTCCTTTTGGGTCCCTCTTTGTCTTCTTGTTATTCTGCATCACACAATTTAAATCTCTTTGGTTTGGCCTCTCTCCTATTCTCGATTCTCCTTGTATCTTGCTCACTTACATCTCTCACCCATTTTGGTCTAAATGATTGAAGGGCAAAATGATTGAAGGGCAATCATTTCATCATTCATTTTTTTCCATGGAATCAATTGGAAATTAATTAGTTTGTTTCATAGAAATACCCATGTGAACCTGTTATGTTATGTTGAGAATCATCCTACGGATTAAGAGCCCAAAAGCTCAAGACACGAAGGCATATGCAGAGTACGGATGGACATGCAAATGTGATAGGATTTAAATAGATTGCTAATTAAATCCTAGATTTAAAATTGAGACTTTTCTCTAAGTTCTCTATATACTATTCAATTAATATGCCTAGAACTTTGATGCAATCAATTAAGATCCAACACAGACTTTCCTATTAACCAAAAGTCTGCGGCTTATATTAATCAACAGAGAAGACTAAAATTGGATGCCTGCGTCTATTAATTCCCCAATCAATCAGAACCTTCGTTAGATGGTTGCGGCCAAGGAAGGAAAAATCAACAGAGTTGATTTGAGAGAGGTATGCGCATGAATTAATTACCATATTGAGATATCATTGTATTGAGAGGGTGACGGCTAATAGAGAGATTTGAGAGAAATCTCCTAAGATTATTTGTAAACTTAATTCAAGAATTAGTAGACGTTTGCAGATTCTGCTACGCCGGGGACTAGCAATACGGTATGTGAACCCCGTTAACAAATTCCTTATACCTCTCTGGTTTGTGTGTTTCTTATTTTATTCTCGCACTTATTTATTTATTTTTCGTTGATTAATTGCGTGATTATTGTTATTGCGTGATTTGGTTTGTCATGGGCATTATTCCGTGTATCGATTTTCTCCCAACAATTAGGATCAGAGCAAGGGTTAAGAGACCTATGATTCTTCAATTCTACGATCTATGTCAACGGTGGGTAACGACAACTACATTCTCTTCCCCAGTTTCTTAAATCGTCGTTTTGAAAACGTTGGTTCAGATTACGAGAGAAGTCAAGTTTGTTGTGACAGAGACGAAAAATGACGAAGGATCGAAAAGTTCAATGATCACAATTTTGGTTGGTGGCGCATGCAAATAGAGGACTACCTATACGAAAAGAACTTGTATTTTCCGTTGTTAGGAGAAAACCTCGAGAAGATGGTCGATGAGCCGTGGAACCTTTTGGATAGGAAAGGCATAGCGACAATCCGGTTGTCGTTGACTCCACAGGTAGCCATTTATCTCGAAAGAGAAAACAACCAAGACGTTGATGACGACGTTAGCGAAGTTATATGAGAAGCCTTCAATATCAAACAAAATATTTTTGATGAAGAACCTTTTCAACATGAAGATGACTGAAACGGTTCGGTAAAGGAGTATCTGAACGAGTTCAACAGCGTGACGAGCCAGTTAGAATTCGTTTCGATCGTGTTCGAAGAAGAGATTCGGACCCTGTTATTCCTCTGTTCATTGCCGGAGAGTTGGGAGAATCTAGTTATGGCGATGAGCAACTCTATCTCGGGGACTCTCACGTTTAATAATGCGGTGAGTTGCATATTAAACGATGAGGTGCGGAGAAAGGCCGTGAGTGTGAGTTCTGGAACTTCTGTAATTTCGATGGAGAATCGCGGTAGAATGATGGAAAGGGGAAGGGGCAAGAAGGGCAAGTCTAAGAGGTGAGAAAAATCGAAAGCGAAAATCCAAGACGACTATTGGAACTGTAGGAAAAAGGGTCACAGAAAAAGTGACTGTACAGCTTTAAAGAAAGACTCGAATGAAAAGGCATATGGAAATGAAGCTAATATGGTGTCTACACAAGAACAAGAGGAACAAGGTTTTTGTTTATCAGTGAGTGTGAGCACAAAGGCGGATACTTGGTTCAGAGATTCGGGAGCATCCTTCCATTGCACTTCGGGCCGGAATCATTTCAGTGAGTATGTTCAGGAGGATGTTGGACATGTGACGATGGAAAACGGTCAGCTGTGTAAGATCGTTGGAAAGAGGACGATCATCTTGCAACCGTCAGGAGGTGGTCAATTAAAATTGACGAATGTTTGTCGTATTCCAAATTTGAAGAAAAGCCAGATTTCTACTAATCAGCTTGGCAACGAAGGTTTTATTAACGTTTGGTAATTCGCGGTGGAAAATTACCAAAGGTTCGTTGGTGATTGCTAGGAGTAAGTTGAGCGGTTTGTTGTATTCCTTCAGTGGGAGTAAGGGAGGTTCGGTTGCATTGGAAACGGGTTCGGAGTTAAAATCGGAGACTTTGTTATGGAATAGGAAATTAGGGAATCTTAGCGAGAAGAACATGAAAATTCTTCAAGGAAGGGGGCTTCTTTAGGGGCTGAAAAAAGTGGAGTTGGGGCTGTGCAAGAGTTCCGTTTGCAGGATGCAAAACGTGCTCAAATTTCAGATTGGAGACGTAGCAAAGAAGACCAAGAAATTGGAGATGGTGCATACAGATGTATGGGGTCCGGCCTCAGTAGAGTCTTATGCAGGGAATCAGTACTTCGTGGCATTCATCGACGATGCAAGCCGGAAGATATGGGTGTATGCAATGAAGAAAAAGTCCGATATGTTTGCTATCTTCAAACACTGGATTTTGCAAGTTGAGAACTAAACAGAAGCTAAGATAAAATGCCTTAAGTTCGATAATGTGTTAGTGTATATGCCCTAGAGGCCATTACTGTATCATACTAGTTTGTATATTACTTAATGGAAGCTTGGGATATTCACCTTGTATAAACAATCTTGCTCAATATAGTAGTATGCTACTTGGTTTGTTTCTACTTCAATGTGTACATGTGTTTATTTTGCGATATCACCTATACGCATTAGTGGAGCCCTTAGGATCTTTGCTTGATTACCAGCGTTGTGATGGCAGTCACACTAGTGGGGGCTGGGTAATCTATAAGCACATCCTTATACAGGTCCCTAGTCGCAGGACTATCGAGACAGGGCATCGATACTCCGGAGTAGACTAGCGTATGCGCTTCTCATCCCAGTGTGGGAGATGGTCTGTCCCACAGCCATCAGTACGTCGTACTGGAGATAGTATACGGGTGCTCGTTAGGTTACGAGTACACTGGACAGGACTCGTCGGGAACTGACAGGTTGGTATTATACCTATCGTCAGTTATCAGTTCCCAGGTGACATGAGTACAGCTTAGTCCGCTGACTTGACACTGGCACTTCGCCTCGAGTGTGTTCCCACTGCACTTTGATCACTACCCTACCACGGCTCAAAGGAGTCGTGCAAACAGGTAGTGGTTGGATGCAGTCCCGAAGCACTTGGAGGCAGTGACGGTTAGACAGAATTCGTCTCTCCCGGTATTGGGGGTTGACATCGCGCTGTGTCTAGAAGAGCCATTACACGAGTAGTCCCTGGTCAGGGCAAGCGAGATATACTGGTAGGCTTCCAGTGTTATCTCAGGGTGTTTTGGGCTTCACTCCGACACGACTTGTACCGCTATTGGGGGACTGACGTTTTACCGCCCCCTAGGCCCGACATGCGATGTATCAGACGAACAGACCGGACTGTACGGAGAATGTCACATTCAGACTCAGTAGGAGTTCAGATGGGGTTCACCTCGTCAGCCTTCTTGTCGGCATCTACCTGGGGACCATTACGCACAGCTAGTGCCGCTTGCGGTCTGTGGTTAAACCCACTGCCAGCGTAGTGTCGAGTCTTTAGAGTCCCACACAGAGGGTATTCGCCTCTGGGCAAAACAGAGTAGAGGTCGCATGGTTTTGCGGCAGGTTTCGTTCTCATCCGCGCACTTGTGCACGTTTGGAGTCCGGACGGATTATACTAGCAGGCTCTGGTTTGAGCCAGATACTGGTATATGTTTTGGGGTTGCTTTTATCTCTCAGTATTCTTGTTCCTCGGAACGAGAATGCAGGTGTGTATGCACAGTTGTTTGAGGCAGAGGAAGAGGTTTTTCATTAGGGTTTCGGAACGGGTGCGTATGCACAGTTGACAGTCGTCTTTTTCCAAACCCTAATGGATTTATGGATTATCAATTAATAATAGTAATTAAATGAAATTATGTTATGGTTGGTTTTGTTGACTTGTTGACCATGGTTGACTTGTTGACCATGGTTGACTTGTTGACCATCATCATTACTTTGCAAGGATGCTCCTTGATTCTAGCTTACATTTCATTTAATGAAGTATGATAGTGGTCATTCCAAAACAACCATCAACTATTCTCATTTGAATTATTATTATTATTTAGATAATTCTTTTTCTTTTTGATATGGTTGCAAAAGGAAAAAGATAGCTCATTCTATCATAATCATTCTCTCTCCTCACTTCATCTTCTTCTTCCTCAAGCTCAAGGAGAATCCTTCTCATGTGTTGAGAATCCCTCTCCTTGAAAAGAAAACAACCCCTAGACACTCTCGACTCACTCTAGGATCAAAGATTTAGCAAGCCGAAGACTCTAGTTCTCTCAAAGTTCGAGAAAGAGCCCGAAGGTTGAACCCTCAGGTGGATCCATCTTTGACGGAAGAAGGCGACGAGGAAAGAACTATCAACCTCTACAAAGTTTGAAGAAGAAGGAGTTCAAGTTTAGGTATAACCATCTTTCCTAGTAGCTAACTCTCTTTAGCATGTTTGCTAGTTTTAGTTTAGGAAAAGATCCCGACTTTGTTAGTCCATGTTGCCCCATGCGCTAAAAATTTGATTTTTATACCGTTTCCGCCTCCCCGTAAGAACCGGGGGTCGCAACGTGGACTTACAGTAGTATCAGAGCCTAACTAAACTTAAACTAGCTTGGTAGCGAAGTGTATGGAAGTTCGAAACCGAAAAATCGCAAAACCGGAAAATCCAAAACCCTAAGTTTCTGTTGAAATTTTTTGTGCTCTAAAAGTAAAACTTTTTACTCCTAAAATCGGCTCAGGGTTTTGTAAGAACACCCAAGAAAAACGATCCCCTGATTCCTTCAAACCGCCGCGGATCCGCGGCCTCAGCTATTCTCTTGGCCGCGGATCCGCCGCCGTTTGGGCTCTTCATGCGATCGTGTTTTTTGCAGTGTTCTTCTGGTAGGGTTTTGGGATTTTTCAAATATGTTAAATGTGCCCAGATTTTCCAGAAAAGAAATTTACTTTTGGGGTCCTATAAATCCGTATTTTTTTTCGAACTTCGCTACACTTTGGCTATGTTGGTTATATCTGTGATGTTTGCATGTATTGAACGTTGGCTAATCGCTATAAGTCGATTAGTCGGGGTTATACATCTCTGTGATCTGTGTTTGATATTGGAATGTGTATATGAATGTGTTGGACTGTCGCGGGTGAATAGCCGGGGTGGATGTGAGATGAGCTTTTGTTTTTCTTTCATTCATTTGTAAATGTAAATTGATGTAATAATATTATTTGTATGGCCGCACAACCGGGTCGGGGTTGTAGCCGTCATTGTATAATTCTTTTTACTGTTTTTGCTCCTAGGATAGACCCATGGAGGGGTGCACAAACTACCGGGTACTTGGCGGGTAGTTTGCCGCACCCGTAGGGGTCTTGGATGGGGTATTTGCTATTCACCGCGACCGTGTAATCCGCTTTTCGTTGCAGGCTCGAGCGGATTGCGGATTCCTAGTATATCCAATGTATTCATCTGTAATCTGTAATGTCCATCATTGCTTTATATTTAGGCGTTGCTTATGTTTTACAGCCGCGCTAGCCCAGCCCCCGCTCTGTCGTTAGTTAAGTAACCTAACGGGTGATGACGGGACCCCGTGGCGAATGCGAATGGCATAAGCGTACGTCATATTTTGGTTGTTTTCTGCAATGGTAGGATTAAATGATGGGACGCATTAAAAGAACTAATGCAAGAATATCACGCATTAAAAGAACTAATGCAAGATAATAAACCAAGTTGAAGTCGTTGGAACACTTTCGAAAAACCACTCGGTTCTTTTCAAAACTAACTTTTAAATGCGGAGCTTGAGCCACTCCTTCTAAAAGCTATCTCGTTCCATCGATTATATCAAGTTCACTACGTTCACGGTTTTACCAAAACCATTCGTAGCCCTCCGTCGTTTCACATAAATAGTCAATAGTATTCAAGCTGTGTTTGTTGGCCAAAGTCAAGGCATAGTGATTGGTAGCTATTGGATATTCATGTGCAGCATAGATAGATGCGTTGATTTGGAACAGTCGTACTGCCTTGTTGTCCAAAATCAAGGGTATGTACGGGTGGATTCAAATTAACCTGGAGAACGACGGGAAGAACTTGACATGTGACTTATGATTTGTTGGCCAAAGTCAAGATCATAAGAGCATGGGGCAAAAATCCACATCGGGAGTTTCATAAGTACTGAAACTTGCTAGATTTGCATACCATTTGGAGTGTGATGATTCTGGTAGGATTCCTTCAGTTTCGTCACGCGATGATATTTGGATCCCGATCCTACTGTGAGTATATGCTACTCCTCGGGAAATTTCTCACTAAACGATCAATGCTATAAACCTAGTAGGTGCCTAGAAAGGTGTTAGCGGGGCTACGCCCCCAGGGAAAAGAGGTTCTTAAATTAAGGAACTTCGCGAAAGCGTTGGAAAACCTCCCTCGAAGTACCGACACTGGCCTGGCTGAACGGTTAAGCAAGTATTGTGCGGTGGGATTGATCCCGGCTAATTCTTCCTTTGTGGTTTGAGGAGGAATTCGAGAGACAGTGGGAGCCATCCTGTTTAGACAAATTAAAAACCATTCTAAACTTGCAAGAGCATCGTGCTAAAGTGTTTCTTCTCTCCCCCCTGCAGCGACCAAATTCGAAATGACTGGACTTAAGTTACTTCTAGATAAAAACATACTGACAGGGTCAAACTACAAAGATTGGCTCAGGAATGTAAAATTGGCAATCACTTACGACAAGCTAGGGTATCTTCTTACCACCAAAGCTCCCCCCGTCCCAGGTCCCACCTCCAGCGTCGCGGATAAGGAAATCCGTAAGACTTGGGAGATTGATTGCGCGAAGGCCAGGTGCCTCGTGCTTGCCTCTATGGACAACGAACATCAGAGGAGGCATGAGAATATGGACCTCGAGTCCATATTTCTCCATACAAAAGAACTGTATGGAGAGCAGTCTCGTATCGCAAGATACGAAGTGTCGAAGAAGTTATTTTCGACAAAGTTGGCCGTCGGATCATCGGTAGCGGACCACGTGCTTAAGATGATTGGCTACACTGAGGAGCTTGCGGAACTTGGGACCACGTTGGACAGTGAACTCTATACGGATTTAATTCTCCAGTCCCTTCCATCCACTTACGCCCAGTTTATACTGAACTTCAACTTACAAGAAAAGGAAGTTGAACTTTCAGAACTCCTCAACATGCTGAGGAGCGCAGAGGGCACCCTACAGAAGGGTAGGGAAACACCCGCTTTGTTTGTAGGAGGATCTTCTTCCTCTAGGTCCAAGGCGAAAGCCAAGGGAAAGAGGAAGAAAGCCCCCGCCAAACCAAGAGGCGGTGTTAGTAAAGTGGGTACGAAGGGAAAGGAAAAGGCAACAAAGATTGCGGGGAAGCTTGTTGGAAAGGAAGAATGCTTCTATTGTCATAAGAGTGGACACTGGAAAAAGGATTGCAGGGCTTGGAAGGCCAGGACACAGGAACTGAAGCAGGTTGCGGCTTCAGCTTCAGGTGTGTATGTTATTGAAAACTGTCTTTCTATAAACTCTACTTCCTGGGTATTGGATACCGGATCAGGATCTCATATCTGTAATTCTTTGCAGGCGTTGAGAAACCGTAGGGTTTTGAAGGCAGGTGACATGACCCTCAGAGTTGCGAACGGAGCTAGCATGGATGCTAAAGCCGTGGGGGACTATCACCTGGGAATGTCAGATGGGCATGTTTTGGTTTTGCGTAATTGCTTTTTTGTACCCAACGCAACTTGTAATATCATTTCTGTATCTTTGGTTTCTAAAGAAGGTTATGAATTTGCGTTTGTGAGTAATGTTGTAAACATTCACCTTAATCAAGTTCTGATTGGGTCAGGTACACTGAGCAATGGTATATACGTATTAAACCAACCACAGATTTTCAATGTCCAGAATACACACAAAAGAAAGTCTCCAGATATCAATCAGACTTTCTTATGGCATTGTAGACTGGGTCACATCAATGAGAGAAGGTTGACTAAGTTACATACAGAAGGATATTTGGATCCGTTCGAATATCAATCGTATGCCACTTGTCAATCCTGTCTCAAAGGAAAGATGACAAAGACTCCGTTCACTGGACACGGAGTAAGAGCGAGCGAGCTCTTGGGACTCGTACACAGCGACGTGTGCGGTCCAATGTCTACACATGCGCGAAGCGGTTATTCTTACTTCATTACTTTTACGGATGATTTTTCAAGGTACGGTTATGTCTTCTTAATGAAACATAAGTCCAAAGCTTTTGAAAAATTCCAGGAATATAAGAATGAAGTAGAAAAACAAACCGGCAAAAGTATCAAGATTCTAAGATCGGATCGAGGTGGAGAATACTTAAGTGCCGAGTTCCTGAATTATTTAAAAGAGAACGGGATTCTCTCTCAGCTTACTCCTCCATACACTCCGCAACACAACGGTGTATCGGAGAGACCGAACTGAACCCTATTGGATATGGTACGGTCCATGATGAGTAACGCTGAGTTACCGCGATCATTCTGGGGGTATGCGCTAGAATCAGCTGCGTACCTTTTGAACCGAGTTCCTACTAAGACTGTGCCTACTACACCATATGAGATGTGGTGTGGGAAGAGGCCCCATCTCAGTCATATTAAGACTTGGGGATGTCCAGCTTTTGTTAAAAAGCAGCATGCGGACAAGCTCGAGGCACGCTCAGTACAGTGTAAGTTCGTGGGATATCCAAAGAACTCCAAGGGATATTTCTTCTACTGTGAAGAGGAACAAAAAGTTCTTGTTTCTCGTCATGCCTACTTCTTGGAAACTGAGTTTTTCGAAAACCAGATAAGTGGGAGCACAGTAGAACTGGAAGAAATTCCAGAACCACGAGCTATTACTGAAAGCTTAGTGGAACCAGAGGGTTCAAAAGAACAGGACATTCCTATGCCGCTCCGCAGAAGTAGTAGGCAGTCTCATCCGTCCGAGAGATACTACGGTTTTCTCATAGACGGGGATAGAGAGGATTGCATCATAGACTATGATGAGCCTACTAGCTTCCAGCAGGCCGTTCAGAGCGTTGACTCGGTAAAATGGCTGGATGCAATGCGGACCGAAATGGAGTCCATGTACACCAACAAAGTATGGACGTTGGACATTGCTCCAGACGGGGTAAAACCCGTAGGATGCAAGTGGATCTTCAAAAGGAAGATTGGTGTAGATGGACAGGTTGAGACCTATAAAGCTAGACTTGTAGCAAAGGGTTTCCGTCAAAGACCTGGTTTGGACTATGACGAAACCCTTTCTCCAGTGGCTATGCTGAAATCCATTCGGATCCTTCTTGCCATTGCTGCCTTCCACGATTATGAGATTTGGCAGATGGACGTAAAAACCGCTTTTCTAAATGGAAATTTAGAGGAGTGTGTCTATATGGATCATCCAGAGGGTTTCATTCAGAGTGGGAGCAGCGGAAAGGTGTGCAAGTTGCTTAAGTCCATCTATGGACTAAAGCAGGCATCGCGGAGTTGGAACATCTGTTTTGATGAAACGGTCAAGGAATTTGGCTTTATCAAAAATCCAGATGAACCATGCATCTATTGTAGATTTATAGCGAGAACTGTAGTATTTCTCGTTTTATACGTGGATGACATTCTCTTAATAGGAAATGACATTCCTATGCTACAATCTGTCAAGGGGTTCTTGTCACACAGGTTCTCCATGAAAGACCTGGGTGATGCCTCATACATCCTGGGGATCCGGATCCATCGTGATAGATCCAAGAGGATACTAGGACTTTCATAGTCCAGGTACATCGACACCGTACTGAAAAGATTCAGTATGGAAGATTCCAAGCGCGGTAACCTACCGGCTTGTCACGGGATCACCCTCTCTAAAGAGATGTCTCCCAAGACTGATTTGGAGAGGGATCGCATGTCTATTATACCCTACGCTTCTGCAGTAGGCTCTATAATGTATGCGATGTTGTGTACCAGACCGGATGTAGCTTATGCACTGAGTGTAGTAAGCCGGTATCAGTCAAACCCTGGGGAGAAACACTGGATAGCAGTAAAGAACATTCTCAAGTACCTGAGGAGGACTAAGGAGATGTTCTTGGTGTATGGCGGAAAAGACCTTCAGATCGAGGCCTTTGCTGACTCCAGCTTCCAGAGTGACAAGGATGATTCCAAGTCCATGTCGGGTTTTGTCTTTACCCTCAATGGAGGGGCGGTGTGTTGGAAGAGTTCCAAACAGGAAACCGTTGCAGACTCGACTATGGAAGCGGAATACATCGCTGCATCTGATGCCGCAAAAGAAGTTGTCTGGATGAGGAAGTTCTTGAAAGAACTTCAGGTGGTTCCGTCCATTGTTGACCCAATACCTCTGTATTGAGACAACAACAGGGCTATAGCTTTAGCGAAGGAACCCAGGTCCCATCAGAGATCCAGGCACATCTTGAGGCGGTATCACCTGATCAGGGAGATCGTGGATCGCAAGCAGATCGAGGTTCGGAGGGTTGCTTCAGAAGAAAACACTGCAGATCCATTCACCAAGGCCCTACCCCAGACTCAGTTCGAGCGGCTGATCGAGATGATAGGTCTTCGATACGCCAGTACATGGCCTTAGTGCAAGTGGGAGATTGTTAGTGTATATGCCCTAGAGGCCATTACTGTATCATACTAGTTTGTATATTACTTAATGGAAGGTTGGGATATTCACCTTGTATAAACAATCTTGCTCAATATAGTAGTATGCTACTTGGTTTGTTTCTACTTCAATGTGTACATGTGTTTATTTTGCGATATCACCTATACGCATTAGTGGAGCCCTTAGGATCTTTGCTTGATTACCAGCGTTGTGATGGCAGTCACACTAGTGGGGGCTGGGTAATCTATAAGCACATCCTTATACAGGTCCCTAGTCGCAGGACTATCGAGACAGGGCATCGATACTCCGGAGTAGACTAGCATATGCGCTTCTCATCCCAGTGTGGGAGATGGTCTGTCCCACAGCCATCAGTACGTCGTACTGGAGATAGTATACGGGTGCTCGTTAGGTTACGAGTACACTGGACAGGACTCGTCGGGAACTGACAGGTTGGTATTATACCTATCGTCAGTTATCAGTTCCCAGGTGACATGAGTACAGCTTAGTCAGCTGACTTGACACTGGCACTTCGCCTCGAGTGTGTTCCCACTGCACTTTGATCACTACCCTACCACGGCTCAAAGGATTCGTGCAAACAGGTAGTGGTTGGGTGCAGTCCCGAAGCACTTGGAGGCAGTGACGGTTAGACAGGATTCGTCTCTCCCGGTATTGGGGGTTGACATCGCGCTGTGTCTAGAAGAGCCATTACACGAGTAGTCCCTGGCCAGGGCAAGCGAGATATACTGGTAGGCTTCCAGTGTTATCTCAGGGTGTTTTGGGCTTCACTCCGACACGACTTGTACCGCTATTGGGGGACTGATGTTTTACCGCCCCCTAGGCCCGACATGCGATGTATCATACGAACAGACCGGACTGTACGGAGAATGTCACATTCAGACTCAGTAGGAGTTCATATGGGGTTCACCTCATCAGCCTTCTTGTCGGCATCTACCTGGGGACCGTTACGCACAGCTAGTGCCGCTTGCGGTCTGTGGTTAAACCCACTGCCAGCGTAGTGTCGAGTCTTTAGAGTCCCACACAGAGGGTATTCGCCTCTGGGCAAAACAGAGTAGAGGTCGCATGGTTTTGCGGCAGGTTTCGTTCTCATCCGCGCACTTGTGCATGTTTGGAGTCCGGACGGATTATACTAGCAGGCTCTGGTTTGAGCCAGATACTGGTATATGTTTTGGGGTTGCTTTTATCTCTCAGTATTCTTGTTCCTCGGAACGAGAATGCAGGTGTGTATGCACAGTTGTTTGAGGCAGAGGAAGAGGTTTTTCATTAGGGTTTCGGAACGGGTGCGTATGCACAGTTGACAGTCGTCTTTTTCCAAACCCTAATGGATTTATGGATTATCAATTAATAATAGTAATTAAATGAAATTATGTTATGGTTGGTTTTGTTGACTTGTTGACCATGGTTGAATGTTTGACCATCATCATTACTTTGCAAGGATGCTCCTTGATTCTAGCTTACATTTCATTTAATGAAGTATGATAGTGGTCATTCCAAAACAACCATCAACTATTCTCATTTGAATTATTATTATTATTTAGATAATTCTTTTTCTTTTTGATATGGTTGCAAAAGGAAAAAGATAGCTCATTCTATCATAATCATTCTCTCTCCTCACTTCATCTTCTTCTTCCTCAAGCTCAAGGAGAATCCTTCTCATGTGTTGAGAATCCCTTTCCTTGAAAAGAAAACAACCCCTAGACACTCTCTACTCACTCTAGGATCAAAGGTTTAGCAAGCCGAAGACTCTAGTTCTCTCAAAGTTCGAGAAAGAGCCCGAAGGTTGAACCCTCAGGTGGATCCATCTTTGACGGAAGAAGGCGACGAGGAAAGAACCATCAACCTCTACAAAGTTTGAAGAAGAAGGAGTTCAAGTTTAGGTATAACCATCTTTCCGAGTAGCTAACTCTCTTTAGCATATTTGCTAGTTTTAGTTTAGGAAAAGATCCCGACTTTGTTAGTCCATGTTGCCCCATGCGCTAAAAATTTGATTTTTATACCGTTTCCGCCTCCCCGTAAGAACCGGGGGTCGCAACGTGGACTTACATAATGGAGGGGAATATTGCACACAGGAGTTCAAGGCATTTTTCTCGCAAAAGGGTATTCGTTGGTTGAAAACGGTATCGGGCACGCCGCAGCAGAATAACATCCCAGAAAGGATGAACAGAACGATCCTAGAGCGAGTGCGGACCATAACCTTGGATGCGGATGTGCCTAAGTTCCTATGGGCAGCGGCAGTCGATACTGTTGCATACTTAATCAACAGAAGCCCGGCAAGTGCGCTTGATGGAGGCATTCCGGAAGAAAATTGGTCAGGTAAACAGGTTGATTATTCGCACCTAAAAGTGTTCAGCTGCGTTGCGTATTCTTTGGTTGATAATACGGAAAGGAGTAAGCTTGACTCCAAGTCTAAGACGTGCGCTTCCATGGATATGGTGGAGATGGGTTCGGATATCGGCTGTGGGATTATACAAGCAAGAAGGTAATATGAAGCCGGAACGTCGTCTTTGATGGGCAGCACTTGTACAAAGAAGAAAAGCAAGCCAAGGAAGGTGCAGTACGTGAGTTCGTCAAGCTAGATGGAACTCAAGAGAGAATTCAGATACCTACATGTGGTGATCAGAACTTGGAGGAAGCTGCTGTTAGTGTTATGTATGCCCTAGAGCCCATTATTGTACATGAGATGTATATTATAGTGGATGTTGGGACATATATAGGGAGGACTTTCTTACTCGACATGATAGTACGCAATCTGGTTGCTCTTTATCTTAACATGTATACTTACTGTCTCTCTGTTACATGTTGATAAAGCCCTTAGGATGTGTACTTGACTTCCAGGATTATGATGCAGATCATACAAGTGGGGCATGGGCAGTTCATGAGTTCATCCTTCAATGTTCCTAGTCGTGGGAATATCCAGACGGGGTATCGATATTCCAGAGTAGACTAGCGTATATTTTCTCAACCCATGTGATAGGAAATGGATGATCCCATATCCATTGGTGTTTGACATCAGAGATGGTATGCGGGTGCTCAGTGGAGACTGGATACACTGAATGGACTCGCCGAGAACACCTAGATGGTATTATACCTCACGTCAGATAGCAGTTCTCTGGTGATGCTGGACCAGGTTAGTCTGCTGACCCGAGATCGTCATAGAGTCTTGTGTGGCTCCCACTGTGCTTTGACTTCCACCCTACCACTGCTCTACTGAGTCGTGCAAACAGATGGTTTTTGGGTACAGTCCCGAGTCATATGGAGGCAATGAGCGATAAGAGGGGATTCGTCTCTCCCGGTATTGGGGGTTGATGTTGCGCTATACTCGATTGGCCATAACTAAAATCCCTGGCCAGGATAGATGAGATTTACTGATAAGTGTTATCAGTAGTTTCTCTCCCGTTATGGACCTTACATCGGCATGACTTATCAAGCTATTGGGGTATGACGTTTACCACCCCTAGACTAGATATGCGACATATCAGACGAAAAGACCAGACTGTACAGTAGTGTTACTGATTGGATTCGCAGGAGTATGAGCAGGCTTGCTTGTTGATCTTTTGATCGCTCAATGCCCGGGTGGCCGTTACGTTTAGCAAGCCTCTTGCGGCTTGTGGGTGTTTGATATGATCATCACCTACTGCCGGTGTATTGACGAGTCTTTAGAGTCATACACAGAGGTTTCCTGGTTCATGCGAAACGGAGTAGGAGCACATATGTGATATGAGCGGGACCGAAATTAATGCGCGTATGTGATACCGCATTCTATTCTCGCGATATTTGATATTAGTCGGTTGTATGTGATATAGCCGGATTATTAAATCAAGTGTTGACTTAATAATTTAATGTATAATTATATATTTGATATATTAACTTACATTAACTAATATTAGCTCACTTAACATTTCTTTTTCTCACTAGTGTGCATATAGTATATATGTGATATATATTAATGTACATGTTTTTGTGTTATGCTTAATACCATATGCAACATGGGTGTATGAGAATCACACCATGCTTAATATAATGTAAGGTTTTTATTTATTTAATTAAATGATAAATTAGTGGAATTAAATCACATGGTTGAAGCTTGTAGAAGCTTGTGAAACCATTGACCAAGTCCACTAATTTTGTTTTACTTGTAAATATTTATTAACCTAACCATTATTAATTAGCCATGGTTTATTCTCTACATGGGTTAGTGTATGACACTAACTCATCCATGATTGCTATTCTGACCTCATGAGTTTATTTTCTCATCTTCACACTTCATCTTCTGCTTCATGATAAAAAGCTTGCTAGCTTTTTTCTAAGTGAGAAAATATTGTGAGAAAATTAAATCTAAAGTGAGCTCATTTCCTATTTCATCATCCTCTACTATTAGCCATTTAGTTTAGGATGTTTGCTTCACTAATTTCAACATTAGTGAAGAGGTAGCATGAGCTTGAGTTTCCTCGACGTAGATCTTCCTCGGCCTCGAAAACATTGAGCAAGGTTGTTCATTTCTGTAAGTCCATGCTACCTCTCCCGGTACTTTCGGGCATGCGGAATTTGGTGAAAAACAATTTTCTTAGAGGTGGTAACATGGACTCATAACCGGATCTTTGTTAAACATCTAACTAACAACCTAACTAAGAGTTATTAACTACTCGGTTAGGGGGTTATACCTTTCTTTTCTTGAACTCCTTCGTCTTCAAGCCTCGATGGTTGTCCGAATCGGTTTCTCCCCGTCGTCTTCTTGCGCCGAAGATCGATCCACCTGAAAGCTTCTACCTTTGGCTCCTTCTTCGAACTTTGAAGAAACTAGTTCACTCGGTTTGCTAAACCTTGTGAACTAGAGTGAGTAGAGAAGAGTTTTGTTGGGATTTTATCTATGGTTCTTGGTTCTCAATACATGAGACAAGTGAACCATAGACTCAAGAGAGGGAGAGAAAGAGGAGGAAGATGAGAGCTCAAGAACAAGAGAGAGAATGAGAATGATAGAATGAGAGAAGACTTTTCTCCTTTGGCTCTCATAATCCAAAACCATCATAACACCTCATAGCAATCAAGTATTATGTGATGGTTTAAGCAACAATAGCCATATCATTTCATGCACTCATTTTGCACAAGAGAGCAAGCAAGCAAAAGTCTTTGCCATGAAATGATAGCTATTGTTATCATGATGGTCAACTAGTCAAGCCTAGTCAACCGGTCAACAAAGTCAACAGGTCAACAAAATCAACAAGTCAACAAAGTCAACCCCTCAACAACCATGTCACCATAATACTTAATTAATATAATTGTTAATCATATTCCCATTAGGGTTGAGCAAAAAGTCAATAGTCAACAGTCAACGGTCAACAACCCTAATGAGAATCCTCTGCCTCTGTCTCTCCGTCAACTGTGCATACACACCCGCATCCGCGTTCCGAGGAACACGAATACAAACTGGATAAAACCAATCCCAATATGTACACTAGGATCTGGCTTAAACCAAAGCCCGCTAGTGTAAACTGTCCGGACACTAAACGTGCACAAGTGCACGGATGTGACTGAACCCTGTCGCAAAACCATGCGACCTGTCGCAAAACCATGCGACCTCTACTCTTTTGCCTAAAGGCGAATAGCTTTCTGTGTGGGACTCTAAAGACTCGACACTACACTGGCAGTGGGTTTAACCACAGACCGCAAGCGGCACTAGCTGTGCGTAACGGTCCCCAGGTAGATGCCGACAAGAAGACTGACGAGGTGAAACCCATCTGAACTCCTACTGGGCCTGAATGTGATATTCTCCGTACAGTCCGGTCTGTTCGTCTGATACATCGCATGGCGGGCCTAGGGGGTGGTAAACGTCAGTCCCCTAATAGCGGTACAAGTCGTGTCGGAGTGAAGCCCAAAACACCCTGAGATAACACTGAAAGCCTACCAGTATATCTCGTTTGCCCTGGCCAGGGACTACTCGTGTAATGGCTCTCCTAGACACAGCGCGATGTCAACCCCCAATACCGGGAGAGACGAATCCTGTCTAACCGTCACTGCCTCCAAGTGCTTCGGGACTGCACCCAACTACTACCTGTTTGCACGACTCCTTTGAGCCATGGTAGGGTAGTAATCAAAGTACAGTGGGAACACACTCGAGGCGAAGTGACAGTGTCAAGTCAGCGGACTAAGCTGTACTCATGTCACCTGGGAACTGATAACTGACGATAGGCATAATACCAACTAGTCAGTTCCCGACGAGTCATGTCCAGTGTACTCGTAACCTAACGAGCACCCGCATACTATCTCAAGTACGACGTACCGACGGCTGCGGGACAGACCGTCCCCCACACTGGGATGAGAAGCGCATGCGCTAGTCTACTCCGGAGTATCGATGCCCTGTCTCGATAGTCCTGCGACTAGAGACCTGCATAAGGATGTGCTTATAGATTACCCAGCCCCACTAGTGTGACTGCCATCACAACGCTGGTAATCAAGCAAAGATCCTAAGGGC
Source organism: Agapanthus africanus (assembly GCA_030015575.1). Lineage (NCBI taxonomy): Eukaryota > Viridiplantae > Streptophyta > Magnoliopsida > Asparagales > Amaryllidaceae > Agapanthus > Agapanthus africanus. The sequence goes on along the minus strand of CM057339.1, from coordinate 895,976,140 downwards.
TCCACTAATGCGTATAGGTGATATAATAAAATAAATACATGTACACATTGAAGTAGAAACAAACCAAGTAGTATACTACTATTTTGAGCAAGATTGTATATACAAGGTGAATATCCCAAGCTTCCATTAAGTAATATACAAACTAGTATGATACAGTAATGGCCTCTAGGGCATATACACTAACAATCTCCCACTTGCACTAAGGCCATGTACTGACGTATCGAAGACCTATCATCTCGATCAGCCGCTCGAACTGAGTCTGGGGCAAGGCCTTGGTGAATGGATCTGCAGTGTTATCTTCTGAAGCAACCCTCCGAACCTCGATCTCCTGGCGATCCACGATCTCCCTGATCAGGTGATACCGCCTCAAGATGTGTCTGGATCTCTGATGGGACCTGGGTTCCTTCGCTAAAGCTATAGCCCCGTTGTTGTCGCAATACAGAGGTATTGGATCAACAATGGACGGAATCACCTGAAGTTCTTTCAAGAACTTCCTCATCCAGACAGCTTCTTTTGCGGCATCAGATGCAGCGATGTATTCCGCTTCCATCGTCGAGTCTGCAACGGTTTCCTGTTTGGAACTCTTCCAACACACCGCCCCTCCATTGAGGGTAAAGACAAAACCCGACATGGACTTGGAATCATCCTTGTCACTCTGGAAGCTGGAGTCAGCAAAGGCCTCGATCTGGAGGTCTTTTCCGCCATACACCAAGAACATCTCCTTAGTCCTTCTCAGGTACTTAAGAATGTTCTTTACCGCTATCCAGTGTTTCTTCCCAGGGTTTGACTGATACCGGCTTACCACACTCAGTGCATAAGCTACATCCGGTCTGGTACACAACATCGCATACATTATAGAGCCTATCGCAGAAGCGTAGGGTATAACAGAGATGCGATCCCTCTCCAAATCAGTCTTGGGAGACATCTCTTTAGAGAGGGTGATCCCGTGACAAGCCGGTAGGTTACCGCGCTTGGAATCTTCCATACTGAATCTCTTCAGTATGGTGTCGATGTACCTGGACTGTGAAAGTCCTAATATCCTCTTGGATCTATCACGATGGATCCGGATCCCCAGGATGTATGAGGCATCACCCAAGTCTTTCATGGAGAACCTGTGTGACAAGAACCCCTTGACAGATTGTAGCATAGGAATGTCATTTCCTATTAAGAGAATGTCATCCACGTATAAAACGAGGAATACTACAGTTCTCGCTACAAATCTACTGTAGATGCATGGTTCATCTGGATTTTTGATAAAACCAAATTCCCTGACCGTCTCATCAAAACAGATGTTCCAACTCCGCGATGCCTGCTTTAGTCCATAGATGGACTTAAGCAACTTGCACACCTTTCCGCTGCTCCCACTCTGAATGAAACCTTCTGGCTGGTCCATATAGACACACTCCTCTAAATTTCCATTTAGAAAAGCGGTCTTTACGTCCATTTGCCAAATCTCATAATCGTGGAAGGCAGCAATGGCAAGAAGGATCCGAATGGATTTCAGCATAGCCACTGGAGAAAAGGTTTCGTCATAGTCCAAACCAGGTCTTTGACGAAAACCCTTTGCAACAAGTCTAGCTTTATAGGTCTCAACCTGTCCATCTACACCAATCTTCCTTTTGAAGATCCACTTGCATCCTACGGGTTTTACCCCGTCTGGAGCAATGTCCAACGTCCATACTTTGTTGGTGTACATGGACTCCATTTCGGTCCGCATTGCATCCAGCCATTTTACTGAGTCAACGCTCTGAACGGCCTGCTGGAAGCTAGTAGGTTCATCATAATCTATGATGCAATCCTCTCTATCCCCGTCTATGAGAAAACCGTAGTATCTCTCGGGCGGATGAGACTGCCTACTACTCCTGCGGAGCGGCGTAGGAATGTCCTGTTCTTTTGAACCCTCTGGTTCCACTAAGCTTTCAGTAATAGCTCGTGGTTCTGGAATTTCTTCCAGTTCTACTGCGCTCCCACTAATTTCCTTTTCTAAGAACTGGTGTTCTAGAAAGTGGGCATGACGAGAAACAATAACCTTTTGTTCCTCTTCGCAGTAGAAGAAATATCCCTTGGAGTTCTTTGGATATCCCACGAACTTACACTGTACTGAGCATGCCTCGAGTTTGTCCGCATGCTGCTTTTTGACAAAAGCTGGACTTCCCCATGTCTTAATGTGATTAAGATGGGGCCTCTTCCTACACCACATCTCATATGGTGTGGTAGGCACAGTCTTAGTGGGAACTCGGTTCAAAAGGTATGCAGCTGATTCTAGCGCATACCCTCAGAATGATCGCGGTAACTCAGCGTTACTCATCATGGACCGTACCATATCCAATAGGGTTCGGTTTCGTCTCTCCGATACACCGTTATGTTGCGGAGTGTATGGAGGAGTAAGCTGAGAGAGAATTCCGTTCTCTTTTAAATAGTCCAGGAACTCGGCACTCAAGTATTCACCACCTCGATCCGATCTTAGAATCTTGATACTTTTGCCGGTTTGTTTTTCTACTTCATTCTTATATTCCTGGAATTTTCCAAAGGCTTCGGACTTATGTTTCATTAAGAAGACATAACCGTACCTTGAAAAGTCATCCGTGAAAGTAATGAAGTAAGAATAACCGCTTCGCGCATGTGTAGACATTGGACCGCACACGTCGCTGTGTACGAGTCCCAAAAGCTCGCTCGCCCTTACTCCGTGTCCAGTAAACGGAGTCTTTGTCATCTTTCCTTTGAGACAGGATTGACAAGTGGCATACGATTGATATTCGAACGGATTCAAATATCCTTCTGTATGTAACTTCGTCAACCTTCTCTCATTGATGTGACCCGGTCTACAATGCCATAAGAAAGTTTGATTGATTTCCGGAGACTTTCTTTTGTGTGTATTCTGGACATTGAAAATCTGTGGATGGTTTAATACGTATATACCATTGCTTAATTTACCTGACCCAATCAGAACTTGATTAAGGTGAATGTTTACAACATTACTTATAAACGCAAATTCATAACCTTCTTTAGAAGTCAAAGATACAGAAATGATATTACAAGTTGCGTTGGGTACAAAATAGCAATTACGCAAAACCAAAATGTGTCCATCTGACAACCCCAGGTGATAGTCCCTCACGGCCTTAGCATCCATGCTAGCTCCGTTTGCAACTTTGAGGGTCAAGTCACCTGCCTTCAAAACCCTACGGTTTCTCAACGCCTGCAAAGAATTACAGATATGAGATCCTGATCCGGTATCCAATACCCAGGAAGTAGAGTTTATTGAAAGACAGTTTTCAATAACATACACACCTGAAGCTAAAGCCGCAACCTGCTTCAGATCCTGTGTTCTGGCTTTCCAAGCCCTGCAATCATTCTTCCAGTGTCCTTTCTTATGACAATAGAAGCATTCTTCCTTATCCACAATCTTCCCCGCTTTCTTTGTTGCTTTTGCCTTTCCCTTCGTATCCACTTTACTAACACCGCCCCTTAGTTTGGCGGGGGCTTTCTTCTTCTTTCCCTTGGCTTTCGCCTTGGACCTAGAAGAAGAAGATCCTCCTACAAACAAAGTGGATGTTTCCCTACCTTTCTGTAGGGTGCCCTCTGCGCTCCTCAGCATGTTGAGGAGCTCTGAAAGTTCAACTTCTTTTTCTTGTAAGTTGAAGTTCAGTATAAACTGGGCGTAAGTGGAAGGAAGGGACTGGAGAATCAAGTCCGTATAGAGCTCATTCTCCAACGTGGTCCCAAGGTCCGCGAGCTCCTCAATGTAGCCAATCATCTTAAGCACGTGTTCCGCTACCGTTGATCCGACGGCCAATCTTGCCGAAAATAACTTCTTCGACACTTCGTATCTTGCGATTCGAGATTGCTCTCCATACAGTTCTTTTGTATGAAGAAATATGGATTCCAGGTCCATATTCTCGTGCCTCCTCTGATGTTCATTGTCCATAGAGGCAAGCACGAGGCACTTGGCCTTCGCGCAGTCTAATTCCCAGGTCTTACGGATTTCCTTATCCGCGACGCTGGTTTTGGGACCTGGGACAGGGGGAGCTTTGGTGGTAAGAAGATATCCCAGCTTGTCGTAAGTGATTGCCATCTTGACATTCCTGAGCCAATCTTTGTAGTTTGGCCCTGTCAGTATGTTTTTATCTAGGAGTAACTTAAGTCCAGTCATGTCGATTGGTCGCTGCAATTAGGAGAGAGAAGAAACACTCAGCATGATACTCTTGCAAGTTTAGAATGGTTTTTAGTTTGTCTAAACAGGATGGCTCCCACTGTTTCTCGAATCCCTCCTCAAACCAAAAAGGAAGAATTAGTCAAGATCAATCTCACCGTACAATACTTGCTTAACCGTTCAGCCAAGCCAGTGTCGGTACTTCGAGGGAGGTTTTCCAACGCTTTCACGAAGTTCCTTAATTAAATAACCTTTTTTCCCTGGGGGGCGTAGCCCCGCTAACACCTTTCTAGACACCTACTAGGTTTATAGCATTGATCGTTTAGTGAGAAATTTCCCGAGGAGTAGCATATACTCACAGTAGGATCGGGATCCAAATATCATCGTATGACGAAACTGAAGGAATCCTACCAGAATCATCACACTCCAAATGGTATGCAAATCTAGCAAGTTTCAGTACTTATGAAACTCCCGATGCGGATTTTTGCCCCATGCTCTTATGACCTTGACTTTGGCCAAAATATCATAAGTCACATGTCAAGTTCTACCCGTCATTCTCCAGGTTAAATTGGATCCATCCGTACCTACCCTTGACTTTGGCCAAAATGGCAGTACGACTGTCCCAAACCAACGCATCTATCTATGCTACACATGAATACCCAATAACTACCAATCACTATGCCTTGACTTTGGCCAACATACATAGCTTGAATACTATTGACCATTCATGCGAAACGACGGAGGGCTACGAATGGTTTTGGCGAAACCGTGAACGTAGTGAACTTGATATAATCGATGGAACGAGATAGCTTTTAAAAGGAGTGGCTCAAACTCCGCATTTAAAAGTTGGTTTTGAAAAGAACCGAGTGGTTTTTCGAAAGTGTTCCAACGATTTTAACTTGGTTTATTTTCTTGCATTAGTTCTTTTAATGCGTGATATTCTTGCATTAGTTCTTTTAATGCGTCCCATCATTTAATCCTACCATTGCAGAAAAAAACCAAAATATGACGTACGCTTATGCCATTCGCATTCGCCACGGGGCCCCGTCATTACCCGTTAGGTTACTTAACTAACGACAGAGCGGGGGCTGGGCTAGCGCGGCTGTAAAACATAAGCAACGCCTAAATAATATCATATATAGATATATTGCAATGATAGCCATTTCAGATCACAGATGAATACATTGGATATACTAGGAATCCGCAATTCGTACGAGCCTGTAACGAAAAGCAGATTACACGGTCGCGGTGAATAGCCAATACCCCACCCAAGACCCCTACGGGTGCGGCAAACTACCCGCCAAGTACCCGAAGTGGAGCAACCTCCCTCAACACCGTGAGTAGGCCACTCGGCACTTCGAGATACCCGGTAGTTTGTGCACCCCCTCCATGGGTCTATCCTAGGAGCAAAAACAGTAAAAAGAAATTATACAATGACGGCTACAACCCCGGCCCGGTTGTGCGGTCATACAAATAATATTACATCAATTTACAAATTTACATGAATTGAAAGAAAAGAAAAACTCTCGTCTCACAACCCCCGGCTATTCACCCGCGACAATCCAACGGATTCATATACACATTCCAGCAACATTACAGATCACAGATTTGTATAACCCCCACTAATCGACATATAGCGATTAGCAGACGTTCAATACAAATATCACATCACAGAAAAACCCGTCAGCTTAAGTCTTTTAGAAGTTCGATCAAAAATACGGATTTTCAGGCCCCAAACACAAAATTTTCGTTCTGGAAAATCTGGGCAGAAAATATATATTCCAAAAATCCCAAAATACCCCTATAAGCATACTGTAGCAAAGAAGACCCAGAGAGGAGCCAAGACGGCCGCGGAACCGCGGCAATAGCAAGCGGCGCTTTGATGAGATCAGGGGACCGTCTTTCTACAGTATACTCTAAAAACCCTGAGTCGATTTTTTGTGTATCTCAAATAATTTTTTCAGCACTTTGAAAATCGACAGAAAGTTTGAAATCCGGGTGTATTTCGCGACTTTTTCTCTGATCGAATTTCTAGTTACTATGCTAACATGTTAGGTAGAGTTTAACTAGGCTCTGATACCACTGTAAGTCCATACTACCTCTCCCGGTACTTTCGGGCATGCGGAATTTGGTGAAAAACAATTTTCTTAGAGGTGGTAACATGGACTCATAACCGGATCTTTGTTAAATATCTAACTAACAACCTAACTAGGAGTTATTAACTACTCGGTTAGGGGGTTATACCTTTCTTTTCTTGAACTCCTTCGTCTTCAAGCCTCGATGGCTGTCCGAATCGGCTTCTCCCCGTCGTCTCCTTGCGCCGAAAATCGATCCACCTGAAAGCTTCTACCTTTGGCTCCTTCTTCGAACTCTGAAGAAACTAGTTCACTCGGTTTGCTAAACCTTATGAACTAGAGTGAGTAGAGAAGAGTTTTGTTGGGATTTTATCTATGGTTCTTGGTTCTCAACACATGAGACAAGTGAACCATAGACTCAAGAGAGGGAGAGCAAGAGGAGGAAGATGAGAGCTCAAGAACAAGAGAGAGAATGAGAATGATAGAATGAGAGAAGACTTTTCTCCTTTGGCTCTCATAATCCAAAACCATCATAACACCTCATAGCAATCAAGTATTATGTGATGGTTTAAGCAACAATAGCCATATCATTTCATGCACTCATTTTGCACAAGAGAGCAAGCAAGCAAAAGTCTTTGCCATGAAATGATAGCTATTGTTATCATGATGGTCAACTAGTCAAGCCTAGTCAACCGGTCAACAAAGTCAACAAGTCAACAAAGTCAACAAAGTCAACCCCTCAACAACCATGTCACCATAATACTTAATTAATATAATTGTTAATCATATTCTCATTAGGGTTGAGCAAAAAGTCAATAGTCAACAGTCAACAGTCAACAACCCTAATGAGAATCCTCTGCCTCTGTCTCTCTGTCAACTGTGCATACACACCCGCATCCGCGTTCCGAGGAACACGAATACAAACTGGATAAAACCAATCCCAATACGTACACTAGGATCTGGCTTAAACCAAAGCCCGCTAGTGTAAACTGTCCGGACACTAAACGTGCACAAGTGCACGGATGTGACTGAACCCTGTCGCAAAACCATGCGACCTGTCGCAAAACCATGCGACCTCTACTCTTTTGCCTAAAGGAGAATGGCTTTCTGTGTGGGACTCTAAAGACTCGACACTACGCTGGCAGTGGGTTTAACCACAGACCGCAAGCGGCACTAGCTGTGCGTAACGGTCCCCAGGTAGATGCCGATAAGAAGACTGACGAGGTGAAACCCATCTGAACTCCTACTGAGCCTGAATGTGACATTCTCCGTACAGTCCGGTCTGTTCATATGATACATCGCATGGCGGGCCTAGGGGGTGGTAAACGTCAGTCCCCTAATAGCGGTACAAGTCGTGTCGGAGTGAAGCCCAAAACACCCTGAGATAACACTGGAAGCCTACCAGTATATCTCATTTGCCCTGGCCAGGGACTACTCGTGTAATGGCTCTCCTAGACACAGCGCGATGTCAACCCCCAATACCGGGAGAGACGAATCCTGTCTAACCGTCACTGCCTCCAAGTGCTTCGGGACTGCACCCAACTATTACCTGTTTGCACGACTCCTTTGAGCCGTGGTAGGGTAGTAATCAAAGTACAGTGGGAACACACTCGAGGCGAAGTGACAGTGTCAAGTCAGCGGACTAAGCTGTACTCATGTCACCTGGGAACTGATAACTGACGATAGGCATAATACCAACTAGTCAGTTCCCGACGAGTCCTGTCCAGTGTACTCGTAACCTAACGAGCACCCGCATACTATCTCAAGTACGACGTACCGACGGCTGCGGGACAGACCGTCCCCCACACTGGGATGAGAAGCGCATGCGCTAGTCTACTCCGGAGTATCGATGCCCTATCTCGATAGTCCTGCGACTAGGGACCTGCATAAGGATGTGCTTATAGATTACCCAGCCCCACTAGTGTGACTGCCATCACAACGCTGGTAATCAAGCAAAGATCCTAAGGGCTCCACTAATGCGTATAGGTGATATAATAAAATAAACACATGTACACATTGAAGTAGAAACAAACCAAGTAGCATACTACTATTTTGAGCAAGATTGTATATACAAGGTGAATATCCCAAGCTTCCATTAAGTAATATACAAACTAGTATGATACAGTAATGGCCTCTAGGGCATATACACTAACAATTTCTTCATGTGGATCCTTACTAGAGTTCGGGTGTTCACTACAAGGAGCGAAGGGACTACTACACGGAGCTTTAGAAGTGAAGGACCGGTCTATAAAAGTTGTATTCCTCATTCACTTAGTTGTAATATTTGATTACATGCTAGCTTTACTCCTAATTTTCTAGTTAGATCCTTGGCATGGGTTGCATAGCTCTCTAGGTTTTTTAAAATTGTATATTTGATTCCCTAAAAATCCTAGTTAGGGTGCTACGGAACCCTACAGTGGTATCAGAGCCATGCTAGAGCATTAGGAGTTGTCTGGGCGAAATTAGAAGTTCGAACGAACTCCGAAAACCCGATCTTGTCCATTCTCTGGAAATTTTTCAAGATGTTGGAATTTTTCACATTAAAAATATTCAGAAAAATATGCAGGTAAATATATGGACCCTCTAGAAGAACGACACCCTAACTCGACAATATGACCGCGGAACCGTGGCCAAACCATAGGTTTGGCGGTGGTTCCGCGGCGCTATGTGTGAGGCTTTGGCCGAGCCTTCTACGGTTGATCTGTAGTTATTGGGGCATGCTTCTGGGTATTTTTGATACTGCTCAAGTGTTGAGCTTTCTGGGAGATTTTGGGAATTCGTTGATTTGATCGAAATATTTAACATCGCTTAGCTATCTGTGATTGTGGTACAATACTTGGAATCCACAATATTTGAATTTTATGAATCTAGCAATTTAGTCTCATTTGATCGGTTGCCATGGGATTTTGATGTGATCAAAAGTCCGTCGCAATCACGTAGCGTATGCGGATACTAACCGAGTAATCTTACTTGATAGCCACGCCCCATAGCCCCGACCAAGTGATTGTAGGAAAACTCCATTGCCAAAAGCATCCGTCCGGGTGCTCGCGGACGTGGTGTTCCGCCTAAGTGCACTTCTTCAACGGCATCAGGGGTGCGGCCGTCTACTAAAGTTTCCGACGAACATTCGATCAAAATGTCGGGAATCTTGTTGAATTGCCCGACTTATTATTGGAAAGTGTTTTCATTATCGAGACTAAAATGCGTGGTTTATAATTGTTAGGAATGAAATGTCTAAGGAATTCATTAGGTTGGGCATGAAATCCAAAGTATGTGATACATTGGGTTTATGATGTCTAAGGTGGTTGCGGATTCCAATTGTTGTAGTTTTTTCACTTTGTTTTCTGCGACCGTAAGTGTAATATGTGGTGTATCGCCAGTTTCGTTGCTATATGTCAACGATAATTGGGATATGCATATTTACTTACGTTGATGACATGTGATGTTATGTGTTGCTGTGATATGTTATATTGGATCGTCGTGTTTGAATAGCCGGGTTTTTTTTATGTGAGATGAGAGTTTTTTATTTTTCATTCATGTAAAAATTTGTATGTAATATTCTTTTATTGGGGCACTTCCGGGTTGAGGAAGATATCACCGTTGATGTATATTATTTACTTTTCCGCATTAGGATAGACCCAAGAAAGGGAGCACAAGTAACCGGGTTCTAGAATCCAGTGGGAGACCATCTCGAGGCGTCGAGTTCAGGTCTCCTAACTCTTGAAATGGTAGGGTTGCTTGTCGCTCCCGCAGGGGTCTTGGGATGTGGGATTGGCTATTCTTCACGACCGTGGAAACCGTGTTTTATACTGGCTTAAATTAAAACACGGAATTCCTAGTATATCCAATATTTTATATGTTGTCTTCTGCTGCTGATATTCTATGATGTGTGTTCTCCTCCGAAACACGGAGACGCGACCGTGCAGGTCCGTCTTGCCTGAATTCGGGGCAGATGCTAATTGGTGCTATCCGTCCACCTCTTTGAAGATACCAAGTTGATTTATGACACCATGTATCGAAAGTTTAAACGGATGCAGCCGATATAGCAGACTTCGTCAGATTCCCCCTCGTTGAGGGGTTTTTGATTGTGGGGACGCTCTTCCCTGCAGGCGCAAGCCTCTGCAGTTAATTACGCTACCGTATCGCGGTAACCACTTTCTCCTTCTCCAGATGGTCACTTCGTGTCGTAGGTGTTTGTTTTTTTTTTTGGTTTCCCATGGATTGTATACGGAGACTAATTTATGTTGTCGCCCGTAGGGCGTGGATTAGTCTAAATCCGTATCTTCTTAGATTTGGGTTTGGGATTGGGTTTAAGGATACGTTAGTCTCATTTGAGACTAAAATCAACTTAAACGTTTTTTAAGGATACATTAGTCTAATTTTAGACTAAGATCAACTTAACGGGATCGTTTAGATCCAACAAGAGAGTATTTGGACTCTGTTATTTAGTTTGGAGACATTGCGGTCGATTACCAGTTTAAGGACATGGTGGTCCAATGTTAGTTTAAGAACATCTCGGTCCGATGGACCCCACAGTCCGAGGTTAAGGATATCATAGTCCATGGGTTTTAAAGGACCCCACAGTCCGAGATTAAGGATATCATAGTCCATGGGTTTTAAAGGACCCCACAGTCCGAGGTTAAGGACATCATAGTACATGGGTTTAAGGACCCCACAGTCCAGTTTAAAGACGTCATAGTCTATGAAATGTATGGTTGCCGGGACCCGTCACCTCTCTGAAGACGTTGAAGAATTACAACGACATATATCAAAGGGGTTCAGAGATGTACCCTTGAACCAATATTGATTGGTAGATCTGTAATCCAATTTGGGACTAAGATCTGTTAAAAGATTTATGAGCATATAAGCCCAGTTAATCTGCATTGAGGACTTATGGCCAATCTTGGGCTAAGTCCAATCAAGTTAAAATGTTTAACATTTATTTTGGGCTGCTGAGCATTTGCATGGGCTTAGCCCTTTTAACAATGCTGAGCATTGACTTGAATTCTGACGATATTTTGTCTTTTATTGAATGATGAGTATTCATCATAGCTCTGGGCTTATTAAATAACAATTTGTGTTCTATGGCGCACACGTGAGTGATACGTGATGCGCTTGGTGCTTTGCGCCAGTCAAAGAGCGCAATGCGCTTCTGCCAAGTAGCGCACACGTGAGGGACATGTGTCGCACTTGGCGCTGAGCGCCAGATGATGGGCGCATTGCGCCAGTTTATGAGCGCATTGCGCTAGTAATTTAGTGGCGCATACGTAATTGACACGTGGTGCGCCTGGCGCTGAGCGCCAGCCCATGAGCGCAATGCGCTATTTCGAGAGCGCAAAGCGCTATCTGTTAAGTGGCGCACACATGAGGGACACGTGACGCATTTGGCGCTGAGCGCCAGTCCAAGGACGCAGAAGCGCAGTTGAAGGGCGCAAAGCGCATCTGATCAGTTTTTATGATCTGAGAAATAAACTCTCGTTTATAAGAGACTTTGTCTCAAGATTCTAAGAACAAAAGTTCTTGTTTTGTAAGAGATGTTTCAATCTCTTATTTTAGTGAAAGGCTTTGCCTTTATGGATCTATGATCCTAAGAGAATTGAATAATTCTCCCCCCTCCTTGAGATGTATTGTTCTCATTTTGTAAAAGACCTTAGTCTTGTAGATCTATGATCTGTGAGAAAATTTATATTCTTCTTTTTATTTTATGATGGGATCTTTTGATCTCTTTTGAAAAGACCTTGGTCTTTTTAGATCTATGATCTTTAAAGAAGTGAGTTCTTCTTTTTTAATTATGAGATGATTTCATCTATGTGCTTATCATCATTCATTTCTTTACCTTGTAGAAAGTTTTCTTCTTCTGAGAGCTTGGTCTTTTTCTTTGAATTTCTCAAAGTTTATGAGGAGGTTTCTCTCTATGCTTCTATATCTCTGAGACTTGAAGTCTAGGGGCCTTTTTATAGGGCAAGCTGATCAGTTCAATCAGTTAAGGAGATCTTTTCTCCAATTGATTTGGGGAATTTCCCATCGTTGGATCTTTGATCCAAGGGCTTCTGATTTGTAGAAGGCAATTTTCTTGTTTTCAACAAGATTGGGAAATCTTTCCATACAGAATTTATTCTTTATTCTGGTAATTTTTAATCACCATTGGATCATTGATCCAACGGTGCTCTGATTTACAGAGCATTATCTTGTTATTTGGAAAGATTTTGAGAAATCTTTTCTTAACAGAATTTAATTCTGATCAATTAATGATTTAACATTATTATTAGATTTTTCATCTAACGGTGGGGAGCTTTTAGTTCCAGCGCTAGCGCACCCGTGCTTTGCACGTGGTGCGCTGCTTAGAGTGCAGCGCACTTAGCGCTAGCGCTCCCATGCTTTGCACGTGGTGCGCCGCTCAGAGTGCAGCGCACTTAGCGCTAGCGCATCCGTGTCTTACACATGGTGCGCTGCTTAGATAGCAGCGCACCTAGCGCTAGCGCACACGTGCTTTTCACGTGGTGCACTGCTTAGGGCGCAACGCACTTGGCGCTGCATCTGAAGCGTTGCTTCATTTCAAAATTTGAATTTTGAACAGAGCTTTGCTCTGATTGGGGGAAACAATATGATCACTTTATATTCTGAGATAGATACTTTACATATAATATATATGATATATTATAGACGTTTCTTATGTTTTTCACCCGCGCTAGCCCTGCCCTGCCCTGCCGTTAGTTACCTAACCTAACGGTGCACGACGGGACTTCGTGGCGAATGCGAATGGGATAAGCGTACGTTATATTTATCTTTGATGTTTAGGTAACTTATATGATGGGACATTCATTAATGAGATTAATGAAAGAAAATAAACCTAAAAATGTTGTGGAATCGAATTTTCAAAAATAGGTAGCTCTAGTTGTTACTTTGCATAGCGGTATTCCTTGTAGAATATCCTACATCTCATTCGATGAGGAAAGAGCCGAGATCCCTTCACCGGGAGTGACCTCTTTAGCAATAACTAGCAGATGCTACAACCCCCGGTTTTGTCTTTTGATTGCTTTTCTAGTTCTTGCTTTGCATAGTGGTATTGTGAATATCATGCAACTCATTCGACGAGGAAAGAGCCGAGATCCCTTCACCGGGAGTAATCTCTTTAGCGAAACTAGCAAAAACCTCAAAAACACTCCATTTAAAATCATTTGATTCTGCAACGAGATCAAGTTCAAAGCGTTAAAGGTTTTCTTAAAAAACATCCGCAACCCTCCGTCATTTTAGGAAGTAGAGTATTTAGTATTCGTGCTACGTTTGTTGACCTTAGCCAAGGCATAGTGTGCGGTAGCTAAGTGATATTTTCCTACACAGCATATGATGCGATTAGTTAGGATAGTCATGTGACTTTGTTGACCTTCACTAAGGGTCATGTGGGTGGGTCTAATTAATCACGAAATGACGGGTAGAACTTGACTAGTGCTTATGATTTGTTGACCATAGCCAAGGTCATAACTGCTAGGGGTAAAAATCATTATCGGGAGTTTCAAGTGTTGAAATTTGCAATGAAATTGCATACCTTCTATGAGATAGTTGGATCCTGATACCCACTGCGAGTAATTGTTACTCCTGGAAGAGTTTTACACTTTACAATTAGCCGATCAAGTAGGTGTCTAGAAAGGTGTCAACGGGGTTACGCCCCTGAGAAAACGAGGTTTATTTTAATTAGGTCCGTGCGAAAGCACGGGGAACCTCCCTCAAAGTATCGGCACTAGCCTGGCTGAAAGATTGGCGAACTTGTAGGGTGTAATTAATCCCGGCTAGTCTTTCCTTTTAAGATTTGAAGGAAGATTTGATAAAAACGGTAGGAGCCATCCTGATTAGATAAAATATATAACCAATCTAATTTTGCAAGAGCGCACGCAGAGTGTTTTCTTCTCTCTCTCCAGGTTGCGACCATGTCACGCCTTAATCAAGATAATAATATGGATGTATTGACCGAACCTGCTTATTATACTGAGCTGAGGAACGTTGGTCTCGCTCCAACTTATAATTGTTATAAGACCGAGCAGGAAATAAGGGAATAGCAGGATTCCCATGCCGCCCAAACGAAGAAAGTGCATGATTGATGCATCTTTTTCGGGTGTGTTCGTTACAGAAAATTGTTTCTCAGTATACTCTACATCCTGGGTATTTGATACTGGATCAGAATCCCGCATGTGTAATCTATTACATGAGCTATGGATAGGTAGAGAACTGAGAATAGGGTGATATGTCTCTAAATATAGAGATTGGTGCAATTGTTACAACCAAATCAGTTAGCAAATATCACCTTGTTTACCAAATACATTGATTCTGAATGAATATTATTAGATACTGAACCTGATATGCAATATTATATCAGTCTCTTTATTTACTAAAGAAGGATATAATCTTGTATTGTTGGATAAATGTTTTGAACATTTCCAATATCAAAGTGTTGATCGGTTCAGACACGTTATCTAATGGCATATGCGTTCTAAATCAAACCACAGTTCTTAACGTACATAACACACACAAGAGAAAGAGTTCAGAAATGAATGAGTCCTACTTATGGTATTGTAGACTGGGTCATATCAATGCGACCCGACTAGCTAAGTTACATTAAAATGCATATTTAAATCAGTTTGAATTTACATCTTGTGAAACTTTCCAGTCATGTCACAAAGATAAGATGACCACGGCTCCGTTTATTTGAAACAGAGAAAGGGTCAGTGAACTCTTGGGACTGATACATGATGATGTATGTGGTCCCCTGTCTACACATGCCAGGACTGGTTCTTTGTACTTCATTATATTCACTGATGATCTCTCAGAATTCGGACATGTGTTCCTGTTGAAACACAAGCCTGAAGCTTTTGAGAAATTCAATGAATATAAGTCAGAAGTCGAGAACCAAACGGGTATAAGTATTATATCCTTTGATAAGATCAGGGAGGAGAATACTTGTACATGAAATTCTTGGACTATTCTAAAGGAGAATGAGATTCTCTCTCAGCATCACTCCTTTGTATACACCACAGCACAATGTTGTATCAGGGCGGAGCAATCGCACCCTATTAGATATGGTGCGCTCTATGATGAGTACTACTGAGTTACATATTTCCTTTTAGAGAGTTATGCACTTGAGAAGCTGCATACCTATTGAATTGGGTTCCAATCAAATCAGTGCCTACCACTCCATATGAGATATGGTATGGAAAAAGTCCATCTCTTAAGCATGTTAAGTTTAGGTTGTCCGGCCTATGTCTAAAAGCAAAATCTGGACAACCTCGAGGCAAGGTCAGTTCTGTGGAAGTTTGTTGGATATCCCAAGCATTCGCAAAGAAATATCTTCTACCACACCGAGAAACAAAAGGTGTTTTATTTCTCGACATGCCACCTTTTTAGAAAAAGGAATTTTTAAGGAAGAAATTTGTGGCCATGAGGTAGAACTGGAATTAGTTCCAGCTATACAAACTACAGCTGACGATTTGGTAGAACCGGAGGATTCAATAGCTCCCGACGAAGCTCAGCCTCTCTGCCGATCTAGTAGGGTTCCTCATCCACCTGAGAGATACTTCGGTTTTCTCTATGATAATAGGAGCGAGGATTGTATCATGAAATGATGACCCAACTAGTTTCGAACAGGCCATAAAGAGTGGGGACTCTATAAGAACGGCTGGATGCTATGCGATCTAAGATGGAATCTATGTACACCAACAAAGTATGGAGTTTGGTTGCTTTATCTGAAGGGTTAAATCCCCATCAGGAGTATGTATATCTTGAGAAAATTACTTGGTGTACATAGAAAAGTTGAGACTTTCAAAGCTAGATTTATTGTAAAAGGTTCTCGTCATCAACCAGGTGTGGATAATGATGAAACCTTTTGTCCAGTGGCTATGCTTAAGTCCATCCGGATCTTACTTGCCATTGCTACATACCATGACTACGATATCTGGCTGTTGGGTGTCATGACTCCTTTTCTAAATAATGATTTAGAAGAAAGCGTCTATAAGTATACAGCCAGAGGGCTTCGTAGACAGTGGGAGCAGTGGAAATGTGTGCAAGTTGCTTTACAGGTTAAAGCAGGCATCGCGGAGTTGGAACATCTATTTTGATGTGTTAGTCAAAGCGTTTAACTTCATCAAAATAGTAAATGAACCTTGTATATACAAAAAGGTAGTAGAGAGTAAGGTGGTCTTCCTCGTATTGTATGTGGATCGCATACTCTGGATAGGAAAGGTGTTTCCTATACTACACTCGGTCAATCTCCTCTTATCACATTGATTCTCCATATAGGATCAAGGTGATACCTTCTAAAATCCTAGGTTTTGGATCTATGAGATAGATCTAAGTGGATGTTAGGATTCTCACTAGGTGTAGTGAGATGGTATCAATAGATCCTGGGGAGAATCACTGGATAGCTTCCAGGATGGTAAGGACGACTGAAAGTCAGTCACAGACATTGTCTTTACACTCAGTAGAGGGACGGTATGTTGGAAGAGTTTCAAGTTAGATACCGTGACAAACTAGACGAAAAAGGCTGGTGACATCGCTATCAAAGATGCTACCAAAGAGGCAGTCTGGGTGTATATTTGTTCATGAGATGAACTAGGTTCCTTCCATTGTATGACAATGGAGGTGTGGCTTTTGGCCTAGGAACCCCGGTCCCATCAGTGACCCAGACATATTCAAAGGCAGTATCACCTGATCATGGAGATAGTTGATCTCCAAGAGATCGAGGTTAGGAGAGTAGACTCAGAGGTTAACACGGCGGATCCACTCACTGAGGCCTTTCCTGCGAGAGACTTTTATAGGGTGTTGGGTATGCTATACTACAACAACAGGCCTTAGTGCAAGTGGGAGATTTTTAGTTGTATGTATGCCCTAGAGGCCATTATTGTACATGAGATGTATATTATAGTGGATGTTGGGACATATATAGGGAGGACTTTCTTGCTCGACATGATAGTACGCAATCTGGTTGCTCTTTATCTTAACATGTATACTTACTTTCTCTCTGTTACATGTTGATAAAGCGCTTAGGATGTGTACTTGACTTCCAGGATTATGATGCAGATCATACTAGTGGGGCCTGGGCAGTTCATGAGTTCATCCTTCAATGTTCCTAGTCGTGGGAATATCCAGACGGGGCATCGATATTCCAGAGCAGACTAACGTATATCTTCTCGATCCATGTGATGGGCGATGGATGATCCCATATCCATTGGTGTTTGACATCAGAGATGGTATGCAGGTGCTCAGTGGAGACTGGGTATACTGAACGGACTCGCCGAGAACTCCTAAATGGTATTATACCTTACATCAGATAGCAGTTCTCTGGTGACACTGGTGCAGGTTAGTCTACTGCCCCGAGATCGTCATAGAGTCTTGTGTGGCTCCCACTGTGCTTTGATATCCACCCTACCACGGCTCTACTGGGTCATGTAAACAGGTGGTTTTTGGGTACAGTCCCGAGTCACATGGAGGCAATGAGCGATAGGAGGGGATTCGTCTCCCGGTATTGAGGGTTGATGTTATGCTATGCTCGATTGGCCATAACTGAAATCCCTGGCCAGGGTAGATGAGATTTACTAATAAGTGTTATCAGTAGTTTCTTGCCCGTTATGGACCTTACATCGGCATGACTTATCAAGCTATTGGGGTCTGACGTTTACCATCCCTAGACTAGATATATGACATATCAGACGAAGAGACCGGACTGTACAGTAGTGTGACTAATTGGATTCGTAGGAGTATGAGCAGACTTGCTTGTTGATCTTCTGATCGCTCAATGCCCGGGTGGCCGTTACGTTTAGCAAGCTTCTTGTGGCTTGTGGGTGTTTGATATGATCATCACCTACTGCCGGCGTGTTGACGAGTCTTTAGAGTCATACACAGAGGTTTCCTGGTTCATGCGAAACGGAGGAGGAGCACATATGTGATATGTGCGGGACCGAAATTAATGCGCGTATGTGATACCGCATTCTATTCTCGTGATATTTGATATTAGTCGGTTGTATATGATATAGCCGGATTATTAAATCAAGTGTTGATTTAATAATTTAATGTATAATTATATATTTGATATATTAACTTACATTAACTAATATTAGCTCACTTAACATTTCTTTTTCTCACTAGTGTGCATATAGTATATATGTGATATATATTAATGTACATGTTTTTGTGTCTTGCTTGATGCCACATGCAATATGGGTGTATGAGAATCACACCATACTTAATATAATGTAAGGTTTTTATTTATTTAAGTAAATCACAAATTAGTAGAATTAAGTCGCATGGTTAAAACTTGTAGAAGCTTATGGAACCATTGACCAAGTCCACTAATCTTGTTTTACTTGTAGATATTTATTAACCTAACCATTATTAATTAGCCATGGTTTATTCTCTACATGGGTTAGTGTATGACACTAACTCACCCATGGTTACTATTCTCACCTCATAAGTTCATTCTCTCATCTTCACACTTCATCTTCTTCTACATGAGAAAAAGTTTGCTAGCTTTTTTCTAAGTGAGAAAATATTGTGAGAAAATTAAATCTAAAGTGAGCCCATTTCCTATTTCATCATCCTATACTATTAGCCATTTAGTTTAGAGTGTTTGCTTCACTAATTTCAACATTAGTGAAGTGGTAGCATGAGCTTGAGTTTTCTCGACGTAGATCATCTTCGGCATCTAAGACATTGAGCAAGGTTGTTCATTTTTTCATGTGGATCCTTACTAGAGTTCGGGTGTTCACTACAAGGAACGAAGGGACTACTACACGGAGCTTTAGAAGTGAAGGACCGGTCTACAAAGGTTGTATTCCTCATTCACTTAGTTGTAATATTTGATTACATGCTAGCTTTACTCCTAATTTTCTAGTTAGATCCTTGGCATGGGTTGCATAGCTCTCTAGGTTTTTTAAAATTGTATACTTGATGCCCCAAAAATCCTAGTTAGGGTGCTACGGAACCCTACGGCTGCAGTGCAGGATGAGGTTCAAGAACAGGATGGTAACCATGTTCAGCAACCATATGTGTCGGTTCTGAGGAGATCTATGAGAGAAAGAAGGATACCTGAAAAACTTGTGACCGACTTCATTTTGTACACAGATTCAGGAGAGCCCGAATCCCTTGAAGAAGCAACAAGAGACGATACTAGCAAACAGTGGGAGCGAGCTATGGACGAGAAGATGGATTTTTTGAAGAAGAACCGTACATGGGATCCAGTGATGCTACCCAAGAGTCAGAAAGCGTTGCTTAATAGGTAGGTATACAGGATTAAAAGTGAGGCTGATGGTGTGAAGCGGTACAAGGCTCATTTGGTAGTCAAGAGATACACACAAAAGTAAGGTATTGACTATCAAGAGATTTTTTCCCATGTGGTAAAGATGACATTTATTCGGGTGATACTTAGTATTGTGGCTGTGAAGGATTTGCACTTAGAGCGGGTTAATGTGAAGACTGCGTTCCTTCATGGTGATTTGGAAGAGGAGATTCATATGATGCAGCCATCGGGTTACGAGGTGAAGAGGAAGGAGAACATGGTGTGTAAGCTGTAAAAGAGCTTGTACGGCCTCAAGCAAGCTACTAGGCAGTGGTATCTCAAGTTCAATCGGTTTATGCTAGAGATAGGTGCGGAGTGAGTCGGATCACTGTGTCTATGTTCAAACTTTTGTGGACGGAGATTACATTATTTTCTCACTTTATGTGGATGGCATGTTGGTAGCGGGTCCGAATTTCGAGAATATTCAAAGTTTGAAGAAGACGATGGCCGAGAAATTCTCTATAAAAGGTTTAGGAGCGGAAAAGCAAATATTGGGCATGAAGATCGTTCGAGATAGGAAACAACGGAAGCTGTGATTATCTCAAATGGACTACATTGAGATGGTATTGAAGCGGTTCAATATGGAAAAGTCAAAACCGGTGATGTTAGGAATATGTATGACCTAGAGGCCATTATTGTTGATATAGTGGATGCTTGGACATATATATAGAGGACTTTCTAGCTCGACAAGATAGTATGCTATCTGATTACATTTATCTTAATATGTAGACTGGTATCTTTATATTGTCTGTCTCTTACATGTTGATAAAGCCCTTAGAATATGTGTAACAACTCCAATTTTAGTGTACATAAAATTCATTTAAAGTTAATGTACAATTGGGGTATTTACAATTCCTGTGAGTACTATAAGAATTTTTTTGCTTTTGAACAGCAAGAAAGAGTTTGTAGCTCATTGGTAAGACCTTGCATTGCTGAACCAAAGCACCAGAGTTCAAATCCCATCAGCCACACATTCTTTTTATTTAAAATTCTTTTAATCTTTTAGAAGCTCAATAGTCTACACATGCACAACTCGTAAAACCAAGAGTCACAACCTAAATAAACGAGCACATGAGGCTAGACCAAGCGTCAGGGACACGTGGCACAAATACGAGCCCCCGACTCGGTGACTCGGGCCGGCGAACTCGCTGACTCGGCCGGCGCCGCCGGTCCGACTAGGGCCAAACCCAATTTTTATTTAACCCCGGCGACTCTTGGACTCCCCCCATAACTCATGTATTATTTGTTTTTCTTGTACATTTACAGAGCACATTAAAACACACATTTAATCCATTTTAATACAAATTTTTAATACACCCTTTCACTACCCTAAAACCCTAATTTTTTCTATAAATACCACCCTCAAATCACCCCTCCTCACTCCCAAATCCCTGTCCAAACTCTCAAGAAAATCCCCAAGTCTTTTGTGTGCAAGTGGAGTTAACAAAAGGGCGAAGCTCCAACGAACTTCCGACGGCAATCCGAAGAGTTTCCGACGACGAAACGACGCACCGGTAACTCCCACCTCTTTCTCTTTCTCTCCTCTAGCCAATCAACCAGTAAGTCCCTACTTCTTCTTCTCTTCTCTATTCTAAAAACATTCAAAACTAAAACCCGACGGAAGAGGAGTTAGTCCGACTTCCGATTCGGTTTTCTTTAAAAACTACAATTTTCTTAATCAAGATACCTTCAAATCATCATATATTGTTCATTAAACATTAATAAATATTTTTAACAAGTTTCATCACAAAAAATTGTTATATGCATCTTTTATCGCAATTTTACATTAAAATACCACAAACTTTAGTTTCCGACATAAACTCTATAATACCCTTATACCTTTAGAAAACTCACGAGGTAATGACCTACCTCCTCACAACACTCATATCTAACATAGCACGATGAAATTGGAGAACATAGATTTGGGAAAACACGACTTTATATATAACTATCTTCAACTTATAAAACATTTTTCCACAAGAAGTGTATTTTAACAAATCTTTGCAATTGCGCCTCTACAACCCATTTTGGGGAAACCCGTTTGGGATGGTGCGGATTATCGCACATCCTCGGACTTAGTAGAGTGAGATGCAGACATCCGCAAGGAGCATACGATCTCGAAAGATTTTAATACATTTTCCTTTAGAAAAATGTGATTTCTATTATAAATAAAATTTATATTTTTTATAAATAAATATATATGTAATTAATATCAAAATATCTATTTTTAATATTTATAATATTCCACATTTCCAAAATTCAAGAAAAACATTCCATTTACAAGAAAATACCATACAATTTCAATATTTCAAATAAATACCTTATACTTTAAAATCTAGGTCATATTCAATAGAAATTTCACATTAAATAAAAGAAACATCTATGAAAACTCTAAAGACGATAATTAAATACTTGAGGTATATTTTGAAAGTACAACAAAACTATTTTTACATAAAACCCCTCAAATTATACTAAATTACAATAAGGATCCTAGTAAACATAGGTTTAAGCGGGACCAGTCTCTTGAGCCTCAGGGAGCCAGAGATATGGGTGCTTGCCTATTTAAGCTAGACAACTTAACAAACGGTGTTATCAACACAGTAATTGTCTTTGAAAAAGACACAAATCCTGTCATCCATGTGCAGCAGTTACCGATAGTACCAAAACATAATTCAGGACTTCAATTTCTTTTCTAATTGTCTGACTCAGACTGAATCTCAATATAATCAATCTGACTTGATTATGATTCAAGTATCAAACTACACTTCAACATGAATCCATGAATCTATATATTCAATCTGTTCAATCTAATCAATCTATATTGACTGAACCAAACCATGGATATGCATCCATCTATATGATTCTCCAGTTACATCCATTTACTGATATCATGGTTTCGGCAAGTCATCCATCCACATACAATATACAATTCAAACAATACAAACGATACAATCAAGACATCGCGGGGTTTATAAGAGGTAGACTGGTACGGAAGGTGTTAGAAGAGGCACGAGACTGTAACCATAATACACCTAACCTGAATTCAATTGCCGTTATACCGTGGCTATACGGTTCCTTGTGCTCCGTATACCTTAGTCTCCGGAATAGTGGGACTTCTCTTGTATACACTGGCATTCTTCTGTACCAAGCTACAAACAATAGCGTTAACATTAAATACAATATTATAACAATATACTCTATATTCTATCTATTCCATTCTTGTCGTTTTACGGGACTTACCGAGTTATTTGTTCGATGACGACATTCTCTTTCTTTCTTTGGAATGTCGTCAGGTGATTCGGACCTTCAGGAGATCGAGCCCACCTTCGAGGACTTGGATCAGCTAGCTTTCGACCCGGAGCTCTAGTTACCTGTACACATATACATTATGTATTTTCCATTTCTATTATGCAACTGTTTAGGCATTGCTTTCCATTCCATGTATTTACTTTTCAATTGTATTGTAAAAAAAATGTTTAATAAATAAAGTTGTTGTTCAATTATATCTATTGACATTGTCTCTTGTGCATTTTACTTATATTGCTTAGATACGTTTAGCGTGTTTATTTCAGAGTAAATACGTAGCAGCCTCATCGCATCCTCTGCCCGTATACTGGGAAGCGAGGCATGACAGGTTTTGTTGGTGGCCCATGCAGGTCAGAGCTGTATGGAACCCTACCATACAGTTCAGCTCTGCGTGGACAACCTAAGCAATATAACACAAGAACCAGCAACTAAAAACATTCTTTACAATTCATACTTCTTGAATCTTATCATTTCATATATTTTGAATCTGTCCTAACCCAAAATTTTCTTTCAAGGTTATGGATTTCCCAAACAATACCAGCACGAATTTCAACAACACTCCCCCACCACTACCACTCACTCCTGTCGTCGCTTCTCCGATCAACGAGCAGACAGTTCTGCTTGAGGCATCCGCAGCCTCCTGGAAGAACAGCAGCTGCAGACTGCTATCCTGATGAACCGACCAGAGGCAGAAGCACTTGGGGTGAAGCAATTCAGGGCCTTGCACCCCAAACAGTTTGCAGGAAAAGAGAGCCCTCTAGAAACTGAGGAATAGGCTCAAAGCATTGAAGATGATCTGGCAGCAGCACAAGTGCCAGAGATAGCTTGGGTTCGTGTTGCAAAGATGCAGCTCACGGACAATGTATGGGTTTGGTGGAAAGCGAAAGAAAGCCGTCTTGATCAACCCATCGAATGGAAGACTTTCCGCGACATGTTCGACACAAAGTATTTCCCAGAGACTGCCAGGTTCGACATGGAACAGCAGTTCATCCACTTACAACAGGGTTTGATGTGGACCAAATCAGTGGATGAATACAATGCTGAGTTCACCATGCTCAGTCGGTAAGATATGTCTCAATAATTCGATTTTTCAATAAATCACATACTACACCGCTAACACAATACTTTAATAGATTTGCGGCACACCTGATACCGACGGATGAGATCAGAGCCCGTCGATTTCAACAAGGGTTAGATTCGGAGATCCGGGCTGCACTAGCCACAGGAGATTTTCCGACTCATGAATCGGCTCTGAAAGCTGCCTGCCGTTATGAGGCATTGGTAAAGATGAGGGGCAGATCTCAGTCTGCCGGAATGAAGCGCCCTACCAACCAGATGGCAGGAGGATCCTCTTCAAGGCCACCATTTATGCCCAGGAGACCGGGAGTACAAATCAACCAGCCCAGCCCAGCCTTTTGTACCTACTGCAGGAGAGATGGACATTTGGCGAAAAACTGCCGGCGAGCCAACCGTCTTTGCTTAATCTGTGGCTCAGCTACTCATGACATTAGGTCTTGTCCCCGAAGACACAACCCAATTGCTGCACCCAGGCCAGCAATCACTTACCAGCATAGACCAGCCCTTCAAGCACCTGTTCCAAGACTCGCTCTCCCTGCTCTACCACCTAGAGGACCACCGACTGCACCTCCTCCTCGTCAGTTCCATCAAGCTCAAAGGAACGTTCAGAGGAATGCTCCTCCAGCCAGGAGGAATGTATCACGGCGACAGGCTTTCACGATAACCGTGGAAGAAGCTGAGGCCACTAGCCAAATCATCACTGGTAACCCTTTCTTCTCAAGCTTTTCTTTCAGTCTTAACACCCACCTACATATTTTTCTCTATACCTAAAACCTATCCCACATAAATTAGGTATAATCTTAGTAGCATCACTTCCTACACTAGCACTATTCGATACTAGAGCATCTCATTGCTTTATGTCGCAACGGTTCGTCCGAACACATGCGATTCCAGTCACACCGCTCGTATCCAGTTGGAATGTCAGTTCAGGGAACGGCATTCTAAAGGCAACAATAGGATACAGCTTGTGTCCAGTAGTCGTCTGCAGCAGAGAATTCTATGCTGACTTCAAGGTGCTGGACATACCAAACTTCGATGTGGTTCTAGGTATGGATTAGCTCGGAACATTCTATGCTACCATTGACTATCGTCAAAGAAGAGTAGTATTCGAGATTCCAGAGCATCCGGTTTTCTATTTCAAAAGTGGAGACCGTACCTTGGAGTCAAGTACTTACAAGGCAAAACCAAAGAAGGCAGTGATTACGGCAATTCAAGCAGAGGAAGGATCAAAGCCAGAAGTGGTTCGTGAGTTCGACGATGTGTTTCCTGACGATATATCAGGTTTGCCTCCCGATCGAGCTCTTGAATTCAGCATTGATTTAGTATTAGGAGCACAACCGGTAATCAAAGCACCATATCGACTAAGTCCAGAAGGTTTGAAGGAAGTCCGAACTCGGTTGGACAAATTATTAGCGAAAGGATGGATTCATCCCAGCACTTCAAGTTGGGGATCACCAGTATTGCTTGTAAAGAAGAAGGAAGGTTCATACAGAATATGCATCGATTAAAGAGTCTTGAACGAAGTAACGATAAAGAATAAGTATCCGCTACCACGTATCGACGATTTATTCCATCAGCTAAGTGGATCTTGTGTTTTCTCCAAATTAGATCTTCGTTCAAGTTATCATCAGATGAAGGTCAAGCAAGCTGATATTCATAAAACAGCATTCAGAACTCGCTATGTCATTACGAATTTCTTGTGATGCCATTTGAAGTGACCAACGCACCAGCAATATTCATAAACCTGACGAATCAAGTTTTCCGGGAGTACTTAGACAGGTTCGTTGTCATCTTCATCGATGACATCCTGGCGTATTCTAAGAGTCGGAAAGAACACGCCGAGCACCTACGAATTGTCCTGAAAACTCTACGACAACATCAACTCTATGCCAAGTATAACAAATGCAAATTCTGGCTAAATCAAGTTGGTTTTCTCGGACATATTGTATTAGGCAAAGGAATCTCTGTGGATCCAGTGAAAATTTCAGCAGTAAGCGAATGGCTGACACCAAAGTCAGTGAAGGACATTCGGAGTTTCTTGGGTCTAGCTGGATATTACAGAAGGTTCATTGAAGGCTTTTCGAAGATAGCAACACACCTGACCAAGCTCACACGTAAAGATGAAGAATTCGTGTGGTCAGAAGCATGCGGACAAGCTTTCGTAGAACTCAAGTCAAGGTTTACATCAGCGCCTATTCTCGTTATACCGGACCAATCTGGAGGTTTCGAAGTGCATTATGATGCAACCGGTAAGGGATTAGGATGTGTTCTATATCATCACGGAAAGGTTGTGGCTTATACTTCAAGACAGCTGAAGATTCATGAGCGCAATTATCCGACGCATGATTTGGATTTGGCAGCCGTTATCTTTACTCTTAAGATTTGGCGCCATTATCTTCTTGGTGAACGAGTGAATATATACACAGATCACAAGAGTCTGAAATATGTGTTTACTCAGAAGGAGCTTAATATGCGGCAAAGAAGATGGTTAGAATTGATGGCGGACTTTGACATCAACCTGCAATATCACCCGGGAAAGGTCAATATAGTACCCGATACCCTTAGTCGCCAACCATTATCGATGAATCTCACCGCCCAGTAGAAACTTCAACAAGATTTATATCAGATGGAGCTTGAAGTAGTCATGCCAGGTAACGCTTCAAGCTTGATGAATTTACAAGTTCAATCTACCATTGTCAATCAGATCAAAGCAGCTCAAGCAAGTGATGCCAAGTTGCAAAAGATCAGGGAACAAGTAGAGAATGGACTCAGAACAGACTTCATCATTCATGAAGACGGATTTTTGAGATACAGCAGCAGATTGTGTATACCAAAAGGTTCTGTTCGGGAAGAGTTAATGAAAGAAACTCACAGCTCTCCCTACTCAGTACACCGTGGAGGTACAAAGATGTACAAAGATTTGCGTCAAACTTACTGGTGGCATGGAATGAAGCGTGAAGTAGCCAGAAGCGTCGCTAAATGCTTGGTGTGTCAGTAAGTAAAGGTTGAACGTCACAGGACGGCTGGATTACTTCAACCGTTACCTATCCCAGAATGGAAGTGGCAACACATCACAATGGATTTTGTGACTGCACTCCCTCACAGCACAAAGGGTAACGATGCGGTATGGGTCATTGTGGATCGACTCACAAAGTCGGCTTACTTCATCCCATTTCGGGTTGGCCAATCTACTGAGACATTACCAAAAAAGTACATGAAGGTAATAATCTAAGTAAGATTTAAACCCTTCAAATATGTACTATCTCTGATACCCATGTACTCATACAGGAAATCGTGAGACTTCATGGAGTACTGGCCTGCATTGTCTCCGATCGTGACACCAGGTTCCGATCATAATTTTGGCAAAGTCTGCAAGCGAGCTTGGAAACAAGTCTGAACTTCAGCACAGCTTATCATCCCCAAACAGATGGTCAGTCTGAACGAACTATTTAGATCTTAGAAGATATGCTCAGAGCATGTATGTTAGATTTCGGAGGATCGTGGAAAAATCACCTACATCTTGTGGAGTTTTCATACAACAACAGCTACCAAGCAAGTATAGGAATGACACCTTTTGCAGCACTTTATGGAAGAAAGTGTCAATCGCCATTAAGTTGGGACGACGTTGGAGATAGAGAACTTCTTGGACCAGAGATGATAGTAGCAATTGTTGACGTAGTTTGTACTATCAGGGAAAGAATGCGCATAGCTCAAGATCGACAGAAACACCGGGCTGATGCAAAGCGCCGTCATTTGGAGTTCCAACCGGGAGATCACGTATTTCTGAAGATATCTCTGAACCGCGGAGTGATTCGATTTGGAAGACGGGGTGAGCTAAGTTCAAGGTACATTGGACCGTTTGACATACTCGAACGAGTCGGTGAAGTGGCTTATCACTTGGCACTTGCACCTTCATTGGAAGGAGTGCACAATGTGTTCCACATATCCCAACTCAGAAGGTATGTGAGTGACCCCAGCCATATTCTCGATCATTCCGAGCTCACTGTACAGCCCGACTTGTCTTGTGACCAACAACCTGTTGAGATCCTGGACAGGAAAGTGAAGTCATTTCGGAATAAGGAAGTCAACTTGGTTCGAGTAATGTGGAGAAAAGACACTCCAGGAGAATCGACATGGGAAAGAGAAGACGAGATGCGTGCAAGATATCCTCACTTATTTGTAAACTGATCCTTAAAATAAATTTTAAATTTCAAAGACGAAATTTTTGTAAGGAGGGTAGACTGTAACAACTCCAATTTTAGTGTACATAAAATTCATTTAAAATTAATGTACAATTGGGGTATTTACAATTCCTGTGAAGACTGTAAGACTTTGTTTTGCTTTTGAACAGCAAAAAAGAGCTTGTAGCTCATTGGTAAGACCTTGCACTGCTGAATCAAAGCACCGGAATTCAAATCTCATCAGCCACACATTCTTTTTATTTAAAATTCTTTTAATTTTTTAGAAGCTCTATAGTCTACACGTGCACAAACCATAAAACCAAGAGTCACGGCCTAACCAAATGAGCACACGAGGGTAGACCAAGCGTCGGGGACACGTGGCACAAATATGAGCCGCAGACTCGATGACTCGGGCCGACGAACTCGCTGACTCGGCCGGCGCCGCCGATCCGACTCGGGCCAAACCCAATTTTTCTTCAACCCTGGCAACTCTTGGACCCCCCCATAACTCATGTATTATTTGTTTTTCCTGCACATTTACAGAGCACATTAAAACACACATTTAATCCATTTTAATACAAATTTTTAATACACCCTTTCACTACCCTAAAACCCTAATTTTTCCTATAAATACCACCCTCAAATCACTGCTCCTCACTCCCGAATCCCTGTCCAAACTTTCAAGAAAATTTCCAAGTCTTTTGTGTGCAAGTAGAGTTAGCAAAAGGGAGAAGCTCCGACGAACTTCCGACGGTAATCCGAGGAGTTTCCAATGACGAAATGACGCACCGGTAACTCCCACCTCTTTCTCTTTCAACATGAATCCATGAATCTATATATTCAATCTGTTCAATCTAATCAATCTATATTGACTGAACCGAACCATGGATATGCATCCATCTATATGATTCTCCAGTTACATCCATTTACTGATATCATGGTTTCAGCAAGTCATCCATCCACATACAATATACAATTCAAACAATACAAACGATACAATCAAGACATCGCGGGGTTTATAAGAGGTAGACTAGTACGGAAGGTGTTAGAAGTGGCACGAGACTGTAATCATAATACACCTAACATGAATTCAATTGCTGTTATACCGTGGCTAAACGGTTCCTTGCGCTCCGTATACCTTAATCTCCGGAATAGTGGGACTCTGTTCCCGTCAAAAATTTCTGTGCAAAAGAGCCCAAGGTATCAAATGGCAGTGATACGCTTATGAAAATGCGAACCAGTATTTTCTGGGCTGTTTTTTGACAAACTCTCGAATGGGAAATAGCTAAATTCTGAGGATATTGGAAGTATCTCGAAAAACCCTTCGATTTGATATATTATGAGTTTCATAATTCATCCGGGATCAAAAGTTATGAACAAATATGCTATGCACTGTTCACTTATTAAAAATCAGGAATTACCTCAATGAGGTATCACGTGCTCACACGTGATCAATAGTCACGTGTTGACACGTGATAGTTAAAACAGAAATAAAAAACAAACGGCTGAAGAAGGACCCAATTGGGGGTCACGTGCTCACACGTGACCAATGGTCACGTGTTGACACGTGATAGTTAAAACAGAAATAAAAACAAATGGCTGAAGGAAATGCCTCAATGAGATATCACGTGCTCACACGTGACCAATGGTCACGTGTTGACACGTGATGGTTAAAACTGAAGCATAAATAAACGCTGAAAAAAGGACTCAATTGGGGGTCACGTGCTCACACGTGATCAAGGGTCACGTGTCAGCACGTGACTGGCTTTGAAAGCCTTACAGTTTAATAGAATTAAAATTCTAAATTTCTCTAAATCTTTCCAAATAGGATTAAAATTCTAAATTTCTCTAAATCTTTCCAAATGGAAAAGGATTATGGGGACCGTTGGATTAAAAATCCAAGGGTGATTAAATATCACCAATTTATGGAAAATTCTTGGACAAGGAAAGATTTCCCCTAAATCTCACCAGAAATAACAAATAGAATATCTTTGGATTAAAAATCCAACGGTGAATAAAATTCACCTAATAATCTAAAGGCCCAGATTAATGATGAAAACAAATCAAATCTTTCAATGAAAAATTTGCTAAACAAATTGATTTTTTTCCTCCTCCTATAAATAGGAGCCAAGAGAAGAGAAGGAAATATAGAGTCTTGGTTATAGAATTTTGGCATCTTGAAAATTCAGAGAGAAAAGAAAGGAGAATTTAATTCTCAAAAAGAAAGAAAACCCTAGGTGAGAAAAAGAAAGGGGATCAAAACTTCAGAAAAAGAGAATTTAATTCTCAAAAATCTAAAAGTTTAACTCTTTTGCAAAGAACTTAGTTCTTGCTCTTGTTGAAGATCTGCACAAAGCACATCTCCCCATAAGTTGAGAATTTAATTCTCATCAGGTTGAGATCCTGCCATGCAGATCCAAAACTTAGAGAGGAAATTGAGTTTAGAGAATTTAATTCTCCCAAAACAAAACTAGGGTTTAACCCTATATGAGAATTTAATTCTCCCAAAATTATAGGAATTTAATTCCTTCAAGATGGACAGAACTAGGGTTCAACCCTAATTGAGAATTTAATTCTCTCGAATTCACAGGAATTTAATTCCTCCTAAAAAGAGATTAGGGTTTAGCCCTATATAAGAATTTAATTCTTTCATAATAGTAATTTAATTCCTCCAAAATCATAATTAGGGTTCAACCCTACAAAGAATTTAATTCTTAAAAATAACAGAGAACTCAAAAGATCTCCATCACGTGTCCCCACGTGACCCCGAAAAGATCCCCAAAAATGAGAAGGAAAAAGCTCTGAGGCAACGCCTCACGTGCTCCCACGTGACCTACAAAACGCAGAAAGAAAAAGCAAAGGAAATGAAGGCTTTGGGCGCTCTCACGTGTTACCATGTGACCCCTTAGCAAATGCTTTAACAGTCAGCGCATAAATCCCCATCACGTGTCAACACGTGATGCTCGAAATAAAAATAATAGAAAAGTGTTTAACACTTAATTGCAGAACGAAGTAAAAAGGGATCTGGTCCCACCTTTGGGCGTTCTCACGTGTCCACACGTGACCTCTTTTTCTTTAATGTTTAACACTAATTTGGGTGTTTAACATTGTTATTTTCTAGTGTTTAACACTAATTTGGGATTCTATATTTCCAGTGTTTAACACTGTTGTTCTTTAGTGTTTGACACTACTTTTAGCCAAATTGGCTAATTTTCCAGAGGCAAAGGTCCCTCCTCCAAATGAATCTCAAAATTGAGAAAATCAAAGATGAAAATGTTTAGCATTGCTAAATAATATGGGCTTGAACCCACACAAATGTCTAATGGTCCAACAAAGGGCCAACACTTCAAATCCAATTGGACTTAGCCCAAGTCGGCCATAAGTCCTCAACTCAGACTCAACTGAGCCAACGTGCTCATAATATAATTAACTGATCCTAGTTCCAAATTGGACTACAGATCACTTATTCCACCTTGGTTCAAGGGTACATCTCTGAACTTCTCTGATATTTGTCGTTGTAATCCTTCAACGTCTTCAGAGAGGTGATGGGTCCCGACAGCCATATATTCCACGGACTATAATGGACCACCATGTCCTTAAACTGGTAATCGACCGCAATGTCCCTAAACTAAACAATAGAGTCTAAATGCTCTTTTGTTGGATCTAAATGATCCTGTTAAGTTAATCTTAGTCTGGAAATTAGACTAACGTATCCTTAACAAACGTTTAAGTTGATCTTAGTCTCAAATGAGGCTAACGTATCCTTAAACCTAAGCCCCCAAACCCAAATCTAAGAAAATACGGATTTGGACTAATCCACGTCCTACGGGCGACGACATAAATTAGTCTCCGTATACAATCCACGAGCAACCAAAAACAAAACAAACACCCACGACACGAAGTGACCATCTGAAGAAGGAGAAAGTGGTTACCGTGATGCGGTAGCGTAATTAACTGCAGGGGCTTGCGCCTGCAGGGAAGAGCGTCCCTACAATCAAAAACCCCTCATCAACAAGGGGGAATCTGACGAAGTCTGCTACATCGGCCGCATCCGTTTAAACCTTCGATACATGGTGCCATAAATCAACTTGGCATCTTCGGAGAGGTGGACGGATAGCACCAATTAGCATCTACCCCGAATTTCAGGCTAGATGAACATACGCGGTCGTGTCTCCGTGATTCGGAGGGGAACAGATTCTGGCACGCCCGGTGGGACCTCTTCCTCTTTCCACTCCACACTTTATGTGTCGTGTTCGCGAACGAATCGCGGTTTGCTATGGTTGCCTGTGGATTCGAGGTACTTAGATTTGGTGTCTTGCTCCGTGCAGAAAACAGAAGATCAATGGCTTCAAACTGCACTACCTGCAACTGCAACTCTCACTCCGTCCTTGCTGGAGGAGTGACTTACGGTCCCCAAGCGGCCTCCCTTTTCAAGATACCAGTGGAGTAGGTAACTCAAGCCACCACTGGACTATTCTTCGGGACCATGCTCCCACCCATGAGCTTCAACGCCCCTGTACCGTCACAAGAAGCTCCCAAGAAATTGGTATTCGATCGGCTTGCTACTACTGCGGCCCCTCTCAACGGGTCGCCCAACTCCACTACCTCAGTTTTTAACAGACTAGGCCAGAGCTCCAACAGGCCCATGAAGAAGCCTGCAATACCAGAAGGCGTTATCCCGAAACGGATAGCCATCCCTGCTCTCAAAATCATCAATGCGTCTTCTCCTGCCAAAGAGTCGGTCTTCACAAGACTAAC
The DNA here is from genome assembly GCA_030015575.1 of Agapanthus africanus. Classification (NCBI taxonomy): domain Eukaryota; kingdom Viridiplantae; phylum Streptophyta; class Magnoliopsida; order Asparagales; family Amaryllidaceae; genus Agapanthus; species Agapanthus africanus. The sequence goes on along the minus strand of CM057339.1, from coordinate 895,943,272 downwards.
TATTTCTGCTCCCGTTCCAGGCGAAATCACCAAGGGGGCATGAGGAGGTCACTCAAACGGCTAAACCAACTCCAATCGCACGACATGCTCACCGTCGTCACTGGCATCGGGTAAGGAAGGCTGGGGGCAACTCCCCCTCTGGGCTAACTCCGCCAGCTCCGATGGTGGGAATCAATGCTGCTGTTCCGACTGGGAATAGCTTTAAACAGCTAAGAAGGGTGCGCAAAAACTCGCCAACTGCCGTATTGAAAAGATCTCCTCCACCTGTGGATAATGCCCCAAAGGTGAAGCTGGAGCAGCCCCCTCAACGGCTGTCCTCTAAAATTTACAAGGTCTGGCGTCAAGTCCAAGACTCCGTGATGGATCAAGACAATCTTCGCCAACAGAAAAAGATGAAGGTTCGGCAGGAGAAGGACTACTCTGTCAAGCCACAAAAAGCGACAGCTACTTTGGTGCCCACTACAACGGCCCCCTCAACTTCGACCGCCCACAAAAGAAGGAGGTCAGAGAAAATCCCTGCGTCTTTGGCAAATCGCAAAGACACTGAATCTAAACGCCCCAAGTCTGGGGCATGGTGGTGCACACTGTCTATATGGCATCCGGGAAAGAGGATAGCCGCGCTTCGACGGGTCACCGACCGCTCACCCGATCCATAACAAAAGCCCTGGAGCAGCAACAGAAGTTTCAAGAAATGCTGACGCAAATGGCCACACTCACCGGGCCAAAAGAAAGCCCGGAGGCATCATCAGAGCAGCGTCACGAACAAGAAACTGACGCTGACTTCCTACACAGAGTCCTCGAAAAGAAAGACAGAGAAGCAGCAGAACAAGCGGTTAATATAAAACAAATGGCGCTTCTCTTCCAAGACATGGTAGGGATGATGCTACAGCCGGACCCTCCAGCTGAAGATCCTCCGATTATACTCGAAGACGACAGAGGAGAAACGTCCAACCTCCTCCAGCTCTTTCAGCAGCCAAAGAGGAAACAATCTCTAAAGCTGCCCTGGATGACTATATTGCTCAGCAAATAAGAGTTCACCAGGCAAATGAAGCGGCTGGGCAAATTGTTAGAACCGGACGACCCTATCCGGGCTGGTATGACCAAATCAATTACCCGCCGGGATATTCGATCCCTAAATTCTATGTGTACAAGGGGACAGGGAATCCACATCAGCATGTCGCTCAATTCAGGGCTCTTTGCGGCAACACCAGGGGCGATGATAAACTGTTGCTTCGCCAATTCGTCGGCAGCTTAGCGGAAATGGCCTTCGAATGGTATTCGGAGCTACCTAACGACTCTGTCAAAACATTTGCGGAGATGGAGCTGCTGTTTACACAAAGATTTGCAAGCGCCAGCGAGCGCACTCGATCACCGCATTGATCAACGCCAGGGTAAGGCTAGGCGAAACGTGGGTTCAATACGCAATACGGTGGCGAAACTTATGGTCGAAGTGCGAACAACGCATCGAAGAAGCACCTGCGGTAGGCATGTTCGTGGGTACTCTTGACCCTCAGTCAACTATCTTCCAATTCATGATGTTCTTCAAGCCGACCACATTCCAGGCCTTGATTGACAAGTTGGCCCAAATGGATCAGATGGGTCATAGATCATCTCCTTCAAAGACGGATCCTCGGAATGAAAAGGGGAAAGGAAAAGCAACTTTCTTCGCCAATACTCAACAACAGCCGAACAACTTAAAGCCGGTTGTTCGTCGAAACAATATGCGTCCACGCCCATCCCTTGAGGAAAGACTAGGAAGTCCTTACTCGTTTCCTCAGGATAAAACGAGAAGACTGTTCGAGCTGGCAGTGCGCAAAAGGCTCATCAATCTGCCGAGTCCAAAACGACCGTTGCAGCCAGGCGATCTCAACAATCCTAATTACTGCCCTTACCATCAAGCAGTAAGCCATCCAACCGAAGATTGCTTCATTTTCAAAGGCTGGATTGAGGACCAATACCAACAAGGCAAGTTCGCGTTATCCGAAAACTGGAAGGTGAACCCGCCACAGCCTCATGCTCCTAAAAAGATGGACACGCCGGGGGCAACGTGCTCTTTTGTTGAAGAAGCTTCATGGGAGGTCGTTCTTCGGCCAAGACGAAAAGGATGCTGAAGGATCTCCAAACGTGCCCGGCAATCAGGTGGAAAAATTTACTGGAACCCGAGGTCGTCAAGGGAATGCTGAAACCGTGCCCAACTACAAAATCCGGTGGTGATGGTCAAAGCGCTCGCACCCAGCTGTCAAAATCTTCGAAGAAGAAGGAGAAGACCCAAAAGCCCGCGAAGTTAGATGACAAGCGCACGGATCTGCAAAAACATGTTGACGCACTGGAAGAATATAATCAGAAGGCGCGGACCCCAGTCACACTCCGAGAATTCCTCAGCCACGTCCATGAGGACAGAGATGATGACAAAGACTCGTCGGATGAACCTGAGGATTATGTAGCAAGCTGCCATGTGATCTCTCACTCGTCGATAGACGATAAAGAAGCCCCTTGCACCGAGAGACGGAGGGCAGGTCCTGAACCAGAACTTTTATGGCCGTCAGACGAAATGACCGACGCCTTCCTGAGTGAAATTCATCTAAAAAGTAAAGCCGATCGGGAGCGTGAGATGGTCATATTTGAAAAGGCCAAACGCCGGCGACTGGACAAAAGGGTCGAAACACTCCCACCAGATCAAAGTACATCGGCCGCAAATGAAAGCAGGATCAAGACAAGGAAACGATTCGCCAAAACCATATCGATGGGGATGAGGCTGCCCTCTTTCAGAGAAAATTCTTCTGGTGGTATACATCTTGATGAAGCGGACGTACATCGTAACTTCTGCTTATATCATCAGAAGATTGCACATCCTACTGAGGACTGCAACTCATTTAAGTGTTGGTGGCAAGGGTATGTCGCTCACAGGCAACACTTCAATAGGACAAAGCGTGAAGCTCGTAGACAGCAGAAAAATGCGACAGATGAGCGTAAAAGAATTGCTAGCAATTGTCATAGGGTTGATCCCGAGGGACTGCGAGTTCTGACATTCGGAAGCGACTCCGACGAAAAAGTAGCCCTCGGCCCTCTCTTCAAGGAATCCATCTCTAAGACGAAAGAATTGAGGAGTTGCGAGAATATTCAGCCGTGCAATCGCACGCTACCCGGAAAGAATCTCGGACCCGCAAACAAGGGATCGAACAAAAAGGATAAAGGGAAGAAAAAAACGGTCTTCGTTGCCAACGCTCAACAACAATCGAGTGGCTCTAGACCGGTTGTTCGCCAAAGCAACAAGCGGCAACCCCTCTATGAAAAGTTGAAACGACCTTACTCACTTCCCCGGGATGAAACAAGGAGGCTATTTGAACTAGCAGTGCGCAATAGGCTTATCACTCTACCGGAGCCGAAACACAAGCTACAACTGAATGATGTCAACAATTCTAATTATTGCCCTTACCACCAAGTATTGGGCCATCCGATCGAAAACTGCTACGTCTTCAAAAACTGGGTTGAAGACCAACACCAACAGGGCAAGTTCGCGCTGTCCGAAAACTGGAAGGTGAGCCCGCCACAACCACACGCCCCGAGAAAGATGGATATGCCGGGGGCATCATGCTCATTCATAGGGAAAGCCCCATGGACCGAAAAGTCCGTAAACTAGAAATTCACCTCAAATACGGTAACGGCGGACCGTAATGTCCTAAAACTTGCAAATGACCGAAACGTCGTTAAACTACTCCCAACCCGCGGCTTTTTCAGGCTGACGTAAAAAAAACGGTATGTCCATAGGCAAAATGGGCACGGATGAAAACCCGAAAGGGCGCCGTGAGTAAAAACAATAGGACTACCGGCGAGTCTTGTGAAAACCCGAAAGGGCGCAATCTCGTTAAAAAAAACGGTATGTCCATAAGCAAAATGGGCACGGATGAAAACCCGAAAGGGCGCCGTGAGTAAAAACAGCAGGACTACCGGCGAGTCTTGTGAAAATCTGAAAGGACGCAATCTCGTTAAAAAATACTTGCAAGGTCCTCTCGACCCTGTAAGAAGAAACCACCTGCGTGAGATCCTTACGACCCACAAAGGAGAGATACACTTAGGAATCCTCACGATTCCTAAGGAGAAATTATGCTTACAAGATCCTCACGACTCGTAAGGAGAACCCTCTTATAAGACCCTCACGGCTCATAAGATTCAAAAGTCTTAAGCTACAGGGATCTAAACCTGTTCTTAAGCAGCCCCCACAATCTCCAATACTGCCCTATAAGCGGTTCAATATTGACCCTTATATACAATCCACGGACACGAATGAACATTTCCCTAACAGAGTCCCACCAGCGACTAGGGATATGCTCACATGGTGAACAAACACTTTTAGATCCTCTCGACTTGTAAGGAGAAAACACTCTTGTAAGATCCTTACGACTTATAAGAGAACACACACTTAGGAAACCTCACGATTCCTAAGGAGAAAACACACCTACGAGATCCTCACGACTCGTAGGGAGAAACACCTTTATGAGACCGTTACGGCTCATGAAGTCAAAAGCCTTAGTCAACAGGATCCTAACCCTGTTTGCTAAGCCACCTTTGTTCGACATCGACAAAGGCAAATGATAATTCGCTCCTGGTAATATCCCAGTTATAGCGATGCTGATGCCTAAATCGGTATCAAATTCCAAGTCCTTTCATGGCAAATGATGATTCGCTCCTGGCAATATTCCAGTTGTAGCGATGTTGATACTGAGATTGCCACCAGATTCCAAGTTCCACACTCGCGATAAAAAATCAGCGAGCCAAAAATGCATATGAAATAGCCGAAATGATAGGGCAACTTGCAACAAAATCAGCAAGTAAAAATGTATGCATACGAAATAACCGAAATGATTGGGCAACTCGTAATAAAAAGCAGCGAGTAAAAAAAAAATAGCCGAAATGATTGGGCACCGCGAAAAATAGCCGAAATGATTGGGCAATCGCGATTTTCGCGATATAAAAAGCTGAAATGATAGAGCATCGCGGAAAGAATTAAAAAAATGAAAGAATAAAACTTTTTGCCCTGCAGGTGAGGTCACATTGACTCCTGTATACAATCCATGGGGCGCAAACGAAGAGAGAACCATATCATCCCACCAAGTTCCATCAGGAAGAGTTCAAAATCTCAATGGCCACATCTACAGCCTGGAGACCAACAACGGTGTGCCTCCTCATTCTAGCAGGACACAGATGTTACGCAATCAAACGGAGCCACGGCATAGTCCTTAGTTCCAAATCTCGATGGTTCACAGACAACCTAGAGACCATCTCAACATTCGTCTTGATACAGCAGATGAGATGTCAACGACGGCGTTCCTCCGCAATCCAGCTGGATGCAGATGCAACGTCAACGAAAGACCCCATGGTCGAAACAAAGCGGAGCGACGGCAAAATCCCAGTTTCACCTCAGCATTCGTCTCGATACAACAGACGAGATGTCAACAACGGCGTTCCTTCGCGGTCCATCAGGATGCAGATGCAACGTCAATAAAAGACCTCATGGTCGAAACAAAGAGGAGTGACGGCAAAATCCCAGCTCCACCTCAGCATTCGTCTCGTTACAGCAGACGCAATGTCGACAACGGCGTTCCTTCGCAATCCAGCAGGATGTAGATGCAACGTCAACGAAAGACCCCATGGTCGAAACAAAGCGGAATGACGGCAAAATCCTAACTCTACCTCGACGTTCGTCTCGATACAGCAGATGAGATGTCACCACAGCATTCTCCCTCCAGCAGGATTCAGACGCGACAATCAAACAACGGAGCCACGGCAAAATCCTTAGTTCCAAACCTCGACGGTTCATCAACAACCTAGAGACAACCGTGACATTCGTCTTGATACAGCAGACGCAATGCCAGCAAACGAAGCGAAGGCCAAATTCCTAGCTTCAGGGTCTTGACGGTAACTCATATAAAACCTGAAAGACTACCGGAGATCATCCCACGTGGAGTGGTCACCACCTCGACGTTCGTCTCGATACAGCAGATGAGATGTCACCACAGCGTTCTCCCTCCAGCAGGATTCAGACGCGACAATCAAACAAAAGAGCCACGGCAAAATCCCTAGTTCCAAACCTCGATGGTTCATCAACAACCTAGAGACAACCGCGACATTCGTCTCGATACAGCAGACGCAGTGCCAGCAAACGAAGCAAAGGCCAAATTCCTAGCTTCAGGGTCTTGACGGTAACTCATATAAAACCTGAAAGACTATCGGAGATCATCCCACACCAGCGCGGAGTGGTTATGACTCATCGGGGCTCTCCAAAATGAGCCTAACCTCAAGTAAAAAGCGGCATGGCAAAATTCCTAACGCTTGCTCTTCTGACGGTCAAACTGCCTAGGAGGATTGCTTGAAGACGTCTTGTCCAGCCCCCGAAGGGATCAGAGACACGACAGTCGCAAGGCTGCTCGAACAGCAAGATTGCCTATCGAGGAATACATCAGCCAACGCGACGGTACGACGGACAAAATCCTAGTACCACAGACCCTAACGGACCTTTGTCGTAAAGAGCAGAGGTTAACTGTGACGTTAAGACATCCTTGCGAGAACTTCTCGATTCGTTTCGACTCGTAAGGCAAAGCCTTTGGCAATGGGGATTAAAAAACCTGTTTCCTAAGCACTGGGGCCCTGCAAGTCAGTCCAAGATGGACTCTTGCATACTATTCAAGGGTCACACTCTCCAAAATCGAATATCGACAAAGAGGGAAACAACCACTTACAAGTCCTATCGACTTGTAAGCGGGAAAAATTCTCTTATGAGATCCTTACGACTCTCAAGAGAAAATACGCACTTAGGAGTCCTCACGACTTCTAGGGAGAAAATACACCTACGGGATCCTCTCGACTCGTAGGGAGAAAAGTCTTTATGGGACCCCCACGGCTCATAAAGTTGAAAAGTCTTAGGTAGCAGATCCTAACCCTGTCTCCTAAGCCATCATTGCTCTACAGAGAGGTCAAGATGGACTATCTATAGGCCACATTCCCCGAAGTCAAATATCGATAAGAAGGGAAGCAATCACTTATGAGTCCTCTCGACTTGTAAGGGAGAAAATTCTCTTGTGAGATCCTTACAACTCTCAAGGGAAAACGCACTTAGGAGTCCTCACGACCCCTAAGGAGAAAATACACCTGCGAAATCCTCTCGACCTGCAGGGAGAAAAAACCTTCTTGAGACCCTTACGGCTCATGAAGATGAAAAAAGTCTTAGGTTACAAGAACCCTAAACTTGTCTCCTAAGCCATCAATTCTATTGCCATGCGTAACTCTGCACTACTTCACCCACGTACATACTTACGTGGGCAAAGTAGTGGGGGGAAGACTCCTCTCGTATACACTGGCATTCTTCTGTACGAAGCTACAAACAGCAGCATTAACATTAAATACAACATTATAACAATATACTCTCAATTCTGTCTATTCCATTCTTGTTTATTTACGGGTCTTATCGAGCGATTTGTTCGATGACGATATTCTCTTTCTTTTCTTTGGAATGTCGTCAGGTGATCCGGACCTTCAGGAGATCGAGCCCACCTTCGAGAACTTGGATCAGCTAGCTTTCGATCCGGAGCTCTGGTTACTTGTACACATTTATATTATGTATTTTCCATTTCTGTTATGCAACTGTTTAGGCATTGCTTTCCATTCCATGTATTAACTTTTCAGTTGTATTGTAAAAAGAATGTTTAATAAATAAACTTGTTGTTCAATTATATCCTTTGACATTGTCTCTTGTGCATTTTACTTATATTGCTTAGATACGCTTAGCGTGTTTACTTCAGAGTAAATACGTAGCGGCCTCGTCGCGTCCTCTGCCCGTATACTGGAAAGCGGGGCGTGACAATATGTACTTGACTACTAGGATTATGATGAGATCATACTAGTGGAGCCAGGGTGGTCCAAAAATACATCCTTTAACTGTTCAAAGTCGAGGGGATATCGAGACTAGGGCATCGATATTCCAGAATAGACTAGTGTGTACGTTTCTTGTCCCTTAGAGAGCGATGGCTGATCCTACAGCCATTGGTGTGTGGCATCAAAGATTGTACACAGGTGCTCATTAGAGAATGGGTACACAAAACGGACTCGCCGAGAACTCCTAGTTGGTATTATACATATCGTCAGATAGCAGTCCTCTGGTGACACTGGCACAGATTAGTCTGTAGACACGAGATCGTCATAGTGTCTTGTGTGGCTCCCACTGTGCTTTGATTTCCTCCCTACCACACTCAAGAGGAGTTGAGCAAACAGGTGGATTTTGGGTACAGTCCCGAATCACATGGAGGCAATGAGCGATAGGAGGGGTTTCGTCTCTCCCGGTATTGGGGGTTGATGTTGCGCTATGCTCGATTGGCTATAACTGGAAGTCACTGGCCAGGGCTGTTGCTGAGATTTACTGGTAAGAGTTATCGGCAGTTTCTCGAACCGTTATAGGCCAGACATCGACATGACTTATCACGTTACTGGGGTCTGACGTTCACCACCCCTAGACATGATATGCGATATATCAGACGAAAAGACTGGACTTAAAGGTAGTGTTACCGATAGGCTTCATGGAGAGTATGGACAAGATTGCTTGTTGATCTTCATATCGCTCAATACCCGGGTAGCCGTTACGTCCAGCTAGTACCGCTGACGGCTTGTGGGTGACTGATGTGATTATCACCTATTGCTGGCGTATTGACGAGTCTTTAGAGTCCCACACAAAAGTTTCCTGGTTCAAGCGAAACGATATAGGACACATATGTGATATGTGCGTGGACCTGATTAAATACGTGCATGTGATACCGTATTGTAATCTGGCAGTTATCTGTTATCAAGTTAGGTTATATATGATATAACCAGATTATCGAATCAAGTGTTGATTTGATAATGTGATGCACAGATAAATGATATTAGTCAGTTATATGTGATATAACCGGATTATTAAATCAAGTGTTGATTTAATAATGTGATGTATATTATATGTGATATAATTATATCTTAACTAATATCATTAGCTCACTAATTATTCTTCACAATATATATGTGTGTGTGTGTGCGCGCGCGCGCATATGAAGCATGGCATGTTTTTCTATTTTATGGAAAATAGAAAAAGAGGTGGAAAATGAGGAGGAATGGAGAGGCATGGGCTTTATTGTTTGTTTATTCATCTTGACTCACTATTCAAGCATGGTTGCAATTTTATATTGCTATTTTTCCATGCTTGAATGAGTGAGGGTCAAGGGGTTGCCATTCACTCACCTCATTCCAACACTTAGCCATTTTTCATGGCTTGCTCTCATTTTGCTCTCTAACTTCTTTTTCTTCCTCATGATCATGCTTCAAGCTTCAACTCTCACATGTGATGTTAATCATGAAGCTTGAATACAAACTAGTGAGCAAACCAAATCCCCTACTTCACCATTCTACACTTGACTGGCGATCAAGTGTAGCGTGTTTCCTACACTAAAAGAGTTTAGTATAGAGGTAGCTTGAGTTGGAAGGACTTCGCGTGGATCATGTTCGGCACGAAGGTCTTCGGAGGAAGCTCGTCCAAACCCTCAAGTGAAGCCTAGTGGAGTCGTGGGACTACTATACGGAGCATGTGAAGTGAAGGACTCGATCTACGAGGGTATAGCCATCTTCACTTCTTATAGTTTAATATAGTTATCAAACTAAAACCCTAATAATCTAGTTAAAGATCTAGTTTAGTCTAGCTTAGCACCTATAAAAATTTGAATTTAGCATGCTTGATATCATTAGAACCTCATGGTGGTGCTAGGGTAGACTTTCATGGTATCAGAGACAAAGCTAAAAGATTAGACAATATAATTAGAATCACAAAACCGAAAAACTCCGAAACACCCGAACCCAAAATCAAGTTTCTATCGATTTTCAGATGATCTGTAAAAATTATTTAAGCAACTGCAGAATATTGTATATGATGCAACTTGAACACTGGAGAAATTCGAGGCCAAAATACAATAGTTGACCCGGCGAGATCCCCATATTCCCTGGCCTCACCGGTCCCCTATGCAAATTTTTGGCTTGAAATTTTTTGGTGTTCCAGTGGCTTGATTTTGGGGTTTCTGGTATTGTTTGATTAACCCAGTTTGCATGTGATGTTAACAGTTCAATTGAGGCTAATATGGAGTGTTTCGTATTCGTAATTTAACGTCGTTTCGGGTTTAAGTTTGATATGGATGCAGTAGTTAGGATCCACATTAAATTAGTTTTGTGAAAACTAGTTTGTTTGTAAATCTTGTGTTTTAGTCTCGGATAATCGGTTGCCACGGAGTCTTGATTCGGATCAAAATACCGTCGCAATCGCGTATTGTACGCGAATAGTCGCTAAATAACTTTGCTAGGTAGCCACGCCCCATTGCCCCGACCAAGTGACTGTAGGAGAACCCCGGTGTCAAAAGCATCCACTCGGGTGCTTGCGGCCACGATGTTCCGCCTTACTGCACTTCGTCGACGGTATCGGGGGTGCGGCCATCTACTAAAGTTTCTGACGAGTATTCGATAATGTAGCCGGGAATCTTGTTGAATCCCCGACTAAGTAATTGAAAAGTGTTTTCAATTTGAGACTAAAATACAAGATTTATCTGGTTAGGCATGAAATTCGGAATATGAGATATTCCGGGTTTATGATGTCTAAGGATATGCGGATTCTAATTATTGCAATTTTTCATTTCTTTTTTGCGACCGTAAGTGTAATATGCGGGGTATCCCAAATCTCGTTGCTATATATCAACGGAATTCGGGATACGTGTATTTACTTACGTTGATGATATGTGATATTATGTGTCGTTGATATGTTTTATTGGATCGTCGTGATTGAATAGCCGGGGGTTTTATGTGAGATGAGAGTTTTTCATTTTCATTCATGTAAATCCATATGTAATATTCTTTTATTGGGACACTTCTGGGTTGAGGATGATGTCACCATTGATATATATTATTTACTTTTCCGCATTAGGATAGACCCAAGGTGGGGAGCACAAGTAACCGGGTTCTAAAGTCCAGTGGGAGATCATCTCAAAGAGTTGAGACCGAGTCTCCTAACTCTAGAATTGGTAGGGTTACTTGCCGCTCTCGTAGGGGTCTAGGGATGTGGGTTTGGCTATTCTTCACGACCATGGAATCCGTGTTTTACATTACTGGCTAAATTTAAAACACGGAAATCCTAGTATATCAAATATTTCATATGTTGTTTCTGCTGCTTGGTTCTGTGATATGATCATATAACTGCGTGAGACGAATGTGATATTATATATATGATATATAATAAACGTTGCTTATATTTTGCACCCGCGCTAATCCAGCCCCTGCTCTGCCAGTAGTTAAGTGACCTAACGGTGCATGACGGGGCCCAGTGGCGAATGCGGATGGCATAAGCGTACGTTCTATTTTCGTTTTATTTTTCTGTAATGTTTAGGAAACATTAAATGATGGGACTTCATTAATGAGATTAATGAAAAGAAAGAAACCTAAAGATGTTGTAGAATTAAACTTTTAAAAAGGGTAGCTCTAGTTTTTGCATTGCATAGTTGTATTCCTTGATGAATATCCAGCACCTCATTCGATGAGAAAAGAGCCGAGATCCTTTCACTGGGAGTGACCTCTTTAGAGAAACTAGCAAATGCTATAATTCACTCGGTTTTGTTTTTGATAGCTTCTCTAATTCTTACTTTGCATAGTGGTATTCCTCAATATCCTGCACCTCATTCGATGAGAAAAGAGCCAAGACCTCTTCACCGGGAGTGACCACTTTAGCGAAACTAGCAAAAACCTCAAAAACACTCCTTTTCAAAATCACTAGATTCTACAACGATATCAAGTTCATTACGCTCATGGTTTTCTTAAAAACCTGCGTAGCCTCCGTCATTTCAGATAAATACTATTTAGTATTCGTGCTGCGTTTATTGACCTTGCCAAGGCGTAGTGTGCGGTAGATGATTAGTGCTTATCTGCTAGCATGTGATGAGATTGGTTAGGGTAGTCGTGCGGCCTTGTTGTCCTTGCCAAGGGTCGTGCGGGTGGGTTTAATTCAATCAAGAAATGACAGGTAGACCTTGACTAGCGCTTATGGTTTGTTGACCTTGTCAAGGCCATAAGTGGCTAGGGGTAAAAATCATTATCAGGAATTTCAAGTGTTGAAATTTGTAATGAGATTGCATACCTTCTATATGATAGTTGGATCCTAATACCCACTGCGAGTAAGAATTACTCCTGAGAGAGTTTTTCACTTTACAATTAGTTAATCCAGTAGGTGTCTAAAAAGGTGTCAACGGGGTTATGCCTCTAGGAAAACGAGGTTTATTTTAATTAGGTCCGTGCGAAAGCTCGGAGTACCGATATCTGTCTGGCCGAACGATTGGCGAACCTGTAGGGTGTAATTAATCCCAGCTAATCTTACCTTTTAGGGTTTGAAGGAAGATTTGATAAAAACGGTGGGAGCCATCCTGATTAGATAAAAACCAATCTAATTTTGCAAAGAGCGCACGCAAAATGATTACCCTTCTCTCTCTCCTGGTAGCGACCAATGAAATGCCTTAATCAAGATAATAATATGGATGTATTGACCGAACCTACTTATTATACTGGGCTAGGTTCCGCTCTATCTTATGATTGTCATAAGTCTGAGCAAGGAATAGAGGAATATCCGGATTCCCACACCACAGATACGAAGAAAAAGCATGTTGATGCATAGTCTTCGGGTGTGTTCGTAACCAAGAACTGTTTCTCGGTCTGCTCTTGTTAGTGTATATGCCCTAGAGGCCATTACTGTATCATACTAGTTTGTATATTACTTAATGGATGCTTGGGATATTCACCTTGTATATACAATCTTGCTCAAAATAGTAGTATGCTACTTGGTTTGTTTCTACTTCAATGTGTACTTGTGTTTATTTCAGTATATCACTTATACGCATTAGTGGAGCCCTTAGGATCTTTGCTTGATTACCAGCGTTGTGATGGCAGTCACACAAGTGGGGGCTGGGTAATCTATAGGCACATCCTTATACAGGTCCCTAGTCGCAGGACTATCGAGACGGGGCATCGATACTCCGGAGTAGACTAGCGTATGCGCTTCTCATCCCAGTGTGGGAGATGGTCTGTCCCACAGCCATCAGTACGTCGTACTGGAGATAGTATACGGGTGCTCGTTGGGTTACGAGTACACTGGACAGGACTCGTAGGGAACTGACAGGTTGGTATTATATCTATCGTCAGTTATCAGTTCCCAGGTGACATGAGTACAGCTTAGTCCGCTGACTTGACACTGGCACTTCGCCTCAAGTGTGTTCCCACTGCACTTTGATCACTACCCTACCACGGCTCAAAGGAGTCGTGCAAACAGGTGGTGGTTGGGTGCAGTCCCGAAGCACTTGGAGGCAGTGACGGTTAGACAGGATTCGTCTCTCCCGGTATTGGGGGTTGACATCGCGCTGTGTCTAGGAGAGCCATTACACGAGTAGTCCCTGGCCAGGGCAAACGAGATATACTGGTAGGTTTCCAGTGTTATCTCAGGGTGTTTTGGGCTTCGCTCCGGCACGACTTGTACCGCTATTGGGGGACTGACGTTTACCACCCCCTAGGCCCGCCATGCGATGTATCAGACGAACAGACCGGACTGTACGGAGACTGTCACATTCAGACTCAGTAGGAGTTCAGATGGGGTTTCACCTCGTCAGCCTTCTTGTCGACATCTACCTGGGGATCGTTATGCACAGCTAGTGCCGCTTGCGGTCTGTGGTTAAACCCACTGCCAGCGTAGTGTCGAGTCTTTAGAGTCCCACACAGAGGGTATTCGCCTCTGGGCAAAACAGAGTAGAGGTCGCATGGTTTTGCGACAGGGTTCGTTCTCATCCGCGCACTTGTGCACGTTTGGAGTCCGGACGGATTATACTGGCAGGCTCTGGTTTGAGCCAGATACTGGTATGTGTTTTGGGGTTGCTTTTATATCTTGGTATTCTTGTTTTTCGGAACGAGAATGCAGGTGTGTATGCACAGTTGCTTGAGGAGGAGAATGAGGTTTTTCATTAGGGTTTCGGAACGGGTGCGTATGCACAGTTGACAGTCTTTATTTTCCAAACCCTAATGGATTTATTTATTATCTATTAATAATAATAATTAAATGAGAATTATGTTATGGTTGTTCTTTGTTGACTTGTTGACCTTGGTTGACTTGTTGACCATTGACCACTTTCATGCCTTCAAAAGTCTTCCTTGATTTATGCTTACATTTTTAAATGAAGCATGGTTGTGGTCATTCCAAACACTACCATCAACTATTCTCATTTTCAATTATTATCATTTAGATAATATTATTCTTTTGCATTATGGTTGCAAGAAGAGAAAATAATAGCTCATTCTATCATTCTCATTCTCTCTCCTCTCTTCATCTTCTTCTTCCTCTAGTAAAGAGAAACCCTCTCATGAGTTGAGAATCCTTCTCTTTAAAAAGAAAAGCAAACCCTAGTCACTCTCTACTCACCCTAGGATCAAAGGATTAGCAAGCCGGAGATTCTAGTTCACTCCAAGTCCGAGAAAGAGCCCAAGATTGAACCCTCGAGGTGGATCCATCTTCGACGGAAGAAGGCGACAAAAGAGAACCATCAACCTCTACAAGATTTCAAGAAGAAGGAGTTCAAGTTTAGGTATAACCCTCATCCGAGTAGCTAACTCCTTTTAGCGTATTTGCTAGTTTAGTTTAGACACGATCCCGACCTTGTTTAGTCCATGTTGCTTCTTGCACTAAAAATTTGATTTTTATACCGTTTCCGCCTCCCCGTAAGAACCGGGGGTCGCAATATGGACTTACAGTGGTATCAGAGCCTAACTAAACTTAAACTAGCTAGGTAGTAAAGTGTAATGAAGTTCGGAACCGAAAAAAATCACAAAACCGGAAAACTACAAAAACTGAGTTTCTGTTGAAATTTTTTCTGGTCAAAATGAAAAACTTTATACTCCAAAATTCGTCTCAGGGTTTTGTTAGAACACCCATGAAAAACGATTCACCAATTCGTCTAAACCGCCGCGCTTCCGCCGCGTGACCCTTCTTGGCCGCCGCGGAAGCGCCGCGGTTTGTTGTCTTTAGTGCGTCGTTTTTCGTGCAGTGTGTGTCTGTGTTGGTTTTGGGATTTTTAAAATATATTATATGTGCCCAGATTTTGCAGAAAAGAAATTTCCTTTTGGGGTCCTATAATTCCGTATTTTTTTCCGAACTTCACTACACTTTGACTATGATGGTTATATCTGTGATGTTTGCTTGTATTGAACGTCGGCTAATCGCTATAAGACGATTAGTCGGGGTTATACAAGATCTGTAATGTGCTGGAATGTGTATATAAATATGTTGGATTGTCGCGGGTGAATAGCCGGGGGGTTGTGAGACGAGAGTTTTCTTTTCTTGCAATTCATTGTAAATGTAAATTGATGTAATTATATTATTTGTTTGGCCGCACAACCGGGTCGGGGTTGTAGCCGTCATTGTATAATTCTTTTTACTGTTTTTGCTCCTAGGATAGACCCATGGAGGGGTGCACAAACTACCGAGGACTTGGCGGGTAGTTTGCCGCACCCGTAGGGGTCTTGGGTGGGGATTTGGCTATTCACCGCGACCGTGTTATCTGTTTTTTGTTACAGGCTCGTACAAATTACAGATTGCTAGTATATCCAATGTATTTATCTGTGATCTGAAATGTCTATCATTGCTTTCTATTTAGGCGTTGCTTATGTTTTACAGACGCGCTAGCCCAGCCCCCGCTCTGTCGTTAGTTAAGTAACCTAACGGGTAATGACGGGGCCCCGTGGCGAATGCGAATGGCATAAGCGTACGTCATATTTTGGTTGTTTTCTGCAATGGTAGGATTAAATGATGGGACGCATTAAAAGTACTAATGCAAGAATATCACGCATTAAAAGAACTAATGCAAGATAATAAACCAAGTTTAAGTCGATGGAACACTTTCGAAAAACCACTCGGTTCTTTTCAAAACTAACTTTTAAATGCGGAGATTGAGCCACTCCTACTAAAAGCTATCTCGTTCCATCGATTAAATCAAGTTCACTACGTTCACGGTTTTGCCAAAACCATTCGTAGCCCTCCGTCGCTTCGCATGAATAGGCAATAGTATTCAAGCTATGTATTTTGGCCAAAGTCAAGGCATAGTGATTGGTAGCTATTGGGTGTTCATGTGTAGCATAGATAGATGCGTTGGTTTGGGACAGTCGTGCTGCCATTTTGGCCAAAGTCAAGGGTAGGTACGGATGGATCCAAATTAACCTGGATAGTGACGGGCAGAACTTGACATGTGACTTATGATATTTTGGCCAAAGTCAAGGTCATAAGAGCATGGGGCAAAAATCCACATCGGGAGTTTCATAAGTACTGAAACTTGCTAGACTTGCATACCATTTGGAGTGTGGTGATTCTGGTAGGATTCCTTCAGTTTCGTCACGCGATGATATTTGGATCCCGATCCTACTGTGAGTATATGCTACTCCTCGGGAAATTTCTCACTTAACGATCAATGCTATAAACCTAGTAGGTGCCTAGAAAGGTGTTAGCGGGGTTACGCCCCCGGGGAAAAGAGGTTCTTTAATTAAGGAACTTCGCGAAAGCGTTGGAAAACCTCCCTCGAAGTACCGACACCGGCCTGGCTGAACGGTTAAGCAAGTATTGTACGGTGGGATTGATCCTGACTAATTCTTCCTTTATGGTTTGAGGAGGGATTCGAGAAACAGTGGGAGCCATCCTGTTTAGACAAACTAAAAACCACTCTAAACTTGCAAGAGCATCATGCTGAGTGTTTCTTCTTCTCTCTCCTAATTGCAGCGACCAATCAACATGACTGGACTTAAGTTACTCCTAGATAAAAACAAGCTGACAGGGCCAAACTACAAAGATTGGCTTAGGAATGTCAAGATAGCAATCACTTATGACAAGCTGGGGTATCTTCTTACCACCAAAGCTCCCCCTGTCCCTGGTCCAACTTCCAGTATCGCGGATAAGGAAATCCGCAAGACTTGGGAGATTGATAGCGCGAAGGCCAAATGCCTCCTGCTTGCCTCGATGGACAACGAACATCAGAGGAGGCATGAGAATATGGACATGGAGTCCATATTGCTCCATACAAAAGAACTGTATGGAGAGCAATCACGTATCGCAAGATACGAACCGTCGAAAAAGTTGTTTTCGACAAAGATGGCCGTCGGATCATCAGTAGCCGAGCACGTGCTAAAGATGATCGGCTACATTGAGGAGCTCGCTGACCTAGGGATCACATTGGAGAGTGAGCTATATACGGATATAGTTCTCCAGTCCCTTCCTTCCACTTACGCCCAGTTTATACTGAACTTCAACCTACAAGAAAAGGAGGTTGAACTATCAGAGCTCCTCAACATGCTGAGGAGCGCAGAGGGCACCCTACAGAAAAGTAGGGATACATCCACTTTGTTTGTAGGAGGATCATCTTCTTCTAGGTCCAAGGCGAAAGCCAAGGGAAAGAAGAAGAAGGCCCCCACCAAACCAAGGGGCGGTGTTAGTAAAGTGGATACGAAGGGAAAAGGTAAAGCAACAAAGATAGCGGGGAAGCTTGTGGATAAGGAAGAATGCTTCTTTTGTCATAAGAAAGGACACTGGAAGAATGATTGCAGGGCCTGGAAGGCCAGAACACAGGAATTGAAGCAGGTTGCAGCTTCAGCTTCAGGTGTGTATGTTATTGAAAACTGTCTTTCAATAAACTCTACTTCCTGGGTATTGGATACCGGATCAGGATCTCATATCTGTAATTCTTTGCAGGCGTTGAGAAACCGTAGGGATTTGAAGGCAGGTGACATGACCCTCAGAGTTGCGAACGGAGCTAGCATGGATGCTAAAGCCGTGGGGGACTATCACCTGGGAATGTCAGATGGACATGTTTTGGTTTTGCGTAATTGCTTTTTTGTACCCAACGCAACTTGTAATATCATTTCTGTATCTTTAGTTTCTAAAGAAGGTTATGAATTTGCGTTTGTAAGTAATGTTGTAAACATTCACCTTAATCAAGTATTGATTGGGTCAGGTACTCTGAGTAATGGTATATACGTGTTAAACCAACCACAGATTTTCAATGTCCAGAATACACACAAAAGAAAGTCTCCAGATATCAATCGGGCTTTCTTATGGCATTGTAGACTGGGTCACATCAATGAGACACGGTTGACTAAGTTACATAAAGAAGGATACTTGGATCCGTTCGAGTATCAGTCTTATGCCACTTGTGAATCTTGTCTCAAAGGAAAGATGACAAAGACTCCGTTTACTGGACATGGAGAAAGAGCGAGCGAGCTCTTGGGACTCGTACACAGTGACGTGTGCGGTCCAATGTCTACACATGCCCGAAGCGGACATTCTTACTTCATTACTTTTACGGATGACTTCTCGAGGTACGGTTATGTCTTCTTAATGAAACATAAGTCCGAGGCCTTTGGAAAATTCCAGGAGTATAAGAATGAAGTAGAGAAACAGACCGGCAAAAGTATTAAGATTCTAAGATCGGATCGAGGTGGAGAATACTTAAGTGCCGAATTCCTGGACTTTTTAAAAGAGAACGGAATTCTCTCTCAGCTTACTCCTCCATACACCCCGCAACATAACGGTGTATCGGAGAGACGGAACCGCACCCTATTGGATATGGTGCGGTCCATGATGAGTAACGCTGAGTTACCGCGATCATTCTGGGGGTATGCGCTAGAATCAGCTGCGTACCTTTTGAACCGAGTTCCCACTAAGACTGTGCCTACCACGCCATTTGAGATGTGGTGTGGGAAGAGACCCCATCTTAATCACATTAAGGTATGGGGAAGTCCAGCTTTTGTCAAAAAGCAGCATGCGGACAAGCTCGAGGCACGCTCAGTACTGTGCAAGTTTGTGGGATATCCAAAGAATTCCAAGGGATATTTCTTCTACTGTGAAGAGGAACAAAAAGTTCTTGTTTCTCGTCATGCCCACTTTCTAGAACACCAGTTCATAGAAAAAGAAATAAGTGGGAGCGCAGTAGAGCTGGAAGAAATTCCAGAACCACAGACTGTTACTGAAAGTTTGGTGGAACCAGAAGGTTCAACAGAACAGGACATTCCTACGCCGCTCCGCAGGAGTAGTAGGCAGTCTCATCCGTCCGAGAGATACTACGGTTTTCTCATAGACGGGGATCGAGAGGATTGCATCATAGATTATGATGAGCCTACTAGCTTCCAGCAGGCCGTTCAGAGCGTTGACTCAGTGAAATGGCTGGATGCAATGCGGACCGAAATGGAGTCCATGTACACCAACAAGGTATGGACGTTGGACATTGCTCCAGACGGGGTAAAACCCGTAGGATGCAAGTGGATCTTCAAAAGGAAGATTGGTGTAGATGGACAGGTTGAGACCTATAAAGCTAGGCTGGTAGCAAAGGGTTTTCGTCAAAGACCTGGCTTGGACTACGACGAAACCTTTTCTCCAGTAGCCATGCTGAAATCCATTCGGATCCTTCTTGCCATTGCTGCCTTCCACGATTATGAGATCTGGCAAATGGACGTAAAGACAGCTTTTCTAAATGGAAATTTAGAGGAGTGTGTCTATATGGACCAGCCAGAGGGTTTCATTCAGAGTGGGAGCAGCGGAAAGGTGTGCAAGTTGCTTAAGTCCATCTATGGACTAAAGCAGGCATCGCGGAGTTGGAACATCTGCTTTGATGAGACAGTCAAAGAATTTGGCTTTATCAAAAATCCAGATGAACCATGCATCTATAGTAGATTTGTAGCGAGAACTGTAGTATTCCTCGTTTTATACGTGGACGACATTCTCTTGATAGGAAATGACATTCCTATGCTACAATCTGTCAAGGGGTTCTTGTCACAAAGGTTCTCCATGAAAGACCTGGGTGATGCCTCATACATCCTGGGGATCCGGATCCATCGTGATAGATCCAAGAGGATATTGGGACTTTCTCAGTCCAGGTACATCGACACCATAGTGAAAAGATTCAGTATGGAAGATTCCAAGCGCGGTAACCTACCGGCTTGTCACGGGATCACCCTCTCTAAAGAGATGTCTCCCAAGACTGATTTGGAGAGGGATCGCATGTCTATTATACCCTACGCTTCTGCGGTAGGCTCTATAATGTATGCGATGTTGTGTACCAGACCGGATGTAGCTTATGCACTGAGTGTGGTAAGCCGGTATCAGTCTAACCCTGGGGAGAAACACTGGATAGCAGTAAAGAACATTCTCAAGTACCTGAGGAGGACTAAGGAGATGTTCTTGGTGTATGGCGGAAAAGACCTCCAGATCGAGGCCTTTGCTGACTCCAGCTTCCAGAGTGACAAGGATGATTCCAAGTCCATGTCGGGTTTTGTCTTCACCCTCAATGGAGGGGCGGTGTGTTGGAAGAGTTCCAAACAGGAAACCGTTGCAGACTCGACGATGGAAGCGGAATACATCGCTGCATCTGATGCCGCAAAAGAAGCTGTCTGGATGAGGAAGTTCTTGAAAGAACTTCAGGTGGTTCCGTCCATTGTTGACCCAATACCTCTGTATTGCGACAACAACGGGGCTATAGCTTTAGCGAAGGAACCCAGGTCCCATCAGAAATCCAGGCACATCTTGAGGCGGTATCACCTGATCAGGGAGATCGTGGATCGCAAGGAGATCGAGGTTCGGAGGGTTGCTTCAGAAGAGAACACTGCAGATCCATTCACCAAGGCCCTACCCCAGACTCAGTTCGAGCGGCTGATCGAGATGATAGGTCTTCGATACGCCAGTACATGGCCTTAGTGCAAGTGGGAGATTGTTAGTGTATATGCCCTAGAGGCCATTACTGTATCATACTAGTTTGTATATTACTTAATGGATGCTTGGGATATTCACCTTGTATATACAATCTTGCTCAAAATAGTAGTATGCTACTTGGTTTGTTTCTACTTCAATGTGTACTTGTGTTTATTTCAGTATATCACTTATACGCATTAGTGGAGCCCTTAGGATCTTTGCTTGATTACCAGCGTTGTGATGGCAGTCACACAAGTGGGGGCTGGGTAATCTATAGGCACATCCTTATACAGGTCCCTAGTCGCAGGACTATCGAGACGGGGCATCGATACTCCGGAGTAGACTAGCGTATGCGCTTCTCATCCCAGTGTGGGAGATGGTCTGTCCCACAGCCATCAGTACGTCGTACTGGAGATAGTATACGGGTGCTCGTTGGGTTACGAGTACACTGGACAGGACTCGTAGGGAACTGACAGGTTGGTATTATATCTATCGTCAGTTATCAGTTCCCAGGTGACATGAGTACAGCTTAGTCCGCTGACTTGACACTGGCACTTCGCCTCAAGTGTGTTCCCACTGCACTTTGATCACTACCCTACCACGGCTCAAAGGAGTCGTGCAAACAGGTGGTGGTTGGGTGCAGTCCCGAAGCACTTGGAGGCAGTGACGGTTAGACAGGATTTGTCTCTCCCGGTATTGGGGGTTGACATCGCGCTGTGTCTAGGAGAGCCATTACACGAGTAGTCCCTGGCCAGGGCAAACGAGATATACTGGTAGGTTTCCAGTGTTATCTCAGGGTGTTTTGGGCTTCGCTCCGGCACGACTTGTACCGCTATTGGGGGACTGACGTTTACCACCCCCTAGGCCCGCCATGCGATGTATCAGACGAACAGACCGGACTGTACGGAGACTGTCACATTCAGACTCAGTAGGAGTTCAGATGGGGTTTCACCTCGTCAGCCTTCTTGTCGACATCTACCTGGGGATCGTTATGCACAGCTAGTGCCGCTTGCGGTCTGTGGTTAAACCCACTGCCAGCGTAGTGTCGAGTCTTTAGAGTCCCACACAGAGGGTATTCGCCTCTGGGCAAAACAGAGTAGAGGTCGCATGGTTTTGCGACAGGGTTCGTTCTCATCCGCGCACTTGTGCACGTTTGGAGTCCGGACGGATTATACTGGCAGGCTCTGGTTTGAGCCAGATACTGGTATGTGTTTTGGGGTTGCTTTTATATCTTGGTATTCTTGTTTTTCGGAACGAGAATGCAGGTGTGTATGCACAGTTGCTTGAGGAGGAGAATGAGGTTTTTCATTAGGGTTTCGGAACGGGTGCGTATGCACAGTTGACAGTCTTTATTTTCCAAACCCTAATGGATTTATTTATTATCTATTAATAATAATAATTAAATGAGAATTATGTTATGGTTGTTCTTTGTTGACTTGTTGACCTTGGTTGACTTGTTGACCATTGACCACTTTCATGCCTTCAAAAGTCTTCCTTGATTTATGCTTACATTTTTAAATGAAGCATGGTTGTGGTCATTCCAAACACTACCATCAACTATTCTCATTTTCAATTATTATCATTTAGATAATATTATTCTTTTGCATTATGGTTGCAAGAAGAGAAAATAATAGCTCATTCTATCATTCTCATTCTCTCTCCTCTCTTCATCTTCTTCTTCCTCTAGTAAAGAGAAACCCTCTCATGAGTTGAGAATCCTTCTCTTTAAAAAGAAAAGCAAACCCTAGTCACTCTCTACTCACCCTAGGATCAAAGGATTAGCAAGCCGGAGATTCTAGTTCACTCCAAGTCCGAGAAAGAGCCCAAGATTGAACCCTCGAGGTGGATCCATCTTCGACGGAAGAAGGCGACAAAAGAGAACCATCAACCTCTACAAGATTTCAAGAAGAAGGAGTTCAAGTTTAGGTATAACCCTCATCCGAGTAGCTAACTCCTTTTAGCGTATTTGCTAGTTTAGTTTAGACACGATCCCGACCTTGTTTAGTCCATGTTGCTTCTTGCACTAAAAATTTGATTTTTATACCGTTTCCGCCTCCCCGTAAGAACCGGGGGTCGCAATATGGACTTACAGCTCTACGTTCTAGGTATTGGATACCGGATCAGAATCCCATATATATAATTTGTTACATGGGCTACAGATAGGTAGAGAACTGGGAAAGGGTGATATATCTCTACTAGTAGAGAATGGTGCAATTGTTGCAGTCAACGTAGTTGGCAAATATCACCTTTTATTAAATAGTAATATATTGATTCTGAGCGACTGTTGTTCCGTACCAAAATATTGTGAATATTTTCCTAAATCAAGTGTTGATTGGGTAAGGTACGTTGTATAACAGTATACACGTTCTGAATCAAACCAAAATTCTAAACGTACAGAACACACATAAAAGAAACAGTTCAGAAATGAATGAAGTCTTCTTGTGGCATTGTAGACTAGGTCATATCAATGAGACAAGACTAGCTTAAGTTCCATAAGAATGCATATTTGAATCCGTTCGAATTTACATCTTATGAAACTTGCCAGTCATGTCTCAAAGGCTTGGGGACCAAATCTCTGTTTACTGGAAACGGAGAAATAGCTGCTGAACTCTTATACAGATACATAGTGATATATGCGGTCCTATGTCTACACATGCCAAGGATGGTTCCGCTTACTTTATTACATTCACCGATGTTCTCTCAAGATACGGACATGTGTTCTTGTTGAAACACAAATCTGAATCTTTTGAGAATTTCAAGGAATATAAGTACGAAGTTGAGAACCGGATGGGTAAAAGTATTCAAATCTTTCGATATGACCGAGGAGGAGAATACTTGAGCACGGAATTCCGGGATTATTTAAAAGAGAATGAGATTCTCTCTCAGTTTACTCCTCCGTATACACCACAGCACAACAGTATATCAGGGTGGAGGAATCGCACCCTATTAGATATGGTGCGCTCTATGATGAGTACTGCTGAGTTACCTATTTCCTTTTGGGGACATATGCACTTGGGATAGCTGTATACCTATTGAATAGAGTTCCGACCAAATCTGTTGTCTACCACTCCATATGAGATATGGAATGGGAAGAGACCATCTCTTAAACGAGTTAAGATATGGGGTTGTCCGGCCTATGTTGAAAAGCATAATCCGGACAAGCTTGAGGCAAGGTTGGTTCTGTGCAAGTTTGTAGGATATCCCAAACATTCACGAGGGTATATCATCTACCACACTGAGAAACAAAAGGTGTTTTGTTTCTCGACATGCCACCTTTTTAGAAAAAAAAATTCTTGTGAAAGAAATTAGTGGCAATGAGGTAGAACTGGAAGAAGTTCCAGCGATACAAACTAAAGCTGACGATTTGGTGGAACTGGAGGATTTAATAGTCCCTGACGAGCCGCAGTCAATCCACAGATTTAGTAGGGTTTCTTATCCACCTGAGAGATACTACGGTTTTCTCATAGACGGTGGGAGCGAGGATTGTATCATGGAAGATGATGACCCAACTATTTTCGTGTAGGCCATCACAAGTAGAGACTGTGAAATGGCTGGATGCTATGCGATTTGAAATGGAATCCATGTACACCAACAAAGTATTGACTTTGTATGTAGCTTCTGAAGGGGTAAAACCCATCGGGAACAAGTCGATCTTTGAGAAAAATAATTTGGTGTAGATGGAAAAGTTGAGACTTTCAAAGCTAGACTTATAGCAAAAGGTTTTCGTCTACGACATGGTGTCGACTATGATGAAACATTTTCTCATGTCGCTATGCTTAAGTCCATCGGGATCCTACTTGGCATTGCTGCATACCACAACTACGAAATCTGGCAGACTACACGTCAAAACCGCTTTTCTAAATGGTGATTTAGAAGAGAGCGTGTATATAACACTGCCAGAGGGCTTCATAGACAGTGGGAGCAGCGGAAGCATGTGCAAGCTGCTTAAATCCATCTACGAAATAAAGCAGGCATTGCGGAGATGGAACATATGTTTTGATGAAGCTGCCAAAGAGTTTGACTTCATCAAAAAGGTAAATGGACCATGTATATATATAACAAGGTTGTAGAGAGTATGGTTGTCTTCCTCGTATTGTACGCGGATGACATACTCTTGATAGGAAACGATGTCCCTACGCTACACTCGGTCAAGCTCCTCTTATCACACAAGTTTTCCATGAAAGATCTAACTGATGCCTCCTACATCCTAGGGATATAGATCTATAGAGATAGATCTAAATGGATTTGGGATTGTCCCAATCCAGGTACATAGACACCATACTAAAGGGGTTTAGTATGGAAGATTCTAAGCATAGTAATGTACCCGCTTGTTCAAGAATCACTCTCTCCAAAAAGATGTCTCCCAAGACTGATTTGAAAAGGGCTCGCATACAAGGGATACCCTATAATTCGGCAGTCGGGTCAATCATGCATGCGATGTTGTTTACCAGACCGGATGTAGCTTACTTGCTAGGTGTAGTGAGTAAGTATCGAAAAGATCTTAGGGAAAACCACTGGAAAGGTATGAAGAACATTCTTAAGTACTTGAGAAGGACTAAAGAGATGTTCTTGGTGTATGGTAACGGTGAACTCCAAGTGGAGTCCTTTACCGATTTGAGATTCCAGAGTGATAAGGACGATTGAAAGTCGGTCTGGGTTTTGTCTTCACCCTCAGTGGAGAGACGGTATGTTGGAAGGGTTCCAAGCTATATACTGTAGCAGACTCGTTAATAGAGGCTGATTACATCGCTATCAATGATTCTGCCAAAGAGGCTGTCTGGATGAATAAGTTCATAAGATGAACTTGGTTTCTACCATTGGACATCCAATACCTAGGTATTGTGATGACAATAAAGTTGTGGCTTTAGCCTAGGAATCCCGGTCCCGTCAACGATCCAGACATATTCTTAGACAGTATCACTTGATCAGGAAGACGATTGATCTCCAGGAGATCGAGGTCAGGAGAGTTGACACAGAGGATAACAACTCACCAAGGCCCTCTCCTAGTTGCTATTCGAGAGACTTTGGGGACGTTGGGTATGAGATACTACAACAACTGGTTTTAGTGCAAGTGGGAAATTGTTAGGAATATGTATGCCGTAGAGGCTATTATTGTTGATATAGTGGATGCTTGGACATATATAGAGGACTTTCTTGCTCGATATGATAGTATACTATCTGGTTACATTTATCTTAACATGTAGACTGGTATCTTTATACTGTCTGTCTCTTACATATTGATAAAGCCCTTAGGATATGTACTTGACTACCAAGATTATGATGAGATCATACTAGTGGGGCCAGGGTAGTCCAAAAGTACATCATTTAACTGTTCCTAGTCGGAGAGATATCGAGACTAAGGCATCGATTTTCCAGAGTAGACTAGTGTGTATGTTTCTTGTCTCTTAGAGGGCGATGGCTGATCCCACAGCCATTGGTGTGTGACATCAAAGATTGTACACGGATGCTCATTAGAGAATGGGTACACCGAACGGACTCGCCGAGGACTCCTAGTTGGTATTATACCTATCGTCATATAGCAGTCCTCTGATGACACTGGTACAGGTTAGTCTATAGACCCGAGATCGTCATAGAGTCTTATGTGGCTCCCACTGTGCTTTGATTTCCTCCCTACCATACTCAAGAGGAGTTGTGCAAACAGGTGGATTTTGGGTACAGTCCTGAGTCACATGGAAGCAATGAGCGATAGAAAAGGTTTCGTCTCTCCCGGTATTGGGGGTTGATGTTGCGCTATACTCAATTGGCTATAACTGGAAGTCCCTGGCCAGGGCTGTTGCTGAGATTTACTGGTAAGAATTGTCAGTAGTTTCTCGAACCATTATAGGCCAGACATCGGCATGACTTATCACGTTACTGGGGTCTGACATTTACCACCCCTAGACATGATATGCGACATATCAGACGAAAAGACCGGACTGTAAGGTAGTGTTACTGATGGGCTTTATGGAGAGTATGGACAAGCTTGCTTGTTGACCTTCATATAGCTCAATACCCGGGTAGCCGTTACGTCCAGCTAGTACCATTGACGGCTTGTGGGTGACTGATGTGATCATCACCTACTGCTGGCGTATTGACGAGTCTTTAGAGTCTCACATAGAAGTTCCCTGGTTCAAGCGAAACGATGTAGGACACATATGTGATATGTGCGTGGGCCTGATTAAATACGTGCATGTGATACCATATTGTAATCTGGCAGTTGTCTGTTATCAAGTTAGGTTATATGTGATATAACCAGATTATCGAATCAAGTATTGATTTGATAATGTGATGCACAGATAAATGATATTAGTCGGTTATATGTGATATAACCGGATTATTAAATCAAGCGTTGATTTAATAATGTGATGTATATTATATGTGATATAATTATATCTTAACTGATATCATTAGCTCACTAATTATTCTTCATAATATATATATATATATATATATATATATGATATATGTGTGTGTGTGTGTGTGTGTGTGTGTGTGTGTGTGTTTTATGAAGCATGGCATGTTTTTTCTATTTTATGGAAAATAGAAAAAAAAAGTGGAAAATGAGGAGGAATGGTGAGGCATGGGCTTTATTGTTTGTTTATTCATCTTGACTCACTATTCAAATATGGTTGCAATTTTATATTGCTATTTTTCCAGCTTGAATGAGTGAGGGTCAAGGGATTGCCATTCACTCACCTCATTCAACACTTAGCCATTTTTCATGGCTTGCTCTCATTTTGCTCTCTAGCTTCTTTTTCTTCCTCATGATCATGCTTCAAGTTTCAACCCTCACATGGAATGTGAATCATGAAGCTTGAACACAAACTAATAAGCAAACCAAATCCCCTACTTCACCATCCTATACTTGACTAGCAATCAAGTGTAGCGTGTTTCCTACACTAAAAGAGTTTAGTATAGAGATGGCTTGAGTTGGAGGGACTTCGCGTGGATCATCTTCGGCACGAAGGTCTTCGGAGGAAGCTCGTCCAAACCCTCAAGTAGAGCCTAGTGGAGTCGTGGTACTACTATACAGAGCATGTGAAGTGAAGGACTCGATCTACGAGGGTACAGCCATCTTCACTTCTTATAGTTTAATATAGTTATCAAACTAAAACCCTAATAATTTAGTTAAAGATCTTGTTTATTCTAGCTTAGCACCTATAAAAATTTGAATTTGGCATGCTTGATGTCATTAGAACCTCATGGTGGTGCTATAGTAGACTTTCAAGTGAGTACGCTCTTTGCGGGGCATTTCAAACTCATGAAGGAGTTGTGCCCGACAACTCAAGAGTAGAAGGACGAGATAGCAAAAATACCATATGCTTCTGCAGTGGGGAGTTTGATGTATGCGATAGTGAGTATGAGACCTGATATTACACATGCAATGGGAGTTGTGAGCAAGTATATGCAAAATCCAGAGAAGGAACATTGGAATGTGGTGAAGTGGATATTGAGGTATCTTAGAGGTACGTCTAGTCACTGCTTATATTTCATGGGTGACTCTGTAAAGGTGTAAGACCACGTTGATGCAGACTATTCGGGAGATCGAGATCGTGGGAAGAGCGCAACGGGTACGTATTCACGGTTGGGGGAACAACGGTGAGTTGGGTCTCTCAATTACAAAAAGTGGTGGTATTGTCAGCTACGGAAGCTGAATACGTGGTGATTACGGAAACCAGTAAGGAGATGATATGGTTGCAAAAGTTACTTTTAGAATTGGGTAAGAAACAAGACTTCAATAACTTGTAGAGCGACAGCCAAAGTGCGATACATTTGGCGAAAAACGCGGCGTATCATTCTCGGACGAAGCACATCAAAGTGCGGTAGCACTTCATTCATATAGCGATTGAAGAGGAGGAGTTGGCATTGCAGAAAATCGCTGGAGAAAAGAATCCGGCGGATATATTCACCAAGATCGTAGACAGGGATAAGTTGAATTTCTGTTGCATATTGGTGAACCTCTCCATGAAAATTTAATGAGGAAACAGCGGTAGCGGAATCGTGTGAAGTCTACTAGCGTTGGGAATCATGACAGAAGAAGTCTCTAAGTAGGAGAATGTTATGCTGTGGAGAATCTTCCTACAGATCAAGAGCTCAAAAGCCCAAGACACGGAGACACGTGCATGGTGTGAATAAGCATGCGGATGTGATAGGATTTAAATGGATTGCTAATTAAATCCTGGATTTAAAATTGAGACTTATCTCTAAGTTCTTTATATACTGTTTAATTAATATGCTTGGGACTAAGTTGATGCAATCAATTAAGATCCAACAGAGACTTTGCTAATACCAAAAGTCTGTGGCCTATATTAATCAATTGTCATGCCCCACCCCTAATACAGAGAATTGTCCGCTCTGGCCGAAACCGCACAGTTTTGTCCTTCGGAGCGAACCGGACCCGACCAGGGGCCACTTCCCAGGAGTTCACCCATCCCAGGACTTCCCTGCCCGAGCACGCTTAACTACGGAGTTCTCAAACTCCTATAGTGCCAGTTCACTTAAAATGCGCCTCTGTATTAAAGAGTGGTATCATTCCATTTATAGTACAGATCTGTCCTCTTTCGAAATGTATTCCAAAGATTCCTCATTGTTTTACAGTGGGTCCCCATGCTTATCTGGTATATATGGGTATACCGGATAATACCCGGGATATTATATTCTCCCCCACTTAGAACAATGGTCCGTCCCCGAACCACAGACCTACTACTGAGGGGCCACTTCCCAGGAGTTCACCCATCCCAGGACTTCCCTGGCCCGAGCACGCTTAACTACGGAGTTCTCAAACTCCTATAGTGCCAGTTCACTTAAAATGCGCCTCTGTATTGAAGAGTGGTATCATTCCATTTATAGTACAGATCTGTCCTCTTTCGAAATGTATTCTAAAGATTCCTCATTGTTTTCCAGTGGGTCCCCATGCTTATCTGGTATATATGGGTATACCGGATAATACCCGGGGTATTATATTCTCCCCCAATTAGAACAATGGTCTGTCCTCGAACCACAAACCTACTATTGAGGAACCTGGCTCTGATACCATTCTGCCACGTCCCACCCCCAATACAGAGAGTATTGTCCGCTCTGGCCGAAACCGTACGGTTTTGTCCTTCGGGGTGAACCGGACCCGACCAGGGGCCACTTCCCAGGAGGTCACCCATCCCAGGACTTCCTTGGCCCGAGCACGCTTAACTACGGAGTTCTCAAACTCCTGTAGTGCCAGTTCACTTAAAAGGCGCCTATATATTGAAGAGTGGTATCATTCCATTTATAGTATAGATCTGTCCTCTTTCGGAATGTGTTCCGAAGATTCCCCATTGTTTTACAGTAGGTCCCCATGCTTATCTGGTATATATGGGTATACCAGATAATCTCTGGGGTATTACATTACAAAACCATGTCACGTCCCGTTTCCCAAAATACGGAATACGATGGGTGATAAGGCCAGCCATACTCCTACGGTCAAGGAAATATCCTGCCGTAGTCACACTTCGGCTTCTAGCATTGTGTGGTAATCAGTAATTAATGCACAGGTAATGAGAATTGCAGTCACTAATTCTATCAAAGTACATATAAGATATACCAGACAGAGATCAAGGGAAAGATAGCGCTGGCGTCGCTGATCTAAATGTCCGCAATATCCTCGAGGTATGACAGATCCTGATCCGAGCTAAGTCCACTTCTCACTCTGAGCATGCATACTCAGGTCGTCAGAGCGATACAATAGCAATATATATAAATACATATGCAAACACGTGCAATGATGATGAACACGAAACGGTAAACATGGAGTAATGACATGAGCATGAAGTAACCGGTACAGGTAAACAATAAAGCAGGTGTATCGAATCAGTGATCAATGCAATGTCCATGTCACTAAACCTTTCAGTCTCTAAGTCTCAATGTCCCAGTCACTAAATCTATCGTCAGTCTAAGTATGAGCGTCAACCACCGCAGAAGTATCCTAAACCCAAGTGTAGGCCCCAGGGGCAAGGGAACACGGGCCCGAATCACGCTCGCTAATAATCAGTAATACCATCCATACGACTCCCGAAATCGCTATATATGCCGGCAGTGGGACTCCTAATATTCCGTTGATCGAACTCACACTCAAACTACCCCACACCCCGTGGTCAACATCAAACACCGACCATGAATCCAAACACTAGTCGCTCCATGACAAGTCTACGTGAGAACTAGAGACGATGTCTCCATCAAGTATGTCTCGACTGGTATCCAAGATAAATGGACAGTGTTCGACATCTTACTTATGACACTAATATACGTGCTTCCATAACCGTCCCATTCCAGTTATAGTTACACATATATATGTCCCATAGGCGTCGACAATGCAATAATTTAACTGGTTCCGCTGATTGTGTACAAGTACATGTCACTTCATTTATTCATCCACGCTTTTGCACTAACGTACTTACCACAATCCAATCACTAACATTTATCACTTGGTAATATAACACGGTCACTAGGTTACAATATTTATGACCACTATTCAAATGAGGGTATAACCGCTACATGATATGATGAGAATGGAATTAATTATAATACGAATAAAAATATAGCAGTGTCATACCACCTGCAAAATTTAATATAAATCGCACGTGCAGAATTAAGCAAAACAATATAAAGGGGGTAAGCAGTATATTTAATTATCTGTCCATCAAAATTGGTTTCGCATCAATCGGGTTTCAGGTTCGCTGGTTATGGCCATTTCATTTTAAGTGTTTACTGCTGGAAATCCAATTTCTGAACTAGAATTCCGTTTCGTAACACGCTTTACTCCCAGTTGGGAGCATAATTAGGCGACGCTACAGTTAAATAATATGTAGATTTTTCTGTTATGTTTCCAACGCACCTAACGGATTAACAATAGTCATCCTGGTTTAAGAGTTACAATCAGATTACTGATGAAGGATG
The DNA here is from genome assembly GCA_030015575.1 of Agapanthus africanus. Lineage (NCBI taxonomy): Eukaryota > Viridiplantae > Streptophyta > Magnoliopsida > Asparagales > Amaryllidaceae > Agapanthus > Agapanthus africanus. The sequence goes on along the minus strand of CM057339.1, from coordinate 895,911,543 downwards.
CAAACTGAAATGACAGAAAACTGTCGTACAAGTCATCCGTTAAAATATGATTTAAATATCAAATGATACTGGAATTTAGAAAAATCGGTACCATTGGAAAGCTAAAACAATTGTATACGCATCGGTAATTAGCTCCGCACACTATCACAATTAAATATTAAGGTTTTAGGTGTATAAAAGCAAGTCAAGGGGTAAGTTCATGCACTGGACTGCGGTCCAAGGTCGGGTAAGTTCTTTGTTTTCGATATTCATAGGATACATATGACGGTAAAGCTACACGTCGTGTTAAAGATTATGCAATACCCTTCGCAATGAACCCAGGCACGCTGCGATTTTTCTGGAATTAATTATGAAGTTAACGGTATCAAGTGTTCGGTAAAACGCAAGTTTCGGTATTAAAGTTAGGGCGCCACTTATGTGTGAAAATAGTATCGATTTTCCACCAAATTTATACATAGAGTTTGTTAACAGTGTTAGGGTCTAAATATCATGAGTTCCGCCATTTTAGATTTTATTTCCGCTTAAGGCTCGCATCGAGCATTTAACACATCATTTCAAAACTATAGCGGATTTGGTTTGTCTCACAACCATGAACGGGATTCGATCTCTGTGCACTATAAACATCAACCACGGGATATCATACTCATTATTTGTTCATATCGTTGTGTGACGCACGAATATGGGTCACCGCGTTTATCAGACTCTAAAAATATAATTAAACGTCGATTATATATATATATATATATATATATATATATATATATATATATAGCATGTAAAGCAAGTGTTTAACTTGCCTGAAGATAATCGGAGATACAACCGTGATGACGACGACAAAAACAACGGCACGATCACGGCGCAATGACAACGACGCAAGTAGCAGCAGCAGCAGCAGTAGCAACGAGCTTCGTCTCGGATCTGGCCTAAGCTCGTAGCACGGCTTCGGCGTGGCGTGAGCTTGGCCTCGATGATGGGGACAAGGCTTGACGACTCGGAGTTCGACGGTGGCTGACGACGCAGGGACAAGGAGCTAAAGGTGCTGGCGCGGCTTGGGGTGCGGCAGTGAGAAGAGCTCAAGTCGAAGGAGGTGAAGACTGTAGGGTGGAATCGTGGGTTGGTTGAGACGACGAGGTGGAAGTAGGGAGAAGGTGCAGTGATGGGTGCTTGGAGTCGGTGTTGAGTTGGGTGGGGTTGTGATATGTTGGCGAGGGTCTCAGGGAAAGGAAGTCGGCAACAGTGAAGGCTAGGGTGCGGTTGGGAATGAGCAGAAGATAGGGTCGACAATGGTGTCGGTGGGTTTTGATGTAGAAGGAGGAGGTGGCCGGTGGGTTTTGTGGCGGGGTGATGGCCGAAGTTGGGCTCTCGAGTGCAAGAGGAAGAGGGAGGAGTCGATGGGGATGAAGTTGAAGGAGGAGCTCGTTGTGGGTGAGCGCGGGTCGTGCCGAGGTTGTTGGGATCGTGGGCTTCATCGTCGTGGAGATGGGCACAGGATTCGTGGTTAGCGCGAGAGAGATGGAGGACGTGGGGCGAGGACGAGAGAGGGAAGCCGTTGGGGGAGGAGATCTGGTAGAGGGGATCGCGGGGAGTTTGTTGGCGACGGGGGCGCGGTCGTCTCGGCATGGGCGCGGGTCTCGTGGAGTGTGCGCGAGGAGCCGAAGAACGTTGGAGGGGAAAAGAAGCAGAAAATGAACAAGGCGAGGAAGAAGAAAAGAAGAAGTGGGGTAAGGGAGTCGGGTCGGGTTGGGCATGGGTTGGGTCGGGTAGGTTTAGGATTAGGCTGAGGGAGTTGGGCCGGGTTAAGAAAAGAATTAGGAAAAAATAATAAATAAAAGGTTAGGGTTTAATTAGGGTAAAGGTTTAGGTTTTATAAAAATTATGTAGGAAAATTTGGGGAAAATATGTGGAAATTATCTATTAAAATACGGTTACGGTATATCGGAACTGAGTATTACATCAACAAAAAAGACTAGAATCGGATGTCTGTGTCTATTAATTCCCCAATCAATCAGAGCCTTCGTTAGATAGTTGCGGCCAAGTAAGGAAAAATCAACAGAGTTGATTTGAGAGAGGTATGCACATGAATTAATTGCCATATTGAGAGATCGTTGTATTTAGAAGGTGACAACTAATAAAGAGATTTGAGAGAAATCTCCTAAGCTTGTTTGTAAACTTGATTCAAGGAATTAGTAGACGTTTGCAAATTCCGCTCTGTCGGAGACTTATCATACGGTAGGTGAACCCCGTTAACAAATTCTTTGTGTCTCTCTGGTTTTTGTATTTCTTATTTTATTCTTGCACTTATCTATTTATCTTTCTTTGATTAATTGCGTGATTGTTGTTATTGCGTGATTTGATTTGTCGCGAGCATTATTCCGTGTATCGATTTTCTCCCAAAAAAGAGAAGCCAATTATTGTTCTGTTTTTGGCTTTCAATTTCCTTTCTCACGTCATTATGCAAAGCATAAAATGGAGTGTGTGTGTGTGTGTGTGTGTGAAGATGTGGTTAGTTTCAACATGCATTATTCCATACAAACAAGTAATGAAATTGTAATTTCCAATGACAAGCTTACAAGATATTATTATAATTCAACCCCTTAATTTTACTACTTGCAAACAAACAAACAAACAAACAAACCCCTTGCTAAAGATAAAATGTCAGCGTTAAAAGATAGCCCCTACAACTATTTGGTGGTTGTCATTTTCATTTTCGACTATTTAAGATAGAATATTATCATCACTTATTGTCAGTAAGAAACTAAAAGGAAGCTCGATGAATGAAAAATAGAAAGCATGGAAGAAAATGATATGCAAATTGTCTTTTAGCACATAATATGAAGATCTAAGATAACAATTGGCAACCATGATCCTAGAAAAGTTAGTTTCAAGGTTCATCAACTCATTTGTGTTCATTATGACGAACTATGAGGAACACAACTCCATATAGATAAGCACCAAAAAATGGTCAAAGTTCTATCAATAGCACCATCATCTAAGGCTTGCAAAAATGGAGAAACCGCCACTAATTTATGTAAACCATACCCCAATAAGTTATGATCATAAGGTATTGGAAACAATAGGCAAAAGTAAAGGATTTGAATTTATTTTTGGGCCAAACCAAAGGGATTAGATTAAGGAGAGTGAAAAGATTACAAATGATTACATTATTACAACAATGCATGGCTCACTTAAACTATTCATAGTTATCAATCTATCAAAGAGATGTATCGATAATCCGATTCTTACCCCACCCCACAAAAGAATTCTTGATCAAACAGGTCTAATCCTCTTCATCCCAGACTTGCCATCAGAGGATCTCACAGAGGAATCACCATCAGAGGAGCTCTCCATCGACTTCGAGAATGAAGTTGAAAGATCGCCATAGAGATCAACAACTCTCCTTATGTTGTTGTTCAGCTCCCTAATGAGCCCAACATTTCTGCTGAGGTTGTCAGGGATCTTGGACTCATGGTTTTGGTTGATCTCATTGATGAGCAGCCTGTTTTGATCCAAAATGCTCTGGACTTGAACAAAGCTCTTCTGAAAATTTTGGACGACTTTGGTATCAACTTGGGCTGTTCCATTGTTGAGGCCAGAGAAGCTATCTCCTTCCATTATCTACCACTCAACAAATTAGACACTCACGCCTATAAATGAAAAAGGCAAGCGATTTAAAGAGTTTGTCAAATTCTCAGGAACATAACAAGAAAATATGCCAACTTTTTATTTTACATTTCACATGAAAATCCAAGTTTGACAAAATTCAGCTAAATTGAGCTAAAATAAACTAAAAGTGCAAGTGTTTCCATCTCTCACTAAATTAAACAATTGATTAGAGAGAGAAAGAGAGGAATCTGAAGGACAAAAGATTTGAGGTGAAATCATGGGCTTAATGTCCTGTTCCGCAACAAAGAGATCAGATAACAAACATAAAACTTTATTGATTACAATTGACAAGAAATTAAAGCTGATCAACTCCTATAATGGGAAAACTCATAGCAGCAACAAAAATTGCCCAGAGGGGAAAAAAAGGGAGAACAAAAAATGTAAAGTTTTAGAATTTATCAACTTTTTAGCAAAGAAGAAAGAAAATTGGATATATACAGTAAAAAAGACAAAATGATGGGAGCCCAAGTACAAGCAATCTTCGCAAAAGGAGTTCCTTCAAATAGAAAAATTGAGAGAGAAAAAAGAACCCAATACGGCGAAGATAACAAAGATGAGATTTTGATGCAAAATTCATGATCGTGATCAAAATTAACAATTACCCGTTTCAGGAAAAGGGCCAATTGATTATAAATCGTTGGTGTTATATCATCAAACAACAACAAATCTAAGAACAAAAGTAGAATGATGAAATTTCAAATATTACTTTTTTATTGGGGGTACCTGGGAAATCTGGAACATTTCTCCGAAGGCGAACAAATAGAGATTTTGGAGAGAGAGGGAAGGAGGGAGAGAGATTAGATGTGGAATCGGCGATTTAATCGAATCCAGAGGAAAGGTACTTTGGAGACACTATTTATAGTAGAGAGAGAAACAGAGAGAGAGAGAGAGAGAGAGAGAGATTTTGAGGTGACTGGGGATTTTTTTGTTGTTGAGTGAGGGTGTGGTGCCATCACTTTGGTGAGTTTAAGATGCCTCTCACTCAAACATTTTATGGATGTGGAACTCATTCCAAGCCTATGGGAGCCTGCTCATGACGGATCCAAATAAAGATACTGGTAGCTGCAGGAAATGAAAATTACGTTTTATATTTGATAAAATTTGATACAGATACAAAATAAATATAGGTGTTACCACATCCGAATCTAATGACTATAGAAGAATGAAGATACCTATACAGATAGTTATTGAAAATGAATACTGCTATCCATTTCTTTTTTTTTATAAAAATTGGATACAAACGAGGAGTCTTTGTTGTAAGTATATATATGTAGTTGTTGCTTTCGGTTTTCGTCACATTTGCTGAAATTAGAACCGTGTTTTGGGTTTGATGGATGGATAAAATAAATGAAAAGATGATATGATGGTTAAAAAAAATTATATGGTCATGTTCTTCAAATGTAATAAGCAGCGCAATTTCTTTTTCCCTCTTACGGTCCCATACCTAAATTCATGTCATAACGAAGTCAATTGAATATTCAAGTTGCATCGAATTTGTTGAGTGGAGCTTCTTTTCCTAACAATAAAAAAAGGTCCCAAGTCTCCTAAGTCTTCTATTATTGCTTAATGACATTGCTTCTTTTCGTAACAATAAAAAGGTCCCAAGTCCTCTATTATTTCTCAATGATATTGATTGGTAATCTTGTAGATTGGAAAAAGAACAATCATGTGAGACACATATCTTTATGTTCCTTCAATATTTTTGTTTGGAAATTAGTTTAAACACCACACTTCCCGAAATATTCAAACGAAAGACCCTTTATATTTTGAGGCTTTATTAATTTTTTGGGCTTTAGAACTAGCCTTGTCAAGGGTTCATATGAACATTCTTAATATATAGGCCAATAAGTACAATTGAAGCTTTCAATTTGAATTTGTAATTTCATAATTTTTTGTGAAATTACATCCCTCTCTCTCTCTCTCTCTCTCATCAACATCATCATTTTTTCTTATTAAAATTTTAATCTGGCTTTTCTAATTTCAATTATGTTATTCCTACAGTCACATCTAAAAATAAATGTATAAAATATTAATTTTCTTCAACGTGCAAAAACTAATATTCAAATCAGGGACAATTGTTTCTTAAACATTAACATGGAATCGGGATCTTTTACCCTTTTTGTAACATTGTATAAGATAAAAATGCAAAATTGCAAGGCAGCTAGATCTAATAAAGTCTAAATAATAAAGGCAAAAAGAAAGAAATCAATGGGTAGCCATTTACCTGAAAGATTTTGGTTGGACTTGAGAGAGCTTTAATTTTATCTTTTCTGATTGAAAGCAATTATTTGGATTTAAATAAGAGGTATTTTGATGGCAACCTAAAAGAATCCGCATCTATTCTATGGACTGTGTTCATTCCTTTTCTTAATTAACCAAAACAAACATTGTTATTTACATAAAAATGAAAAGGACAACGTAAGAAAATAGCATGCAGATAAAACCATTCTAATAGTCAAGTCAAGACAAGTTACTGGTAAGCAAACAAAAATGAATTTATCATTGTGAGATCTCAAGCAATTAAAGAAAAAACGAAGTATCACATAATGCTTACATGGCCAAAATGTGTTTGATGCCCTCGGAGCTGATCTATCACTCTCATATATTCAGCTGATATTTAGATTTTTATCTCTCAACATAAGAGACAAATAGTTAAACAGAAAAAGATTTCTTGTACTTTGGACATGGCCAATATAATTACCTTATTGATTATTGAAATGAAGTAGTTGAGTTACACCATTATCATCATAATCATGGGTGAGCCCTCATGTTTTAATATTGGATGGTAGCACCCCCCTTGCAATCAAATCACATGAATGACACCATTGGGTTCCTAATTGGCCAAAAACAGTTAACCTCCAGAATGTGCTAATTAGACAAAGTTTGATGTGGCTATTTTCCTAACTTGGATCATCATCTCAAAAACCATTAGAAAGCAGGAAGCTTTTCTTTAACAAGATCAGGACTTTTGAATTGCATTTTTACATAAAATATGTTTTTATTTGTTTGTTTATTTACTAATTGGAAATGTGAAGCAGTGTCATTGTTGACATATAAGGCCCATATGAAGAATCCAAGAAGTTTTTTTTTTTTTAGAGGATTGGCGTTAACCATATTTAGAATTTCTAAAATATGTGATTATCATGACGTCATGTGCCATCAATTCATGAGAAAATGATTTGTGTCAAGATGATTGGGTTTCAACATTTCATGATGGAGATCATTTTAAATCTAAGATTTATTTTGAGATTCTTTATCCTTACATCTTTTCTTCCTTTTTCTTCTTCGTTGTTGCGGTTGAGCCATAGACATCGCCGCCATAATAACTGTTATACCACCGTCGTCGTTTTATCACAGCCATATTGCCATTACCATTAGACACTTGAAGATTGTTCATGTAGAAAGTAGTCGTATAATTATATACCATTTTAAAACTATACCGCATATCTTATGAAGTTTTGCTGGATAATCGTATTCTATTTCAAATCGGCGGAAATATATGCTTGACAGTTAACATATAACATGAGAGACATGGATATCAAGGAAATTCGAAAAGTCAATTTCTCATAATTTGTTTTAACGGTCTGCATACACTACTACAAATAAGGGTTTCCCCTACGGATTTATCCGTAGGGGCAACCCACTGCCCCTACGGATATATCCGTAGGGGCGAAAAAATACCCCGTAGGTGCAAAGGCCGCAGGTGCAAGTTGAGGCCCTGAACTTGCCCCTACGGGCAAATTCTTGCCCCTACGAATTTATGTGTAGGTCCTTTTGCCCCTATGGATAAATCCGTAGGGTATAAGATTTTATATTATTTACGGTTTTTTTTAATATATTACATGTACTTACGGATATAACCGTAGGTCCATGTACTACCCTCTACGGATATATGCGTAGGTACTTTTCCGTAGGGGCAAAATATCAGGATTCCTGATATTTAGCCCCTACGGATAACTCCGTAGGGGATAGGCACTGGCCCCTACGGATATGTCCGTAGGGGCACTCCTAACCCCCTGGCCCTGAGATCAGGGGGGAAATATCAGTTACTGCTGATATTGTGCTCCTACGGATATAGCCGTAGGGGCAACATGTGTACCTACGGATTAATCCGTAGGTACATATTGTCTGTATTTTTTTTTAAAAAATGGGCTGCTTGATTTTTTCCCGCCCTGTGCACAATAATATATACATCAATCAAATCATATATTGCAGTATTCATAATCACATCTCACGCATATATATAATATACAAAAGAAACCCAAAAACTGAATATGATATAAATACAAACCAATATCAATATCGTTTCAAAATGTAGTACAATGTGTATGATATAAATAAATACATGTTTCAAAAAATAAGAACCAAAAAGCTACCCTAGTTCGGTCCAGCTCCACTTCTGAATAACGATAGAATAACGCGCGCCTGCTCCTCGGTCAATAAACTATGCAATTCGTCGCGAGCGGGAGTCTGAGCGGCATGTGGAGCTGGCGATGTGGTCTGCGCAGCCGCCGTCGAGGTAGTCGCTTGCGGAGCTGCGGCTGTGGGAGTCTGAGTGGGCGGTGGAGCTACAGGAGCTGTCTGCGGAACCACAGCCGATGTAGTAGCTTGCGGAGCCGCAGCCGAAGGAGATGCATGTGGAGGCTCGGCCGATGTACCCTGTCGCGTCTGGACCTAACGTGTGTAATAAGCGTGTAAGAACTGTGTATTATTCGAATTCGTATCATTATTAAGTTATTTCGAAACCCCGTTTGGATATCTAGTTTGTTGTTTATTTTAATTACATCTGTATGTATGATTAATCAAACTTAAGTCTAAAACCAAATAAGCTCAAGCTACGTACTAATTATGGATATGTTGATATCTATATAATATGACATGATATTTTACTATAAAGCAGTATACATACCAGCATCTCCTTCAACTCCTGAACGGTGGCCCTCAAGCTCTCCAGTTCCTGATGGACACGTCGGTCACTGGAGACGGAGGAAGTAACCGCCGGGGTGGAGTCCAACCTCATATGGGCCCTGCTAGGGCCCAGTCCCCGGCCTCTCTCCCAACCTCCGTGGTGCCTTCCGTGTGCGGCGTCCAGAACTGGGGTCAGCAGCCTCGGATCGCTCTGTCCGGTAAAATCGATCCCCGAGGCCTGGGCCTGCTCAACCACCCGCTCCTACACCCACATTAAGCAGTAAAGTATAAGTATAAGATTTAAACTTGAACCTTCCAAAACTAAAATTTCAAATTTGGGTAGAAAAATATTAACACTTACGCAGTACTCCTGGGTAGCGACGTCGGGATATCGAAGCTCGCCCGTGGCGGGATCTGTCGAGGTGCCGTGGACGGCAAGATATGCGGACAGCACGCTCGGTGTACCACCTGACGCCACGGTTCGAGATGTCTGCAATATTAGAAAGTAACTCTTAATATTAGAAATATTAGAAAATAACTCTTAATATTGCAGAATATCATAAAGATCGGTCTATTGTAATTTACCGATAACTCCATGGCTCGAGTAATGTTCCTCGAGCCACCTGTGTAAGTGGGGCGACCCCTCTTCGCCGACTTTCTGTTCTCTGTATTCTGAACGGCCTGTTTCTGCACAACGCATTAACATTTAGTTTTCTAATTAAGAAACACAAAGAAATAAATTATATCATAAATAATGAATTACATTTAAAATACATACCTGTTTGCGTTGGGAGTCGAAATAAATGCACAATAGAGACCATGTCTCTACGTCGACTCTCGCAAACGCCGGAGTAGATAGGAGGGCCGCTCTCTCTGCCTCGGGGGTCGCCATCCACAGGGAGTAGCAGTCGGCCTTCAGCTCATTCCTGTTATATCGGACCTTGACCTGCATGTTCTTCATCAGGCCATTGTACAGAGCATGAAGGTCGAGCACCCTCCCCGGGTGATCAGGGTCGGCTACAGGCTGAAAGTCGTAATCCAACTGAAAATAAAAAAAAACATTGTTATTAGATTGCAAGTGTTAATAATAAATATATTGGATAGATCAAATGAAAATATATATTAATACATACCCGAGCCTGATCAAAGAAGAGGGCGAATGAGCGTTGGTACTGCTCGCCCCGCTCAACGTGAAGTGGATAGTTTTTCATGAGCCGGCTCTCGTCCCCCAAATACCGGCCGAACCTCTCGGCATGAGGAACGGTATAGAGATAGTCAAGGGTAAAAAAAAGGGGGAATGCTGCCTTCCCCTAGCTCTGTCAGGCCTCAGCCTATGGGACTGATTCGGGCCTCGAGCCCCCCTTTGGGGATGGGAAGGCCCTGCGTCTACACGAAATATCAAGACAATCAATAATAAGACAAAGTTGTATTAAGAAATCAAGGTTAAACGAAAATTCAAGTGTGATATATACCTCCGATGACTATCGCACGAGCCTGGGCCCGGGCAACAGCACGAGCGAGACGATAGTTCCTCCGGTGAGGAACAACCGGGGTCCCGGATGCGGACGCATCCCCTCCAACTAGAAAATAAACATTGGCGCTAAATTTCCATGAAGTTCATATTTATTCTATAGAGCATATGTAAAATGAATAAATATTTTAAATTTATTCATACTAACCTGCAGACGATGCGGAGAGTATGGAAGCGGCAGGAGTGGCCCCTGCGGAAGATATGGACGCACCACCTATAATTAGACAATTAAAAATAGATTATATAAGTAATTGCAAAAAGAATGTGTAGATCAATAATATAACGTTCTAAATCAATATGCATGCACTATAGGATATATAAACATACCCGCAGGTGCGGTGGTGTCACCACCTACAGCTAGACAATAATAAAAATTGCTAAGTAAGAGCAAAAGGAATGTGTGTATTTATGATATAGCATTCTAAATCAATATACATACACTATATGATATATAAACATACCTGGAGGAGCGGGGGTGGCCTCTGTCCCAGATGTGGACGCATCACCGACAACTAGACAATCAAACATTGACAGTATAAGTAATTTTGACATAAACAGGCATAATAATCTACCTTGATATTTAGGACAAGCATACATACCGCAATTTGATACTCTTTGATCATTGATTTGCTCATAAAAATGTTCTATTATCAGTAAACCGTTATAAGCGCGGCCTTTCGGTGCAAGCGTAAGAAGTATCTATACTGCATAATTTTTTGTGTGTGCGTGACTCGGAAAACATTGATCAAGATAAAAGATGCATGTCTTTTAAAAAGTTGATATGTTGTTGACTTTTCGAAGAAATTCCTCCACATATCCCACGTAAGCACCTAATCTTTTAAATCAAGCTGCAAAAGGCCAACACTTTTCTTGATTAAAGCTAAAGACGGCCAAAAGAACAGCACTTCAAAAAATTTAACCAACCTAATATGTAGAGGTCTCATGGATCAGACTCTCAACTGTGATTCCAAAGGGTACAGTGTATTTTTAATGCACACATGCAAAAAGATGAGCCCAGAAAAAGGGTCTTGGGGTACAAAGAGAGGAGCAATAACCCATGTTGAATCTCTTGGCATCTTGTGGAGTTGCAAGTGCTCCATGTTTTTTTAGGGCTATTTTGTGTGCTTGCTTTGCTCTGCTAGCTTCAGACCCAGAAGGAGACATTGAAAAGATTGTCATTGGCCACAACAAAAAATCTGTGGTCCAAACCCCTCTCATCTCAGATTCTTAGCTTTGTTGCTCTTCTATGATTGGAACTGCTAAATTTCACTTTTTTTATATAAAAAAAAAAGGCTCCTTCCACTTTGTGATTGTACCCAAAAGTAAATAAAAAAAAAAGAGCATCTTCACTCTCTTTGATAACATTCACATTTCATAACTAAAAGCTGGTTTCAATAGAGAATTAAGAAGGATAGATGTATATTATGCAACTTAATTATGTAAGGCAGAATGAATCCCAATTACTAATTATAAGAGAGCTCTGTTTGGGAATGGGGTTAAGTTTTCTAAAACTGTACTTTCATAAAGTTAGCAACCCAAGACTCCAACATTCCGACTATACCTTATTTGGTAACCATTTCGGAGTTGAGATAGATGCAGCTACCTCTGTCCAAAAGTTGAGATAACAACAGTTATCTCAACTCTAATCTGATCGAAGTTTTGAAAACTCCTGATTTGGAGCTTGCAAGCCACGGTTTACATCATCTCCACTTAAAACTAAAACCGCAGTTATCCTGGCTCGATATCCAAACAGGGCCTAGGTATTTGGACGGCAGTGCAAGCAACAGTTCCTTGATTAAATGGCGGTGCTCCTCCGATCAATTTATTTAGGGTCTGTTTGGTTGTAGGATTTAGAAATTTGGATTCCAAAATAGTACGGTTGAAAATTTCTGGATTTGGTAATTTGTTGTTTGGTTGGTTTTAGATTCCTAGTATTGGATTTGTATATCCTTGTAATATTTGTTTGGTTGATGAAAAAAAGTGGGATTTGGATTTGAGGATTTTAGAGGAAGAGAGATAGAGAGAGGATTATTAAATAAATAAAGTACATGGGTCCCATCTAAAAATACAATGAATAGTGTCAAATCCTTACAAATCCTTAAAAAACTTTAGGATTCAATAATCCTTAAAAAACTTTAGGATTCAATAATCCTTGTTTTATGGTGGGCCTCCATAAAAACCAAAGGAATCTTAGAAATCCAAATTTCTCAACCAAACACAAAATTATGGAATTTTAGGATTCCACGATCCAAATCCACAATAATCCCACAACCAAACAAGCCCTTAACAAAATGTTGGTAATGCACCTGTTGTCGTTGGATACATATATCTTGATTAGATATATATCTTGATTAGATATGTAGATTTGACATAGTGATGATATAATAATAAGATTTCAGTGCAGCTAAGCAACTCCCTCTTCTCTTGGATTCCAAATAAAAAGACTTTATTCTCTTAATGGGGAACAAAAAACCCTCTTATTGCATTAAGATAACTTAATCAAGTGATGTACATATAACTCAATGAACAATATATAATTAGAACAAATTACCAAATCATAATGGGTTATTTGCTAATTAACACCCCATGTTTCACATATAATACTTTACATATATATCTTATTGATTTTTTCGCTGCACTTAGATACCCGAGAGTAAAAACCGTATGGATTTTGTTTAAATAGTGATGGATTTGATGATCAACTGAAAAGGACAAGATATTAATGATTTGTATTTTAGAGTATATAAATGCCGCAAAAAAACTCAATAAAGTATATAAGTAGCTATTAACCCAATCACAATTGCTTTATGAAGTAGTTCCACAAACAATTTGCTAATGAAATGACAAATTCTTGCTCATGTATCATGAATGACACAAACAAAAAATAAGAAATCACATTAGCATTAATGGGCAAATAGAAAAACATAGTTTAACACAAAGATTACAGCAGCAGCAGCAGCAGCAGCAGCCAATAACAAAACCAAACAAACTCAGAAAAAAAAAAGACCTTTATGAAATCAAGACCTGATTCTTTTCATGCCAGGCTTTGCATCTGATCTCAAAGAGGAATCACCATCAGAATTAGAGCTCTCCATGGACTTTGAGAAGGAAGAAGAGAGATCACCATAGAGATCAACAACTCTCCTTATGTTGTTGTTCAGCTCCCTGATGAGCCCAACATTTCTGCTGAGGTTGTCAGGGATCTTAGACTCATGGTTCTGGTTGATCTCATTGATGAGCAGCCTGTTTTGGTCCAAAATGCTCTGCACTTGCACAAAGCTCTTCTGAAAGCTTTGAAGTACCTTGTGATCTGCTTGGGTCTCTCCCTCCATTGCCTTCAAAACCTTCTCTTTTTTTCTAACTCGATTGGAATCAGATTGAACCTGTAATGATAAAAGAACATACAACTTCATAGCTGTGGTGGACTGGAAGATACATTTAATTTGACAGCAGAGGAATTCCGACCCAATGCATATTATAAGCGGATTAATTTAAATTAAAAAAATACCGCTATGCAAAAACCTAAGATTCAACCCAAATGACATTCGGCGGCTGGGGAGCATTAGAAAATTAAAAATAAATTCATCAAACAATAGTCACAACTTCAAGTTATGGTGTGATGGAAGGGACCTTTTCACCGAGGAAGAAAAAAGCTCATGAAAAGAAATCAAGTTCAGATCATTAAAAAAAACATACTCTAGTTAGATAAAATTGATGAGAGAGAGAGAGAGAGAGAGGGGAGGAGAGAGAAAGGAATCTATGGAAGGTGTGAAAGGCACGAGAGACAAGGACTGAAGAGAAATCATGGGTTCCATGGAGGACAAAGAGGGGGATTTTTATAATTTTTTATTTATTGATATAAACAAGATGCAAAAAAGCTGATCCAATTCCATAAAAAGAATTGATCTCCATAACTTTATAAAGATTAATAATAAGCCCACATCAAAAACCTCAACATCCTACAGATTAGGACCATTAACAAAACACGAAGGTGAAAAGAAAAGAAAGCTATTACCAATGCATAACTAACAAAAAGGGTTAATTCAAAAATAGAAAATCAACGGTTTGAAAAAGCCAAAAAAAGAAGAAGGGATTTTGATGAAAAATGGCTGGAGATTATGGAAAATAAAGGAAACCCAATTGGAGAAAGGATTAAAAAGGGTTTCTGATTACTTTTTTTTTTAATAATCAAAAGAACAAATCTAGAGTTATTAGAAAGAAAAGCAGTAGGAAAAGGGTAAAGATATGAATATGCTGTGTATAATTTCTGAATTTTTTCCGGGCTTACCTCGGAAATCTGGAAATTAGAGAGAGAGAGAGAGAGAGAATTGGGAACTGAAAGAAGCTGTGATGTATCGGCGATTTATAAACCGAATCTTTCGAGGAGAGAGAAACAAGGAATAAATAGATTTGACAGACAAGCTTGGACATTTTTCATTCTCCTCCAATGGATTTTTTCTTTTAGATATTGACCCTTGAAAGTTTTCGTGATTATTTTTGGACCTATTTCGGCGCTGTGGTTTCCCGGGCCTCCTCTCGGTTATATCCCATCGTCAAAAACCTCTAATATTACTTCAAACAAAATTATTTCAAAGATGCATAGCACAATTTTACAGCGTTGTACAAACAGCAAAAGATATAGTAGTAACAGCTGATATAAGCTTGTTAGCGCCCCCACACTTATTCACATCATGCAAATATAATCAATTTTGTTTGGGTGGTGTGGGGTGGGGTGGGGGGGGGGGGGGAATAGCTAAGAGAATAACTAAAGCCCCATTCATTTGTGCATTAAATGTAATTTTAATCTAGAAAAGGCAGCTGTTTAGTAATTTTAGCTGGGATTCAGCATGCTGAAGGATGTAAACTAGAAGCATCTTAGCCGACACACAAATTTGACTATACCTGTTCTTCAAATGCTAGAAATATAAATCAAGTAAAGAGAATGTAAGCAAAAACTTGCAGTGTAAATTTTATATAATGCATATTTCTTTTCAAAACCTACATGAGAAACTGCTGTAAAACGGAGATTAGATATGCATGCTAAATATTCTAACAGACGCCATCACCAAACTACGTAAATAATTGTATGCGTTCACAAACTTTCAACCTCTAGAACCTCTTGGCAAATTGACTATATCTAGTATGTATTCATGGATTAGAAGATTTCTATAAAAACATGCCTGAGTCGGTATTTTAACTATTCTTAGCCGAGGTATTCATTTTGGTCATTGGTGAGCAAGGCAAATCCCTTAAAATGGTAAGACGGCACATCCAGATTACAGGACCGAGTCCAGAGATAAGTCGATATCTGAGAATAATGATCTATATTCGCTTTGCAGAGCATTTTAGAAATGACAGATGCGGTCCTCAAGGTCTCAGACTCTCAATGAGACTCGGAGAAATGAGAAATGTAACTCAGTATTAATTTCAGCGCATTCTACTTTCATGCACTGATCTAGAAAGGCCTAAACACAGTCATGTTGTTTTAGCCTGTGTCGGATTATGCATGTACAGTCTAAGCAAATATGAAGTGGTCATCAACATATGCGCATCTGGCACTTTATTTATTCTCCATTTGTATTGCTTATGTACATTAAGAATTTAAACCGAGGCTTGAAATCTCGGGACGATATCGGGCAGTCACTTTTGGGATCGAAATCGCCCATTATGAAATTGTCTAAGAGTGTTTGTAGTCACTCTCGGATGGAAATATCAGATTTTATATCATTTGACCCCAAAAAAATATTATGAAATTCTTTAAGTGGTTCAAGCAATTACAATCAAGTTGGCAAGTCCTTTGGCAATCACTGTTGTCTAAAATGATTAATACCTGGTAAAAATAATTATAATATTTTTATATATCTTTTAGTAATTAATGATGTCAAATAAATTGTAGCCGTTAACCTATCAATTATCAAGTAACTCACATACTAAAATCCTACTAATCAAATGGTAAACCCAATACAACTCCCTATCGGTATCGGAACTCATACGGTCATTTTTTGGAGCCAAATCGTCCATTTCAGATTGGGATCGGCCGAGATTTGAAACCATAGTTTAAACCAAAGTTACCAAGCGAAATACATTACATATAAATTAGCAAACTAAGGTTACCCAGCATTAGTTCTAAACTGACAAGAAGGCAACCATGATTGTTCAAGTAAATATTTCGGCAAAGATTCAAACTATATTGTTTGCAGTTTCCAGAAAATAAGCATACAATAGCAATGAAGAAGCAAAATGCAATTAAAACAAACACAAAGTATTGTGCAATTTAACAATTTTTCTCCTACATGGTAATCGGCTATCTACAACTCATCATTGAACCAGTTAAACAAGTTCCAATTAATTATGCAGAGGAAAAAATAAAAATAATAAATCGATAATTGTAGTTTGTGATAGAGTGAGTAAAAGGTGCTTGCTTGAAAACTATATTGTGCACTAACAATTTTTCTCATGCATGGTAATCAACTATCTACTGCTCATCTTTGAACCAGTTAAACAAGTTCCAATTAATCAAGCAGAGGAAAAAATAAAATTAATATAGATAATTGTATTTTGTGATAGAGTGCGTAAAATGTGGTTTCCGGTTAAACAAGTTTACAGTAATCAACTATCTACAGCTCATCTTTGAACCAGTTAAACAAGTTCCAATTGTTCATGCAGAGAAAAAAATAAAATTAATAAATCGATAATTGTAGTTTGCGATAGAGTAAAAAGCGCTTGCTTGAATTCTACATAAATGTACACTTCAAGGCTTCTATAAACAGAAGGAAATTTGGATAATTAGAAGCACTTACATTTCAGCGACTTCAATAACCCCTTGTCTGCAAGTTAATTCTGACAGCTTTAACTTCTCAATTTCTCTGCACTAAAGCAGGAATCAGATGAGTATGTTTACAAGAATCCCAATCACTCTAATTTCTAAAGCCGACACTAAAAGAAGGGTAACTAAAATTGTGCGATTAAAAATTTAACAATGCAATAAAAGTGAATGTTGGGCAATTAAGAAAACATATTCGAAAGATGAATGGGGCGAAAATGAGAATGTTGGGCAATTTTATAAGACGGCAATAAGACCAGCCCTTCTCTATGGATCAAAATGTTAGGCAATTAAGAAACAACATGTCCAAAAGATGAATGTGGCTAAAATGTGAATGTTAAGATAGATGAGTGGTAATACACTAAAAGATATGATAAGAAATGAGTGCATTTGTAATAAGGCAGAGATAGCTCCCATAGAGGATAAGATGTGAGAGAAGCGATTGTGATGGTTTGGATATGTGCAACGGAGACCAGTCGATGCCAGTTAATGACAGAATTATAGTTTTTGGCACAACTAGAAGTAGAGTAGACCTAAACGAAGGCTATTACGAACGATATATTAATTGTTAATTTAACAAAGAAAATGGCCCTTGACAAAGCAGAATGGAAAAGAAGGATTTATATAGCCGGCCCCAAAAATTTAGGATGAAGGCTTGTTATTGTTGTTGTTGTAATAAAAGTGAATGTACCCAATACCAACGCACATTGTGAACACAAGAAAAAAGTGACTAATAGATTGAAAATAAATATTCAAAATCTTGTATTCAAATACTTAAAATCATAGGAAGAGTGAAAGAAAAGAAAGGGTAAAATAAACTCCTAGCCGCATACCACTGAACTTCACACTGAGTTAGATATTATATTTTAGTGTTCAAGACATTTAGTAACCTTCATGTAACTTTTATTCTTTAACGTCATTAGATTAAAATGTCATTACAATTAATAGCATCAAGACAATGGTGGCTTCAAAGCATACTACTGGCTTGGCTCCTTTGCTTGCGTGTAAAGGGAAAAATAACTGTCCCCAACCCAACGATAGCATATGCTATATTTATGAATAACTTGATGGCTCTAACAAAGTAGCATAGCCCTTCCGCAAATTCCCCTTCAAAATGGAGATCACTAGTTTATTCTGAGGAATCACATCTAGATAAATAAATTGGTGGTTTTGGGTTTACGGAAAGGTGTTCCTTGCTAGAGTCAGTTGTGTCGAAGGTGAAACATGTAAATACTTATAAAAATAAAAAAATCGGTGCATGTATAGGCATCTATGCATAAGCTAACAATTCAACTGCTGTCAAAACCTTTATAAGAAGATCAACTATACATCATCATATAGACACTGCAAAATCTCATTATAAATTCATAAATTATAGCACAACCAGCCTGAACTGGAAAATATCACTTACGCCTTGACGGCTTGCCTACCCTTCCCAATAGCAGCACCAAAATACCTCTGCATACATCACAATAAAATAAAAGAAATTTCTGAACAAAACCTCAAAACGTCTTAATAATAAAAGGAAATCCGTTCCAATTATGTTCGACATGTTCTATAAATGTATAGACAGTTACGAGGAGGAGACAAACAAATAAAAAGAAATTGGACAAGCTTGCTTGGAACATATATTACAAACTTACATATGATACTCCTGATGGTTCAACCATGTATAGTTGTGGTCCATCTCTGTCATAACCTCCAAGAATAGCACCACAACCAAAAGGTCTGTGACATCACAAATACAATCAGTGTAATTATCCAAAGTCTGTACATCTACAGAATTAAGAAAATAATACATATCATCTACCTCAGCCACCAATAGAGTGTGCAAAGATGAACATAACTGGCAACACGGTCTGCAAGTTCCTTCACTGGCATAGGCTCACCGTAAACCCTGCACATGGTATGATTTCATATAATTTTCTTTCACTTAAAAAAATGCCTAACAGAACTCCACAACATTGTTAGCTTATTCATCACTTGTTAGGGAAAAGATCAAAGAATAAACCTTTCAAAATTGATAGCTTCAGACTTTGCTCATGCAACAATTGGCCTGCCATCAGCTGCCAAACCAGCCACAGCCTATATTTTACAGTCAAAAATATCATATGATTCATGTACTCTTTAGTTGTGAAGGAAAGGAACTAGTGCACTTGTTTCGATCGCAGTTATCAATAAAAGAAGTTAATCTGGAAATACCCAAAATTAGCCCATAGGCTATATATTGAATGGTGCATAATTATTCTTTCTTAAACTTTATAGAACATAGAATCTCCATGTTCAATTTGAATGACCATGCATAAAGTTCTTTTTAAGTTAATCCACTTTAAGTGCATGACCAGTGAGATGGAACCTGGGAGGCTTCGTTACCATCTTAAAGCATTTATCATACGCTGCATTAAAACACCAAAGTTGTGGTAAGGATCGAGGGAGATACTTTCATGATACTGTCTTAAAGTCACAGTCTATGTAATTACACACTCGTGTTATGCTTCTAACTATGGGCTTCATATCTCAGTGACCACATGATGAGATCGGTCTACAGAATGAACTGAAAAGACGAGCTATATGACCTCAAGCAAAAGAGATTGCATCTATGAAGAAAATAGCGGTTGCTTGCCAGCTCCAAACAAGTTCTAGTCCAAATGTCACAGAATAATACATGGGCACTAAACAAGGTAAGCACCGTCTACTAGCTAAAACTCCCTTTCTACTACTCTGGATGTCTTTGTTTGAAAGTCGTTACGACTGCAAATGCATGTAGATCCAACTAAAATTGTAGCAACACTATTCCTTTGTTTAGCTGAAATGTAATTATAACTGCATATTTTTTGCGAAAAATGTGCGGTTGAATGTAGTTGCAACATGATAGCTATCTTTCCCATTGTTTTTTTTTTTTTTTTGAGTTCCAAGACAAGTAGTTGTAAAAGCACGCGATTTAGGCGTAGTTGCGGCTATATGTTTTTTAAACTCAAAATGTTGTTCCAAGTACACATTGGAGCAGCAACAATTACAAACAAACAGGTTTTCATATTTTCTTGTAGTTGGAAACGCATGAAGCTCTGGCTACATCTTAACAAGCATATATCCAATATCAAATCAAACATTAAATATAAAAAAAAACGCTTTTTACTAAATTTCTTACTGAATCAAAGCAACTAGTCACAAAGTAATTGAGAACGCAGTAAAAAAAACACACATTTAGTTCATATATAATTCATGCAATAAAGCTATAGTTTACCATTCCAGAACTGTGATGAACAGAGTGGATCCTCCGATTGGATCCACCCATCATCATCTTCGAAGTGATCGACTTCTCAACTCCCTAAACACAAATAAACCCACCAAAAATTCAACCAAAAATCAAACAAACAATCCTCAACAAAAATCAAAATTTTAGAGCGGCCCAGATGAAATCAACTCACCATAACAATCCCATCCTTCCATTTGATCCCAACAACAGTCCTGATCACAGAAATAGACAAAATTAAACTCAAAAGAAAGAGGGAGATGAGATGAGACGAGATCGAGATTTGGGGGCTCACCCGCTGTTGTCGACTGTTTTGGCGGCGTACTCGATCTGAAACACTCTGCCATCGGGGGAGAATGTCGTCACGGAGAGATCGTAGCCGGTTCCGATGCTGCTCATTTTTTTCGCTTCGTTTTTTTTGGCTTCGATCTTCTTCTATCTTTTCTCTATCTTGGTTTCTTCCCACACACGCACGCACGCACACGCGCCCGCCCGCGAAAAGTTCGGTATTCTAAAAACCACCAACAAATGTGATGTCCAAAACGATCTTAGTTTCACGCGGCATCTTTTAGAAATTTTCCTTTAAGCCAGTGTAGAATTGTTTGAAGATTAGTAAAAGACCCAATAATCCTTAAAGGGTCATCCTCTTCCTCCTTTTGAACATTATAAAAGGATTATGCATTTTGTCTCCGGTTGAAAATTAAGCCTTTCCTATACACGAAAAGTTAGGGTTTTCACTTAATCTCATTTGCCTTTGATGGGGGATGGGGGATGGGGGGAGGTTGGGCGGCTTATTGCACCGATCACGACAACTCTATACTATGAAATAAACTCCAAGAAAAAAGGTTTGGGCTTTCTTGACGGAAATGTAGATCTTTTAACGTGGATGAAAGCTTCCTTGGAGTTCAAAACTGATGGAGGTATGGATCTCCTTCAGATGTTGTCCTCCGTCGATCTGTCGCGAGCGTTGATGAACGTCTGAGATTGGATTTGAGGGCTGCCTCCTTGAGCGTGTGGATCTCAGTGGACTTGTTTTGAGGCGAAGCCGAGCTATCTGCAAAAGAAGTCTTAGGGTGGTTGTAGCACCGTGGATCCTCCAACGATCAAGTTAGCCGAGATATTTGAGCAGAGTAGTGGCTTATTGGAATGAAATTGCCTTACCTGAGTCGTTTAGGAGAGGGGTTTTTATAGCGGTTGCATGGAGCGAGCTGGCGCGAGATATTCGCCGTCGGTTACGCCCCTGGCGTTATACCCGCGTGAATGACGGGATATGCTCGTTAATGGGGGATATGACGGTGTGGAATGCAGGATCGTGGGGCGGCGGATATCTCGCTCCTAGCGAGATACGCGGAGCCGTGGCGGAAGCACTTGGGCTCTGCGTTCTTGGTTGCTCGGCAGAACCGGGGAGGCTTAGCTCGGCGAGAGGCTCGGAGGCGAGCGAGAGGCCGAGAAAGACCGGTTCTGTGATAGCTCGAAGGCGAACAGGGGGCTGAGGAAGCTCAACGTGCAGGAGGGCTCGGAAACAAGTCGATGGTTATTTGTAAGGCGAGCATATGAGTGTTCAAGGATCCATCGAAGGTCGGGTCATGCCTCAGGACGATAACCCGGGAGACACCTCCAATGTATGGTGCTTGCCTTGTTTCTGTGAGCCCTGGGACACGTCGTCTGCCACGTGTCATGATTCGGGGAGTTCCCACCTATGAGTATCATCATTAGCCCCCCACTCTCGTCCCGACCTATTTATGGGTCGGGTCGAGAGTGGTCTGGATCGGTTTCCCGGGCTCAACCTGTTGTCAAGAATTTGTCAGCGCGGATTTCCGGGACGACTCGGCGTAGGGCGGTTGCGTCATTCAAATCTTTGAGCCCGCCTGTCGTATCTCGGGCGCTTGGATCTCTGCGCGTATCTTGGATGACGTCAGCGGAACAGGGGAAAGGATCGTGCATTTAAAGAGGAGCGCCGATTCGCTTGCACTTCTTGCAATGTTTTTCTTGTGTGGGTACTTGAGTTTTTCGGTCTCTTCCTCGATACAAATGTTAGGCCGGAGTGTTATCCTCCGAAACACAGAGACGCGACCGCGTAGGTCCGTCTTGCCTGAATTTGGGGGCAGATACTAATTGGTGCTATCCGTCCACCTCTCCGAAGATGCCAAGTTGATTTATGACACCATGTATCGAAGGTTTAAACGGATGTGGCCGATGTGGCAGACTTTGTCAGATTCCCCCTCGTTGAGGGGTTTTTGATTGTGGGGACGCTTTTCCCTGCAGGCGCAAGCTCTTGCAGTTAATTACGCTACCGCATCACGGTAAGCACTTTCTCCTTCTCCAGATGGTCATTTCGTGTCATGTGTGTTTGTTTTGGTTTTGGTTGCCCGTGGATTGTATACGGAGACTAATGTATGTTGTCGCCCGTAGGGCATGGATTAGTCCGAATCCGTATTTTCATAGATTTGATTTGGGTTAGGTTTAAGGATCGTTAATCTCATTTGAAACTAAGATCGACTTAAACGTTTGTTGAGGATACGTTAGTCTAATTTTAGACTAAGATCTACTCAACAGTTTGTTAAGTACACGTTAGTCTAATTTTAAACTAAGGTCAACTTAACCATTTGTTAAGAATACGTTAGTCTAATTTTAGACTAAGTTCTACTTAACGAGATCATTTAGATCCAACAAAAGAGCATTTAGGCTCTATTGTTCTAGTTTAGGGACTTTGCGGTCAATTGCCAGTTTAAGGAGATGGTGGTCCAAGGTTAAGAACATCATAGTCCGTGGGTTTAAAGGGGCCCCACAGTCCGAGGTTAAGGACATCATAGTCCGTGGGTTTAAAGGGACCCCACAGTCCGAGGTTAAGGACATCATAGTTCATGAGTTTAAGGACCCCACAGTCCATGGAATGATTGGTTATCGGGACCCGTCGTCTCTCTGAAGACGTTGAAGGATTACAACGACAAATATCAGAGGAGTTCAGAGATGTACCCCTGAACCAAAGTTGATTGAGAGATCTGTAGTCCAATTTGCAACTAAGATCAATTAATTAGGTTATGGGCATATTGGCTCAGTTAAATCTGAATTGAGGACTTATGGCTAATTTGGGCCAAGTCCAATTAAGTTTGAAATGTTGGCCCTTTGTTGGCCTGTTGAGCATTTGTTTGGGTTCAACCCCTCATTATTTAGCAATGCTAAACAAGAGTTTGAGGGCTCTGAGAACATTTTGTCTTCTGCTGAGCACTTAAATATTATAGTTCTGGATTTTAAGGCTCATTTGAAGGGGAGATTTGCCTCTGGAAAACTTAGCCAATTTGGGCTAAGCTGATTTGAAAATAGTGTTAAACACTAGAGGACATCTGGCGGTCACATGTCCTCACGTGATGTATTTAAAACAGTGTTAAACACTGGAGACAAAATGCTCAAAATAGTGTTAAACACTAGAAAGGAAGGGGTCACGTGGGGTCACGTGAGGCGCCTGAAAATGGGGCCAGACCTCCTTTATTTTATTATCAGAATATTCAAATAAGTGTTAAACACTTTTAGTCTTCAGACCATCACGTGTTGGCACGTGATGGGTAGCCATGTATTGATTATGAAAGTGTTTATTAAGGGGTCACGTGGGGACACGTGAGGGCGCCCAAAATCAGTACCGCCTTTGGCTTTGTTCTCTTCATTTATGAGGGTCACGTGTGAGCACGTGAGGCATTGCCTCCAAGCTTTTTTCTTCTCATCTTGGGGAGTCTGTTTAAAGGTCACGTGGGAACACGTGACCTAGTTTTGTTCTCTCTTTTCTATTCATTGAGAATGGGGGTCACGTGTTACCACGTGACCAACTTCTTTACGTGCATGGAGAGCTTTAAGTCTCTTGTTTTAAGAATTAAATTCTCTGTAGGGTTAAACCCTAATTCTGTTTTTTAGAGGAATTAAATTCCTATGTATATGGAAGAATTAAATTCTCATGTAGGGTTAATCCCTAGTTCTGTTTTGGAGGAATTAAATTCCTATGAATTTGGGAGAATTAAATTCTCATATAGGGTTAAACCCTAGTTCTGTTTTGGAAGAATTAAATTCCTATGAATTTGGGAGAATTAAATTCTCATATAGGGTTAAACCCTAGTTCTGTTTTGGAGGAATTAAATTCCTATGAATTTGGGCGAATTAAATTCCTTAAACTCAATTCTCTCTCTAAGTTTTGGATCTGCATGGCAGAATCTCCCCGATGAAAATTAAATTCTCAACTTGTGGGGAGATCTGCTTCTACAGATCTTCAACCAAAGAAAGAACTAAGTTCTTATTCAGAAGAGTTAAACTCTTAAATTGAGAATTAAATTCTCTTTGTTTTATGGAACTTAGATCTCTTTCTCCTTTCTCACCTAGGGTTTCTTTTCTCTGAAGAGATCTTTTTTTTCTCTCTTGAGAATTAAATTCTCCTCTCTTTTTTCTCTCTATTGTTGTTATCTCCCCAAAAAGTAGATCCTCCTCTCTTCTCTTCTTGGCTCCTATTTATAGGAGAAAGAAAAGAATCAGTTTGTTTAGTAAATCTTTAATTGAAAGATTTTAATTGATTTTGTAACCAACATGATTTTTTAGATTACTCAGTGAATTTTATTCACCATTGGATTTTTAATCCAAAAGATATTTTATCTGTTATTCCTGGAAAATTTCAGGGAATCTTTTCATAAATTGGTGATTTTTAATCACCATTGGATTTAATCCAACGGTGCTCCATTTTACAGAGCACCGTCTTTTTGTTTGGAAAAATTTAGAGAAATATTTTTCCAGTTAGGGTTTTTGATTCCCTCTTAATTAGAATTTAATTCTATTAATTCATAGATCTTTAGGAACCCATCACGTGTTGGCACGTGACCCCCTGATTAAGCATTTGACCAGAATTTAATTCTGTTGTTTTAAAGAACTCAGGAATTATCACGTGTCAGTACGTGACCCTTGGTCACATGTTGGCACGTGATGCCCCATTGGGATTTTTCCTTATTATTTTATTATACCTTTAATTCTTTTCGGTGGGTTTAAAGACCCATCACGTGTTGGCACGTGACCCTACTGATTAATTATTTCCAATTATTTATTTTATTCAGTGCCTACAGGCTTTGCCTGTAAATGGTCACTTGTGGGCACGTGATGCCCGGTCACGTGTGAGCATGTGATGCCTCATAACTTTTGATCCCGGATGAATTATGAGGCCTATAATATATCAAATCGAAGGATTTTTCGAGACACTTTCGATACCATCAAAATTTAGCTATTTCTCATTCGGGAGTTTGTCAAAATGCAGCCCGGAAAATACTGGTTCGCATTTTCTTCCTTAGATTACACGTGCATAGCATATTTGCTCATAACTTTTGATCCCGGATGAATTATGAAGCCCATAATATTTCAAATTGAAGGCTTTTTCGAGATGCTTTCGATACCATCAGAATTTAGCTGTTTCACATTCGGGAGTTTGTCAAAATACAGCCCGGAAAATACTGGTTCACATTTTCTTAAACGTATCGCTGCCATTTAATACCTTGGGCTCTTTTGCGCAGAATTTTTTTTGGCGGGAACACGGAGGTCAATGACCGACCTTTTAGATGACGATCGGACGTCAAGTGTAAGCCAACTAGTTGTCAAGTACAGGAAGGCCGGTGTCCATCCGCCCCGAAGTCGAGGTGGCAATCGTTCACTTAGGATACATCGAGAGACTCCTCCGAGTAGGAAGGGGTGTAAGCCATTCCTCAAAGTCGGTTCTTAGCGTTAGGTGAACAACAACCAAGTCAGAGTTGGTCGACGTCGGCGGGTTGCCTCCTTGACGCGGTTCCCAGACCTCCGTTTTGGGATGGTGAGAATTCACCACTTCGAGGAAGGGCTTCGATCCTTAGCATCAGTGGGTAGGAATTTGACCGCTAAGGATTGACCGAGCAGGGAAGTTGCTGGGTGGCCTCGTGAGGAGGGCTTCGATCCTTAGCGTAGGTGGGCAGGATGTGCCGGCTAAGGATTGACCGAGCAGGAAAGCTTCTCGGTGGGCTCGTGAGGAAGGCTTCGATCCTTAGCGTAGGTAGGCAGGATGTGCCCGCTAAGGATTAACCAAGCACGGAAGCTGTTCGGTGGTCTCGTGAGGAGGGCTTCGATCCTTAGCGTAAGTGGGCAGGATGTGCCCGCTAAGGATTGACCGAGCAGAGAAGCTGCTTGGTGGCCTCGTGAGGAGGGCGTCGATCCTTAGCGTAGGTGGACATGATGTGCCCGCTAAGGATTGACCGAGCAGGGAAATTGCTCGGTGGCCTCATGAGGAGGGCTTCGATCCTTAGCGAAAGTGGGCAGGATGTGCTCGCTAAGGATTGACTGAGCAGGGAAGCTGCTCGGTGGCCTCGTGAGGAGGGCTTCGATCCTTAGCGTAGGTGGGCAGGATGTGCCCGCTAAGGATTGACCGAGCAGGGAAGCTGCTCGGTGGCCTCGTGAGGAGGGCTTCGATCCTTGGCGTTGATGGATAGGAGCTACCCGCTAAGGATTGACCGAGCAGGGAAGCTGCCCGGAGGCTTCGTGAGGAGGGCTTTCGATCCTTGGCGTGGATGGGTAGGAGCTACTGCCAGGGATTGACCGAGCAGGGAAGCTGCTCGGTGGCCTTCTGGTGAGGAGGGCTTCGATCCTTAGCGTGGGTGGGCAGGATGTGCCCGCTAAGGATTGACCGAGCAGGGAAGCTGCTTGGTGGCCTCGTGAGGAGAGCTTCGATCCTTAACGTAGGTGGGCAGGATGTGCCCGCTAAGGATTGACCGAGCAGGGAAGCTGCTCGGCGGCCTCTTGGTGAGGGTTTTATTAGACTTCGCTTCGTCTTCATGGGGCGTCATTCAATCTCTCTTGACCCATAAAATCTGGGAGAAAGGCCATCGCAGACAACACGTGGCAGAAACGCGTGGGCAAGGCGTGCCGCTCCGTAGTGCGCGTTGTTCCAACTTCCAGTGACCGCTTGAGGGCATGGTCGCCATGTGGCAGCTCTGTATTGGGAATTTTGAAAAGATCCCGTGATTCGCGCTGCTGTGCGCGCAAACTTCGGCCTTTAAAGATTCTGCTGGGGCTCTACAACCTCGATCGGTCCGAACAGAAGTACGAGGCGGTGATAGACCGCGTGGAGGACCACTTTGGACGTCTTCTTCCCCGGCGATCTTCACTCCTTCAAGTGCTTATTTATGCGATCTGAAGGAGGTCCCCGAGTCTGCACAACGTCTTGTTTCTGCAGTTGAGGGATGGGGCGATCGAGAAGTTGCACTCGCTTTACCACCTCGGCCTAATCTCGAAGAGCAGGCGGGATCGATCAGCGGGCCTTCTTCTAGAGTGTTTCCAGAATAGGATGATCGTTGATTTTTGTTCGTCGAGTGGCGCTTCAGAGGCGGCCAAGGAAGCTAGGGCTCGGCTGACGGAGATTTCGTCGGAGTATCATCAACAATGCTTCCTCCATCCCCGGCCCCCTTTGTTATAATTGTTTACCGCCAAAAATGGAGACGAGATCGTGTAAGTCGTCTTGCCTGAATTTGGGGGCAGATACTATTTGGGTTTATCCGTCCACCTCTCCGAAAATGCCAAGTTGATTTATGGCACTGTTCCCCTCCGAACGGCGGCCGAGACGCGGGCTGTCTCGCCTGAGGTTCGGGGCAGATGCTAATTGGTGCTATCCGTCCACCTCTCCGAAGATGCCAAGTTGATTTATGGCACCGTGTATCGAAGGTTTAGACGGATGCGTCCGATGTAGCAGACTTCGTCAGATTCCCCCTCGCTTGAGGGGTTTTTGATTGTGGGGACGCTCTTCCCTGCAGGCGCAAGCCCCTGCAGTTAATTACGCTACCGCATCGCGGTAACCACTTTCTCCTTCTCCAGATGGTCACTTCGTGTCGTGTGTGTTTATTTTAAGTTTCTTTGCCCGTGGATTGTATACGGAGACTGAGTTATGTCGTCGCCCGTAGGGCGTTGACTAGTCCAAATCCGTATTATCTTAGATTTGGGTTTGGGGGTTTGGATTTAAGGATACGTTAGCCTCATTTGAGACTAAGATCGACTTAAACGTTTGTTAAGGACACGTTAGTCTAGTTTTTAGACTAAGATCGACTTAACGGGATCGTTCAGATCCAACAATAGAGCCATTAAGGGAGCCCTGTTGTTTAGTTTAGCGACGTTGCGGTCAATAGGTAGTTTAAAGATATTGCGGTCCATGGGTAGTTTAAGGACATTGCGGTCCATGGGTAGTTTAAGGACATTGCGGTCCAATGTTAGTTTTAAGACATTGAGGTCAAGGTTAAGGACCTCATAGTCCGTGGATTTA
Source organism: Agapanthus africanus (assembly GCA_030015575.1). Classification (NCBI taxonomy): domain Eukaryota; kingdom Viridiplantae; phylum Streptophyta; class Magnoliopsida; order Asparagales; family Amaryllidaceae; genus Agapanthus; species Agapanthus africanus. Next base: position 895,883,069 of record CM057339.1, on the reverse strand, counting down.
AGGACTCCACGGTCCGTAGTTAGTTTTAAGACATCCCGGTCAAGGTTAAGGACCTCATAGTCCATGAGTTTAAGGACCCCACAGTCCGTTGTTAGTTTTAAGACATCTCGGTCAAGGTTAAGGACCTCATAGTCCATGAGTTTAAGGACCCCACAGTCCGTGTCAATGTGTGGTCATCGGGACCCGTCACCTCTTTGAAGACGTTGAGGAATTACAACGCCAAGTATCGAAGGAGTGAAGAGATGTACCCTTGAACCGGGATGGATTAAATAGTCTTTGGCCCAATTTGGGGTCAAAACCAATTAATTATGTTATGAGCCCATTAGCCCAGTTAAGTCTGAATTGAGGACTTATAGCCATCTTCGGCTAAGTCCAATCATGTTTGGAATATTGGCTTCCTGTTGGTCCATTGAAGGAGAGGCTTTGCCTCTGGCCATTTAGCCAATTGGGCTAACGTTAATTCAGCAGTGTTGAACACTGGGATCAAGTTAGTGTTTTAACACTAAAAGACAATTGGTGTTAAACACCAGCAACAGAGGGCTCAAATTAGTGTTAAACACTAGAGCGAATCAGTGTCAAACACTAGCAGCAGAGGTTTCAAATTAGTGTTAAATACTAAGAATAATCAGTGTTAAACACTGGTGACAGAGATTTTAATTTAGTGTTGAACACTAAGGGAGTTAGTCTTAATCTCTGTTAACAGGGGTTTAATTTAGTATTAAACACTAAGAAATTCAGTGTTAAACACTGCAAATAAAGTTCTTTGATTAGTGTTGAACACTAAGGCCAAACAGTGTTTTAACACTGGATTCAGAAGTTCTAATTTAGTGTTAAACACTGAGGCAAGAAGGGTCACGTGGTAGCATGTGAGGGCGCCCTCCCTTCATTTGTTCTGCTGAGAATATTGCATCTTTTAGAGCATCACGTGCCATCACGTGACGGACATTTAAATGCTTGTATGTTAAAGCTTCTGCCAAAGGTCACGTGGGTCACGTGAGGCACTGCCTCAAAGGCCCTTCTCTGTGGATCTTTTCGGGGGTCACGTGGTGGCACGTGACCCTGCCTCTTTGTATGTTTTTTAGAAGATCTGTTAATTCTTTTTTTAAGAATTAAATTCTTCGTAGGGTTGAACCCTAACGATAAATTTAAGAGGAATTAAATTCCTATTTCCTTCTGAAGATTTATATTCTAGGATAGAGTTGAACTCTGAATTTTCTGTAGGAATTAAATTCCTCATGTATGTGAAGAACTGAATTCTATCATAGGGTTAAACCCTAATAAAAGCTTTAAAGGAATTAAATTCCCACTCTCTTTTAGAGAGGCGTGAGATTCTGTCATAGGGTGAAACCCTAATTTCTTCTTTCTTAAAGAAATTAAATTCCTGTTATTTTATCAGAACTAAGTTCTTAACTAGGGTTGAACCCTGATTCTGTTCATTTTGAAGGAATTAAATTCCCATAACATAGGGTTAAACCATAATTTTATTTTAAAGGAATTAAATTCCTATAGTTCTGTGAGAATTAAATTCTCAAGCTTCCATTCCCTCTCTATGCTTTGGATCTGCATGGCAGGATCTCAACCCAATGAGAATTAAATTCTCAATTCAAGCGGAGATGTGCACTTTACAGGTCCTCTACCAAAGAGAGAACTATGTTCTTCTGTTTAATATCAGAGTTAAACTCTATTGAGAATTAAATTCTCTTTTTTCTTTCAAAAAGCCTTCCCTTTCTTACCTAGGGTTTTCTTTTGCAGAAGATCCAGATTCCTCTCAAAGTATCAAGGCTCTCTTTTTTTTCTCTATGTATCAATCCCTCTGCATATGTTTCCCTTGGCTCCTATTTATAGGAGAAGGAACCGAATCAATTAGTTTCGATGAATCATTCATTAAGGGATCTGATTTGTATTCACCATTCGTTTGGACCTTTGGATTGTTAGGTGAATTTTATTCACCATTGGATTTTAAATCCAGAGATTTTTCTTTGTTATTTCGGTTAGATTTTAAGGGGAAATCTTTCCAAATTCAAGATTTTTCCATAGATAGGTGATATTTAATCACCTTTAAATTTTTAATTCAATCGGTTCCTTTGGAAAGATTTGAGAGGTCTTTTTTCAGAATTTAATTCTGTTAACAGATAGGCTTTGAAAGCCGGTCACGTGTGGCCACGTGACCCTTGGTCACGTGTGGGCACGTGACCCCCTTGGAACGAGCCCTCTTCTTCTTTTTGCGCTCTGCCTTCTGGCCGCTGCTTAGCCGTCACATGCCACCACGTGACCCCTGGTCACGTGTGAGCACGTGACCCTTGTCTGGAGCCTTTTTCTTGATTTAACCGGAGAATGAGTCTGCTGCTTTTAAATGTCACGTGCCAACACGTGACCCCTGGTCACGTGTGAGCACGTGACCTCTTCTGAAGCCTTTTCCTTGATTTGATCAGGGAACTGATTTGCCTTTGAAGCCGCTTTAAATGTCACGTGCCTACACGTGATCCTGGTCACGTGGAAGCACGTGATCCTTTCTGAAGCCCTTTTCTTTGATGTAGTCGGGAAACTGAATCTGCCTTGCCGATGCTTTTAGATGTCACGTGCCAACACGTGACTGCTGGTCACGTGTGAGCACGTGACCCTTTTCTGAAGCCTCTTCCGTAGGCTTTCCTGATTTTAAATCAGGAAACAAATGCCCCCACAGCGTTGTTCTCACGTGTCTGCACGTGAGTGCAACGCTGTCACCTTTTGTGACCGTTGGATTCCTCTAGGGATTTGGGGAGATGAAACGTTTCCATCACCTCTTATAAATATTGGGGTCATTTCAGAGACGCCTCCACTTTGCTCATCTTCTTCCTTGCAAACTTTCTTCTTTTGAGAATTTAATTCTCTTTTCCCAGAGCTTAGTTCTCTGCCTTGAAAATCTTCCAGAGTTTAACTCTGTTCGAAGAGATTTTTCTCTTTAGGTAATGCTCTCATATGAACGAAGAACTCTCACATTCCTCTGGATTTTAAATCCAAAACAGGGGTTTCTACCCTTTTTAATTTGAACCCATCTTCCCTTAAGTTTTTTTTTTCACAGGAGTATGGAATAGAACTTTCAACGGTAGATCCTTTTAGGGTTCATATGATCTTTAGGGAGATAATGGTGACGGTTAAAATCTATGGAATTTAATTCTATCTAAAAGGGTTTCTGGGAATTTAATTCCCTTTTTCTTACTAAGGAATTTAATTCCTATGAAGAACTCAATTTCTTCACATGGAGGTTTCTTGGGGTCTCTTGACCCGAGGTTGTCTTTCTGCAATTAATGAAACAGGAGCTTTGTAATGATGTCTTTTGTGGAAATTTAATTCCTTTGGTCTTGTTGGATCTGTTGTAGAGCCCGAGACAGATTTGTCCTCTAGGGGGAATGTGTAGGGTTACTTGAATCTCATTCTTTATTTAATGAGGATATTCCCTCTGTTTTATTATAACTGCTTGGTCTCATTATTAATGAGCCGTCATCCTGATTCTGTGGGGCCCATATTGTTTTGTAGCCAACGGCCCCATAAAAGAGTCTGCTGTTGCTTTCTTCGGCTAGTCCTCATGTTCATACATGTATATATATTGCTAGCTTTGTTTTTGACAGTCTTCTTTCATTGGATTTCAGGTGCGATAGCTTCTGTTCCATGCTTTCCCTTTTCTCGCTCGGAGGCTGCTTTTCCTCAGTTACCATCTGATGAGGAAGCGATAGCGATGATCCGGGTCCATGACCCGAACTGCACCAACCTACTTCAATGGGGATCTTGGTACAGTCATATTATTCAGGGTCGCCGGAGTTTCCTTTGCGCGGTACCGACAGAGCCCACTTTCCCATTCTTACCGATGGACCCTCCGAGAACGATTTTTGCTGTGGAGATGCCCAACTGGACTCCAACGGGAGGCTCGAACCTTCGACGACCGGTATCCCAAACCATCCGATCCCGGCTATAGATATCTTGGGGCGGCGTATTTGCCAGGGTGAGGCCCACCCGTGGGGGCAAATTTATAAGATAGGGCTCACTCCTCGACACCCTACGGGCTACCTTCTCTGGGCTCGCTACATCCTTTCTGCTCATCGTGCGCGATTGCAGAAGGTCGGGCTTTATCAGGCAATATATGCGTCACTCTTCCATTATAAGTCCCTGCACGTCTGGTGGGTTAAGGCGTTCTTGAATCAATGGAATTTTCCCACCAACACTTTCATTTTAGGAGATCGCGAGGTTTTGATTTCTCTGGCAGAATTTTATGAAATCTCGGGATTGCCAATCAGGGGTGCACTGTATGAGGAGTTGTTGCCTCCTGACGAGTACATCTTTGAGCCCGAGCCTGCCCCGGTTGACGGCCTGTCTGCTGAGAATGCCGTCCGCCACAAGCGTCCCAGTTTAATCAAGGCGCTAGGTATCTTCGACCGATTATTCACCGAATCCGAAGAGCAGGGTGTTACTTTCAAGAGCTTCATTGCTCGTTTCCTTCGCGAGGACGCCTTATCGAAGACAGCCCCAAAGTTTGCAAACATCATAGACCCTTTTGGGTTTGGCCCGAAGAATCTGCCTACTAATGAATCGGATCTACCACAGTACTACATCCCTATTATGTCGCCGACGTCCTTTGAATCCATTGATGCTCCCGGCGTGGATGAGGAGACGTTCTTCGTGGGGTTTGTTAGCGTCTGGCTCAGTTGGTTTGTCATCCCCATGCATCGTCGCTTTATGAGAGCTTCGGTTATCTATCCGGCTTATCGTATTGCTGAGGGGACGCGGTTGGCCATCGGCATCCCAGCCTTGCGCACCTTTATCATGGGTTGGGCACCGCAGCTAATACCTCTACTCCCGGCGTGGATGTGGTAAACTTTTCGCTTCATTATTTCACGTCCTGGATCGAAATGCACGTGTTGGGGGCTTTCGCTATGCATCAGAGGCCTGCGTTCTACGACGCATACACTTTCCCTCGGCTTATGCGATTGGTGGATGCTTCTGCCGCTGACCCAACTCAATTCGGGGCTATTCGGGCGTTGATTTCTCCCTACGCTACTGCCGGCGGATTAATATTTAATGATCGGGTCTTATCTTCTTCCACGGGTTCGGCCCAGCCGCTTTTGGACCGGTCGAAAGATGACGCGCCCACTTTGAAGCCCCGGGAAGCCGCGCGCTTATATGCAATCATACCGGGTTACCTGGTGTTTCGTCAGGACAGTGCGGCTCTCTTTATGCGGTACAACCCGCATCGCTTTGCCCAGAAGTTTGGCCATGATCAGGGCGTCCCGTTTGAAGCTTTCATAATCGCGCCGGTTCCTTCGCTCGAGGCCGTCCGGGATGCCGCCCACCACTTTGTGAGGCTGAACACCGGTTCTCAGCTCATGATCCCCGATGGTAACTACATTCCCCGATGCGTGGGGTCGTTCACGGGCTGGTATCTCCATCGGGTGAACCCAGTTATTATTGAGGAGAGAAGGGTGCTTCTTGGCCATGGCGCCCCTATTTAGGTTCCGGCCCTGGGAGCCATGCTGCGACCACGTACCCCAGTCCGCTTTCCCCTGAGGGATATCGGCACTGCGATTATTCCTGGAGAGTCGGGAGTAAATCTTACTCTAATAGTTGGTATGCCCCTGGGTACTCGGTCGCGGGGTAAACGGGCTCCGGTAACAGTACCCCCACCTGAGGCAGCACCACCCTCCGTGTCATCGACGATGGCAGTGTCATCTCCAGTTGTGGCCCGGGGAGAGGGTGTTGAGGGCGATGTGGGCCAACGCCGCACTAAGGCTTCGAAGGGAAAGAGACGATCGTCCTCGGCGACTGGTTCTGGGTCCAAGCGTCGAAGGACGGTGGCCACTAATTTGCTCGACTCTTTAACGGAGTCTGAGCCCATCCTTGAAGATGAGCCGTTGGCCTTACCGAAATCAAATGCTGAACTACTTTTTCCCAGTTCAGCCGCCGAGGAAGCTGCACAGTTGGCTGAGGCTATAAGGCGCTCCAAAGACGCGTCTCAGAACGCCAGGGTTCCGAAGAAGCCCTATCCTGCTGTAATCTTTTACGAAGACCCCTCGTGGATTCGGCGGCGATTTATAGGCCCTTTGGAGGAATGGGGGGAAGGGCCTTGAAGCAGGCTGTTTCAGAGGACGCGGCGGACGCACTCTCTTTATGGACTGGCTGCCATGAGTCTACTCTTGAACCTCGGCGAGCACGCCTCCTTGAGAAGGAGCAGCGGCTTGAAGAAGCCATATTGAGGGCTTCTTTGCGTATCGGTACGTTGTGGTTCTTTTTGTAGTTCTTCGGATTATTTATGCTCGTGCATATGTATCCTTATTCTTATTTGAATTGTGCAGAATCTTCGACGCTGGGAGAGATCCCCACTGGCTTGCTGCAGCTAGAGCCCGTTGCCATTCCCGATGCAGCCCTACTCGATGGGGCCGGCAATGCCACTCCTCTCGCAATAGATCCTCCGGTGGCGGCTCTTGATTCCAGGGTACTCGCTCCTTTGGGAGAAGTTCCCTCGGTGGTCGCCGTCCCAACAACTTTACCCGAAGGCGGCCTAGAGATTGAGATGGAGGTAGTCGGGACTACCCTCCCTTTGTTGGAGCCTGAGGTCACGACAGAGGCCGCTGAAGCTGCTATTCCCCCGGCTCAGAACGGGAGGAGTGTCGAAGGTAACCTTCCACGTTTTGAGCTAGTAATCTTTCTGTTAGCTGAACTCTTTTGTCTTTTCAGAATTGCGTGGATTGGCTGCCTCCATTGTCGATCTATCTCCTCGGCAGTCCTTCCAGCGTCTTTTGGAAATGGCCGCTCCGCAGGCGTTATCTCCTCAACGCATCGTCCTCTCGTCCGGACAAGGTGAGTGTTGTTCATCACTTCTCATAGCATCATTATTATTTGGCGTATTGATATTGATGTTCTCTACAGTTTTGGAGGCCGATGATGAGGTCGAGGTTCTCTAAGGGCCAGGGGAACCTTCAGCTCTTATTTACACGACTGTCGGTAAGCGACGTTTCATCATACTCTCATTCGTTCTTTGCTTAAGAATTTTACTGACATCTTTCAAATTTGAACAGCTCTGCCAGTCTCCACGGCGTTGGAGTCGCGCATCGTGATGCCGCCCGGCCCTTATGCCTTGCGGGCTTCAGAACGCTTGGCCCAATTAAGCCTTGTCTCCTTATCATCTTTGATTGAGGAGCTCCGTGCTGGCAGCGCGACCACAGCTGAAGCGTTTACCGCCGAAGCTAACGGTTCTCTTCCTTTTCTTGCTACCTACCATAGCGAAGAAGTGGTGCGAGTCTGGGTGGAGTTCTGTCGGCAGGTGGAGGCTCGCTTGCACGCCCTTGAATGTTCTCGCCTTTCCTCGGAAGTCGTGGCTGCAAAAGCGGAGTTGCGGGGTTTGATAGCACGATGCGCGGCCAATATGACGTCATGCGAGAAAAGGCTTGGCCGCAAATTCTCGGAAAGGGAGCTAGCTTCCAAGGCGCTGAGCGAGCTTCGCGCTACTCTTACCGCCAAGGCCAACAAAGCATACGAGCTTTGGCGGGTGCTTCAGGAGTCCATCAAAGAGGTGGTGGCTCTCGATAAAGCTGCCACGTTCACTCGTGAAAGGGTCGAGGCTCATAAAGCCACCGAGAAAGAGCTTGAAGCTCGGCTTGCTTCGTATCAGGCCCAGCAGGCTCAGGCGGAGGCTCGTCTTCAGGCGATCCTGAATCATGAAGCCGTGACTCAGCAACAGAAAGATGAGCTGGTAAAATTGCTACATCACCCGCCGGCTTGAAGACTTGTATCTTTTCCTTCCTTTCTGTATATACTCATAGATGAGAGTATTTTCTTTTGCTTTTTTCATGAATTGTACTTTGTATCCATTTTGGTTTATGAATAAAAGATACATTTTTCTTTTCAATGATGCGTCTCCTTTTTGTTGAATGTGTTTTGCGGACAATTTATCTTGATCTCCTTGCAGGGCAACGATAGCTTAGGATTCAGGGTTAAGATCTGCTTCCTAAGACTTTTGCACTTTATGAGCCACGAGGGTCTCATAAAGAGTTTTTTCTCCCCATGGGTCGAGAGGACCTCATAGGTGTAAGTTCTTCTTAAGAATCGTGAGGATTCTTAAGCGGGTTGTCCCTTGAGAGTCGTAAGGATCTCACAAGAGAGTTTTTCTTCCTTACAGGTCGTGAAGACCTGCAAGTGCTGGATGTGGTCACCCTTATTCGTGTTTCACGGAGTCAGGGGTTTCTCGAGGCATCGTAGTTTAAGGACGTCGCGGTCAAGGTTAAGGACCTCATAGTCCATGGATTTAAGGACTCCATAGTCCGATGTTAGTTTTAAGACATTACGGTCAAGGTTAAGGACCTCATAGTCCGTGGACTTAAGGACTCCACAGTCCGATGTTAGTTTTAAGACATCACGGTCAAGGTTAAGGACCTCATAGTCCGTGGATTTAGGGACTCAACAGTCCGATGTTTGGTTGCAGGGACCCGTCACCTCTTTAAAGACGTTGAGGAATTACAATGCCAGGTATCAAAGGAGTGAAGAGATGTACCCTTAAACCAAGGCAGAATCCGTAGGGAATCGGGGTAGTTGATTGTTAGTTTTAAGACATTACGGTCGAGGTTAAGGACATCATAGTCCGTGGATTTTAGGGACTCCACAGTCCGGTGTTTGCTCTGGATGCTTCACACGGGTTCACTGCCGTGCTTGGCGAGGACCAGGCTCCGCTCTGGGCGTTTTTCCGCGGGTCAAAGGGTGACGTTATCCGCGTTCCACGTAACCAGGAATTTTGCACTAGATGCTTCACACGGGTTCACTGCCGTGCTCGGCGAGGACTAGGCTCCGCTCTGGATGCTTCACACGGGTTCACTGCCGTGCTCCGCGAGGACCAGGATCCGCTCTGGACGTTTTCCGTGGGGTCAAAGAGTGACGTTATCCGCGTTCCACGTAACCAGGGATTTTGCACTAGATGCTTCACACGGGTTCACTGCCGTGCTCGGCGAGGACTAGGCTCCGCTCTGGATGCTTCACACGGGTTCACTGCCGTGCTCTGCGAGGACCAGGATCCGCTCTGGACATTTTCCACGGGGTCAAAGAGTGACGTTATCCGCGTTCCACGTAACCAGGAATTTTGCACTAGATGCTTCACACGGGTTCACTGCCGTGCTCGGCGAGGACTAGGCTCCGCTCTGGATGCTTCTTACGGGTTCACTGCCGTGCTCTGCAAGGACCAGGATCTGCTCTGGACGTTTTCCACGGGGTCAAAGAGTGACGTTATCCGCGTTCCACGTAACCAGGAATTTTGCACTAGATGCTTCACACGGGTTCACTGCCGTGCTCGGCGAGGACTAGGCTCCGCTCTGGATGCTTCACACGGGTTCACTGCCGTGCTCTGCGAGGACCAGGATCCGCTCTGGACGTTTTCCACGGGGTCAAAGAGTGACGTTATCCGCGTTCCACGTAACCAGGAATTTTGCACTAGATGCTTCACACGGGTTCACTGTCGTGCTCGGCGAGGACTAGGCTCCGCTCTGGATGCTTCACACGGGTTCACTGCCGTGTTCTGCGAGGACCAGGATCCGCTCTGGACGTTTTCCACGGGGTCAAAGAGTGACGTTATCCGCGTTCCACGTAACCAGGAATTTTGCACTAGATACTTCACACGGGTTCACTGCCGTGCTCGGCAAGGACTAGGCTCCGCTCTGAATGTTTCACATGGGTTCACTGCTGTGCTCTGCGAGGACCAGGATCCGCTCTGGACGTTTTCCACGGGGTCAAAGAGTGACGTTATCCGCGTTCCACGTAACCAGGAATTTTGCACTAGATGCTTCACACGGGTTCACTGCCGTGCTCGGCAAGGACTAGGCTCCGCTCTGGATGCTTCACACGGGTTCACTGCCGTGCTCTGCGAGGACCAGGATCCACTCTGGACGTTTTCCACGGGGTCAAAGAGTGACGTTATCCGCGTTCCACGTAACCAGGAATTTTGCACTAGATGCTTCACACGGGTTCACTGCCGTGCTCGGCGAGGACTAGGCTCCGCTCTGGATGCTTCTTACGGGTTCACTGCCGTGCTCTGCGAGGACCAGGATCTGCTCTGGACGTTTTCCACGGGGTCAAAGAGTGACGTTATCCGCGTTCCACGTAACCAGGAATTTTGCACTAGATGCTTCACACGGGTTCACTGCCGTGCTCGGCGAGGACTAGGCTCCGCTCTGGATGCTTCACACGGGTTCACTGCCGTGCTCTGCGAGGACCAGGATCCGCTCTGGACGTTTTCCACGGGGTCAAAGAGTGACGTTATCCGCGTTCCACGTAACCAGGAATTTTGCACTAGATGCTTCACACGGGTTCACTGTCGTGCTCGGCGAGGACTAGGCTCCGCTCTGGATGCTTCACACGGGTTCACTGCCGTGTTCTGCGAGGACCAGGATCCGCTCTGGACGTTTTCCACGGGGTCAAAGAGTGACATTATCCGCGTTCCACGTAACCAGGAATTTTGCACTAGATACTTCACACGGGTTCACTGCCGTGCTCGGCAAGGACTAGGCTCCGCTCTGAATGTTTCACATGGGTTCACTGCCGTGCTCTGCGAGGACCAGGATCCGCTCTGGACGTTTTCCACGGGGTCAAAGAGTGACGTTATCCGCGTTCCACGTAACCAGGAATTTTGCACTAGATACTTCACACGGGTTCACTGCCGTGCTCGGCAAGGACTAGGCTCCGCTCTGAATGTTTCACATGGGTTCACTGCCGTGCTCTGCGAGGACCAGGATCCACTCTGGACGTTTTCCTAAGTGTATGTTCCTCTGCAAGTCGTAAGGATCCTACAAAAAGGCTTTCTCCTTATAGGTCGAGAGGACCTACAAGGGTCGTGTTCACCATATGGACATATCCCTAGTCACGGATGGGATTTTGTTAGGGAAATATTTATTCGTGCCCGTGGATTGTATACAAGGGTCAATATGAGCCGCTTGTAGGGCAGTGTCGAAAGGTATGGGGGATTTTGCTTAAGCACAGGTTTAGGTCTCTGTGACTTAAGACTTTCACATCTTATGAGCCGTGAGGGTCCCATAAGAGAGTTCTCCTTACGAGTCGTGAGGATCTCGCAAGTGTATTTTCTCCTTAGGAATCGTGGGGATCCCTAAGTGTGTTGCTCCCTTGTGAGTCGTAAGGATCTCACGCGGGTGGTTTCTCCTTGCAAGGTCGTGAGGATCCCGCAAGTGTCCTTTAACGAGGTTGCGCCCTTTCATGTTTTCACAAACACTCGCCGGTAGCCCTGCTGTTTTTACTCACGGAGCCCTTTCGGGTTTTTATCCGTGCCCTTCTTGCTTGTGGACATACCGTTTTTTCTTTTTTTTTTCTTATTATTTTTTTTTACGAGGTCACGCCCTTTCGGGTTTTCACGAACACTCGCCGATAGCCCTGCGATTTTTACTCACGGAGCCCTTTCGGGTTTTCATCCGTGCCCTTCTTGCTTATGGACATACCGTTTTTTTATTATATTATTTTTTTTACGAGGTCGCGCCCTTTCGGGTTTTCACGAACACTCGCCGGTAGACCTGCTGTTTTTACTCACGGAGCCCTTTCGGGTTTTCATCCGTGCCCTTCTTGCTTATGGACATACCGTTTTTTTTATTATATTATATATTTTTTTGTTTTTCAGGCTAAGGATGCTACGGTAGTAGTTTTAGGGACGTTTCGGTCCGTCGTTAGTTTAAGGACGTTTCTGTCCGTCGTTAGTTTAAGGACGTTTCGGTCCGTCATTAGTTTACGGACGTCTCGGTCCATTCAGGGGAAGGCCGGCTACTGCTTATAAGGTCTGAGTTTAGGAAGATAGCTAGCGGACATAGTCGTCGTCATCTATCATTGACCTAGGCGGTGGCTCATTAAGCGTAGTATTTCTTTAGGAAGCGGCCGTTTATTGGCCTGAAAGGCCTTTCACCGTGCATGTCCATGAGTAGATAGGCTCCACCCTGGTAGACCTTGTCTATGATGTACGGGCCTTCATAGTTTGGCTCAAATTTTCCCCGCTTGGCACAATTGGGGATCATAGGTCTTTTGACCACCAGTACGAGTTCGCCTTGGCGGAATGTCCTCGGCCTAGTCAATCTTTCGTACGAGCGCATCATCTTTGCTTTGTAGGCCTCCAGATTTTGTTGCGCTATGAGCCGGGTTTCATCGAGGGCATCAAGCTCCTCAAGCCGAAGGTGGGCATTTTCTTCGTCCGTCAGCTCATAGTGGACTGCCACTCGTAAAGAGGGTAGCTCTATCTCGAGGGGGAGCACTGCTTCCGTCCCAAATACCAACGCGTACGGCGTTGTGTTCGTGGCTGTCTTAAACGTAGTTCGATAGGCCCAAAGGGCCTCTTGCAGCCTCTCGTGCCAGTCTTTCTTATTTCGGGACACCGTCTTTTTTATGATCTTTGTCAAGGTCTTATTGAAGGCCTCGGCCAGACCGTTAGCTCGTGGATTATAAACTGAAGAATATCTCCAGTCTATATTGTGCTGCTGCGCGAAGCGGCTAATCTTATGGCTTCTGTAGGCTGGCCCGTTATCGGAGATAATCCGCCGTGGAGTTCCAAACCGATAGATGACGTGCGTCTTGAAGAAGTGGAGGATATTCTCCGTCTTCACTTCCCTCAGCGGTACTGCTTCTGCCCATTTGGAGAAGTAATCAGTTGTCGCTAGGATGAAACGATGCCCCCGGGACGATGCTGGTTCGATGGGGCCGACTATGTCAGTCCCCCACATTTCGAATGGCCAGCTAGCCACCGTCGGATGTAGTGGATTCGGATGCTGGTGGATGAAATCCCCGTGGATTTGGCATGAGTGGCATTGCTTCGCATATTCGAGGCAGTCCTGGATCATCGTGGGCCAGTAGTAACCCATCCGTTTAATTTTGAACTTCATCTTCGGGCCTGCTTGATGAGAACCACAGATTCCGTCATGAACTTCCTGAACGACTCTTTCTGCTTCGTCAGGTCCGAAACATCTCAGCCACAGAGAATCAAACGACCTCTTATACAGAGTATCATTGACGAAAGCGAAAGATAGAGCTCGTTTCATAAGCTGATGTCTTGAGGACGCTTCTTCGGGCATTCGGTGGGACTTAAAGTAGTCTATGAAGACTTCCCTCCAGTCCTCAGCCTTCTCACGGTCTTTTATCTGTAGGGTCGTCTGCTCAGTCGCTCCCTTTTCTTCGTATGATTCCGGAGATATTTCTGCTGGGGCGAGCACTCGACGTCTTTGTACCATGATTTTAACGTCATCGAGGTTCTCGTCAGCCAATTCTTTGGCGAGCTTAGCTAACGCTCCGCTCTGCTATTTTCCGTGCGTGGTATCCTTTCCAAAGCATAGGAGGGAATTTGGGTCAACAGTTGTTGCACCTTTTCACCGTACTTCACCAACTCTGGTTTGCACGTTTGGTAGTCACCATTTACTTGACTAACGACCAGTTGAGAGTCCCCGTATATAAGGAGGTCTTCAATTCCCATGTCAATGGCGATCTCGAGGCCCGCTATCAAAGCTTCGTATTCAGCTTCGTTATTCGTCCTCGGCTCTGTTAAGGAGAAGGTGAAGCGCATAATCCCTCCTTGTGGAGTTACGAAGATGTGGCCTACTCCCGATTTGATTATGGGGGTACATTGTTTGCGCTTCTTCACGGAAGATGCTCCATCAAAATAGAGTTCCCATCGGGTATCACCGCCGCCGATCGCATCAAATGCATGTTCGTCCGGCAAATCGCAGTTCAGAGGAGAACTAGCAGGTACTGGATGCTCAGCAAGGAAGTCGGCGATGGCTTGACCTTTCACTGCCTTAAGAGGCTGATATGTTATTGAAAACTCCATCAGGAGCAGGACCCATTTAGCGAGTCTCCCTGTCAATATGGCCTTTGACATTAGATATTTTAGGGGATCCACCCTTGATATAAGACGGACTTCATGTGCCAATGCATAGTGCCTGAGTTTTGTTATTGCAAAGATTAACGCCAGGCAGTATTTTTCAGTGGGAGAGTAATTGCTTTCTGCCCCCAGCAGAACTCGACTTAAGTAGTAGAGTGCCCTTTCTTTTCCTTGGTCATTCTCTTGCGTCCATAATGCGCCCAATGAACCTTCTAGGGCAGTTGTATAAAGAATGAGAGGCTTTCCCTTGACCGGCGCAGCCAACACTGGAGGGTTCTGCAGGTACTGCTTGATCTCGTCTAGTGCGCCTTGGCATTTGTGATCCCAAACGAATGGAGTTTCCTTCTTTATCAGGTGGCTGTAAGGACGGCACTTGCCTGAAAGATTGGCGATAAACCACCGGATGTATGCGAGCTTCCCTTAGAGAGACCGCAACTGTTTGAGGGTTCTTGGCGGAGGCATTTCCATGATCGCCTTGATCTTAGATGGATCTATTTCGATACCTCGGTGTCGGATGATGAATCCCAGGAATTTACCCGAGGAGACTCCGAACGCGCATTTGAGGGGGATTCATCTTCAAATTATATTGCCGAAGGCGTTGAAATACAGTCTTCAGATGCTTTAAATGCTCTTCGTATGACATGCTCTTCACCACGAGGTCATCAATATAGCACTCGACGATGTCATGTATGAGATCATCGAAGATCTTTGTCATGGCCCTTTGATAGGTAGCACCAGCGTTCTTTAGACCAAAGGGCATAACCTTGTAGCAGAATATTCCCAAAGGGGTCCGGAAAGCCGTATGTTTCTGGTCTTCAGGATGCATTTTTATTTGATTATACCCTGATGAGCCGTCCATGAAGGAGAAAACCTCATGCGTGGACGTATTATCTATCATTAGCTCGGTTACCGGTACTGGGAAATCGTCCTTCGGGCAGGCTTTATTGAGATCCCTGAAATCCACGCATATGCGCACCGTCCCATTTTTCTTCATTACAGGAACGATGTTGGCAATCCAGTCAGGATATTGGACTTCTTGGATAAATCTGGAATCGATCAGCTTCTTGACTTCGGCGTTGATGCTCATCTCAAGCTCGAGTCGCATCCTTCTCGGCGCCTGCTTGACTGGCTTGATATCCGGGGATATTGCTAATTTATGCACAACAATCTCCGGATCTAATCCCGGCATCTCGGAATAGTTCCACGCGAAGCAATCTTTATGCTGTAGAAGCACGTCCTTTAATGCAGCCACCCTTTATTTAGATAGCCGCTCACTGACGAATGTCGGTCGCGGATCGTCTGCCGATCCCAACTCAATCTTCTTGAGGTTATCTGCAGTAGTATGTATGCCATCTTCCAGTTCTTTCGGAGCCGGTGGAAATTATGAGATTATCTCATTGTCATTGTTTTCGAAGCACCAAGGGAGCTCATCTATGTCCTCGGGCTCTTCTTTTAATATCGTAATCATGTAACAGGTGCGAATCCGCTTCCAAGATTGATGTGGATCCGGTTATGCTCTTGCGGCTTTGGGTTCATGCTTTTGTGGCGGCGTTACCCTCCAGCTGTTGGATAAAGCAAATCTGCCTTGCTGGTACTGGTCTTCGACCCAGTTCTTGAAGGTGAAGCAGTCTTCGATAAGGTGTCCTATGGCTCGGTGATAAGAGCAATAGCCTGGATGAGAAACTTTGTTAGCTTGCTCAAGGTGCTTAGACTCCGGAAGTACGATCATTTGATGTTTTATAGCGAGTTCGAGTAACTTCTTCGTCTTGTCTCGGGGGAAGGAATACGCTCGACTCATCTTCTTTATGAGGGACAAATCCGGACCGCGCAATGCCCGCTCACATGACTCTCTAATCCTGCGTCGTTGTTGTTGACTCCTTTTTCCGCTCCTGGACTTACTTCTGTCTTCGCATCGGGCCTTTTGGACGACGGGTCGACGGGGAGGAGCGTCTTTGTCTTTTGCAGCCTGTTGAAATAGACGTTGCGTCCTGGCCTTCTCGTAGATGGCCATCTCGCGATTGTGGTCCTCCCGAGCCTTTTGTCCTGCTTTCCCGATAGGTTTGTCCACTTGTTCTTCAAATGACGGACTCGACACTTCACTCGCGGGATCCAATTTTGATGAGGGGTTAGCATTCTCCGACGAGGTTACCTCTTCCTTATCGAAGTTATATATGGCGTAGCTGCCGTGGACTCGCTCCCGTTTCCCGGATCTCACATATCCAAGCCCAAGCGTTTCCATTCTCCCGTTGGGCAATTTGCGCTGAGTTCCAGGGACATCCCAAATCCTGTTGTAGAACCGAGCTTGTCGAACAGTCTATTTTAAGGGTACTCCTTGGCGCTTCAATAGCCTCTTTAGTCCATTTGTGTAATATCTGGGCAAACGGATGGGTTGGAGCCTGTCGAGTGTAGCATCCGCGCCATGCCATATCTCTTTCTCCACTCTCGTTTCTATGGATTGGTAGAATAGGATTACCTTTTCACCCTTTCGCCTGGGAGGGACGTAAAACGTCTGCAGGTCCCGCACATTGTGAGCTTGAAGTGCGTCGAGATCTTTGTAGTGTTTCCGCGGCACCATGGTGATTTGCAAACTCTGATTATCACTAGGGGATGCCTGTATTGACGGCCGACTGGAGAACACGGTATTAACCTCATCTTCCGAGTCACTTCCGAAGATCAACATGGGGGCGGACTTTCCCGGGTTGTTGCGTCGAGACGGCCCAGCATAAACTATCTCTTCTTCTTCTTCGGTATCGCTTCCGAAAACAGGAATGGTGGCGACGGCTTTGTTCTCCGGCTTGCGACACTTTTCTGTATCCTCGAAGTCTGGCAAAAGTACTTCGCATCTTCGTACTTGCGGACTTCGTTCACGGAAAATGGATTCAGCTCACCTGTTACGGTATATTCGAAACCATCCTTGAAGTACTTCATACACTGATGCTGTGTAGAAGGGATGATGTTGTATTCATGTAACCAAGGACGACCGAGCAAGGCGTTGTAGCAGGTCTTGGCGTCAATGACGTGAAACTTGATGTCCGTGACGAGCAGTCCGAAGCGTAATGTTAGTATCACGGATCCGAGAGTCCGTGACGATTGGGAGTCGAAACCAGAGATGGTAATTTTGTCACGAGCGAGGTGCTGCACGCTCATGCAAATTTCCTTTAACACCCGAACGTTAAGGAGATTGACGGAGGATCCATTATCTACCAGAATCTTGCCTATCTTGATATCATGGCAGTATCCAGAGACGTATAGGGGACGGTTGTGGTCGCATGTTCCGAGGAGGAGGTCTTCGTCACCGAAAGTGATGTCGGCCGTATGCACTTCTTCCAGTTCATCCTTCATCCTTTCCGCGGCGAGGAAGGCTTGGAATTGCTCGGGTTCTTGTAACGCCTTAATTAGTGAATCTCGCGCTTCTTTTGATAACAGGAGGGCATCGAGAATGCTGAGTTGAGAAGGTAGCTTCCTTAGGTGCGCTAGGATGTTGTAGTCCACCTTACCCTTCCTGGGAGGGTCCTTGGTAGTCAGCTCTTTCATGACTTGGTCATCTAAAGTGATATCCTCAGTGACCTTTTCCTTTCCCTTATCTTTCTATTTGCGGGCCCGAGATTCCTTTCCGGGAGCGTACGATTGCGCAGCTGAATGTTTTCGCAGGCCTCTGGTTCTTCCTCTTTCCCCAAAACGGATTCTTTAAAGAGAGGGCCCAGAGCCATTTCTTCATCAGAGTCGCTCCCAAAGGTGAGAACTTGTGAGCCTCCGGCGTTAACCATGTAACAGTTGCCAGTAGTTCTGTTGTGCCCGTCGGCAGTACTTCTTCGTTCCTGACGAATCTTGCGTTTCATGCGCTTAAAATGTTGCCGATGAGCAACATATCCCTGCCACCATATCTTAAAGGCATCGCACTCCTCCGTAGGGTGTGAAATTTTCCGATGATATGCGCAATAATTAGGGTGCCTCTCCGCCCCATTGAGCGTGTTTTCTTCCGAGGGTGGTAGCTTCATTCCCATTGACATGGCTTTGGCGAACCTTTTCCTCGTCTTGAATATCTTTTGGTCTGCCTCGGATGCCTTTCGATCTGGCGGGAGTACTTCAACTCTTTCGTTTAGTCGCCTGCGCTTGGCTCCTTCCGATGCAGCCATCTCACGCTCCTGATCGGCTTTACTCTTCAAACGAATCTCGTCTAGAAAGGCGTCGATCATTTCATCTGTTGGCCATACAAGTTCTGGCTCTGGTCGTGCCCCCAGTTTCTCAGTGCCGGGAGTTCTTTCATCTTCCGAGTGGGAAATCACATGACAACTCGCCATATATTCCTCGGATTCATCCGACGAACTCTCTCCATCATCTTCCTCTTGAAAGATGTGGTTGAGGAACTCTTGCAGCTGATGGGAGTTCGCGCCTTTTGATTGTACTCTTCCAGCGCGTCGATTTGCTTCTGCAAGTTCGTGCGCTTGTCTCCAGGCTTCACGGGCTTCTTAGATTTCTTCTTCTTTTTCTTCGAAGATGTTGACGGTTGGGCGTGAGTATTTGGGCCATCACCACGAGTCTTCGTAGTTGGGCGCGGCTTCAACATCCCTTCGATAATTTGAGGTTCAAGAGGGTCCTTCCATTCGACCGCCGGGCACGCATGAAGGTCCCTCAGCATTCTTTTGGCTTTAGTTGACAGCACGACCTCCCATGGAGCTTCTTCAATAAAGGAACAGGTTGCCCCCGGTGTATCTGCTTTCTTAGAAATATGCGGCTGTGGTGGGTTCACCTTCCACTTTTCGGACAGTGCAAATTTCCCCTGGAGGTATTGATCTTCAATCCATCCTTTGAAGATGAAGCAATCCTCAATCGGATGACTTACCGTTTGATGGTAAGAGCAATAGTTAGGGTTATCCACCTCAGTGGGTTGTGGCGGTCGCCTTGAATTTGGCAAGTTTATAAGTCTGTTGCGTACTGCCAGCTCGAAAACCGTTTCGTCTTGTCCCGTGGGAACGAGTAGGGACGCTTCATCTTCTTATTATAATACCGGTGTCTTTCTTCCAATTGATCCGCCAGCTTTGGGCATTGGGTTGCTGCTGGGCATTCGCGACGAAGGTTGCCTTTCCTTTACCCTTGTCATTCCGAGGTTCTGGCTTTGGGGGATACGGCCTATGACCCATTTGGTCCATCTGGGCCAACTTGTCGATTAAAGCCTGGAATGTGGTTGGCTTAAAGAACATCATAAATTGGGAGATAGTTGCGTGAGGGTCTAGGGTTCCCACGAACATGCCCACCGCGGGCGCTTCCTCAATGCGTTGCTCGCATTTCGACCATAAATTTTGCCAGCGTATAGCATACTGGACCCACGTTTCGCCTGGTTTTACCCTGGCATTAATCAATGCCGTTATTGGAGTGCGTTCGCTGGCACTTGCGAATCGCTGAGTGAATAGCAACTCCATTTCAGCGAAAGTCTTGATAGAATCGTTCGGGAGTTCCGAATACCACTCGAACGCTGTTTCTGATAAGCTGCCCACGAACTGGCGAAGCAACAGTTTATCATCACCGCCGGTGTTACCGCAAAGGGCCCTGAACTGGGCAACATGTTGATGGGGATTGCCGGTTCCCTTATATACGTGAAATTTTTGCATTGTATAACCCGGCGGGTATTTGATTTGGTCGTACCAGCTTGGATACGGCCGCCCCGTTTTTACGACTTGACCAGCTGCCTCAGTCGCATGATGAACCCGGATTTGCTGGGCTATATAGTCGTCCAAGTCAGCCTTAGAGATTGTCTCCTCCTTGGCCGTTGAGAGAGCCGGTGGTGGATTTGACGTTTCTCCCCTGTCGTCTTCAAGGACGATCGGGGGATCCTCAGCGGGTGGGTCTTGTTGGATCATCATTCCCACCATATCCTGGAATAAGTGGGCTATCTGCTTTATATTGGCCGCTCGTTCCGCAGCCTCTTTATCTTTCTTTTCCAACATCCTCCGGAGGAACTCGGCGTCGGTTTCCTGTTCTTGTTGCTGATCCGAGGAAGCCTCGGGGCTTTCTTTCGGCCCAGTAAGCGCGGCCATTGCAATCATCATTTCCTGGAGCTTTTCCTGTTGCTCCTGAGCTTTGGTTACTGACCGTGTAAGCGGTCTATGACCTGTAGACGCACGGCTGTCTTCCTTCCCCGATGCCATGTATACAGTGTGGACCATCCTGCACCCAGCCTTAGGGCATCTGGGTTCGGCGCTTTTAGCTCTCGTTGCAGGCCCGGGGATCTTCTCCGGCCTCCTCTTTTTATGAGCAGTGGAAGTTGAGGGGGCCGTTGAGGTGGGCACCCAGACAGCTTTTCGTGGCTTAGCCT
Source organism: Agapanthus africanus (assembly GCA_030015575.1). Classification (NCBI taxonomy): domain Eukaryota; kingdom Viridiplantae; phylum Streptophyta; class Magnoliopsida; order Asparagales; family Amaryllidaceae; genus Agapanthus; species Agapanthus africanus. The sequence goes on along the minus strand of CM057339.1, from coordinate 895,862,886 downwards.
GGTGACTGGCTTCCTGTTGGATTTTCAGCTTCTTGTGCTGGCGGGAGAAGTTTGGATCAATCATCGAGTCTCGGGCCTGCCGCCGGACTTTATAGATTTGGGAGGACAGCCGTTGAGGAGATTGGAGCTGTTCTGGCTTCACTTCTATAGCCCTTTTCAGCGGAGGGGGAGACCTCTTTAGCACCGCGGTAGGAGAATTCCTACGCACCTTATTTAGCATCTCAAAGCTGTTCCCAGTCGGAACAGCAGCATTAACTTCTGCCATCGGGGCTGGTGGAGTTAGCCCAGAGGGAGAGTTGCCCCCAGTCTTCCTCATTCGGTGCCAGTAACGACGTCGAGCGCGTCGTGCTGATGGAACCGGCCTGGTGAGGGCGATAGCCTCGTCTTGCCCCCTGTGTAGGTAGGGGGTCGCTGCTGGTGTTAGCCTGTCAAAGACCGATGTCCTTTGGGTAGCAGGAGCGGGAACTGGAGCTGTCAATCTTGTAAAGACCGACTTTTTGGCAGGGGAAGCCGCCTTGACGACTTCAGGAGCAGGACCGGTCACTTTCTTAGAAGCAGCCTTCTCTGGGTTTGCAGGCCCCATTGCGAGTCCACAGGAGTTCTGGCCCAATCTAGAGAAGACCGAGGCGCTGGCGTTGGGCGACCCGTTGAGAGGGGCCGCAGCAGGGGTAAGACGATCAAAGAACGACTTCTTGGGAGCCTCCTTAGTCAGCACCGGAGCGGTGAAGCTTGTCGGCGGGAGCATGGTCCCAAAAAACAATCCTGTGGTGGCTCGAGAGACTTGTTCCACGAGCATTGCGAATAGCGAAGCAGCTTGGGGTCCGTAGGCTATACCTCCTGGCGAGGCAGAACGTTGGTTGCAATTGCAGTCCGAGCAGTTGGAGCATTTCGCATAAGTAGAAGCCATCGATTCTTTGCTTTCTGCAATAAGCAAGACGCCAAGTCTTAGTACCTTGAAACCCAAGGGCAACCATTAGCGAACCGTGATTGGTTCGCGAATCACGACACACGAAGTGTGGAGTGGAAAGAGGAAAAGGTCCCACCGGGCGTGCCAGAATCTGTTCCTCTCCGAACGGCGGCCGAGACGCGGGCTGTCTCGCCTGAGGTTCGGGGCAGATGCTAATTGGTGCTATCCGTCCACCTCTCCGAAGATGCCAAGTTGATTTATGGCACCGTGTATCGAAGGTTTAGACGGATGCATCCGATGTAGCAGACTTCGTCAGATTCCCCCTCGCTTGAGGGGTTTTTGATTGTGGGGACGCTCTTCCCTGCAGGCGCAAGCCCCTGCAGTTAATTACGCTACCGCATCACGGTAACCACTTTCTCTTTCTCCAGATGGTCACTTCGTGTCGTGTGTGTTTATTTTACGTTTCGTTGCCCGTGGATTATATACGGAGACTGAGTTATGTCGTCGCCCGTAGGGCGTGGACTAGTCCAAATCTGTATTATCTTAGATTTAGGTTTGGGGGTTTGGATTTAAGGATACGTTAGCCTTATTTGAGACTAAGATCGACTTAAACGTTTGTTAAGGACACGTTAGTCTAGTTTTTAGACTAAGATCGACTTAACGGGATCGTTCAGATCCAACAATAGAGCCATTAAGGGAGCCCTGTTGTTTAGTTTAGCGACGTTGCGGTTAATAGGTAGTTTAAAGATATTGCGGTCCATGGGTAGTTTAAGGACATTGCGGTCCATGGGTAGTTTAAGGACATTGCGGTCCAATGTTAGTTTTAAGACATTGCGGTCAAGGTTAAGGACCTCATAGTCTGTAGATTTAAGGACTCCACAGTCCGTAGTTAGTTTTAAGACATCCCGGTCAAGGTTAAGGACCTCATAGTCCATGAGTTTAAGGACCCCACAGTCCGTTGTTAGTTTTAAGACATCTCGGTCAAGGTTAAGGACCTCATAGTCCATGAGTTTAAGGACCCCACAGTCCGTGTCAATGTGTGGTCATCGGGACCCGTCACCTCTTTGAAGACGTTGAGGAATTACAACGCCAAGTATCGAAGGAGTGAAGAGATGTACCCTTGAACCGGGGTGGATTAAATAGTCTTTGGCCCAATTTGGGGTCAAGACCAATTAATTATGTTATGAGCCTATTAGCCCAGTTAAGTCTGAATTGAGGACTTATGGCCATCTTGGGCTAAGTCCAATCATGTTTGGAATATTGGCTTCCTGTTGGTCCATTGAAGGAGAGGCTTTGCCTCTGGCTATTTAGCCAATTGGGCTAACGTTAATTCAGCAGTGTTGAACACTGGGATCAAGTTAGTGTTTTAACACTAAAAGACAATTGGTGTTAAACACCAGCAACAGAGGGCTCAAATTAGTGTTAAACACTAGAGCGAATCAGTGTCAAACACTAGCAGCAGAGGTTTCAAATTAGTGTTAAACACTAAGAATAATCAGTGTTAAACACCGGTGACAGAGATTTTAATTTAGTGTTGAACACTAAGGGAGTTAGTCTTAAGCTCTGTTAACAGGGGTTTAATTTAGTATTAAACACTAAGAAATTCAGTGTTAAACACTGCAAATAAAGTTCTTTGATTAGTGTGGAACACTAAGGCCAAACAGTGTATTAACACTGGATTCAGAAGTTCTAATTTAGTGTTAAACACTGAGGCAAGAAGGGTCACGTGGTAGCATGTGAGGGCATCCTCCTTTCATTTGTTCTGCTGAGAATATTACATCTTTTAGAGCATCACGTGCCATCACGTGACGGGCATTTAAATGCTTGTATGTTAAAACTTCTGCCAAAGGTCACGTGGGTCACGTGAGGCATTGCCTCAAAGGCCCTTCTCTGTGGATCTTTTCGGGGGTCACGTGGTGGCACGTGACCCTGCCTCTTTGTATGTTTTTTAGAAGATCTGTTAATCCTTTTTTTAAGAATTAAATTCTTCGTAGGGTTGAACCCTAACGATAAATTTAAGAGGAATTAAATTCCTATTTCCTTCTGAAGATTTATATTCTGGGATAGAGTTGAACTCTGAATTTTCTGTAGGAATTAAATTCCTCATGTATGTGAAGAACTGAATTCTATCATAGGGTTAAACCCTAATAAAAGCTTTAAAGGAATTAAATTCCCACTCTCTTTTAGAGAGGCATGAGATTCTGTCATAGGGTGAAACCCTAATTTCTTCTTTCTTAAAGGAATTAAATTCCTGTTATTTTATCAGAACTAAGTTTTTAACTAGGGTTGAACCCTGATTCTGTTCATTCTGAAGGAATTAAATTCCCATAATATAGGGTTAAACCCTAATTTTATTTTAAAGGAATTAAATTCCTATAGTTCTGTGAGAATTAAATTCTCAAGCATCCATTCCCTCTTTATGCTTTGGATCTGCATGGCAGGATCTCAACCCAATGAGAATTAAATCCTCAATTCAAGGGGAGATGTGCACTTTACAGATCCTCTACCAAAGAGAGAACTATGTTCTTCTGTTTAATATCAGAGTTAAACTCTATTGAGAATTAAATTCTCTTTTTTCTTTCAAAAAGCCTTCCCTTTCTTACCTAGGGTTTTCTTTTGCAGAAGATCCAGATTCCTCTCAAAGTATCAAGGCTCTCTTTTTTTTCTCTATGTATCGATCCCTCTGCATATGTTTCCCTTGGCTCCTATTTATAGGAGAAGGAGCCGAATCAATTAGTTTCGATGAATCATTCATTAAGGGATCTGATTTGTATTCACCATTCGTTTGGACCTTTGGATTGTTAGGTGAATTTTATTCACCATTGAATTTTAAATCCAGAGATTTTCCTTTGTTATTTCGGTTAGATTTTAAGGGGAAATCTTTCCAAATTCAAGATTTTTCCATAGATAGGTGATATTTAATCACCTTTAAATTTTTAATTCAATCGGTTCCTTTGGAAAGATTTGAGAGGTCTTTTCTCAGAATTTAATTCTGTTAACAGATAGGCTTTGAAAGCCGGTCACGTGTGGCCACTTGACTCTTGGTCACGTGTGGGCACGTGACCCCCTTGGAACGAGCCCTCTTCTTCTTTTTGCGCTCTGCCTTCTGGCCGCTGCTTAGCCGTCACGTGCCACCACGTGACCCCTGGTCACGTGTGAGCACGTGACCCTTGTCTGGAGCTTTTTTCTTGATTTAACCGGAGAATGAATCTGCTGCTTTTAAATGTCACGTGCCAACACGTGACCCCTGGTCACGTGTGAGCACGTGACCTCTTCTGAAGCCTTTTCCTTGATTTGATCAGGGAACTGATGTGCCTTTGAAGCCGCTTTAAATGTCACGTGCCAACACGTGATCCTGGTCACGTGGGAGCACGTGATCCTTTCTGAAGCCCTTTTCTTTGATGTAGTCGGGAAACTGAATCTGCCTTGCCGATGCTTTTAGATGTCACGTGCCAACACGTGACTGCTGGTTACGTGTGAGCACGTGACCCTTTTTCTGAAGCCTCTTCCGTAGGCTTTCCTGATTTTAAATCAGGAAACAGGCACCATATATCGGAGGTTTGGACAGTTGCGGCCGTTATAGCAGACTTCGTCAGATTCTGTTACGTCCCGCTTCCCAGTATACGGGTGGAGGACGCGACGAGGCCGCTACGTATTTACTCAGAAGTAAACATGCTAAGCATATCTAACCAATATAAAATGTAATGTACACAAGAGACAAGATGTAAATGAACAACAACTTTATTTATTAAACATTCTTTTTACAATACAACTGAAAAGTAAATACGTAGAATGAAAGCAATGCCTAAACAGTGGCATAACAGAAATGGAAATACTGAAATGAAATGTACAAGTAACTAGAGCTCCGGGTCGAAGGCTAGCTGATCCAGGTCTTCGATGGTGGGATCGATCTCCTGAAGGTCCGAATCATCTGACGACATTCCAAAGAAAAGAAAGAGAATGTCGTCAGCGAACAAATCGCTCGGTATGTCCCGTAAATAGACAAGAATGGAATAGACAGAATAGAAAATATATTGTTATAATGTTGTATTTAGTGTTAACGTTGTTGTTTGTAGCTTGGTACAGAAGAGGCCGGTGTATACGAGAGGAGTCTCACTAGACCAGAGACTACGGTATATGGAGTATAAGGAACCGTTCAGCCACGGTACAACGGCAATTGAATTCAGATTAGGTGTCTTTATGGTTGCTGTATCGTGCCACTTCTAACACCTTCCATACCAATCCAACCCTTATAAATCCCGTGATATCTTGATTGTATTATTTGTATTGTATTGTCTTGATTTATATAGATGGATGACTTGCCAGAACCATGATATCAGTAAATGGATGTAACTGGAGAATCATGTAGATGGATGTATATCCATGGTTCGGTTTAGTCGACATAGATTGAATATATGAATTCATATTGAATTGTAGTTTTGTAATTTCATACTTGAATCATATTCAAGTCAGATTGATTATATTGAGACTCAGTCTGAGTCAGATAATTAGAAAAGAAATTGAATCATGATTTATGTTTTGGTACTATCGGTAACTGCTGCACATGGACGACAGGATTTGTGTCTTTTTCAAAGACAATTACCGTGTTGATAACACCGTTTGTTAAGTTGTCTAACTTAAATAGGCAAGCACCCATATCTCCGGCTCCCTGAGGCTTAAGAGACTGGTCCCGCTTAAACCTATGTTTACTAAGGTCCTTATTGTAATTTAGTATAACTTGAGAGGCTTTTATGTAAAATAGTTTTGTTATACTTTCAAAATATATCTCAAGTATTTAATTATCGTTTTTAGAGTTTTCATAGATGTTTCTTTTATTCGATGTGAATTTTCTAGTGAATATGACCTAGTTTTTAAAGTATAAGGTATTTATTTGAAATATTGGAATTGTATGGTATTTTCTTGTAAATGGAATGTTTTTCTTGAATTTTGGAAATGTGGAATATTAAAAATATTAAAAATAGGTATTTTGATATTAATTACATATATATTTATTTATTAAAAATATAAGTTTTATTTATGATAGAAATCACATTTTCTAAAGAAAATTGTATTAAAATCTTTCGAGATCGTATGCTCCTTGCGGAGGTCTGCATCTCACTCTACTAGGCCCGAGGATGTGCGATAATCCGCACTATCCCGAACGGGTTCTCCAAAATGGGTTGTAAAGGCGCAATTGCAAAGATTTGTGAAATACATTTCTTATAGTAAAAGGTTTAAATAGTTGAAGGTGGTTATATGTAAAGTTGTATTTTCCCAAATCTATGTTCCCAAATTCCATCATGCTATGTTAGATATGTGTTATGAGAAGATAAGTCATTACCTCGTGAACTATTTATAAGTATAATAAGGAATTATGACGGTGTATGTCGAAACTAAACTATACGGTATTTTTCTGAAAAAATATAATAAAAGTTACAAAAATGATTAGTTTGATGTGAAACTTATTTTAATAAGTTTTTTAATATTTATTAATCAACATATAAGAATATTGTTTTATTTCGTTAAAGAAAAATGTAGTTTTTAAAGAAAACCGAATCGGAAATCGGACTAACTCCGCTTTCGTCGGTTTTAGTTTTGAATGTTTTTAAAATAGAGAAAAGAAGAAGAAGTAGAGACTTCCTGAATGATTGGCTAGAGGAGAGAAAGAGGAAGAGGTGGGAGTTGCCGGTGCGTCGTTTCGTCGTCGGAAACTCCTTGAGTTGTCGCCGGAAGTTTGTCGGAGGTTCGTCTTTTACTGACTCCACTTGCACACAAAAAGATCTTGGAATTTTTTTGAGAGTTTTTGTAGGAAATTTCAGTGTGAAGGGCTGTAAAAATAGAGTGGGTATTTATAGGGAAAATTAAGGTTAGGGTGCGATAAAAAATGCATTTAAATTTGCATTAAAAAGGATTAAAAATGGGTATTTTAATTCTCTGGTTAATTGCAGAGAATTTAAACAGTGTAGGGGGAGTGGGGTAGGCCAAGGGGTGCAAGGGGTTAAAGAAAATTAGAGTTTGGGTTCATTAGAACCGGCGGCGCCGGCCCCAAGATGATCTTGGCCGGTCGGTTTGTGGAGGTGGGGGCTCGGATTGGAGCCACGTGTCCCTGACGGTCTGAACACTAATTTGTACATGTTTGTTTAGGTTGTGTCTCTTCAGTTTACGTGTAGTGCACGTGTAAACTTTTGGGCTTCTAAAAGATTAAAAGAATTTTAAATAAAAAGAATATGTGGCTGATGGGATTTGAACTCCGGTGCTTTGGTTCAGCAGTGTAAGGTCTTACCAGTGAGCTACAAGCTCTTTCTTGCTGTTCAAAAGTAAATCAAATTCTTATAGTACTCACAGGAATTGTAAATACCCCAAGTATACATTAAATTTAAATGAAGTTTATGTACACAAAATTGGGAGTTGTTACAGTCTACCCTCCTTACAAAAATTTCGTCCTCGAAAATTACAATTTTATTTTAAGGACTAGTTTACAAATAGGTGAGGATATCTTGCACGCATCTCGTCTTCTCTTTCCCATGTCGATTCTCCTGAAGTGTCTTTTCTCCACATCACTCGAACCAAGTTGACTTTCTTGTTCCGAAGTGACTTCACTTTTCTATCCAAGATTGCGACGGGTTGTTGCTCACTAGACAAGTCGGGTTGTACAGCAAACTCGGAATGATCTAGAATATGGTTGGGGTCACTCACATACCTTCTGAGTTGGGATATATGGAATACGTTGTGCACTCCTTCCAATGAAGGTGGTAGTGCCAAGCGATATATCACTTCACCGACTCGTTCGAGTATGTCGAACGATCCAATGTATCTCGGACTGAGCTTACCCCGTCTTCCAAAATGGATCACTCCGCGGTTCGGGGATATCTTCAGAAATACGTGATCTCCCGGCTGGAACTCCAAATGACGACCTTTGCATCAGCCCAGTGCTTCTGTCGATCTTGGCCTATGCACATTCTTTCCCTGATAGTATGAACTACGTCAACCGTTGCTACTATCATCTCAGGTCCAAGGAGTTCTCTATCTCCAATATCGTTCCAACTTAATGGTGATCGACACTTCCTTCTATAAAGTGCTGCAAAGGGTGACATTCCTATGCTTGCTTGGTAGCTATTGTTGTATGAAAATTCTACAAGATGTAGGTGATCTTCCCACGATCCTCCGAAGTCTAACATACACGCTCTGAGCATATCTTTCAAGATCTGAATAGTTTGCTCAGACTGACCATCAGTTTGTGAATGATAAGCTGTGCTGAAGTTCAGACTTGTTCCCAAGCTCGCTTGCAGGATTTGCCAAAATTGCGATTGGAACCTGGTGTCACGATCGGAGACAATGCAGACCGGTACTCTATGAAATCTCACAATTTCCTGTATGAGTTCATGGGTATCAGAGATAGTACATTTTGAAGAGTTTAAATCTTACCTAGATTCTTACCTCCATGTACTTCTTTGCTAATGTCTCGGTAGATTGGCCAACTCGAAATGGGATGAAATGAGCCGACTTTGTGAGTCGATCCATAATAACCCATACCACATCGTTACCTTTCGTGCTGTGAGGAAGAGCAGTCACGAAATCCATCATGATGTGTTGCCACTTCCATTCTGGGATCGGTAACGGTTGAAGTAATCCAGCAGTCCTGTGATATTCAGCCTTTACTTACTGACACACCAAGCATTTAGCGACGCTTCTGGCTACTACACGCTTCATTCCATGCCACCAGTAATTTTGACGTAGATCTTTGTATATCTTTGTACCTCCAGGGTGTACTGAGTAGGGAGAGTTGTGAGCTTCCTTCATTAACTCTTCCCGAACAGAACCTTTTCGTACACACAATCTACTGCCGTACCTCAAAGATCCGTCTTCATGGATGATGAAGTCTGTTCTGAGTCCATTCTCTATTTGTTCTCTGATCTTTTGCAACTTAGCATCACTTGCTTGAGCTGCTTTGATCTGATTGACAATAATAGATTGAACTTGTAAGTTCATCAAACTTGAAGCGTTACCTAGCATGACTACTTCAATCTCCATTTGATGCAAGTCTTGTTGAAGCTTCCACTGAGCGGTGAGATTCATTGCTAATGGTTGGCGACTAAGGGCATCAGGTACCACATTCACCTTCCCTGGGTGATATTGCAGGTTGATGTCGGAGTCCGCCATGAGTTCTAACCATCGTCTCTGCCGCATATTAAGCTCCTTCTGAGTAAACACATATTTTAGACTCTTGTGATCTGTGTATATGTTCACTACTTCACCAAGAAGATAATGGCGCCAAATCTTAAGAGCAAAGATTACGTCCGCCAACTCCAAATCATGCGTCGGATAATTGCGCTCATGGATCTTCAGCTGTCTTGAAGCATAAGCCACAAACTTTCCGTGCTGATGTAGAACACATCCTAATCTCTTACCGGATGCATCACAGTGCACTTCAAAACCTCCAGTTTGATCCGGTATAACGAAAATAGGCGCTGATGTCAACCTTGACTTGAGTTCTACGAAAGCTTGTTCGCATGCTTCTGACCACACAAAATCTTCATCTTTACGTATGAGCTTGGTCAAGGGTGTTGCTATCTTCGAAAATCCTTCAATGAACCTTCTGTAATATCCAGCTAGACCTAAGAAACTTCGAATGTCCTTCACTGACTTTGGTGTCGGCCATTCACTTACTGCTGAAACTTTCGCTGGATCTACAGAGATTCCATCGCCTGATACGATATGTCCAAGAAAACCAATTTGATCTAGCCAAAACTCGCACTTGCTGTACTTGGCATATAATTGATGTTGTCGTAAAGTTTCCAAGATAATTCGTAGGTGCTCGGCATGTTCTTTCCGACTCTTAGAATATACCAGGATGTCGTCTATGAAGATGACAACAAACATGTCTAAGTACTCCTGGAAAACTTGATTCATCAGGTTCATTAATATTGCTGGTGCGTTGGTCACTCCAAATGGCATCACAAGAAATTCGCAATGACCATAGCGAGTTCTGAATGTTTTATGGATATCAGATTCCTTGACCTTCACCAGATGATAACCCGAACGAATATCTAATTTAGAGAAAACACAAGATCCACTTAACTGATCGAACAGATCGTCGATACACGGTAGCGGATACTTGTTCTTTATAATTACTTCGTTCAAGGTTCTATAATCGATGCACATTCTGTATGAACTTTCCTTCTTCTTCACAAGAAGTACTGGTGATCCCCTACTTGACGTGCTGGGATGAATCCATTTTTTCGCCAATAGTTCGTCCAACTGAGTTCGGACTTCCTTCAAACCTTCCGGACTTAATCGATACGGTGCTTTGATCACCGGTTGTGCTCCTGGTATTAAATCAATGCTGAATTCAAGAGCTCGATCAGGAGGCAAACCTGATATATTGTCAGTACACACATCGTAGAACTCTCGAACTACTTCTAGGTTTGATCCTTCCTCCACTTGAATTGCTACAATCACTGCCTTCTTCTTTGGTTTTGCCTTGTATGTACTTGGCTCCAGGGTACGGGCTCCACTTTTGAAATAGAAAACCGGATGGTCTGGAATCTCGAATATTACCCTCCTTTGACGACAATCAATGGTAGCATAAAATGTTCCGAGCCAATCCATACCCAAGACAACGTCGAAATTTGGTATGTCCAGCACCTTGAAGTCAATATAGAATTCTCTGCTGCAGACGACTATTGGACACAAGTTGTATCCCATTGTTGCTTTTAGAACGCTATTTCCTGAACTGACATTCCAGCTGGATACAAGCGGTTTAACTGGAATTGCATGTGTTCGGACGAACCGTTGCGACATAAAGCAATGAGATACTCCGGTATCGAAAAATGCTAGTGCAGGAAGTGAGTCTACTTAGATTTTACCTAAGTTATGTGGGATAGGTTTTAGGTATAGGGAAAAATATGTAGGTGTGTGTTAAGACTGAAAGAAAAGATTGAGAAGAAAGGGTTACCGGTGATGACTTGGCCAGTGGCCTCAGCTTCTTCTACGGTCATCGTGAAAGCTTATCGCCGTGGTACATTCCTCCTGGCCGGAGGAGCATTCCTCTGAACGTTCCTTTGAGCTTGATGGAACTGACGAGAAGGAGGTGCAGTCGGTGGTCCTCTAGGTGGTGGAGCAGGGAGAGCGAGTCTTGGAGCAGGTGCCTAAAGGGCTGGTCTCTGCTGGTAAGTGATTGTTGCCTGGGTGCAGCAATTGGGTTGTGTCTTCGGGGACAATACCCAATATCATGAGTAGCTGAGCCACAGACTAAGTAAAGATGATTGGCTCGCTGGCAGTCTTTCGCCAAATGTCCATATCTCCTGCAGTAGGTACAAAAGGCTGGGCCGGGCCGGTTGATTGGTACTCCCGGTCTCCTGGGTATAAATGGTGGCCTTGATGAGGCTCCTCCTGCCATCTGGGTGGCAGGACGCTTAACTCCAGCAGATTGAGATCTGCCCCTCATCTTTACTACTGCCTCATAACGGCGGGCAGATTTCAGAGACGATTCATGAGTCGTAAAATCTCCTATGGCTAATGCAGCCTGGATCTCCGAATCTAACCCTTGTTGAAATCGACGGGCTCTGATCTCATCCGTCGGCATCAAGTGTGCCGCAAATCTGTTAAAGTATTGTGTTAGCTGTGTAGTATGTGATTTATTGAAAAATCGAATTATTTAGACATATCTTACCGACTGAGCATGGTGAACTCAGCATCGTATTCATCCACTGATTTGGTCCACATCGAACCCTGTTGTATGTGAATGAACTGCTATTCCATGTCGAACCTGGCAGTCTCCGGGAAGTACTTTGCGTCGAACATGTCGCGGAAAGTTTTCCATTCGATGGGTTGATCAAGACGGCTTTCTTTCGCCTTCCACAAAACCCGTGCATTGTCCGTGAGCTGCAGTTTCACAACTCGAACCAAGCTATCTCTGGCACTTGTGCCGCTGCCAGATCATTGATTGATCTAGATTTTTATGTGTAGTAGTTAACCGCAATCAATAACGGTGTCGCGTGTAGCTAGACCGAGATGAGTACGGGTCGTCCTCTGGGAAACGTTGAATCTTTTAATCTTAGTTTAGGCATGTTGAGAAAGAAATGAGGAAGAATAAAGAATGGTGAAGAATGATTGTAGGATCTAGATCTACGTTAAACACGGATGCAAAATATAGATCTAGATTAACTACGGATGTAGGTTTTATAGTAGAAAGGGGGCTTGTAAGGTTCATTAAGATTTAGTAGTCATGGATGATTAATTAAAGATTCCTCTTCTTATCCTTTAATAGATTTAAAGCTAGAACGACAGTGATGCATGTAGATTAGGGTTTCTGGAGGGAAAAGGGTTCCCACTCTTAACCCCTATCTCGACATGGATCTCCGTTCATATCTAGCCTTTACCAAAACAATTGTTATTCTAATCTTTAATCGCGGCCGAGACTAGCAATGAATTGGTAGCGCGCCCGATTAGGATATTAACTATTCTTTTGATAAAGTTTATAAACTTTATAGGACGTAAAAAGAGTTTAAGGATCTTCATCATCCATTAATCTACCCTAATCCCATGAACCCTAACAAGCAAAAAATTACTCACGCATATTGGGAGAAGAAGAGATGGAGAGGGAAATCATATTAAAATTACAAAGAGATAGAATAAGAAAACAACTATCTTTATTAATCAACAAAATTCATTTACACTTTGTTCCCTTAGAAAATGATTACAAAATGCTAGTTTGCTTCTGATCTCTTCTAAGGAGGTAGATGAACCGTCGATGATCAGCCTGGATGCGTGAGCTTGTCGTGGACTTCGTGATCTCTTCAGCTTGATAATTTTTCCAAGAGGCTCTCGGTCCTTATTTATAGTCGCAAAGCCAGAACCCTAACTTCCTAATTTGGAAACCAGTAGTTACGATCTCAACAACAAAATCCCAACTCCCAATACATCTAGACCGCGGCGGATCCGTGGCCAATAGGTGGGTTTGGCCGCGGATCCGCGGCCTTATAGGGAGATCGCTTGATTTGTTCTTCTGGAGCTTTATCATTATGACACGTGGTGATCTTTTAATCTCTGGAAACTGAAAATCTTTTCTACGTCACTGCCAGACTTGATTTTTTTAGTTTACTTTCTTAATTAGACAAGTTTGTTCTAACAACTTTGATTTCCTTGATTTCAGCCATGAAAATTCTGCACAATAACCCAACAAATAATATTAGTAGAGTTTGTTTTATTGAGATATTAACTTAACCATTAAGGATTGGTCAAAGGTATTTAATAAGGTAAGCATATTTAAATGGGCCAAATGTTACATGGATATTATATGCTTAGTTTTTCCTACCAAATATTAATTATAATATATAAACACATGAAAATAGTATTTTTACAGATAAACCCTCACATGTATCATATATTATAATAAACACCTTTTATTATATAGAAATAGTAGGAAAAATGTCATATTAAATGTGCAGTTTTATCAACTGAACAATCATCTTCAATGCTTTGAGCTCATTCCTCAGCTTCTAGAGGGCTCTATTTTCCTGAGAATTGCTTGGGGTGCAAAGCCCTGAATTGCATCACCCCAGGTGCTTCTGCCTCGGGGCGATTCATTAGAATAGCAGTCTACTGCTGCTGTCCTTCCAGGAGGCTGCGGATTGCCTCAAGCAGAACCGCCTGCTCATTGATCGGAGCAACGACGGTAGGTGTGAGTAGTAGTGGTGGGGGAGTGTTGTTGACATTCGTGCTGGTGTTGTTTGGGTAATCCATAACATTGAAAGAAAAAATTGGGTTAGGACATATTCAAAGTATATAAGATTCAAGGAATGTGAATTGTAAAGAATATTTTCAGTTGCTGGTTCTTGTGTTATATTGCTTAGGTTGTCCATACAGTGTTGAACTGCATGGTAGGGTTCCATACAGCTCGGACCTGCATGTCCATACAGAACTGACCTGTATGTCCACACATATCAGACTTGCATGGGCTACCAATAAAACCTGTCACGGTCCGCTTCCCAGTATACGGGTGGAGAACGCGACGAGGCCGCTACGTATTTACTCAGAAGTAAACACGCTAAGCGTATCTAAGCAAAATAAAATGTAATGTACACAAGAAAAAAGATGTAAATGAACATCAACTTTATTTATTAAACATTCTTTTTACAATACAACTTAAAAGTAAATACATGGAATGAAAGCAATGCCTAAACAGTGGCATAACAGAAATGGAAATACTGAAATGAAATGCACAAGTAACTAAAGCTCCGGGTCGAAGGCTAGCTGATCTAAGTCTTCGATGGTGGGATCGATCTCCTGAAGGTCCGAATCACCTGACGACATTCCAAAGAAAAGAAAGAGAATCTCGTCAGCGAACAAATCGCCCGGTAAGTACCGTAAATAGACAAGAATGGAATATACATAATAGAGAGTATATTGTTATAGTGTTGTATTTAGTGTTAATGCTGTTGTGTGTAGCTTGGTACAGAAGAGGCCGGTGTATACGAGAGAAGTCTCACTAGACCAGAGACTACGGTATATGGAGTATAAGGAACCGTTCAGCCACGGTACAACGGCAATTGAATTCAGGTTAGGTGTCTTTATGGTTGTTGTCTCGTGCCACTTCTAACACCTTCCGTTCCAATCCACCCCTTATAAACCCCGCGATGTCTTGATTGTATTATTTGTATTGTATTGTCTTAATTTATATAGATGGATGACTTGTCGGAACCATGATATCAGTAAATGGATGTAACTGGAGAATCATGTAGATGGATGTATATCCATGGTTCGGTTTAGTCGACATAGATTGAATATATGGATTCATATTGAATTGTAGTTTTATAATTTCATACTTGAATCACATTCAAATCAGATTGATTATATTGAGACTCAGTCTGAGTCAGACAATTAGAAAAGAAATTGAATCCAGATTTATGTTTTGGTGCTATCGGTAACTGCTGCACATGGACGGCAGGATTTGTGTCTTTTTCAAAGACAATTACCGTATTGATAACACCGTTTGTTAAGTTGTCTACCTTAAATAGGCAAGCACCCATATCTCCGGCTCCCTGAGGCTCAAGAGACCGGTCCCGCTTTAACCTATGTTTACTACGGTCCTTATTGTAATTTAATATAACTTAAGGGTGTTTTATGTAAAATAGTTTTGTTATACCTCAAAATATACCTCAAGTATTTAATTATTGTCTTTAGAGTTTTCATAGATGTTTCTTTTATTCAATGTGAATTTTTTAGCGAATATGACCTAGTTTTTAAAGTATAAGGTATTTATTTGAAATATTGGAATTGTATGGTATTTTCTTGTAAATAGAATGTTTTTCTCGAATTTTGGAAATGTGGAATATTAAAAATATTAAAAATAGGTATTTTGATATTAATTACATATATATTTATTTATTAAAAATATAAGGTTTATTTATGATAGAAATCACATTTTCTAATGAAAATTGTATTAAAATCTTTCGAGATCGTATGCTCCTTGCGGAGGTCTGCATCTCACTCTACTAGGCCCGAGAATGTGCGATAATCCGCACCATCCCGAACGAATTCCCCAAAATGGGTTATAGAGGCGCAATTGCAAAGATTTGTCAAATACACTTCTTATAGAAAAATGTTTTAATAGTTGAAGGTGGTTATATGTAAAGTCGTATTCTGCCAAATCTATGTTCCCAAATTCCATCGTGTTATGTTAGATATGTGTGTTGTGAGGAGGTTGGTCATTACCTCGTGAACTATCTATAGGTATAACAAAGAATTTTGACGGTGTATGTCGAAACTAAACTATATATTGCTTTTCTGAAAAAATATAATAAAAGTTACAAAAATAATTAGTTTGATGTGCAACTTGTTTTAATAAGTTTGTTAATGTTTATTAATCAACATATAAGAATATAGTTTTATTTCGTTAAAGAAAATTGTAGTTTTTAAAGAAAACCGAATCGGAAGTCGGACTAACTTCGCTTCCGTCAGATTTTAGTTTTGAATGTTTTTAGAATAGAGAAGAGAAGAAGAAGTAGGGACTTCCTAGATGATTGGCTAGAGGAGAGAAAGAGGAAGAGGTGGGAGTTGCCGGTGCGTCGTTTCATCGTTGGAAACTCCTTGAGTTGTCGCCGGATGTTCGTCGGAGTTTCGCCCTTTGCTAACTCCACTTGCACACAAAAGAATCTTGGAATTTTCTTGAGAGTTTTTGTTGGAAATTTCAGTGTGAAAGGGTGTAAAAATAGAGTGGTTATTTATATGGAAAATTAGGGTTAGGGTGTGATAAAAACATGCATTTAAATTTTCATTAAAAAGGATTAAAAAGGTATTTTAATTCTCTGGTTAATTGCAGAGAATTTAAACATTGTAGGGAGAGTGGGGTAGGCCAAGGGGTGCAGGGGGTTAAAGAAAATTAGGGTTTGGGCTCATTAGAACCGGCGGCGCCGGCCCCAAGATGATCTTGGCTGGTCGGTTTGTAGAGAAGGGGGCTCGGATTGGGGCTACGTGTCCTTGACGATCTGAACACTAATTTGCACATGTTTGTTTATGCTGTGTCTCTTCAGTTTACGTGTAGTGCACGTGTAGACTTTTGGGCTTCTGAAAGATTAAAAGAATTTTAAATAAAAAGAATATATGGCTGATGGGATTTGAACTCTGGTGTTTTGGTTCAGCAGTGCAAGGTCTTCCCAGTGAGCTACAAGCTCTTTCTTGCTGTTCAAAAATAAATCAAATTCTTATAGTACTCACAGGAATTGGAAATACCCCAAGTATAAATTAAATTTAAATGAAGTTTATGTACACAGAATTGGGAGTTGTTACAGATTCCCCCTCGTTTGCGAGGTTTTTTTATTGTGGGGACGCTTTTCCTTGCAGGCGCAAGCCCCTGCAATTAATTACGTTATCGCATTGAGATAACCACTTTCTCCTGCTCCAAAAGTTCACTTCGTGTCGTGTGTATTTGTTTTATTTTTTGTTGCCCGTGGATTGTATACGGAGACTAATTTATGTTGTGGCCCGTAGGGCATGGATTAGTCCAAATCCGTATATTCTTAGATTTGGGTTTGGATTGATTTAAGGATCGTTAATCTCGTTTGAGATTAAGATCAACTTTAATGTTTGTTGAGGATACGTTAGTCTAATTTGAGACTAAGATCTACTCAACAGGATTTTGGGATCATTTAGATCCAACAAAAGAGCACTTGAGCTCTATTGCTTTAGTTTAAGGACGTTTCGGCCCATTGTTAGTTTAAGGACGCTTCGGTCCATAGCTAGTTTAAGGACGTTGCGGTCCGTATTGGGATGTACTCATCGGTTTGGGAGTGCACCATAGAGTTGTTGGTTGTTGGGACCCGCCACCTCTCTGAAGACGTTAAGAAATTACGACATGTATCAGAGGTGTGGAGGGATATACCCTTGAACCAATTTCCCTATCCGAGAGAAAATGAAGTTGGTGGTCAACCCCGAAATCATTAGTCATATTTTGAGACTAAGATTTGCTCAGGGGAATGTGGAATGAATATCGTTTTGGATATCATCAGTTGAGTGGTCATCAGTCATGTTTGAGACTGAGATTAGTTTGGGAAGACATGAGCACGGGGGCTCGATCTATTTGGAGATCGAAGATATTTTAATCTCAAGAAGACTTAGCCAACTTGAGTCTGGAGATGACTTCTCATAGTGTTAGGCACTAGTGTACGTTCAGCACTCACATGTTCCCATGTGAGGTTCTAAAGTAGTGTTAAACACTGAATTCTCATGGCACTCACGTGAGGCACCTTAAAGCTGGCGATGTACATTGGGTTCAAGTCCCTGTTTATATATATAAGTGTTAAATACTTAATTCTTATGGCACTCACGTGTGAGTACGTGAGGCGCCCTAAAGCTGGGCACTGCTTTTTTGGGTTTTACTTCCCTCTTCTTTTATAAGTGCTAAGCATTTGGCTCACGCGTGAGCACGTGAAGCGTCCGAAATGGGAATTGTTCTCTGGATTTTATTTCTCTTTGATTTATAAGTGCTAAGCACTTGGACCCTGTGGTACTCACATGCCAACACGTGAGGCGCCTTCAAAATGTGAGCGCTGTTTTTGGGTCTATTCCCTTTTTCATATAAGTGCTAAGCACTTGATTGGGGATCGCGTGGAAAACACGTGACTGTCTTAGGAGGCACTTCTTGTTCTTTTTAAATGCTCGCATGTAAAACACGTGAGCCGGTCTCAGCCATTCTTTTTTGTTCATCAGAGGTGCTCACGTGGGGAAACACGTGAGGTTTCATTATAGTATTGAACACTAATGAATCACCAGTCCTTTCTTCTATGTGCATGAAGATTTTGATCTCATATTAATGATGTCGGGACCTGGGTTTAGGGAATTTCAAGTCTCTTGTTTTATAAGAACTAAATTCTTTTCACAGGGTTAAACCCTAGTTTTATCAGAGGAATTATATTCCTATATACTTTTGTAAGAATTAAATTCTTTGAACTTAGTTCTTTCCCCTAAGTTTTGAATCTTCATAGCAGAATCTTCCCGATGAGAATTAAATTCTCAACTTGGGGGAGATCTGCCTCTACAGACCTCAACCAGAGGAAGAACTGAGTTCTTGTATGAAGGGTTAAACCCTTAAAGAGGCGAAGAAGTGATAAGATAATCTCTGTATTTTCTTCTTACCTAGGGTTTTTTTTAAGAGGGGGGTCTTCTTCTTTTAGAGAATTGAATTCTCTTTCTCCCTTTTTTCTGTATGTTTCTCTCTCTGTTCTCTTTTTTTATCCTTTTTCTTTCTCCTCCTTTTTTTTAACTTGAAGTTTTGGATTCTTTATATAGTGGAGAGAAGTTTGTTAATTAGTTTTAGAAAATCTCTTATTGAGAGACTCCAATTGATTTGGGGGTTTTACCCGATATTGGATCTTTAATCCAAGGGTTCCTGTCTTACAGAACATATTTTTTTGTTTCTTAAACAAGATTAGAAAAATATTTTCCCATACAGAATTTATTCTGTAGATTGGTGACAATAAATATGAAAAATATTTTTCAACTTATGGCATCTTTGATCCGCCAACTTTCTATTTAACAGAAAGTATCATTTCCCATTTAAAAGTTCAATAGAATTTAATTCTATACTTAATCATCATTGGATGTTTGATCCAACGGTTCCTTATTGAGTAGAATTTTAATTCTACGTAGGGACGTGCCCTCACGTGTTAAACACGTGGGGCTCTTATAGCCTAGCAATTGTTTTAATTGCAGTGTCTATATGCGTTGCATATAGGCACTCAAGTATTAAACACGTGGGGCTCTTTTGGCCTTGCAATTATTTTAATTGCAGTGTCTATATGCGTTGCATATAGGCACTCACGTGTTAAACACGTGGGGCTGTTTTAGCCTGCAATTATTTTAATTGAAGTGCATATTTGCGTTGCATATATGCACTCACGTGTTAAACACGAAGGCTGTTTTAGCCTAGCAATTGTTTTAATTGCAGTGCCTATATGCATTGCATATAGGCATTCACGTGTTAAACACGTAGGGGGATCTTTTAGTGGGGAACTTTCCCTCATCCTTTTTTATAAGGGAACAGTAATTTTTATCACAGTTTTTGTGTAAGGCTGAGGAGCCCGTAATACCCTTTAATGAATAAAGTTCTTCTTTTTCTTTCCTCGTTCATTCTACGGAATTAATTAAGTGCCGATAAGAATTTCATTATTTTAAAAAGGAATACACTTTATTTAAACAACTTAAACTTTTCAGCGTTGTAAGGACGGAGTTTCTCGAGCAGGGTCCTATTTAACGACCATAATTTGACCGATGGTTAATTCCTCGGGAGAGATCGGGTCTTTTTGTTCTCGTTCCGCCTGCCGCTTGTTCCGCAGGTACTTCGCCAGGTGGCCAGAGTGGATCAACTCCTCGATGCAGTCACGGAGTTGTTTGCAGTTTTCGGTCAGGTGGCCCTGTGATCTATGGAAGGCGCAGTACGGGTCCCGGATACGTTTAGTCGCTCTATGGATGACCGGCGGGAGCTTGAAGAATCACTCGCCCTTCGTCTCCTCTAACAGCTCAGTCTGGGAGATGTTGAGAGGAGTATACTCCTGGAACTTTGGAGAGTAGGGTTTTGGCCGGTCGACCTTCTCCTTCTCTTCTCTGCTCCTCTTCTTTTGGTCGGCTTGGTCGCCCTAGGGCAGGTTGGCGTTCACCTCATACTCGAGTTGGATCTTTCGCTCGGTCCAAGCTTTTACCTCGGCCATGATCTTAGGTTGCGCTAATGCAAAGGAGCAGAGCCACTCCTTGTGCCTAAGACCCGACCTCAGAGCTGTAGGGTGTTTTTCGTCAACCCATTGAGATGGGAATACGCGTGCGCTTGTCAAGCGTACTACAGATTCCCCCTGTCTAGGGTAGGCGGGGGTTTATTGATTGTGGGGATCTGAATCTCCGGAAGCCATGGACTAAATTGCCGTTAATTACCCCTCGCCTTTGGAGCGAGAGAACCTCCGATTGACGGGTCAAACAGGTCATGCGAACTCAACGTGCAGTGTGTGTATGTCTTGAAAGGGTTTTGGATATATCGGGGGCCTCACAGAGTTTTACGGGGGACGTGTTTTGATGTGGAGTGCATAAAAAATGGTTGGAGGAGCGTCTTAAAGACGTGTGCATGGCACGTGGGCGCATGGTGCCCACGGGTCACATGCTTGGCATGTGAGCGCTTGGCGTCCGCTGGTCACGTGCACAGCACGTGGGCACTGGGTGCCAGCAGGTCATGTGCGCAGCACGCGACCGCGAGGCGCCCGCGGGTCACGTGCGCTGCATGCGACCACTAGGCGCTGAGCGGGTCACGTGGGGCGCACGTGGGTGCTATAGTGCCCGCGGGTCACGTGCCTTGCAAGCGATTGCGGCTCACGTGCACTGCACGCAATCGCGGAACGTGCGTGCACGTGGGCGCTTTAGTGCCCGTGAGTCACGTGCGCGCTTTAGTGCCTGGGGTTACGTGCGCTGCATGCGGCCATTGGGCGCTTTAGCGCCCGTGGGTCACTTGCTCGGCACGTGATCGCTAGGCACCCAAGGGTCACGTGTGCGGCATGCGACCGCTGGGCGCCCGCGGGTCACGTTCACGGCACGCGACCGTTGGGCGCCCGCGGGTCACGTGTGCAGTACGCGACCCCGAGGAACACCAGCAGGAAGGGGCTTAGCCCCTAGGTTGTGGAGTTGAACTCCCAAGGGGTTTTGGAGTTGAACTCCTAACAGAAATTTAATTTATGGAGTTAAACTCCAACAGATCTAGAAAGGAGTTAAACTCTTAGGAATGTTTGGCTCTTCTTTTGAGCCTTGGATCCTCCCAACGTGGGATTTTTGGAGATGGGTCTCCTTCTTCTTCCTCTCGGTTGGCCGGCTCTTGGGGGAAAGGGGAGTGAGATTCAAAATCTCCTTTTTAAAGATTTGATGGGAGATCCGAGCTCCCCTTTTTAGGTTTTGCGGTGAAAAACTACTTCTTTTTGAGAAAGAAAGAGTAAAACTTTTAATTTAATTCAAAAAGAGGAAGAAGGTTTTAGACTCTTGAGAAAGAGAAAGGAGGCACAAACCCTAGAATTTTGGGGAGAATGAATTGTATACTTTATTTCATCATCATGTTATCTTTTATAGGCTACACACTTTACATATATCCCCTTGGGCTTTACAAAATAACATTTTGCCCATCCCATGCCTCATGTGCTCATTTCTTTTGCACATGAGCCATGGGTTTTACAAAATTTGGCTTTATGCCCATTTTTCTTACATTTATTCATAAAATAAAATAAAATAAATACACCAAAATTATTTATTACAAAATTTTATTTGGCCCACTTGATCTGTGCTTGGGCCCACTTGGTTTGGGGTTGACATTGATTTTGACTTGGTCAACCGGGGTGTAAATTTTGACCCCAACAAGAGCGGTGATGACAGTTTCGTCCCGGTGCTCGGGAACTTCGAGAAGAGCATTGTAGAAGCGAGTGACGTATCCTTTAAAGGATTCCTTGTCCCCGCTCTTTATGGTGAAGAGGTAATCGACAATCCTTTTCTGTCACGCCCCGCTTCCCGGTGTACGGCGAAGGGGACGCGACGAAGTCCGCTACGTATATACTCAGAAGTACATACGCTAAGCGTATCTAAGCAATATAAAATAAATACAGAAGAGACAAGAGATAATAAAAATAGCAAATTTTATTTATTATAATTCTTTTGTACAATGCATGAAAAGGAAATACAACTGAAATAAAAAATACCTAAACAGTGGCACAACAGGAAATGAAAAATACAGAAAGGAAAAGTGTACAATGAAACTAAAGTGCTGGGTCTTCGGCAAACTGCTCTAAGTCTTCTTGAGAGGGCTCGATCTCCGCCGAGTCCAAACCACCTGACGACATTCAAGGAAGAAAGAAATAAAATGTCGTCAGTGAACAGGTCGCTCGGTAAGTCCCAAAAATAAGGGAAGAATAGAATAGACAGAGAGTAAGAGAGAGAGAGAGATAGAGAGTTGCTTTTAATGTTGTATTATATTGTTGTAATGTTGTATTAACGCTGTTGTTTGTAGCTTGGTACAGAAGAATGCCAGTGTATACGAGAGGGGTCTCTATATGCTAGAGACCAGGGCAAACGGAATATAGAGTACAAGGCTCCGTTAGAAGGCCCGGAACAACAGCAATTGGATTCATGTTAGGTGTCTTAAATCTGACCGTCTCGTGCCACTTTTAACATCTTCCGTACCAATCTACCCCTTAAACCCCGCGATGTCTTGTTTGTATTGTTATCTTGTAAATTGTATTGATTGTAAGATTGATTGACTGACTGACCGAAACCATGATATCAGGAAACGGTTGTAACCGTAGAGTCATGTAAATGGAATATTGGGAATCATGTAAAAGGAATATATATCCATGGTTCGGTTCAGTCAAGTTGTATAAATTGATAATTGAATTCATGGATTCATGTATTCATATTGAATTGGAATATTGTATATTGTAGGTTGACTTGAATCATATTCAAGTCAGATTAATCAGACTCAAACCCGAGTCAGACAATCAGAAATGTGAATCGAAGTCTTATAATTGCTAGGGTCCTTAGGGTAATTTATAAAACTTGAGGGGATTTTATGTAAAAATACTTTTATATACTTTTCAAAATACACCTCAAGTATTCATTACTCGTATTTAGAGTTGTAATGAATGTGGATTTTATATTGTGCCATTTCTAGTGAAAATATCCTATAAATAAGGGTATTTATCTGTAATATTGATTTATTTGAAGTTCATGGTATTTTAGTGTAAAATTTATTCTTGTGATTTTTAGAAAAAGGTGGAATATTTATATTATAATAAAATAGATATTTAAATGATAAATATACATATATTTATACAAAAATAATTTTAATTAATATTTTATATTCCAAAAATCTTATTTTCTTAATGTGTCGTATTTTAAACCTTTCGAGACCGAATGCTCCTTGCGGAGGTCTGAATCTCGCACTATTAGCCCGAGGGTGTGCGATAAACCGCATGATCCCGAACGGGTTTCCCAAAAATAGGTTGTAGCGGCACTTTGCAAAGATTGTAAAATACTAATCTTTTAGAAAACGGTTTTATAAAGTAAAAAGTATTTATTTGCAAAGTGTAATTTTCCGTATTTTAGATTCTAGGGTTTCCTAAGCCAATTAGCCTATTTCTAAATGGTCTAAACGACAAGTCGTTAGAAGCCTCAAATCGCCTCTTCACCGCCAATTGTGGCCAGGTAAGTACAAGTGAGGAAGGAGGGATCCGCTCACGAATCGTGAGACGGGCCTTTTAAAGTTACCTTTGCTCACTTGCCTAGCCTACACACCACAAAATCAGGTTTAGATAAATGATCGATGTCCACAACTTATCGTGTTTTCCTAATAAGAGCTATTTATTTAAAAGTGTATCAAATCTAAAACTTTTAAGAATTGATTTTATTAAGAATATGGCATTTAAATGAAAGTATTGTTTTATCGTATTCTAAGTTTTGATGATATCGTTTTGGGGTTGTATTTGCGTGTGTGTGGGGGTAGGTCATTACCTCATGCTCTACTTTAAATGTATAGCAAAATTAAGGGGTTAAATGTGAAATCGAAACATGATGGTATTAAAGTGAAAAATACGATAAATTGAAAAGGATATCATTTCATGTGACGAAACTTGTTCAAATTGATTTTTAAAAGTTTAATAGTCAAGATAAAGATGTTTAAACATGAATGTATTGATGAGAAGTGAATTTTTATAGAAAACCGAATCGGAAATCGGATTTGTTCCGATTCCGTCGGGTTTCGTAATTTCGTATTTTAGAGAAATAGAAATGGGGATAGAATGGGACTTACGGGTTCGATTAGGCAAAGAAGTAAAGGGGGGACTAGAGAGGTTGCCGAGGCGTTGCTTCGTCGCCGGTTGTTCCTAAAAACGTCGCCGGAATTTCCGCCGGAATTTCGTCGGAGCTTCGCCGCGCACTTGTTTTCAAATTACACAACTCTTGGAAAAATTTTGAGAGAGTGAGCTTAGGGTTTTGGGATGAGAGGGTAGAGGGTAAGGGGTGTATTTATAGGGTAGGCTAGGGGTAGGGTAGGTGAAGGGTTTTTAAATAAAAAAATGTAAAAATGTATAAAATCATTAAAAATTGGAGTAAATAGGGTATATGAAAGGTTTTAATGTAAAAATGTACTGAAAAAATCATTAAAATGGAGTAAATGGGGATTTCAAAGGTCTCTGAAACCGATCTAGGAATTTGAAGTGTACAGGGGGGTTTAGAAGATGAAGAGACACAATATTGAAGAAGGGAACTCGGTAGTCCGGACGAGTCCGGCCGGCGGCGCCGTCCCGAGTCGGTCTGTCCGTCGGCCGACTCGGCCGAGTCAGGCCGAGTCAGGGCATGGGGAGGTTGGGGGTCGTCTAGTGTAACCTCTGGTATATTTAGTTTTTAAAGTGTAGTTGGAAAATCTGGAGTTATCTTGTGTGGACTGTTGGGCTTCCATAAAATTTAAAACAAAATAAATATTAAAAATAATGTGGGGCATGGGATTTGAACTCTGGTGGCTTGGTTCAGCAATGCAAGGTATTACCAATGAGCTACAAGCTCCTTCTTGTAATCAAATTTCTAATTAATTACTTAAGTCTTGTGCTCAGGCAATAAATACCCCTTTAAGGATTTTGAAAACAAACAATTTAAAAATTTGTATGGAAAAAGTGTATAAGAAAATTATGGTTGTTACATTCTACCCTCCTTATAAAAATTTCGTCCTCGAAATTTGTAAAAGGAAAGTGTAACAAATCCAAGGAAAGTTTGGTGCTGGTGTACTGACAGTATGTGAAAAATAACAGGATGGTGCAAGGGTTTTAAAAATGTGAAGAATGTGTGAAGGAATGAAAGAATATGAAGGTTTTAGTAATATTGTAAAAGAGGTGAGGGAATTTTGGGTTAGGACAGATTCAAGGTATATGATTCAAAGAACATGAAATTGTAAGATTCAAGGAACATGATTGTAAAGAATGTTTTAGTTGCTGGTTCTTGTGTTTTATATTACTTAGGGTTCCATACAGCTCTGACCTGCATGGGCCACAAACAAAACCTGTCACGCCCCGCTTCCCGGTGTTCGGCGAAGGGGACACGATGAGGTTCGCTACGGATATACTCAGAAGTACATACGCTAAGCGTATCTAAGCAATATAAAATAAATACAGAAGAGACAAGAGATAATAAAAATAGCAACTTTTATTTATTAACATTCTTTTGTACAATGCATGAAAAGGAAATACAACTGAAATAAAAGATGCCTAAACAGTGGCACAACAGGAAATGAAAAATACAGAAAGGAAAAGTGTACAATGAAACTAAAGTGCTGCGTCTTCGAAAAACTGCTCCAAGTCTTCTTGAGATGGCTCGATCTCCGCCGAGTCCAAACCACCTGACGACATTCAAGGAAGAAAGAAATAGAATGTCGTCAGCGAACAGGTCGCTCGGTAAGTCCCAAAGATAAGGGAAGAATAGAATAGACAGAGAGTAAGAGAGAGAGAGAGAGAGAGTTGCTTTTAATATTGTATTATATTGTTGTAATGTTGTATTAACGCTGTTGTTTGTAGCTTGGTACAGAAGAATGCCAGTGTATACGAGAGGGGTCTCTATATGCTAGAGACCAGGGCAAACGGAATATAGAGTACAAGGCTCCGTTAGAAGGCCCGGAACAACGGCAATTGGATTCATGTTAGGTGTCTTAAATCTGACCGTCTCGTGCCACTTTTAACATCTTCCGTACCAATCTACCCCTTAAACCCCGCGATGTCTTGTTTGTATTGTATCTTGTAAATTGTATTGATTGTAAGATTGATTGACTGACTGACTGAAACCATGATATCAGGAAACGGTTGTAACCGTAGAGTCATGTAAATGGAATACTGGGAATCATGTAAAAGGAATATATATCCATAGTTCGGTTCAGTCAAGTTGTATAAATTGATAATTGAATTCATGGATTCATGTGTTCATATTGAATTGGAATATTGTATATTGTAGGTTGACTTAAATCATATTCAAGTCAGATTAATCAGACTCAAACCCGAGTCAGACAATCAGAAATGTGAATCGAAGTCTTATAATTGCTAGGGTCCTTAGGGTAATTTATAAAACTTGAGGGGGTTTTATATAAAAATACTTTTATATACTTTTCAAAATACACCTCATGTATTCATTATTCGTCTTTAGAGTTGTAATGAATGTGGATTTTATATTGTGCCATTTCTAGTGAAAATATCCTATAAATAAAGGTATTTATCTGTAATATTGATTTATTTGAAGTTCATGGTATTTTAGTGTAAAATTTATTCTTGTGATTTTTAGAAAAAGGTGGAATATTTATATTATAATAAAATATATATTTAAATGATAAATATACATATATTTATACAAAAATAATTTTAATAAATATTTTATATTCCAAAAATCTCATTTTCTTAAGGTGTCGTATTTTAAACCTTTCGAGACCGAATGCTCCTTGCGGAGGTCTGAATCTCGCACTACTAGCCCGAGGGTGCGCGATATACCGCACGATCCCGAACGGATTCCCCAAAAATGGGTTGTAGCGGCACTTTGCAAAGATTGTAAAATACTAATCCTTTAGAAAACGGTTTTATAAAGTAAAAGGTATTTATTTGCAAAGTGTAATTTTCCGTATTTTAGATTCTAGGGTTTCCTAAGCCAACTAGCCTATTTCTAAATGGTCTAAACGACAATTCGTTAGAAACCTCAAATCGCCTCTTCACCGCCAATTGTGGCCAGGTAAGTACAAGTAAGGAAGGAGGGATCCGCTCACGAATCGTGAGACGGGCCTTTTAAAGTTACCTTTGCTCACTTGCCTTGCATAGACACCACATAGTCAGGTTTAGATAAACGATCGATGTCCACAACTTATCGTGTTTTCTTAATAAGAGGTATTTATTTAAAAGTGTATCAAATCTAAAACTTTTAAGACTTGATTTTATTAAGAATATGGTATTTTAATGAAAGTATTGTTTTATCGTATTCTAAGTTTTGATGATATTGTTTTGGGGTTGTATTTGCGTGTGTGTAGGGGTAGGTCATTACCTCGTACTCTACTTTAAATGTATAGCAAAATTAAGGGGTTAAATGTGAAATCGAAATATGATGGTATTAAAGTGAAAAATACGATAAATTGAAAAGGTTATCATTTCATGTGACGAAACTTGTTCAAATTGATTTTTAAAAGTTTAATAGTCAAGATAAAGATATTTAAACATGAATGTATTGGTGAGAAGTGAATTTTTATAGAAAACCGAATTGGAAATCGGATTTGTTCCGATTCCGTCGGGTTTCGTAATTTCGTATTTTAGAGAAATAGAAATGGGGATAGAATGGGACTTACGGGTTCGATTAGGCAAAGAAGTGAAGGGGGGACTAGAGAGGTTGCCGAGGCGTTGCTTCGTCGCCGGTTGTTCCTAAAAACGTCGCCGGAATTTCCGCCGGAATTTCGTCGGAGCTTCGCCGCGCACTTGTTTTCAAATTACACAACTCTTGGAAAAATTTTGAGAGAGCGAGCTTAGGGTTTTGGGATGAGAGGATAGAGGGTAAGGGGTGTATTTATAGGGTAGGCTAGGGGTAGGGTAGATGAAGGGTTTTTAAATAAAAAAAATGTAAAAATGTATAAAATCATTAAAAATTGGAGTAAATAGGGTATATGAAAGGTTTTAATGTAAAAATGTATTAAAAAAATCATTAAAATGGAGTAAATGGGAATTTCAAAGGTCTCTGAAACCGATCTAGGAATTTGAAGTGTACAGGGGGGTTTAGAAGATGAAGAGACACAATATTAAAGAAGGGAACTCGGTAGTCCGGACGAGTCCGGCCGGCGGCGCCGGCCTTAGTCGGTCGGTCCGTCGGCCGACTCGGCCGAGTCGGGCCGAGTCAGGGCATGGGGAGGTGGGGGGTCGTCTAGTATAACCTCTGATATATTTAGTTTTTAAAGTGTAGTTGGAAAATCTGGAATTATCTTGTGTGGACTGTTGGGCTTCCATAAAATTTAAAACAAAATAAATATTAAAAATAATGTGGGGCGTGGGATTTGAACTCTGGTGGCTTGGTTCAGCAATGCAAGGTATTACCAATGAGCTACAAGGTCCTTTTTGAAATTAAATTGGTAATTAATTACTTAAGTCTTGTGCTCAGGCAATAAATACCCCTTTAAGGATTTTGAAAAAAAAAAATTTAAAAATTTGTATGGAAAAAGTGTATAAGAAAATTAGGGTTGTTACAGCTTCTGTCGTCTGTTCCCGGCTAAATGTCCGAGGAACTGGGCGGCCAGCTCATCAAAGGTAGAGATGGAGGGTGGCGTGGGTCCTCGGAACCAGTCTCGTCCAGCCCGGATGAGAGTGGCGGGAAATGCTCGGCATTGGGCAGCGTCGGAGTTATCCTGGAAGCTCATTCCCACCGTGAATGCGTCCAGATGGTCCTTCGGGTCGGACTCCCCATCGAAGAGGGCTACCTTGGGAGGTTTGTTTCTGGACGAGACGTGTACGGCGAGCAACTCTTCGGTGAAGGGCTTTGTAAGCGAGTCGGCAGCATACGGCCCCCTCGCTCGGCGGGGGACCCTCTCGATATATACCCTCAATTTTCTTTTCGAGGGCGTCGAGACGATTGTGGTACCCCGAGGATTCGCCGTGGTCGGAGTAGTGGCCATTCCCGCTTGTAGCCTGCGCCCGGCTACGACTCCGGTTCCGTTCT
Source organism: Agapanthus africanus (assembly GCA_030015575.1). NCBI lineage: Eukaryota > Viridiplantae > Streptophyta > Magnoliopsida > Asparagales > Amaryllidaceae > Agapanthus > Agapanthus africanus. The sequence continues at coordinate 895,833,755 of CM057339.1, read as the reverse complement.
ATCAAATTCCTCATGTCCCCGGGGAGGTCCTTCTTGAGTCCTCACGGCGAGTGCCGTTCGTGCGGTCCCGTCGAGGGAGGGGATGTCGGTCATGCCTGGGTGCAGGAGAGCTGACCGATACCTCCTCGGAAGGACGGGAACGCGATGGGCCTCAGAGCGATGAGCTCTTTCACGAGACCACGGTGTGGGGCTATGTGGCGCGCAACGGGTCATAGAATCGGTCGCCGCAGGGGATCTGTTGTCGCCGGAGTGAGCAAGACGTTGTTCAGTGGTGCCAGTGTGGGCTGCGTCATCCCTCCCTCTGTGGTGGTCATGATCCCCTGGCGGGGGAACGACGACCTGGGGGGCTAGGCCCGCCATTTGGATGCGGACAAGGTCATCCACTATGGACGCGAGCTTATCGATCCTTGCCGAGAGGGCGTCGATGGCATTCGGTGGGGGAGTAGATCCGTCCGCGTCTCCATTATGGGGAGGGCAACGACTTATGCTGGGACCGCCATGGTCTTCGCTCGCCATATAGTCGAGAGCGGAAGATCAACTTTTGATGGGTGGAAAAATTTCTGATTCCCACAGACGGCGCCAACTGATGGAGGTATGGATCTCTTTCAGATGTTGTCCACCGTCGATCTGTCGCAAGCGTTGATGAACGGCTGAGATTGGATTTGATGGTTGCCTCCTTGAGCGTGTGGATCTCAGTGGGCTTGTTTTGAGGCGAAACCAAGCAATCTGCAAAAGAAGTCCCCGGGTGGTTATACCACCGTGGACCCTCCGACGATCAAGTTAGCCGTGGTATTTGAGCAGAGTAGCGGCTTATTGGAATGAAATTGCCTCACCTGAGTCGTCTGGGAGAGCGGTTTTTATAGCGGTCACATGGAGCGAGCTGGCGCGAGATATCCGTCGTCGGTTACGCCCCTGGCGTTACGCTCGCATGAATGACGGGATCCCCCTGTGAATGACGAGATACGCTCGTTAATGGGGGATACGATGGCGTGGAACGCGGGATCGTGGGGCGGCGGATATCTCGCTCCTAGCGAGATACGCGGAGCCGTGGTGGAGGCGCTTGGGCTCCGTGTTCTTGGTTGCTCGGCAGAACCGGGGAGGCTTAGCTCGGTGGGAAGCTCGGAGGCGAACGCGAGGCCGAGGAAGATCGGTTCTGTGATAGCTCGGAGGCGAGCAAGGAGGGCCGAGGAAGCTCAGCATGCAGGAGGGCTCGGAGGTGAACCGATGGTTATTTGTATGGCGAGCATATCAGTGTTCAGGGATCCATCGAAGGTCGGGTCATGCCTCGGGATGATAGCCCGGGCGACGCCTCTAATGTATGATACTTGTCCTGTTTCCGTGAGCCCCGGGACACGTTATCTGCCGCGTGTCATGATCCGGGGTGTTCCCACCTATGAGTATCATAAAAAACCAGGCAAAATACGGGATTACTAGGAGATCGTCAAGAATTAGATGCTTAAGAAACTCGAAAGAATATAGAGGAAGATAAAGACCTAAGAATAGGAGGAAATGAAGATTTTTTGAATGGTCTTGGCGGAACCAACCTAAGTTGGATACTAGACGGGGAAAGGCAACCGAGAGTGCTTGTTTAGTAACCTTAATTTTTTGGAGGCGATTTTTGGAAATACCGTTTCTTTTAGGATGGTATATCATAAAAAAAGTCATGTCGGTTTTTTTATTGGCGGAAAATAATTAGATTGGTCGAGAAAGAACATACATCAGCACACCTGAATATAAAAATTTATAGAAATTTTATTAGAATAACTCATTTGCAGTGGGTAGAACCGGATATAATTTATTGTTTTTAGGCAAACCCGTTATATAAACAATACTTGACGCCTATCAGAATAAACCGGTTGATCTATTCAAACTTTAATTGGCTACGGAGGAAATATGTTTCTTATGTGTGTGGCGTGGACGAATATTACATCGCAAAAAATTATTTATTTATTTCTTCATATAGGTCATTCTACGTCTTAAAAATTGGTAAAGAGAGGATATCACGAGAACTTAATACCAATGCCGCATATAGTTGTTTAGGCATACGAGCTTTCGAAAACAATATAATTTCATCTATGTGAAATGAGGTTAACGGAGCTAAGATATGCCGGAGCTAAGTTATCTAGGAAATGTAAGAGAAGGAAGATAAACACATCCAACTATAAAAAGATATAACTTAAAAACAATGGGGTCTATCTCCTTTTCTCTTCTCACATAGTTTAGATAACTTAGCTAAGATATTGCTTAGCTCTCCATTCTTTATTGCATGGGCAAAACATGTGACATAAAACCTTCAACATAGAAAAAGCAAATCCAAAGAGAATAATTGAAGGCATGCACCCTTTTTTAGATGATTATATAACGATAAATGCTTAAAATTTCATAGCTTTAAATCCATTGACCTGGCGTGCACAAAATCAATGGTTGATACAAGATCGGCTAATAAAAATTTCGTCAAAAAAAATGTTGCTGGATTGGAATTTTTATTTTATTTTCACACATATCGCAAAGGTTTTGTCCTCCGCTATTTTTGCAAGGTTTATTAAAGATATAAAAGGCCAATATCATATGAGGGACAAATCCCTGATATTGTTGTCGTTATATATAATATAAAACCCTACTTCAAGCTTTTGAGCTTGATTCAAGCTTTTGCCCTTCCTAAATTTGCCTCTCATGCTTGCTTCAATATCATTTTTGTCCTCACCTTTAAATCATCCTCACAATTGGCTTCGGCCTCTCCTTAAGCTTAGCTTTGCATCTGATCCCTCGTCTTTCATTATGAGTTTACTGTCATTTTATTCAACCCATTTTTGGTCATTAAATTTTTATTTGGTCATTTATCTTTCATTATGGGTTCATCCTGATCTTTCTTTGTTTTCCATTAATGATAATATGCAAAAATATATTTGATACGATCTCATAGTTTTTACTATGGATTTGTCCTAATCTATCTATGTTTTCATTAATGAATAGGCCGCATATATGTTTGGTGAAAAAATCATAACACTGTATAAGATCTTATGCATCTTATTTTTTTTATTATAAATCTCGCATCGATATAATTGTTCAAGAAACTAATTCATATGTGTAAGTTTTTTTAGTTTCTGATAAATTATCATGGCATTGATTAAGAACTTGTGCATGTTATTTGGTTTAAGTTTTTATCCAAAAAATAATGATGTTTGAAAATAGAGTTAAAAAAACTAATAACATTGGGTTTTAGCTTTATATGGTCTCTCAACTTTCATTATGAGTTTGTCGTAATTTTTTTCAGCTCTTTAAATTTGTATTTTGGTTTTTAGATTTCATTATGGGTTAATCCTATTTTTTTTTGGGTTTTTCATTAACGATGGGATGCAAAATATATTTGATGAGATATCATGGCTTTTATTATGAAGTTGTCTTAATATATCTATGGTTTCATTAGAGAATAGGCTCCATGTAGATTTGATGAAGTCTTATAAGTCATAACACCGTATAAGAACTTATGCATCTCATATTTATTTTCATAAATTTCGCATGGATATAACTATTCAAAAAAATAATTTTTATGTGCAGCTTATTTCATTTCTGATAAAATCTCATAGTATTGTATACAAATTTATGCATACTATTTTGTTTAAGTTTTTATTCCAAAAAACAATGATTTCTGAAAATAGATTTTTGAAAAATTATATTTTTTCCTTTTCTTGATATAAAAAGAATTGATATCTCCATTTTCGATACGTCGATTGTCCCAGGAATTTCAAATTTGATTTAGCGTTCATTATACCTATCTAAAAGAACAAGGGTGGCATTCAAAATTACTTAAATTATTGTGAAATAAAACTTATGTGTCATATCACTATGAAGTTTTGGAAGAGTGTGATTCAACACGGGCTAAGAAGGATGTTAAGATAATAGAGAACTGGTTTGGGTTCATGCCTGGACGATCGACGACAGAGGCTATTCATTTATTTCGTCAACTTGTCGAACGTTTTCGAGAGAGAAAAAGAGATTTGCATATGATATTTATTGACTTAGAGAAAGCGTACGATAAAGCATATAGAGAGGTATTATGAGAGACAATGATGAAGAAGAGAGCCCCGGTCAAGTATATTGACATAATCAAGGATATGTACAATGGAGTGGTGGCAAATGTCAGAACTTGCGACGGCCTAACGAGTGATTTTCCGATTACAATTGGTTTACATCAAGAATATGCATTAAGTCCATTCGTGTTTATCATTGTGATGGATGAGCTTATTAGAATTGTCCAGAATAAGGTACCTTAGTGTATGATATTCGCCGATGATATTGTTCTGATAAATGAGACGAAAGCAGGGGTTAATACCAAATTGGAGTTATGGAGGAAAACGTTGGAATCTCGGGGTTCAGATTGAGCAGGTCCAAGACAGCATATATGCAATACAAATTTAGCAAACAAAGAAGTGGAGACCATAACGCTATAACACTGGATGGGCAAGAGATATTGCTACGACCCCAAATTTCTTATACCATCCATTTTGTTTTAATTAATAAAAGGCGTTGTTTTCTGATCTTGAATCGAATTATAAGTAATTCTTATAAAATAATTGCAAGAAACAATTTGTAGCTTATTGGTTAAGCCTTTGCATTACTATCGCATAACCCGCGTGTTTGAATCCATACTTCCCCAATTATTTTATTTAAATTCTTTTTGTCGTTTTAGAGTTCTCGACATTTTCACGGGCGATTCACGGAGTTACAAAAAGCTGCGGACGAAAAGATATACAAAACGGACCCAACAATGCGAGATGAGACCAAGACCCATACCTCGGACCCAATGGTCGGTTCTGCCCTTTTTGCGATTTGGACGGTTGGTTCTGTCCTTTTTGCGATTTGGACGGTCGGTGCTGCCCTTTTTGCGACATGGACGGTCGGTTCTGCTCCTTTTGCGACTTGGACGGTCGGTTTATGCCCTTTTTGCGACTTGGACGGTCGGTTCTGCAATTTTAGCGATGTGGACGGTCGGTTCTTCCCTTTTTGTGACTTGGACGGTCGGTTCTGCCCTTTTTGCGACTTGGACGGTCGGTGCTGCCATTTTTGCGACATGGACGGTCGGTTATGCCCTTTTTGCGACTCGGACGGTCGGTGCTACCATTTTAGCGACGTGGACGGTCGGTTCTGCACTTTTTGCGACTTGGACGGTCGGTGCTGCCAATTTAGCGACGTGGACGGTCGATTATGCCCTTTTTGCGACTTGGACGGTCGGTGCTGCCAATTTAGCGACGTGGACGGTCGGTGTTTCCATTTTTGCGACTTGGACGGTCGATGCTGTCATTTTTACGACTTGGACGGTCGATGACTTGCTCCGCTTCTTACGGTGTCGGGATTTGATTTGACTTGCTCCGCTTTCTGCGGTGTCGGGGTTGAAGTTGACTTGCTCTGCTTCTTACGGTGTCGGGGTTGATTTGTTTGATTTGATTTGTTTCAGAAGTTCCCTACATATCCAGTGGGACTTTCGAGCTTAAAAGTGCTGCCGGGTGGGATTTTGATTTGATCTGTTTGATTTCTGCCTTATTTGGCGGGATTTTTGAATTTGAGAGGAACTTGGAATTTGGATTTTGTTTGGCATCAGTATTGCTGCACTGGAATAATGCCATGAGCAATTCATCATTTTCCCCGAGAGGACTTGGGATTTGGTTTTTGGGTCGGTATCAGCATTGCTGCACTGGAATAATGCCAGGAGCAACTCATCATTTGCCCCGGGAAGACTTGGGATTTAGTTTTTGGGTCGGCATCAGCATTGCTGCTCTGAAATAATGCCAGGAGCAACTCATCATCTGCCGTTAGGAAAACTTAGGGTTTAGGTTTTGGGTCGGCATCAGCACCGCTAACACTGAAGCAATGCCAGGAGCGACTCATCATTTGCCGTAAGGGGATTTCCTTCATTCACAGTTTAACGACTTAGGGGTCATCTGTTCCCAGTTTAACGACTTAGAGGTCATATGTTCCCAGTTTAAAGACTTAGGGGTCTATTGGATAGGAAGTTTGGAATTTTGGGGTAGGGGTCGGCATCAGCGTTTCTAACACTGGAGCACAAGTGCCAGGAGTGTTCCCGCCAAAATTTTGGCTTACAACCTACGCCCTTATAAAAAAAAAATTAATAATAAAATAAATAATAATAATAATAATAAAATAATAAAAAAAGCTCCACATCCAAATAATGTAAATGTCTCAGCGCTGAGAGTCAACGACTCTGTTGTAGCGCACCACGTGCAAAGCACGTGTGCACGCCAGCGCAAGCTGCGCTGCGCGCCACGTGTCAAACGTAGGTGCACTAGCGCAAAGTGCACTGCGCTCTGAGCAGCGCACCACGTGCAAAGCACAGGTGCGCCAGCGCTGGAATTATAAAATTCCCCACCGTTAGATCAAAAGATCTAATAATAATGATAAATCATTAATTAATCAGAATTAAAATTCTGTTATGGAAAGATTTTCTCAATCTTGTTAAAAACAAGAAGATTGCCTTCTGTAAAACAGGAGCCCTAGGATCAAAGATCCAACGGTGGGAAATATTTCCAAATCAATCAGAGAAAGATCTCTTAAACTGATTCAACAAATCATTTGGCCTTATATAAAGGCCCCTAGACTTCAAGTCTCAGAGATAGAAAGGGAGTGAGAAAACCCTCTAAAAACTTTGAGAAAAAACTCAAAGAGAAAGAAGAGCAAGCTCTTAGAAAAAAGAAGATCATTTCTTTATCTTCAAGGTAAAGAACTAGTTCTTGAACAACAGAGATGAAATCATCTCGTAAAAAGAAGAACCATTTTCTAAAAAGATCATAGATCTACAAAAGACCAAGGTCTTTGATAAAAAGAAAAAGATCAAAAGATCTAATAAAAAAGAAAATAAAAGAAGTATTTACTTCATTCATAGATCCTTGATCTACAAAGGCAGAGCCCTTTTTATAAAATAAGAACTTTTGTTCTTGAATCTTGAGGCAAAGCCTCCTTTAAGAAAAACATAAATTTGTTCTTTGAATTTAAATTTGATCAAATGCGCTTTGCGCTATTGGAAAGTTCCCTGCACTCATGAATTGCGCTTTTGCGCTTCTTGGACCGGCGCTCAGCGCCAAAACATGCCACGTGTCAACCAAAGACACAATCTGCGCTTTGCGCTTCTGAAACAACGCACTGCGCTCATGAACTAGCGCTCAGCGCCAAGCGCGCCACGTGTCACTCACTGGCGTGCCAACAAACAAGCGCAATGCGCTAATAAACTAGCGCTTAGCGCTAAGCGCGACACGTGTCCCCTTCGTGTGTGCTACCCGACAGAAGCGCAATGCGCTCTTTAACTGGCGCAAAGCGCCTGATGCGCCATGTGGCGCATTGTCAGAACACACTTTGTTCTGATGAAGACAAAAGATGTCAGAACTCAATATATAGCATTATTAAAAGGGTCGAGCCCAAATGAAGACTTAACAGCCAGAACAACAAAAAATATTAAACATTTTAATTGGACTTAGCCCAACTCTGGCCATAAGTACTCAACTTATATTGAACTGAGCACATCTTCTCACAAATATTCAACTGATCTCAGTCCCAAACTGGGCTACAGAACTTTCAACCAACTCCCATCGGTTCGAGGGTATATCTCGTTACTCCTCTGATATTTGTCGTTGTAATCCTTCAACGTCTTCAGAGAGGTGATGGGTCCCGATGACCACACATTTCTACGGACTGTGGGGTCTTTAAACTCATGGACTACGATGTCCTTAAACCTTGTAGACTACGATGTCTTTAAACCGGACTGTGGGGTCCTTAAACCCATGGACTACGATGTCCTTAACCTGGACTGTGGGGTCCCTTTAAACCCATGGACTGTGATGTCCTTAACCTGGACCGAAATGTCCTTAAACTACCAATGGACCGAGATGTCCTTAAACTACCGATGGACCACCATGTCCTTAAACTGGAAATTGACCGCAATGTCCCTAAACTAAACAACAGAGTTCAAATGCTCTTTGGTTGGATCTAAATGATCCTGTTAAGTTGATCTTAGTCTAAAATTAGAATAACGTATCCTTAACAAACGTCTAAGTTGATCTTAGCCTCAAATGAGACTAACGTATCCTTAAACCCAAACCAAAACCCAAATCTAAGAAGATACGGATTTGGGCTAATCCACGCCCTACGGGCGACAATATAAATTAGTCTCCGTATACAATCCACGGGCAACCACAAACAAAACAAACACACACGACACGAAGTGACCATTTGGAGAAGGAGAAAGTTGTTACCGCGATGCGGTAGCGTAATTAACTGCAGGGGCTTGCGCCTGCAGGGAAGAGCGTCCCCATAATCAAAAACCTCTCAAATGAAGGGGAATTTGACGAAGTCTGCTATATCGGCCGCATCCGTTTAAACCTTCGATACACGGTGCCATAAATCAACTTGGCATCTTCGGAGAGGTGGACAGATAGCACTAATTAGTATCTGTCCCCAAATTCAGGCAAGACGTTTGTCTTCCCGGTTTTCGGCGGTGAACAGGGAGCAATTCATCATTTGCCTTTTTTCTGTTGGGGAGCGATGTCTTAGGAGACAGGTTTAGGTCCCTATCACCTAAGACTTTTCAGTTTTATGAGCCGTAAGGGTCCCATAAAAGCATTTTCTCTTTACGAGTCGAAAGGATCTCGTAGGCGTATTTTCTCCCTAGGAGTCGTGGGGACCCCCAAGTGTGTTTTTCCTTTGTGAATCGTAAGGATCCCACGAAGGTGCTTTCTTACGAGTCGAGAGGATCTCGTAAGTTTTGTTCTCCTCATGTATCGTGAGGACACATGAGTGGGTCTTCCTAATATAGCATAATTCCAAGGCGGAGACCGACCACGTGACTGGTGATTGCGGTGGGGTATGGGTGTGATGAGGATTATTTGAGCCCGTGGATTGTATACGGTAGTCAACTTGGGGACCAACCGTAGGGCTGGGAGAATTTTGGGAAATTGGATTTTGGTTGGCGTCTGCGTCGCTGCACTGGAATATGGTACCAGAAGCAACTCATCATTCGCCGTTGGGATATGGATTTTAGTTGGCGTCTGCATCGCTGCACTAGAATATGGTACCAGGAGCGACTCATCATTCGCCATCTGGGGATTTGAATTTTGGTTGGCGTCTGCATTGCTGCACTGGAATATGGTACCAGGAGCGACTCATCATTCGCCATTTTTTTACCGCGATTGCTCTATCCTTTCAGCTTTTCTCATCGCGAAGGTTGCGATTGCCCTATCATTTCGGCTATTTATTCGCGGTTGCCCTATCATTTCGGCTTTATTTTTCATCTTTATTTTACTAGCTGATTTTTATTGCGAGTTTCCCTATCATTTCGGCTTTTCTTTTTTCTTTTATTTACACACACATTTTTTTCACATTCCCAGTTTAACGACTTAGGGGTCGTTTGTTCCCAGTTTAATGACGTGGCGGTCATCTGTTTTGTATGAAATTGGCGGTCGCTGCTTGACTGTTTGTTAACACGCCTTTAGACAGTTCTATCTCTCCTGCCTTGTATTGTTTTTCGACCTAATTTTTGAAGACGAAACAGTCCTCAATGGCATGACTTATCACTCTGTGATAAAGGCAATATTTGGGGTCGTCGGTCATATTCGCTTCTTGCGGTATTTTTGATTCTGGCAATTGTAGACCGTTTCTTAGGGCGTCTTTGAATATTTTACGAATTTTGTCCCTTCTGAAGGAATAGACCTTATCCAGCCTATTTTTCAGTAGAGATTCTCCTCCCCCTCCGAATACTGGCTTCCGAGGCCGGTTGGCATTAGGCCCGCTCATCCCTTGCTTATTTCGGTTAGCCGAAGTGTTAAAAGATTCAATATCGTCGGAACTTCCGCCTTTGCGATTATCGTCCTTTTGGTTTCTCCAGGACCTATTGTTATTTTGGGAATCAGAGGAGGACTCCTGCTTTGAGCGCTCCAATATCTGAACTTTCCTGGTCAGTTCTTGAAATGTTTTGAGACCCGCGGTGTATAGAAACGGGGCCATCCAATTGTTGAGATTTCCAACGAGGAGGCTGACAGATTGGTCCTGCTCTATTGGTGGTTCACATTTGACGGAGAGATTGCGCCATCGGGTTATAAAATACGTGCTGCTTTCGTTGTTCTTTGGCTTGGTCCTTACGAGATCGGCAATGGTGATCGCTGACACTCATGAACCTTTGTCAAAACAGAGATTCCATTTGGACGAAAGTAGTAACGGAACCATCCGGTGTGCTCGCGTACCAATCGAAAGTGACATCGGTCAGGCTATTAACAAACCGACGGAGGAGAAGCGCATCATTGCTCCCAATATTCCCGCATGAGTCTTTAAAATGGGCGACGTGCTGATTCGCATTTCCCATCCCATCAAATCTTCCGAATTTGGGGATGACATAGCCGCTAGGAAATTCTACCAGATCATACTGAGCAGGATATGGTCTCCCACTACTGCTGATATCTTTTTGCACTTCGGCTTCGGCTACCAATGTTTTGACTTTGTTGGCAACCAAATCCATGATTTGATCTTGAGTTAGCGGGCTACTATCATCGGTAGCCAAGACATTTCCCGAGATAGGATGCGACCGACTTTCATGCGGTCCACCCACCTTTGGATTCGAGGGAATAAGCGTCGGCTGTCTCGGGACACCGTTTCCCGGTTCATGAGCAGAACCCTGCGCTTGATTGGACGTCTGAGAGGCAACTTGGGTCATGAGCTGCATCACGACATTCGTCAAGTCTTCAATTTTGGTGTAAAGTTTGGCCATCTCCTTGTCTTTACTTCTGAGCTATTTTCGGAGCTCTTGGAAAAGTTGCTGCTCTGCGTTCTTGGGACGGAAGATTGGCTCATCTTCTCTTTTCGATCCCGACTCCTGATGAACCGAGGGATCTCTCTGCTTATCAGCCTCACTGGAAGGGTTTTTATTACTTTCCAGAGGAGGCTGGTCTTGAGAAGTGGCATCACATTCACACCAGATTGGATTTAAGATGTGGTGGCTCCGTCCTTGCTCTTGCTGCACGTGCCCACCATGTAGACAGTGTGGACCACATATCCAGCCGTCTCTTTATCTTTGGCGGTGTAACCCTATTCTTGGAAACTCATGAAGTTCAGCCTAGCATGAGCCCTAGCCCTTTTGTTGGCTCTGTATCTGAGTCTTTTCTATCTTAGCTTCTCAATTTTGAGGGCTTGGTGGACATCCGTTTTCTGGGAAGCTACCGTGAGTCGATTGATGAGGAACTTAGAGAAGATACCCCGATCGAGCAGTTGTCAGGGGCATCGCTAGAGCTTGCCTGAGATGCCTTGTTGCTTTATTAATGTTGATGGCCTTGCCCCCAGCTAGGGCTAAGGAAAGTCGTTCAAACACCGACTTGCATTTGGGTAGTGGTGCCTTCGAGATCACCACATTTGGCCTCCTGCCATTCGAGGCCGGTCTGTCTGTTACTGGAGCTTGAGAGGCTGGGATGGCGCTAGCTGGCACGAATAAAATAGAGCCAAATGGTAGCAGCAGCTCCTCCCACTGTCGCACGAGACAGGCCGGGAGGACCGTCCCGGCGTCCATCTTCATCGTGTAGGAGACGGGAGCCGTATTGAGAACCGAGATTATCCTTGGAAACATTTTGTTGCGTCCGAAGATTGCATTCGAAAGTCGTTAACCTGCAAATAGAGGCATTATTTCAGTACAGGCAATCAATGTATACGTTGATTAAGTTCGCATGAACGTTTAACCCGAAATATGGGAGGAGAGAAAAGGTCCCACCGGGCGTGCCAGAATCTCTAGGGTATTTTTCATCACCCCATTGAGATAGGAATACGCGCGCGCTTGTCAGGCGTACTACAGATTCCCCCTACCTAAGATGGGCTGGGGTTTATTGATCGTGAGGATCCGAATCTTCAGCAGCCGCGGACTAAGCTGCCGTTAATTACCCCTCGCCTTTGGAGCGAGGGAACTTCCGATTGACGGGTCAAACTGGTCATGAGAACTCAATGTGCAGTGTGCGTGTGTTGTGTTTTGAAGGGTCTGAGATATATCGGGGGCCTCGCAGAGTTTACGGGAGTCTCGCTACCAGGATAGCGAGCTGGGGGTCAAGGGGGCTAGCAGCCTCCTTGCGGGGTGCGGGGCAGCGCACGTTAGAAAAAATTTTCTAGCGGGGAAGGTAAATTTAGCGTGGAGTGTATATAAAATGAGGGGGGAAGCGTCATGGAGCAGGGTGCCAGCGCCTCACGTGCCGAGCACGTGAGCGCCAAGCGCCCGCAGAAGAAAGGACTTAGTCTCTGTGCTGGGAGCTGTGCTCCTGATTTGACTTCTGGATTTAAACTCCTAAAAAGAGATTAATTTATGGAGTTAAACTCCAACAGATCTTGAATGGAGTTAAACTCATAGAAATCTTTGGAAATGATTAAAGGGGGCCATTTTTTCTCCCCTTTGACCCTGGATCTTTCCATGATGGGATTTTTGGAGATGGGTTTCCTTTTTCTTCCTCTCAGTTGGCCGAATCTTGGAGAAAGGAAGGGTGAGATTTAAAAATCTTCCCTTTTTGAGATCTGATGGAAGATCTGAGTTCTCCTTCAAGGGTTTGATGGCGAAAAACTGTTTATTTTTGGAAAAGAAAGAGTTAAACTCTTGATTTAATTCAAAGAAAAGGGGAGAAGGTTTTAGAACCTTGAGGAAGGGGAAGGAGGCACAAAAACCCTAAATTTTTTTGAGAGAGAAAAATTTATCATTGATTTTTTCATCATGTTGCCTTTATAGGCTACACACTTTATATATAGCTTCTTAGGCTTTGCCAAATGGCATTTGTGCCACCCCATGCTTATGTGCTTGTTTCTTTTTTGCACATAAGCCATGGGGTTTACAAAATTTTGGCTTTCTGCTCAGTTTACATATATTTATTTCTAAAAATTACATTTATACTAATTTATTGCCTTCTTTTTGGTATGGAACCGGCCCCATCCATGCTTGGTCTTGACTTAGGTTTGGGCTCGGGCCCACTTGACTTGGGGTTGACCTTGGTTTTGACTTGGTCAGCTGGGGTGTAATTTTTGACCCCAACAAATACCATGTACTATTACTTTGCAAATATTATCTTATTGATAGGTTAATTGTTAAATTCAAGTTGTAGATCGTGCACGGGGTAACGACCTACCCCTTATGCACACTTTTATTTCATAGCACGTTTATATGTCATCACGTTTTTTTTCTAAAAGAATAATTTTTCGTTAAAATACCCTCAAGTTGAAAATACGGTTTTATCGATATACTTTTCCTTTGCAAATACGCCCCTGCAACCATAGTCAGGGGACTCGTTTATGGATAGTGTGGATCATCGCACATCTTAGGGATAGTAGAGTCGGATGCAGAACTTCTCATGGGGAATTCGGTTTCGAAAGGAAGAAAAATACGGATTTAAAAAAATAAAAATTTTAAAAAAAAGTTAAAATAAATTTAAAATAACTTAGTTCATATATTCATTTTTTTCATAGAAAAACAAATTTGTGAAAATTAGATTTTTGTAAAATGAAAGATTAAAGTTTTTAAGAAAATACCCTCAAGTTTCCAAAGATAGATTTTTCATAAAAATACCATAAACTTTTAAAAGTTAGGTTTTAATACTAAAATACCACAAAATATAAAATAATTTTTATAAAAACTTTTGACATTTTAATTAATAGATATATTTTACCAAAACACCCTCGAGGTTTATTTTAAAAAATAAATAAATAAACCATTTTACATAAAACCCTTCGAAAAATGCAAAAATGCAAATAAATATAATAAACAACTTGAATGAATATTTAAGGACCTTAGATTAATAATGAGTTAAGCAATATCAAATCTTTTGAGCCTCGGGGAGCGGGAGAAACTGGGTGCTTGTCTATCCAGATTAGATAACACTACAAATTAAAGGAATTATCAATTGCAATTGTCTTTGAAAAAGATACAAATCCTGTCGTTCATGTGCAGCGATAATGACACATGACAGGTTTTATTGGTGAAAACCGTATTTTCAATTTGAAGATATTTTAACGAAAATTGATTCTTTTAGAAAAAAAAACGTGAAGACATATAAACGTGTTATGAAATAAAAGTGTGTGTGAGGGGTGGGTCGTTACCCCGTGCATAATCTACAACAAGAGCTCAACAATTAACCTATCGCCAAGATAATATTTGCATAGTAATAGTACATGGTATTTATTTGAAACGATGTATTCTTTTATAATGTAACACGATTAAGATAACACTAGTATTTTAAAGTGATGAGTATGACATGTTTTGTAGGAATTTAGTTGTAACGACTCTGAACTTCATGTACAGAAATTTCTTGTTATTGTACAGAAAAGGGTATTTCAGCCTGTGTAAGAGTTAAAAATTATTTTTGTTAAATAAAAGCAAGAAGTAACTTGTAGCTTACTAGTAAAGCCTCTACACTGCTGTGTCATAGCATGTGCGTTCGATTCCCATCAGACCCAATTATTTTTTAGATTTTTTCTTTTTAATTTTTCGGAAGTCCAAGAGTTGCACGTGCAAAACACGGAGAAACGAATAGTTTCAGAAAAATCAAACAGGCGTAATGAGGTGTGCACACTGATTTCACCATGTGGCACGGATCTCGAGGTGATTGCCTAAATCTCGACTGCCCGTTTTCATCATTTGGCCGCTACCGACGGTCCAAGATGCCCCAAATCCCCCCGTGCTTTACATACTTGACCCTTCGACTCCCCTCAACTTCCCTGCACTGTTTGATTTTCCTGCAATCAAATAGAGACTCTTCAATTCACCATTTAACACCATTTAAATTCTTTTAGTCCATAATTTTAATTTCCAAACCCTAATTTTTCACTATAAATACCACCCCATGCCCTAGCTCTTCCCTATTCTGAAAATTCTAGGAAAAATTCTCTCAAACTCTCTAAATACCAAGTGGAGTTAAGTACCCCAAGTAGAGTAGCAAGCCAAACTCAACGACCGGAGCATCTCCGACGAAACCACGACCCTCAAGGGCTTCTTTGTTCTCTTACCAACCACCTAAAACCGTAAGTCCCTTCATCTCTATCCATTTCCACCACAAAACAAATTTCTAAAACAAATCGATAAAAGTGGAGTTATCTCCGATGTAATCTTCTTTTTAATTTTTGTAGTCCACTTGATAAACAACTTAGATCAAACTAACATCCTATATTAATCTTAACTTTATTTCCCATCATTTAGTTTTCAGTTTAACCAAAATTTCATGTGAAATAAACATATAACAAACCTTTTCATTAAAATACCATGAACTTTCTGCAGGGTGTTTTTCATCATCCCATTGAGATGGGAATACACGTCGCTTGTCAGGCGTACTACAAATTCCCCCTGCCTAGAGTAGACGGGGGGTTATTGCTTGTGTGGATCAGAATCTCCGGCAGCCGCGGACTAAACTGTCGTTAATTACCCCTCGTCTTTGGAGCGAGGAAACCTCCGATTGACGGGTCAAACCAGTCATGCGAACTCAATGTGCAGTGTGCGTGTTGTGTTTTGAAGGGTCTTGGATATATCGGAGGCCTCGCGGAGTTTACGGGGGTCTCGATACCCGGATAGCGGACTGGGGGTCAAGAGGGCTAGCAGCCCCCTTACGGGATGCGAGGCAGCGCCCCGTTAGAATTTTTTTCTAACGGGAAAAGTGTTGTGGAGTGTGTATATATATAAAAAGGGAAATATAGCGTCCAAAGGACGCGTGGGTGCCAGCGCCTCACATGCTTGCCACACGGGCAGCGCCTCACGTGCTTGGCACGCGGGGGCCGGACGCCAGTGGAAAAAAGGGACTCAGCCCCTATACTGGGAGTTGTACTCCCAATTGACTTTTGGAGTTAAACTCCTGAAAAAGAGGACAAATGGGCTTAGCCCCTGCACCGGGAGTTGTACTCGCAATAAGAAAGATTTATTATTTTATATATATATATATATATATATATATTATTCTTTTTTTATGGACTTAAACTCCCAAGATATTTTCGGAGATGATGAAAGGGGACCCTTTCTTTCTCCCTTGAGCCTTAGATCTTCTTTTGAGCTTAGGATCTTCCCAAAGTGGGATTTTTGGAGATGAGTCTCCTTTTTTCTCCTCTCTATTGGCTGGATCTTGAAGAAAAGGGGGTGAGACTTAAAAAAATCTCCCCTTTTAGAGATTTGATGGGAGATTTGAGTTCCACTTCAAGGATTTTATGGTGAAAAACTATTTATTTTTGGGAAAGTAAGAGTTGAACTCTTGATTTAATTCAGAAAAGGGGATAAAGATTAAGAACCTTGAGGAAGAGGAAGGAGGCACAAACCCTAGCTTTTGAGGGGAATGAAAAGTCTTTCATTTCATTATCATGTTGTCTTATATAGCCTTACAAATTTACACATAGTCCCTTGGGCTTTACAGAAATGGTGAATTTTTTTTCTAACGGGGAAAGTGTTGTGGAGTGTGTGTATATATAAAAAGTAAAAATATAGGGTCCAAAGGACGCGTAGGTGCCAGCGCCTCACGTGCTTGGCACACGGGCAGCGCCTCACGTGCTTAGCACGCGGGCGCCGGGCGCGGGCGCCGGGCGCCCGCGTTTGGCATGTGCTCGGCACGCGGGCGCCCGCGCTTGGCACGTACTCGGCATGGGGGCACACGTGCTTGACATGCGGGCGCTGGGCACCAGCGGAGAAAAGGGGTTTAACCCCTATACTAAGAGTTGTACTCCCAATTGACTTTTGGAGTTAAACTCCTGAAAAAGAGGACATAGGGGCTTATCCCCTGCACTGAGAGTTATACTCCCAATATGTCATGCCCCGCTTCCTAAACTGCGCTACGATTGGTGCGTGACAAAGCCAACTATGCTACATGTGGTTAGGAAACATCCATCCACAGTCACATTACGGCCATCTATAAGATATCAAGAACAGTAAAATAAAATAAACTATCTAGTACATGTCCATATGCCAGAATAAACGAGTTAAGAAATAAAATGTGGAAGCAGTAAATCCAATGAACAATAATATCTGGAAAGTACGTCCCAAATACGGGCTCACATCAGGAAATGAAAGTATGGAAATAAAACTAAACTATATACTAACAGGATCCTCACTGCTCGGCCTGACGGTAGAAATACTCCTGTTCAGCCTGCGAATGAGACAGAGGATCTGGGCTATGCAAAACCCAGACATCAGTGCGTCATAATATCAAACAATAAAATATAATCAGGAGGTAACAAGATATGCAGGCATGAGCATGAACAGTAATGAGTGTATAACAGTAACATGAATATGGAACAGTGAAGTGTATATGCATGCGGTGAGTAATCTATGCTACTGGATTAATTACTCTCAAGTCTTTGAAATGAATTTAATGAATCGTCGATGTTACTCAATAGTGTCCCGTGTATGCCCGGGACCACGGTCCAGACTCTTGGGGCTGAATCCGAGACGTGCCGCTAAGCACAAGACAGGAAACATGTACAGATGAATGATGTCAGCAGCATCATTCCGGGACTGGCCTACCACCCAAAACTGATCAGTATAAGCGTCGAACTGTTGAGTTACAAGTCAGGTTTCATTATTGATTTCCCCTTACCCCCAAGGTTATGTGTTCAAGTCAGGTATTGATAAATCTGGAGCTAATGCCAACACAGGATCAAGCAGGTACAGGTTTTGTCTGAATAGACAACAGGATGCGTCCGTTGGACGACAAGTCAGGATTGTCGGCACTAGTAACAGGATCAGGTATCAAGTCAAGCAGTGGTGTATCAGGTCATGTCAGGTAGTGCACATGTATCAAACGGATGCTCGTAATAAAACTGTAGCAAGTACGGATGCACAGTAAAACACGGATGCACAAATATCTAGTAGGGATTACATCTACAACTCCATGACTACGCATGATGCACATTATCTAGCATGGAGTACTAATATAACGGTAACATGAAATAATATGATCTGGCATGCAGCTAGATATAAAATAAATGATACGGATGCGAACGGATATCGGAAAACGGTAAAACTGTAATATGGATGTACAATACAATAAACATGCAATATTTTTATTAATTTAAATGAAAATATATATGCATAGCATGTAGCAAGATAAATTTGCATGCGACTAGATATATGATAAACTGTACGGATGTGAAAGGCTATCCGAAAATAGTAAAACAGTAACATGGATGTACAATGCAGTGAACATGTGATATTTTTATTCATATGGATGCAAAATATGTATCATATCGGATCTCGAGACAGGGTGCGTACGCTGCGTCCGACGTCGGGTAAACGTCGCAATACCCATGCGCGCGCGGGACAGGACCAGGCACTGCAAGATAGTGACTACGCTGGCTGGGGATGTCCACTGGGTCGTCCGGATCGTTGGCAGCGGTACAGCTCCGGCGATCACCGGAAAACAAGAATCCAAGAAAGTAAAGAGAAGAAAAGAAGAAGAGGAAGAAGGGGCTGGTGCTCTGGGGTTTGGCTCGAAGGTTCAGAAGGGAGGTGAGGCGAGGCAGGGAAAATGACGACGACGACGGGCCGTCGACGGCAAGGTTCAGGCGATGGTCTCCGGCAAAGGGCAGTGGGTGCTAGGGTTTCAAGTACCGGGAAAAGGGGAGCTCGGTTGTGGGGTTCTGGTCGGGGTTGTGGTGCTTTGAGGTGATGAAGAGGCCGACGAGATGATCGGCGGAGTCGGAGCTCCGGTGAGGCGGGAAGTACAAGCGGGGGTGAAGAGATGGGTATGGGGGAGTTCGTGCCATCACCGCCCCCCAAGACGTCGACTTAACCCGAATTCGGAAACCAATCCGCCTTTTTTGGTAAACCGATTTCGGATCAAATCGACTTTCGATGACTATCTATAAAAAAAGTATGATGCACTTGACCGGTTTTTCGGCTTTTTTGGGGTTTTCGGACTTTCGCTCGGAGCTTCGAGTTGAAGGGGTTCTCGCAGGGAAGAGGCTTGTGTTGGGTTGGAGAGAGGGGAGAGGAGAGAAAAGAGAGGTGGTGGCGATGAAGCCGACTAGGTGATCGGTGGCGAGGTCAGACACAACGAGGGCTGAACGAGGTATGGTCGCTTGGTGGGTCCCTGGGTTCGGGAAAGGTTCATAGGGGGAGGAAGATGTGAGTGGGGAGAGGAGTCGTGGGGATGAGAGCGGTGAGGGGAGGCCGACGAGGTCGATGGCGACGAGTGCGAGCGATAGCTAAGGTTCGAGATGGGGTTCGCGAGAGGAGGCGGCGGGAACTGGGAGAAAAATGAGGAAGCAAGAGAGAGAGAGAGAGAGGGGGGACGTGGGGGAAAAAGTGTATGGGTTTTAAATAAAAATTTTATAAAAGGAAATATAAAATATATACAGAGAAGAGAGACTGAGAGAGGTTGCTGAACTGTTAGAATAGAATAGGATTTTAAGTTAGGAATAAATATAAAATAAAATATTTGTTAAAACAGTAAACGGTTTATTTAGATAAAGAATTTTATATTATAGATTTTGAGATTTTGACTAATACAAACTTACTCCAAAATACACCTGGGTCGGGTCTAAAATTATGGTTTGAAAATACGGATAATATACGTAGTAACCAAAACCAAAATAAGATATCCGGATAACGGAAATGCATACCCCCAAGAACGGATGCACGTAGTGTGCACGTAGCTATCCAAACAAGTCCGTTTCACTGAACGGAACGAGAACACGATGTACGGACGCTACGACATCGTTAGTGGTATCATGCAGGCCATGTTAGATATTTTTAAAATATTTTATTTGACTTTACTTGTTTTATTGAAAAAATGCAGATGCTCGATATAATACAGATGAACAGGGTATACAATATGAAAATGCACGGATCATCATAACTAGCAGGGATAAATTATAAATAGGAATTAAGATGGGTTTCCAGCAAGCGGGTCGGGTCGGATGCAAATACAGATACCAATTACATTATTCGCACCCAAAACACAATAAATCAAGAAATAGCCATAAATAAATAAAGAAATACCCAAAATAGAATTGGTATAAATGAACTAGGGTGTTACACAATAAGAAAAATTTATTATTTTATATATATATATATATATATATATATTATTCTTTTTTATGGAGTTAAACTCCCAAGATATTTTCGGAGATGATGAAAGGGGACTCCTTTCTTTCTCCCTT
Source organism: Agapanthus africanus (assembly GCA_030015575.1). NCBI lineage: Eukaryota > Viridiplantae > Streptophyta > Magnoliopsida > Asparagales > Amaryllidaceae > Agapanthus > Agapanthus africanus. The sequence goes on along the minus strand of CM057339.1, from coordinate 895,813,613 downwards.
GAGCCCAAGATCTTCTCTTGATCTTAGGATCTTTCCAAAGTGGGATTTTTGGAGATGAGTCTCCTTCTTCCTCCTTTCTATTGGCTGGATCTTGAAGAAAAGGGGGTGAGACTTAAAAAAATCTCCTTTTTTAGGGATTTGATGGGAGATTTGAGTTCCCCTTCAAGGGTTTTATAGTGAAAAACTATTTACTTTTGGGAAAGAAAGAGTTGAACTCTTGATTTAATTCAGAAAAGGAGAAGAAGGTTTAGAACCTTGAAGAAGAGGAAGGAGGCATAGACCCTAGCTTTTGAGGGGAATGAAAAATCTTTCATTTCATTATCATGTTGCCTTATATAGGCTTACAAATTTACACATAGCCCATTGGGCTTTACAAAATAACATTTTGCCCATCTCATGCCTCATGTGCTCATTTCTTTTGCACATGAGCCATGGGCTTTACAAAAATTTGGCTTTATGCCCAATTTTCTTACATTTATTCATAAAAATTATATCAAAATTATTTATTACATGATTTTCATTTTGGCATGGGAGAGGCCGGCCACGGGGCTCGACTTGGGCATGGGCCCACTTGACCAGGGCTTGGGCTTGCTTATTTGGGGTTGACTTTGACTTGGTCAACCGGGGTGAAATTTTTGACCCCATCAAGGTGCCCCCATCAATAAATGCACACCACGTATATGAGTTATGTGCATGAATTTGATGGATCTTGGAGTTGGACTTCGAAGTGGAACATCATTTCGGGAGCGGAGTATCATTCCGTGAGCATAATTCCGGGGATCAGAGCATAATTCCGGGATTAGAGCATCATTCCGAAGAGCAGAGCATGATTTCAGGGATCGGAGCATAATTCCGAATAGTAGAGCATGATTTCAGGGATCGGAGCATAATTTCGAAGAGCGGAGCATGATTCCAGGGAGCGGAGCATAATTCCGAAGAGCGGAGCATGATTCCGGGGACCCGAGCATAATTCCGAAGATCGGATCATAATTCCGACACAGGACAGGTGTATCCTGAGACGAAGCTTAGTTCCGGCATAGGGCAGATATTCTGAACGAAGTATAGCTCAGATGCAGAGGTTGATTCCGAGTCGAAGCATAATTCCGACAGGGAAGGCAGATACTCCGAGGCGAAGCACGATTTCAATACGGGGTACACGCTGAGACGAAGCATGATTCCGAGCAGAGGTCAATTCCCAAGCGAAGCATAATTCCAACGGGAAAAACAGGTACTCCGAGGCGAAGCATGATTTCGACACGGGGTATACTCTGAGACGAAGCAAGATTCCGCCGCAGAGGTTGTTAGTTGACTTGATTCCGAGTCAGAGCATAATTCCGACGGGGAGGTCACTGGTTGACTTGATTCCGAGACGGAGCATAATTCCGACGAGGAGGTCATTGGTTGACTTGATTCCGAGACGGAGCATAATTCCGACGGGAAGGTCATTGCTGCCCTTTTTGCGACTTGGACGGTCGGTGCTTCATTTGACTTGCTCCGCTTCTTGCGGTGTCAAGATTCGACTCATTTCCGAGGTAGAGCTTGATTCCGCCAGGGAGGTCATTGGTTGTCTTGCTGACTTGATTTGATTTTGGTTGACATCAGCATCGCTACACTGGAATATGGTACCAGGAGCGAATCATCATTTGCCATGAGAGGATTTGGGGATTTTGGTTTTGGTTTGGCATCAGCACCGCTACACTAGAATATGGTACTAGGGGCAAATCATCATTTTCCATGAGGGGATTTCCCTCGTTCCCAGTTTAACGACTTAGGGGTCATCTGTTCCCAGTTTAATGACTTAGAGATCATCTGTTACCAGTTTAAAGACTTAGGGGTCTTCTGTTCCCAGTTTAACGTTTAAATACTTAGGGGTTTTCTGTTCCCAGTTTAACGACCTAGAGGCCATCCGTTCCCAGTTTAAAGACTCAGGAGTCTATTGGATCGGAAGTTTGGAATTTTAGGGTAGGGTTCGGCATCAGCGTTGCTAACACTGAAGCACGGGTGCCAGGTGCAATTCATCATTTACCTTTTCCAATTGGGGAGCGATGGCTTAGGAGACAAGTTTTGGTCCCTATCACCTAAGGTTTTTTAATTTTATGAGCCGTAAAGGTCCCATAAAAGCATTTTCTCCCTACGAGTCGAAAGGATTCTATAGGTGTATTCTCCTTAGGAGTCGTGGGGACTCCCAAGTGTGTTTTTCCTTTATGAGTCATAAGGATCCCACGAAGGGGTTTTCTTACGAGTCGAGAGGATCTCATAAGTTTGTTCTCCTATGTATCGTGAGGACACATGAATGGGTATTCCCAAATAGAGCATAATTCCAAGGGCGGAGACCGGCCGCGTGACCGGTGATTGTGGCGGGGATTATTTGAGGGATTATATACGTTTGTCCATTTGGGAACTGGCCGTAGGGCATGGAGAATTTTGGGAATTTGAATTTTGGTTGGCGTCTGCATCGCTGCACTGGAATATGGTACCAGGAGCGACTCATCATTCGCCGTTGGAAATTTAGGTATTTTGGTTGGCGTCTGCATCGCTGCACTGGAATATGTGTAATATACCCCAGGTGGAGTTGGGGCTGAATACCACCTACCCCGTGAGAAGTGAGATGTTATCCGGTATCGAGGTGAGGATGTAACCGATACGGATGCATACGGGGACCCACCAGAACAATGGGGAGTATCGAATCCCATTCCGAAAGAGGGTACAGTCTGAACTATAAATAGAATGATACCACTCTTATAATACAGAGGCGCCTTTTGGATGAATCGGAACTCCGAAGTTTGAAAAACTCCGTAGTTAAGCGTGCTTGAGCCAGAGAAATTCTGGGATGGGTGACCTACTGGGAAGTAGCCCCGGGTTCATTCAAAGGGACAAAACCGTGCGGCTTCAGCCAGAGCCGACAATACCATCTGTGTTTGGAGGTGGGTCGTGACAAATATGGTATCAGAGCCGGTCCCTCAAAAGTAGGTCTGTGGTTCGAGGACGAACCATTGTTCTAAGTGGGGGGAATGTAATATACTCCAGGTGGAGTTGGGGCTGAATACTACCTACCCGGTGAGAAGTGAGATGTTATCCGGTATCGAGATGGAGATGTAACCGATATGGATGCACACGGGGACCCACCAGAACAATGGGGAGTATCGAATTCCATTCCGAAAGAAGGCACGATCTGAACTATAAATGGAATGATACCACTCTTATAACACAAAGGCGCCTTTTGGATGAATCGGAACTCCGGAGTTTGAAAAACTCCGTAGTTAAGCGTGCTTGAGCCAGAGAAATTCTGGGATCGGTGACCTACTGGGAAGTAGCCCCGGGTTCATTCAAAGGGACAAAACCGTGCGGCTTCGGCCAGAGCGGACAATACCATCTGTTTTTGGGGTGAGTCATGACAATATGGTATCAAGAGTGACTCATCATTCGCCATTAAGACATTCAGGGATTTGAAATTTTGGTTGACGTCTGCGTCGCTGCACTGGAATATGGTACCGGGAGCGACTCATCATTCGCCATTTGGGGATTTGGATTTTGGTCGGCGTCTGCATTGCTGCACTGGAATATGGTGCCATGAGCGACTCATCATTCGCCGTTGGGACATTCAGGGATTTGAAATTTTGGTTGGCGTCTGCATCGCTGCACTGTAATATGGTACCAGGAGCGACTCATCATTCGCCATTGAACATTCAGGAATTTGAAATTTTGGTTGGCGTCTGCGTCGCTGCACTGGAATATGGTACCGGGAGCGACTCATCATTCTCCATTTGGGGATTTGGATTTTGGTCGGCATCTGCATCGCTGCACTGGGATATGGTACCAGTAGCGACTTATCATTCATCATCGGGACATTCAGGGATTTGAAATTTTGGTTGGCGTCTGCATCGCTGCACTGGAATATGGTACCAGGAGTGACTCATCATTCGCCATTGGGAGGTTTTTTTTACCAAGATTGCTCTATCATTTCAGCTTTTCTTATCGCGAAGGTCACGATTGCCCTATCATTTCGGCTGTTTATTCACGGTTTCCCTATCATTTCGGCTTTATTTTTCATCTTTATTTTACTCGCTGAGTTTTATTGCGAGTTGCCCCATCATTTCGGCTTTTTTTCATTCATTTTTTTTATTTACACATTTTTTATTTACGCATTTTTTTATTTCGGCTTTATTTTTCATCTTTATTTTACTCACTGATTTTTATTGCGAGTTGCCCCATCATTTCGGCTTTTTTCATTCATTTTTTTTATTTACACATTTTTTATTTACACATTTTTTTACATTTACAGTTTACCGACTTAGGGGTCATTTGTTCCTAGTTTAACGACCTGGTGGTCTACTGTTCCCAGTTTAATGACATGGTGGTCAAATATTCCCAGTTTAACGATGTGGTGATCAACTGTTGGAGCCGGTGATCAACTGTTGGAGCCTGGGCTCGATTCTGCAGGAACCACGGGCTCCTTTGGCTTAATTGCATAAGCGGGCTCTTCGTCATCTAGACCGAGCTGGTGTTGGATAGCAACAACCACGTCATCGTCATGACTATAAGGCATAGGAGGACTTGTTTCTCTGGGCTCCATCATATAGACCGTATGGGCTGTGTACCCATCTATCACTTCTTCGTTGGCAATGTTGACTGTCTGGCTCTTAGCTTGTTGCCTTGGTTCGCTCTTTTCAGAGAAATACAGATGTCTGAAAGAATCAGGTTTCTGAAGGGCTTCGGTCTCCGTTTATATGAAATTGGCGGTCGCAGCTTGACTGTTTGTTAACACGCCTTTAGACAGTTCTATCTTTCCTTCCTTGTATTGTTTTTCGACACAATCTTTGAAGACGAAGCGGTCCTTAATAGCATGACTTATCACTCTGTGATAGGGATAATATTTGGGGTCGTCGGTCATATTCTCTTCTTGCGATCTTTTTGATTCTGGCAATTGTAGACCGTTTCTTAGGACGTCTTTTAATATTTTATGGACTTTGTCCCTTCTGAAGAAATAGACCTTATTCGGCTTCTCTTTCAGTGGAGATTCTCCTCTCTCTCCGAATACTGGCTTCCGAGGCTGGTTGGTATTAGGCCCGCTCATCCTCATTTATTTTGGTTAGCTGAAGTGTTAAAAGATTCAGTATCATCGGAATTTCCGCCTTTGCGATTATCGTTCTTTCGGTTTCTCCAGGACCTATTGTTATTTTGGGAATCAGAGGAGGAATCCTGCTTTGGCGCTCTAACATCTGGACTTTCCTGGTCAGCTCTTGGAATGTTTTGAGACCCGCGGTGCATAGAAATAAGGTCATCCAATTGTTGAGATTTCCGACGAGGAGGCTGACAGATTGGACCTGCTCTATCGGCGGTTCACATTTGACGGAGAGATTGCGCCATCGGGTTATAAAATCCGTGCTGCTTTCGTTGTTGTTTGGCCTGGTCCTTACGAGGTCAACGATAGTGATCTTATCGCTGACACTCATGAACCTTTGTCGAAACAAAAATTCCATTTGGAAGAAAGTAGTAACGGAGCCATCTGGTATGCTAGCGTACCAGTCGAAAGCGATATTGGTTAAGCTATTAACGAACTGGCGGAGGAGAAGCGCATCATTGCCCCCAGTATTCCCGCATGAGGCTTTAAAGTGGGCGATGTGCTGATTCGTATTTCCCGTCCCATCAAATCTTCCGAATTTTGGAATGACATAGCCGCCAGGAAACTCCACCAGATCATACCGAGCAGGCTACGGTCTCCCACTACTGCTGATATCTTTTTGCGCTTCGGCTTCGAATACTAATGTTTTGACTTTGTTGGCAACCAAATCCATGATTTGATCTTGAGTTAGCGGGTTGCTGTCATCGGTAGCCAAGACATTTCCCGAGATGGGATGCGGCAGACTTTCATGCAGCTCGCCTACCTTTGAATTTGAGGGAATAGGCGTCGGCTGTCTCGGGACACCGTTTCCCGGTTCATGAGTAGAGCCATGCGCTTGATTGGGTGGCTGAGAGGCAAGTCGGGCCGTGACGTGTAAGACGACGTTTGTCAAGTCGTCAATTTTTTAGTAGAGCTTGGCCATCTCTTTTTCTTTGTTTCTGAGCTGCTTCTGGAGCTCTTGGAGAAGTTGCTGCTCTGCGGTCTTGGAACGGAAGATTGGCTCATCTTCGCTTTCCGAGCCCGACTCCTCATGAATCGAGGGATCTCTCTGCTTATCAGCCTCACTGTAAGGGTTTTCATTACCTTTCAGAGGAGTCTGGTCTTGGAAAGTTGCAGCCACATTCATACCAGATTGGATTTGAGATTTGGTGGCCCCATCCTTGCTCTTGCTGCGAAGGTTGTCGCTGGGATGCGTGCCCGCCATGTAGACAGTGTGGACCACATATCCAGCCATCTCTTTATCTTTGGCGGCTGACTTTTCGAACAATTGTCGTGGCCCTTTCTCTTCTGGAAAGGACTGGCGACTGAAGACAGTTGGTTTGACTGGGTCCTTAGGTGGCGCTGTCCGGATCGCAGCTTTCTTAACTCTCAAGGTCATGTCATTCTTTTGGACCAATTTTAGTGGTTCAAAAGAGTTAGTGAGGTTCACAGCCGCTTCAGCTATTGTTGCGGGATAACCCTGTTCTTGGAACCTCATGGAGTTCAGCCTAGCAGGAGCCTTAGCCCTTTTGCTAGCTCTGTATCTGAGCCTTTTCTGTCTTAGCTTCTCAATTTTGAGGGCCTGGCGGGCATCCGTTTTCTGGGAAGCCACCGTGAATCGATTGATGGGGAGGTTAGAGAAGATACCAGATCGAGCAGTTGTCAAAGGCACTGCTGGAGCTTGCTCGAGACGCCTTATTGCTATATTAGTGTTGATGGCCTTGCCTTCGGCTGGGGCTAAGAAAAGTCGTTCAAACAGCGACTTGCGTTTGGGTTGGGGCGCCTTCGAGACCACCACATTTGGCATCTTGCCTTTCGAGGCCGGTTTGTCTGTCACCGGAGCTTGAGGAGCTGGGATGGTGTTAGCTGGCATGAACAGAATATAGCCGAACTGTAGCAGCGGTGTCACGACCCGAAAGTACGGAACACGACTGGCACTTAGATTACGAGACGTCTAAAGGCGTACCGTAACCTAAGTCAGCCAAAGCCCAGAAGAATCTAAACCAAATCAAAAGAGAGTGAAGGAAAACCTTAAATGAAAACGGTTTTGAAATCAATTAAGTTGCATAGAATCCCTTTTTAAAAAAAAAACATCAAAAATTCCCGAAAATTTCGGCAGAGTCTCCCCTGTATTTTCTATCCCCCAAAATGGGTACAACAAGATAATAAACCTGTAATCATAAAAATGGCATCCCCAAGCGGGAGCTAGCTCTTCGCCCAAGGCGGATCACAACCACATGCAATATAATAGTAATATCAAGAAAAAGAGCATAAAGAAACGGAAAATACCAGAAAACACACGTCGGCTCAAGGGAGCTCGACCCAAAAGAAACCACAATTATACAAATCTCTCAGTCTCATCACTAGGTCGCATATACAATATAAAGTGGTAGATGGAGAATACTAGATACAATGATAAAGCAAAAGAAATAAAGTGTGCTCGCAACCCACCTACGGGCGATGTCGCGAGTCTGAGCAAAAGGAGCTGATGATAAGATAGCCGCCGCTACAAGACTGATGAGTCCGACCTGCAAGACACTGTGGCACAACGGGGGTGAGTTGCCAGCTCGTGAGTAAATATAACATCTAATAAGGCAATCGTAAGAATGCACGCAATGCACCACAACATGCATGTCCATATATGATATAATAGCTCTAGTATGCATGCACATGTATGCAATGTCATTTCTAACTCTTTAAGTGTTTTAAATGCTAAGGGTACCGCGTTCTTAACTTTAGAAAATGAATATCTGTATAATAGCTAAGTACCATCAAGAAATCATCTGAAAACCCGTGTCAAGCATCGACACCAAATAGGAATCATATCTGTCTCAATATCGGGCTCCGTCAGTCCGGATCGGCCCATACCATAAATCTCACGACAACGGTCGGTATCCTCCGGATATCCGCCGCGCCAGACATCACCGGTAGGGAGTCTTCCCCTGCCAGGCTCATCGTTTACAACTCGATCTTCTTGCCCCGGGGTACTATACCGGGCCCACCATGTACCCGAGACGGTTCATCCACTCCTCGAATCGGGTCTCGAAATCCAACAGAAAATATGAAAACTCATGGTGGACGACACATACATCACGAGAAAACCGCAACTTTGTTTTGAAAATGATAAATATAAGGTTTTGTTAAATTCTTGCGGTTTTCCCCAAAAATCCAGAAATCATAGAAAACTGAAATCATCAAGAAAATCATAGTGTCCACATGTTATATATGATAAATGTCTATGATATCAATGTATATGATGTGAGTTTTGGTAGAAATCTATATAAATATGATGATGATGCGAGGTATACGTATGCTATGCAATTTCATATATCATGTATGAATGCAAATGGCGATATTAAGTTAAACAGGTTTTCTAGTACACGTGGCATGGCAATTACCAAAGGCGTGTGTGTCACATGAATAGTGCGCGTGCAACAGATGCCAATGGTAATGGTGTTCGTGTCCTACGAAGTGTTATCGCATATGTGCATATAGATATCCATGCAATCTAGCATACTATTAACTATAAGGGTATGCAATGTCAATGAAGGGGTAAGCTAACTAACAACATGAATCTTACAAGAGATAAGGAAATCCTAACTAGGGGGCGCATCGCGCCATCCAGACGATTCCCCCATAGATGAATACATCTACTCACCTGAAATCCCCGCTAATCCGATCCGACCACCGTCTTGCCTTTACGCGCCGTGTCCGATGTTTCCCCGACCGATCCTAAATTTGCACAACACTAAGCATAAGATTACATAACCTAAAACGATGCAAGTCACAATATACAATTATCGACGCTCTCGAATTAAACATAACACGCACTCGGTGCGCGGGAAAACGCACGAAAATCGCTAATCTTTAACTAGAATCGTCATTTCGGGGAAATCGACAAAACTAAAACCCGACTAGACGAAACCCTGCATTCACGCACTCTAATAGGCGTATAAGAAGCTAATTATATCGCTAATATAACGCAATTTGATCACATTCTAATTTACATAAAAATCTAGCAAGCAATTGCATACCGATTCGATGCAAATATCGCAATTTTATCGATTTAGCGAGCACAACTTCGCACAATTTACCACTCTAACCAATTAGATAACCAAACCCTAACTTAAATCTAACAACCATGCTTCAAACCCTAATTTGAAATCAAATCCCTTTCTTGATTTTTCAAAACTAACCATTACAATGAAATTAATCACTTTAAAATACTAAACTAGCTTTATTAGACTACAAATTAACAACTAGTTTAGGATTTATACCTCCCAAGCTATGATCCTCTTGCAATTAGCCTCTAAAGATGCCTCCTTTCTCCACTTCTCAAACAAATTAGGGTTTGGAAAGTGTTGGATTAAGGATTAGGTTTGAATTTGTGAAGAAATTTGTTGATTTCGGTGGATTTTTGAAGATTTTTGAAGGAATTATGAAGCAAGAAGTGAGGGGAAAAATGAGAACTGAAGCAAGGGAGCTTGGCCTGAGGTGGGGAGGGGTGAGTGTGAGGGAATTGTGTAGAAAATTCTGCACAAAAAGCAACCTTTAAACTCATTTAATGCATATCACATCAAATTTTACATAAAAAACCCCATTTTCATCATTTTTTCATTAAATTTCCAACCCTAAAACCAAAAATTTGCAAGTCATGATACAATTTTATTAACACCATATTTTAGCTTATAAAGATTCCTAATTATGAAATTTACCTAATTAAATTTGTATTTATCACTAATTTAATGTATTTTAAAAAGCCTAAAATAATAAAAAAATAATTAATTACGATTTTTTTTATTTAACTAGATAATTATAAGTGACATTTTAGTGACAAAATTATAGTAATATCTTATCTAAATTTTGTATAATTAGGTCTACAATGAAAAATATCTATTTTGACTTTTTACGGAAAAAGCCGAAAAAATTAGCCGATTACCGAAAAACTGCCTAAACGATTTTCGAAGGGTTACAATCTTCCCCCCTTAAAGAAATTCGGTCCCCGAATTTAGAATTTAACTACGCGTACCTTCAAAAAGATGGGGATATCTCTTCCTCATCTCGACCTCGGTCTCCCAGGTGACCTCCTCGCTGTTCGAGCCACGCCAAAGGACCTTGACGGACGATATAACCTTCGACCTCAATTTCTTCACCTGCCGATCCAAAATGACCACCGGCTGCTCGGTGAAAGAAAGATCACGCTCTAGCTGGATCGTCTGGTGCTGAATCACCTGGGAAGGATCATGAAGGTACTTGCGGAGCATCGAGACATGGAATACGGGGTGAACATCGGGGAAGCTGGGCGGAAGAGCTAACCGATAAGCGACTGGACCAACACGCTCTAGGATCTCGAAAGGACCAACATATCTAGGACTCAGCTTCCCTTTCCGCCCAAATCTCATCACACCTTTCATCGGAGAGACCTTCAGGAAAACATGATCGCCAACAGCGAACTCGAGTCGGCGACGACGCTTGTCAGCATATGATTTCTGCCTGCTCTGTGCCGTTCTCATCCTGTCCCGAATCAGCTGTATCTTCTCGGTCGTCTCCTGTACGATCTGCGGCCCCAAAATACTGCTCTTCCTGAGCTCTGTCCAACATACAGGCGATCGACATCTCCTCCCATATAAAGCCTCGAAAGGTGCCATCTGAATCGTCTCCTGGAAGCTATTATTGTAGGAAAACTCGATCAAAGGCAAATGACGATCCCAGCTACCACCGAAATCTAAAACACAAGCTCTGAGCATGTCCTCAAGAGTCTGAATAGTACGCTCCGACTGACCATCAGTCTGAGGATGAAAGGCTGTGCTAAAACTCAATCGGGTGCCCAATGCTTCCTGAAGTTTCTGCCGCAATCGGCTGGTAAACTGGGTGCCACGGTCGGACACGATGCAAGTCGGAACACCATGCAGTCGCACTATCTCATCAATATAAACTTGGGCGTACTGAGAAAATCCAAAAGTGGTCTTCACTGGCAGGAAGTGAGCCGCTTTCGTCAGTCGATCCACAATCACCCAAATAGAGTCATACCCTCGACTAGTCCTGGGTAGACCGATAATGAAGTCCATGGGGACCTGCTCCCACTTCCACTCAGGGATGGGCGAAGGCTGTAACTCGCCGGCTGGCCTCTGGTGCTCGGCCTTGACTTGCTGACAAGTCAGGCATCTCGACACAAAGTCTGTAATATCCTTCTTCATCCCGTCCCACCAGTAAACCTCTCTCAAATCACGGTACATCTTGGTGGAACCTGGATGCACACTGTATACTGATCTATGTGCCTCCTCGAGAATATCACGCCTCAGTCCCTCTGAATCTGGCACGCACAGTCGAGTCCTAAATCGAAGTATCCCCTGATCATCAATCACGAACTCGGAAACTCTGCCCTGCCGAATCTGCTCAATAATCTCTAAAATGTTGGCATCGCCGGACTGTGCCTCGCGGATACGGTCAAGTAACTGTGGGCGTGCTCTGAAATGGGCCAGCTGACCCCCTGTAGGAGTAAACTCGAATTGCACTCTGCTGTCACATAACACCTGCCAATCCGCCGTCGACTGCATCTGTACTGCGCTCAAATAAGATAAGATACCTCCGGGCCTCCTACTCAAAGCATCCGCCACCACATTCGCCTTGCCCGGATGGTATAAAATCTCGCAGTCATAATCTTTCACCAACTCCATCCAACGGCGCTGTCTCAGATTCAGATCTCGCTGCTGGAAAATATACTTCAAACTCTTATGGTCAGTGAATATCTGGCACGACTCACCGTATAGGTAATGTCTCCAGATCTTAAGTGCAAATACCACTGCAGCCATCTCTAAATCATGGGTGGGGTAGTTCTGCTCGTGTTTCCTCAGCTGCCGAGAAGCATACGCGATAACTCTGTCGTGCTGCATCAATACACATCCCAGCCCCACTCTAGAAGCATCACAATATACCACGAACCCGCCTGATCCTGAAGGCAGTGCTAACACTGGTGCAGTAGTCAGACGAGTCTTCAACTGCTGGAAGCTATCCTCACATGCCTGGGTCCAATCAAAAGGAACCCCCTTCCGGGTCAACCCGGTCAACGGTGCAGCAATGCGGGAGAAATCCTGGACAAAACATCGATAATAGCCGGCCAGACCTAGAAAGCTGCGAACCTCTGTAACTGATACCGGTTTAGGCCAATGCTGAACTGCCTCGATCTTCTTCGGGTCCACACAAATACCGTCTCTCGTCACCACATGACCCAAGAAATCGACACTGTCTAGCCAGAATGCGCACTTGGAAAATTTGGCGAACAGCTGATGCTCCCTCAAAGTCTGCAATGTGATACGTAAGTGCTGCTCATGCTCCTCCCGGCTCCGAGAATAAACCAAGATGTCGCCAATGAACACAATGATGAACTGATCGAGATACGGCCTGAATACGCGGTTCATCAAATCCATAAATGCTGCCGGGGCATTGGTGAGCCCGAACGACATCACCAAGAACTCGTAATGACCATATCGAGTACGGAAAGCGGTCTTCGGAATATCCTCCTTCCGAACCCGCAACTGGTGATAACCTGATTGTAAATCAACCTTCGAGAAGAACCCTGCACCCTGGAGCTGATCAAATAAGTCATCAATGCGGGGTAGGGGATACCTGTTCCGCACAGTAACCCGGTTCAGCTGACGATAATCAATGCATAAACGCATACTTCCGTCCTTCTTCTTAACAAACAGGACGGGAGCACCCCAAGGTGACACACTCGGTCGGATAAGCCCTTTGTCCAGCAAGTCCTGTAACTGATCCTTTAGCTCTCTCAGCTCCGCCGGGGCCATCCGATAAGGCGGTATAGAGATAGGCCCCGTGCCAGGGATCAAGTCAATACAGAACTCAATCTCGCGCTCTAGTGGCAGACCAGGCAGCTCGTCAGGGAATACATCAGGGAACTCTCTCACAACAGGGACCTGGTCCAACGGAACCTCTGTGGAGCTAGTATCACAAATATAGGCTAAGAATCCCTGACACCCTTTCCTTAAGAGCTGACCAGCGCGAAGAGATGAAATCAAGCTGGGAAGGGTAGCGCTACGATCTCCCTGAATAATAAGAACCGGCTCACCAGGAAAACTGAATCTGACTGCTTTTTCACGGCAGTCCACGGATGCATAACAGGTGGCTAGCCAGTCCATACCAAGAAGAACGTCAAAGTCTAGCATATCGAGGAGAATCAAATCAACTGAAGAATCTCTCTCCCCGATACGAACGGAACATGATCGGTACACAAAACGGGCAACAAAAGACTCGCCTACCGGTGTAATAACGACAAGCGGCTGATCTAACGGAGAAGACTCTCGGTCCAACCTCGGTGCAAAGTACGTGGATACATAGGAATGTGTGGAGCCTGGATCAAATAATACCCGTGCATCAAAAGAACATACTGGTACCTGTCACGATGGCATTGGATGCCTGTGCATCCTGAGGAGTCAATGCGAACACTCGGGCCTGTCCACCACTAATAGCTGGCTGTCCTCTGCCTCTACCTCGGCCTCTGCCTCTGCCTCTGTCGCCTCGTCCTCTCGGAACTGGACCGCCACGCCCACGGCCTCTAGAAGCATCTAACTGACGTGGAGCATCGTCAGGAGTAGGAAGTAAAGCTCTCTGAGAAGGTGGTGAGGGTGGTAAAGTCACATGCGGGACTGTCGCCGCGCCCGGACGCCCCATGGTACAGTCTCTGACACGGTGGTACTGACTCCCACACCGAAAACATCCTGGCGACGACTGCTGGGTCTGTGGATATGAACCAAATAACTGACCTCGTCTCAATCCTCTGCTTCCACCATCTCCCGGAAATAATCTATCACGATGTCTGCCCATCTGCTGCTGAACTGGCGTATCAGTACGGATCCTCTTCGGCCCAGAAACGACCGGAGTCTCAGAAATACGCTCCTCCAAAAGTAAGGCTGCATCCATCGCGGCTGCGTATGTATCAAAGTGCTGGGTGCCGATAGCAAGGAATAGCTGTGTATCAAGCCCTCGCACGAACCTCTTTATTCTCTTCTCTTCTGTGTCTACTAGGTACGGAGCATATCGAGACAACTGGCTAAACTGTATATCATACTCCGAAACCGTCATCCCAGGAGTCTTGCGCAAAGACTCAAAACTACGGGCTCGAGCATCTCGGACACTCTCCGGAAGAAAACGGGCAAGAAATGCAGCTGTAAACTCATCTCAGGTCATAGAAGGCAGACCTGCAGCTCGGCCTCTCTCTACTGAGTCGTACCATGTCTGGGCAAGACCCTCCAGACGAAAACTCGCAAACTCCACCAATCTATCATCAGAACACCTCAACGAACGGCAAATCCGAGCCATCCTATCAAGAAATGCCTGTGGGTCCTCTGTCGCATCTGTACCGGTAAAAGCTGGAGGTATCAATCTCATGAACTCCTGTAGTGAAACAGGGATAGTCTCCGTAGTAGCAGCAGGAGTGACCATCTGTGCAGCAGGTACGATCGTGGTCTGTGCGGTGGAAGGAACGTCCTCGGATCTCTGTGCCCGGCTGGACTCAACTAAAGATCCCATCATCTGCCGCAACTCTTGCATGCCGGCCTCTAATCTGGCAATACGGTCAGGATAAGGCGGATCAGTATGACCCTGAGGGGTAGGCGTATCCTCCCGCTCGATCCTCGCCTCAGACGGGCCCGCTCGAATCTCATTCCTAGCGGCAGCCCGCTGAGCTCTCGTAGTCTTTGGCGGCATCGAAACTGGAATAAGAACAGGACTGATAAGAACACCGCAATTGGATCAAGGAATGCAAGGAATCAAGAAAGGAAATACAAGCAATTATGTCCTAAGGTCACTTAGGCGGAGTACCGTATCGTAAGTATGCCGCGGATCATACCCACGGTACGCCACTCTGCTTAAGTCACCTACTCCATCTACCAAGGTCGTCCTACACTCAGAAAGGTAAAACCTACGCTCTGATACCAACTTTGTCACGACCCGAAAGTACGGAACGCGACTGGCACTTAGATTACGAGACGTCTAAAGGCGTACCGTAACCTAAGTCAGCCAAAGCCCAGAAGAATCTAAACCAAATCAATAGAGAGTGAAGGAAAACCTTAAATGAAAACGGTTTTGAAATCAATTAAGTTGCATAGAATCCCTTTTTAAAAAAAAACATCAAAAATTCCCGAAAATTTCGGCAGAGTCTCCCCTGTATTTTCTATCCCCCAAAATGGGTACAACAAGATAATAAACCTGTAATCATAAAAATGGCATCCCCAAGCGGGAGCTAGCTCTTCGCCCAAGGCGGATCACAACCACATGCAATATAATAGTAATATCAAGAAAAAGAGCATAAAGAAACGCAAAATACCAGAAAACACACGTCGGCTCAAGGGAGCTCGACCCAAAAGAAACCACAATTATACAAATCTCTCAGTCTCATCACTAGGTCGCATATACAATATAAAGTGGTAGATGGAGAATACTAGATACAATGATAAAGCAAAAGAAATAAAGTGTGCTCGCAACCCACCTACGGGCGATGTCGCGAGTCTGAGCAAAAGGAGCTGATGATAAGATAGCCGCCGCTACAAGACTGATGAGTCCGACCTGCAAGACACTGTGGCACAACGGGGGTGAGTTGCCAGCTCATGAGTAAATATAACATCTAATAAGGCAATCGTAAGAATGCACGCAATGCACCACAACATGCATGTCCATATGTGATATAATAGCTCTAGTATACATGCACATGTATGCAATGTCATTTCTAACTCTTTAAGTGTTTTAAATGCTAAGGGTACAGCGTTCTTAACTTTAGAAAATGAATATCTGTATAATAGATAAGTACCATCAAGAAATCATCTGAAAACCCGTGTCAAGCATCGACACCAAATAGGAATCATATCTGTCTCAATATCGGGCTCCGTCAGTCCGGATCGGCCCATACCATAAATCTCACGACAACGGTCGGTATCCTCCGGATATCCGCCGCGCCAGACATCACCGGTAGGGAGTCTTCCCCTGCCAGGCTCATCGTCTACAACTCGATCTTCTTGCCCCGGGGTACCATACCGGGCCCACCATGTACCCGAGACGGTTCATCCACTCCTCGAATCGGGTCTCGAAATCCAACAGAAAACATGAAAACTCATAGTGGACGACACATACATCACGAGAAAACCGCAACTTTGTTTTGAAAATGATAAATATAAGGTTTTGTTAAATTCTTGCGGTTTTCCCCAAAAATCCAGAAATCGCAGAAAACTGAAATCATCAAGAAAATCATAGTGTCCACATGTTATATATGATAAATGTCTATGATATCAATGTATATGATGTGAGTTTTGGTAGAAATCTATATAAATATGATGATGATGCGAGGTATACGTATGCTATGCAATTTCATATATCATGTATGAATGCAAATGGCGATATTAAGTTAAACAGGTTTTCTAGTGCACGTGGCATGGCAATTACCAAAGGCGTGTGTGTCACATGAATAGTGTGCGTGCAACAGATGCCAATGGTAATGGTGTTCGTGTCCTACGAAGTGTTATCGCATATGTGCATATAGATATCCATGCAATCTAGCATACTATTAACTATAAGGGTATGCAATGTCAATGAAGGGGTAAGCTAACTAACAACATGAATCTTACAAGAGATAAGGAAATCCTAACTAGGGGGCGCATCGCGCCATCCAGACGATTCCCCCATAGATGAATACATCTACTCACCTGAAATCCCCGCTAATCCGATCCGACCACCGTCTTGCTTTTACGCGCCGTGTCCGATATTTCCCCGACCGATCCTAAATTTGCACAACACCAAGCATAAGATTACATAACCTAAAACGATGCAAGTCACAATATACAATTATCGACGCTCTCGAATTAAACATAACACGCACTCGGTGCGCGGGAAAACGCACGAAAATCGCTAATCTTTAACTAGAATCGTAATTTCAGGGAAATCGACAAAACTAAAACCCGACTAGACGAAACCCTGCATTCACGCACTCTAATAGGCGTATAAGAAGCTAATTATATCGCTAATATAACGCAATTTGATCACATTCTAATTTACATAAAAATCTAGCAAGCAATTGCATACCGATTCGATGCAAATATCGCAATTTTATCGATTTAGCGAGCACAACTTCGCACAATTTACCACTCTAACCAATTAGATAACCAAACCCTAACTTAAATCTAACAACCATGCTTCAAACCCTAATTTGAAATCAAATCCCTTTCTTGATTTTTCAAAACTAACCATTACAATGAAATTAATCACTTTAAAATACTAAACTAGCTTTATTAGACTACAAATCAACAACTAGTTTAGGATTTATACCTCCCAAGCTATGATCCTCTTGCAATTAGCCTCTAAAGATGCCTCCTTTCTCCACTTCTCAAACAAATTAGGGTTTGGGAAGGGTTGGATTAAGGATTAGGTTGGAATTTGTGAAGAAATTTGTTGATTTCGGTGGATTTTTGACGATTTTTGAAGGAATTATGAAGCAAGAAGTGAGGGGGAAAAGGAGAACTGAAGCAAGGGAGCTCGGCCTGAGGTGGGGAGGGGTGAGTGTGAGGGAATTGTGTAGAAAATTCTACACAAAAAGCAACCTTTAAACTCATTTAATGCATATCACATCAAATTTTACATAAAAAACCCCATTTTCATCATTTTTTCATTAAATTTCCAACCCTAAAACCAAAAATTTGCAAGTCATGATACAATTTTATTAACACCGTATTTTAGCTTATAAAGATTCCTAATTATGAAATTTACCTAATTAAATTTGTATTTATCACTAATTTAAGGTATTTTAAAAAGCCTAAAATAATAAAAAAATAATTAATTACGATTTTTTTTTATTTAACTAGATAATTATAAGTGACATTTTAGTGACAAAATTATAGTAATATCTTATCTAAATTTTGTATAATTAGGTCTACAATGAAAAATATCTATTTTGACTTTTTACGGAAAAAGCCGAAAAAATTAGCCGATTACCGAAAAACTGCCTAAACGATTTTCGAAGGGTTACAAGCGGCTCCTTCCACTGTTGCCCGAGACTGGCCGGGAGGACCGTCCTGGCGTCCATCTTCATCGTGTAAAAGATGAGAGTTGTGTTGAGAGCTGATCTTGTCCTTTGAGACATTGTTGAGACTTGATCGCTTGAAATCCTGCATGAAAGAGCATTATTTTAGTACAAACGTCGGCATATACGTTAAATGAGTTCGCATGAGCACTTCACCCGAGATATAGGAGGAGAGAAATGTCCCACCGGATGTGCCAAAATCTATAGGGTGTTTTTCGTCACCCCATTAATATGGAAATACGCATCGCTTGTCAAGCGTACTACAAATTTCCCCTGCTTAGGGTAGGCAAGAGTTTATTGATTGTGGGATCCGAATCTCCGGTAGCCGCGAACAAATTCCGATTGACGGGTCAAACTGGTCATATGAACTCAATGTGCAGTGTGCAATGTGCGTGTGTTGTGTTTTGAAGGGTCTTGGATATATCGGGGACCTCGCAGAGTTTACGGGGGTCTCGCTACCTGGATAGCGGGCTGGGGGTCAAGGGGGCTAGCAGCCCCCTTGCGGGGTGCGGGACAGCGCCCCGTTAGAAATTTTTTTCTAACGGGGAAAGTGTTGTGGAGTGTGTGTGTGTGTGTGTATAAAGGAAATATAGCGTCCAAAGGTCGCGTGGGTGCCAGCGCCTCACGTGCTTGGCATGCGGGCGCTGGGCGCCAGCGGGAAAAAGGGGCTTAGCCCCTATACCGGGAGTTGTACTCCCAATTGACTTTTGGAGTTAAACTCCTGAAAAAGAGGACAAAGGGGCTTAGCCCCTGCTCTGGGAGTTGTACTCCTAATAAAAAAGATTTATTATATATATATATATATATATATATATATATTAATTATTCTTTTTTATGGAGTTAATTCCCAAGATATTTTCGGAGATGGTGAAAGGGGACTCCTTTCTTTCTCCTTTGAACCCTAGATCTTTTCTTGAGCTTAGGATCTTCCCAAAGTAGGATTTTTGGAGATGGGTCTCATTCTTCCTCCTCTCTATTTGCTGGATCTTGAAGAAAAGGGGGGTGAGACTTAAAAAAACTACTGTTTTAGAGATTTGATGGGAGATTTGAGTTCCCCTCCAAGGGTTTTATGGTGAAAAACGATTTAGTTTTGGGAAAGAAAGAGTTGAACTCTTGATTTAATTCAAAAAAGGAGAGGAAGGTTTAGAATCTTGAGGCAGAGGAAGGAGGCACAAACCCTAGCTTTTGAGGGGAATGAAAAGTCTTTCATTTCATTATCATGTTGCCTTATATAGGCTTACAAATTTACACACAGCCCCTTGAACTTTACAAAATGGCATTTTACCCATCCCATATCTCATGTGCTCATTTCTTTTGCACATGAGCCATGGGCTTTACATAAATTTGGCTTTATGCCCAATTTTCTTACATTTATTCATAAAAATTACATCAAAATTATTTATTACATGATTTTCATTTTGGCATGGAAGAGGCCGGCCGTGGGGCTCGACTTGGGCATGGGCCCACTTGACCTGGGCTTGGGCCTGCTTACTTGGGATTGACTTTGATTTTGACTTGGTCAACCGGGATGTAATTTTTGACCCCATCACTATCGTATGACCATCATTTTCAAAAATTGTTAAATACCTTTAGGAAAAACTTTACAGGGTAACGACCTACCCCACACGCACACTATGGTTTCATAACACGGTACTCTAAACATATGACTATTTTAAAAAATAAGCTTTTCATTAAAATACCACACCTTTTCAAAACGGGTTTGTTTTAATCAGTATTTTGTAATCCTTGACAAATACGTCTCTACAACCCTCGTTAGTGGACCCGATAATGGATGGTGTGGATTATCGCACATCGTTGGGACAGTAGTGCGAGATACAGAACTCCTCACGGAGTTATCGGACTCGAAAGGAAATAAAAATACGGTTTTTTAAGAAACGCGACTTTTCTAAACAAAACTAATTTTTGAAAAATTGTATAAAAATCATAAATCCCTATTTTCAATAAAAACAAATTAAGAAACTGTATTTTTAAAATGAAAGATTAGAATTTTTAATAAAATACCACAAAGTTTCTAAAAGAGTTAGTTTTTATAAAAATACCATAAACTTTCAAAAAACCAGGTTTTATCACCAAAACACCACAACAATTAAAATACACGTTCATGAAAACCCAAAATATTATAAATCACCCTTAAGGTTTATTTTTAATCTATATTAAAGTATTTTTCATAAAACCCCATCGAGATATACAAACAATACTGAGAACTCTAGATTAATATAGATTTAACCGGGATCAATTCTCTTGAACCCCAGAGAGCCGGAGAAAGTGAGTGCTTGCCTATTCAGGTTAGATAACTTAACGGAGTTATCAATGGCAATTGTCTTGAAAAAAGACACAAATCCTGCCGTCTATGTGCAGTGGTTGCCGATTTCTCCTGAACATAAGATTTTTAACAATTTACATCAATTAACATAAAAAGACCTAAACTCGAGTATAAACTTGAACTTGAACTCGAATACAAATTCGAACTCTAACCCAACTCGAATCTAAACCTAAACAAGAACTCGAATCCAATTTACTCGAACCAACTTCACTCGAACCAAGATTGCAATTGTCATGACTCGCATGTTACTCGACTCATTCGCATACATTCTACACCTTTTGCAATCTATGGTTTCGATCAAGACATATTAATCAATCAATTAAACCAATTAAGTATATTAACCAGTTATAATATATTATACCCGGAGTGTTTGGAATAGTTTCTTGTGTGAATCCAACGGAGGTTCAGGAGTCTCGTATTAACCTCTCTTTTTTTATTTTACTCGAATATCAGTCGAGTTGACTCATCCACTGCCTAGAGCCCCGATGCTAACACATGAAATGGGCCCGTGTTTCTTTGCTCCTGGGGGCCCACTCTTGAGCCCGTGAATACTTCTACGGCTGTATTGACATTCACACTTGAAACTTAACGTTAACATAGTGACCATATAGAGTCCTAAAGTATATACTTACCCTTGATCGTATACTCTTACTCGTAATATATATTCTACACTTGTTATTTTCTTTACTCTTGCCTATCTTTGGGATGTACCGAGCACTAGTTCGCCGATGGGTATTCCATCCACTTTTCTTCTCTTGGAATGTTCGTCAGATACGGTCGAGACGAAGGAAGTTGAAGCCACAGAGGAGGACTACAATCAGATCGCTACTCAGGGCTAGCTCAGCTTAACTTTTTCTTCAGTTTATGTATACCACTTGTTTAGGCATTTTTCTTATTGTGTTTATTTTCCAGCATAAAGTCATGTATTTGTAAATATTGGAAGTCAAATGTAAATAAATATATTTGTTGAAAAATTTTACAGTCTCCATTTATTCTTGTATTGTGTATTATTGTTTCAATACACTTAGTATATTTATTTAGGTAATGATCTTCCCTGGATAAATATGTCGTGGGCTTGTCACGTCACCGTTTCTGTTTACTGGGAAGCACGGCGTGACATTACTGCACAACAAAATGATAAATAGAGTTGTAGAATATTACATACAAATTGATCTTGAATATATATATATATATATATATATATATATATATATATATATATTGAGTTTGAATTAGTGCGCATAATTTCATAAGTTTTATAAGAAAATTATAAATATAATTGTAGAGTGTTTTTCGTCACCCTATTGAGATAAAAATATGCGTGCTTGTCAGGCGTGTACAGATTCCCCCGGCCTAGGGCAGACTGGGGTTTATTGATCATGGGAATCCAAATCTTCGGCAGTCGCAGACTAAGCTGCCATTAATTAACCCTCGCTATGACGCGAGGGAATCTCCGATTAACGGTTCATGCGGTCATACGAATTCAATTTTAGTGCATTAAAATACAGATGCGTGTGTGCTTGTTTCGACACATCTCTTTTTTAAATGGAAATTTTAAAACCATCGTTTTCGTTTCGAGATGCATTATTATTGTAACGACTGAATTTTCTGTACAAATTTTTTTCTTTTTAAAGTACAGAAAGGAGTTTGCAAGCGAAAGCACAATTTAAAAGTTATTCTTGTTTAAGAATAGTAAGAAAGCACTTATAGCTGATTGGTAAAGCTTTGCACTGCTGTGAGATAGCCCCTGTGTTCGGATCCCATCAGCCACATATTATTTTTCCTGATTTTTCTTTTAAAATTTTTGGAAGCCTAAAAGTTTACACGTGCACTGCACACAAAAAATAAACAGTCAGGAAAAAAAATATGTGTAAAATGATATATATAAAGAAGAGGACACGTTGCGCAAATCCACCAGCATTCCCCTCACACTTGGCCGGCGAGATGACCCTATGGGCCGCCGGCGACATGTAGCCCGTGGGCAAAAGTGCCCGGGCTCTGCACACTTGCCGTTTCCCTTACACCCATTACCCTGCATTGTTTGTTTACTCTGAATTAAAACAGAGAATTCAATTTCACCTTTAAATCCAATTTAAATGCATTTTAATTCATTCTTTCAATTTCAAAACCCTAATTCCATACTATAAATACAACCCCATACCCTAGCCTTTCCTCATTCTGAAATCTCTAGCCAAAATTATCAAATTTTTCTAAGTACAAGTGGAGTAGAAGTGGAGTTAGCCCAAGACCAACTTCCGGCGAGGAATCGAGCAAGTTTCGGCGACCCCGCGACGCCGCAATGATCAAGCTATCTTCTTCTTGTTAGTTATATGTATACACTAGAGGTCATTACTATACATGCGATGTATAGTGTAGTGGATGCTTGGACATATATAGGGAGGACTTTCTTGCTCGACATGATAGTATGCTATCTGGTTGCACTTTATCTTAATATGTACACTTATTGTCTCTCTATTACATGCTGATAAAGCCCTTAGGATGAGTACTTGACTATCAAGATTATGATGTAGATCATACTAGTGGGGACATGGTAGTCGGTAAGTACATCCTTCAAATGTTCCTAGTCGTGGGTGTATCGAGACGGGGCATCAATATTCCAAAGTAGACTAGAGTATACGTTTCTCGACCAATATGATGGGCGATGGATGGTCCCATATACATTGGTGTTTGACATCAGAGAAGATATAGGGTGCTCAATGGAGACTGGGTACATTGAATGGACTCGCCGAGAACTCCTAGATGGTATTATACCTATCGTCAGATAGCAGTTCTCTGGTGACACTGGTACAGGTTAGTATGTCGATCCGAGATTGTCATAGAGTCTTGTGTGATTCCCACTGTGTTTTGATTTCCACCATACCACGTTCAAGAGATCAGACAAAAAGGTGGTTTTTGGGTACAGTCCCGAGTCATATGGAGGCAATGAGCGATAGGAGGGGATTCGTCTCTCCCGGTATTGGGAGTTGATGTTGCGCTATGCTCGATTGGCCATAACAGGAAATCCCTGGCCAGGGTTGCTGAGATTTACTGGTAAGTGTTATCAGTAGTTTCTCGAACCGTTATGGACCTTGCATCGGCATGACTTATCAGGCTATTAGGGTCTGACATTCACCACCTCCAGGCTGCGATATGCGACATGTCTGACGAAGAGACCGGACTGTACGGTGGTGTTACTGATTGGATTCGCAGGAGTATGAGCAGGCTTGCTTGTTGATCTTCTGATCGCTCAATACCTGGGTGGCCGTTACGTTTAGCAGACCGCTTGCGGCTTGTGGGTGTTTGATATGATCATCACCTACTGCCGGCGTATTGACGAGTCTTTAGAGTCCTACACAGAGGTTTCCTGGTTCATGCCAAACGAAGTAGGAGCACATATATAATATGTGCGGGACCGCGATTAATGCGCGTATGTGATACCGCATTCTATTCTCGCGATATGTGACATCGGTCGGTTATATGTAATATAGTCGGGTTATCGGATCAAGTGTTGATTCGATAGAATGTTACATTTGATATTAGCCGGTTGTATGTGATATAGCCGGATTATTAAATCAAGTGTTGATTTAATAATTTAATGTATAATTATATATTTGATATATTAACTTACATTAACTAATATTAGCTCACTAAACATTTCTTTTTCTCACTTGTGTGCATATAGTATATATGTGATATATATTAATGCACATTATTTTGTTTCATGCTTGATGCCACATGCAACATGAGTGTATGAGACTCACACCATGCTTAATATAATATAAGGTTTTTATTTATTTAAAGTAAACCAAATTAGATGGAAATTAGTCACATGGTTGAAGCTTGTAGAAGCTTGTGGAACCATTGACCAAGTCCACTAATTTTGTTTTACTTGTAGATATTTATTAACCTAACCATTATTGATTAGCCATGGTTTAATCTCTACATGAGTTAGTGTATGACACGAACTCGCCCATGGTTGCTATTCTCACCTTATGAGTTTTTATTCTCATCTCATCTTCTTCTTCTTCTTCATCTCCTTCAAGCTCTCTAGGTTTTGAGGAAGTGAAGAAATATTGTGCGAAAAATAAATCTAAAGTGAGCTCAATTCCTATTTCATCATCCTCTACTATATTAGCCATTTAGTTTAGGGTATTTGCTTCACTAATCTACAATTAGTAAAGAGGTAGTATGAGCTTGAGTCTCCTCGACGTAGATCATTTTCGGCCTCGAAGACTTCGAGCAAGCTTGTTCATTTCTTCATGTGAACCCTTACTAGAGTTCGGGTGATCACTACTTGGAGCGAAGGGACTACTACACGGAGCTTTAGAAGTGAAGAACCGGTCTACAAAGGTTGTATTCCCCATTCACTTAGATGTAAAGTTGTTTGCATACTTGTTCGTCTAAATCTCTAGTTAAGATTCTAGTTTAGGGTTCTCTAGTACTGCAATTTTTTTTGAAAATGGTATGGACGATACCTTCTGAAACCTTGCTGCCGCCCTAAGGAACCCAACAGTGGTATCAGAGCGAAGCTAGAGAATTAGACGATATCTGTTAGATTATGAAATCGAAACAACTCCGAAATATCCGATATACAATCCTAGTTTCTGTCGAATTTTAAATGGCCTCTAAAAATTTTTTTAGCAACTGCAGAATATTATATGAGATGTAAAATGAACACAGTAGAAAATTCACCCCCCTCGCCGGAATTTGGCCGGCCACATGCCTTGTAAATCCGGCCAGATCGGTTTTCTTGTGGTGTTCAGGGTTGAAATTTCTAGTGTGTTCCTGTCTCTGGGTTTTGGTGTTTCAGATGTTGCTTGTTTTTGCTAAATTTTCATGTGATGTTAACTTCCTGCAAAGGCAATTCGGAGTGTTTCGTAATCGTAATTCTAATATCTATTCGGGTTATTTAGACGACGTTAAAAAGTTCGAACGGATATCAATAACCCAATTTTTCCCTCGCTGGAAATTTTCCAAGAGTTGGATTTTTTCCAAGTTTGAAATCTTCAGAAAATCATGCAAACGATTCTGTGAACCCTCAAGAAGAACGATACCCAAACTCGACTTTTTAGATCGCGGAACCGCGGTCATACCCTACGGTTTGCGGCAGTTCTGCGGTGACATGAGTGAGGCATGGGTCGGCCCTTCTACGGATGGTTCATAGGTGTTGTGGCATGTTCTGGGTACTTTTTAAACTCCGCTCAAGTGTTGAGCTCTTTGGGAAATTTTGGGTGTTTGTATATTCGATCGAAATGTTTAACATCGTTTAGTTATCTGTGATTGTGATACAATATTTGGAATCCACAATAATTAGTTATGTGATAACTAGTTTGAATTTTATAAATCTAGCAATTTAGTCTCATTTGATCGGTTGTCACGGAATTTTGATGTGGATCAAAAGTCCGTCGCAATTACGTAGCGTACGCGGATACTCGCCGGGTAACCTTACTAGATATCCATGTTCCATAGCCCCGACCAAGTGACTGTAGGAGAACCCCATCGCCAAAAGCATCTGTTCGGGTGCTCGCGGCCGAGGTGTTCCGCCTTAGTGCACTTCGTCGACGGCATCGGGGATGCGGCCGTCTACTAAAGTTTCCAACGAGCATTCAATCAGGTTGTCGGGAATCTTGTTGAATTACCCGACTAGTTATTGGAAAGTGATTTCAATATCGAGACTAAAATACGGGGTTTATAATTGTTAGGCATGTGATGTCTAAGGAATTCATTTGGTTAGGCATGAAATCCAAAGTATGTGATACATTAGGTTTATGATGTCTGAGGTGGTTGCGGATTCCAATTGTTGTAGTTTTTCACTTTCTTTTCTGCGACCGTAAGTGTAATATGTGGTGTATCGCCGGTTTCGTTGCTTTATATCAACGACAATTGGGATACGCATATTTACTTACGTTGATGACATGTGATGGTATGTGTTGCTGTGATATGTTATATTGGATCGTCGTGTTTTGAATAGCCGGTTTTTTTTATGTGAGATGAGAGTTTTTCATTTTCATTCATGTAAAATCTTGTATGTAATATTCTTTTATTGGGGCACTTCCGGATTGAGGATGATGTCACCATTGATGTATATTATTTACTTTTCCGCATTAGGATAGACCCAATAAGGGGAGCACAAGTAACCAGGTTCTAGGGTCCAGTGGGAGACCATCTTGAGGAGTCGAGACCGGGTCTCCTAACTCTAGAATTGGTAGAGTTGCTTGCCGCTCTCGCAGGGGTCTAGGGATGTGGGTTTGGCTATTCATCGCGACCATGGAATCCGCATTTTTTATTGACTTAAATAAAACACGGAATTCCTAATATATCCAATATTTCATGTGTTCTTCTGCTGCTGATATTCTGTGATGTGATCATTTTATATGTTGAGACGAATGCTTATATTATATATATGATGATATATAGTAAATATTGTTACTTTCGTTTCTTCTGTGATGCTTAGGAAGCATAATTGATGGGACTTCATTAATGAGATTAATGAAATAAAAGAAACCTAAAGATGTTATAGAAACTTGTTTTAAAAACTGGTAGCTCTAGTTCTTGCTTTGCATAGCGATATTCCTTGTAGAATATCCTGCATCTCATTCGATGAGAAAAGAGCTGAGATCCCTTCACCGGGAGTGACTTTTTAGCAAAACTTGTAAAAGCTTCAAAAACACTCATTTTCAAAGTCACTCGATTCTACAACGATATCAAGTTCATTATGCAAAAGGTTTTCTTAAAAACCTGTCGTAACCCTCCGTCATTTTAGGAAGCAGAGTACTTAGTATTCGTGCTACGTTTGTTGACTATAGTTAAGGCGTAGTGTGCGGTAGCTAAGTGGTGTCTTTCTACACAGCATATGATGCGATTAATTAGGACAGTCATATAATTTTGTTGACCATAGTTAAGGGTCATGTGGGTGGGTCTAATTAATCAGGAAATGACGGGTAGAACTTGACTAGTGCTTATGATTTGTTGACCATAGTTAAGGTCATAAGTCACTAGGGGTAAAATATTATCGGGAATTTCAAGTGTTGAAATTTGCAATGAGATTGCATACCTTCTATGAGATAATTGGATCCCGATGCCCACTGCGAGTAAGAGTTACTCCTGGGAGAGTTTTACACATTACAATTAGTCGATCAAGTAGGTGTCTAGAAAGGTGTTAACGGGGTTACGCTCCAGGGAAAACGAGGTTTATTTTAATTAGGTCCGTGCGAAAGCACGGGGAACCTCTCTCAAAATACCGACACTGGCCTGGCTGAAAGATTGGCGAACTTGTAGGGTGTAATTAATCACGGCTAGTCTTACTTTTTAGGGTTTGAAGGAAGATTTGATAAAAACAGTGGGAGCCATCCTGATTAGATAAAATAATAACCAATCTAATCTTGCAAGAGCGCACACAGAGTGTTTTATTCTCTCTCTCTATCTCCTGGTAGCGACCATGTCACGTCTTAATGAAGATAATAATATGGATGCATTGACCGAACCTGCTTATTAAACTGAGTTGGGGAACGTTGGTTCCGCTCTATTTTATAACTGTTATAAGACTGAGCAGGAAATAGGGGAATATCCAGATTACCATGCCACCCATTCGAGAAATGAGCATGTTGATGCATATTCTTCGGGTGTGTTCATTACCTAGAACTGTTTCTCAGTATCCTCTACGTCTTAGGTATGAGATACCGGATTAGGATCCCACATATGTAATCCGTTACATGGGCTACAGACAGATAGAGAACTGAGAATAGGTGATTGTTCTCTAGTATATAGAATGGTGAAATTGTTGCAGCCATATCAGTTGGCAGATATCACCTTATATTACCAAATACATTGATTCTGAACGAATATTATTACGTACCGAACCTGATGTACAACATTACATCGGTCTCTTTATTAAGTTAAAGAAGGATATAATTTTATATTGATGGATAATGTTGTGAACATTTTCCTTAATCAAGAGTTGAATGGATCAGGCACGTTATGTAATAGCATATACGTTCTAAATCAAATTACAGTTCAAAGTATGTAGAATACAAACAAGAGGAGTAGTTCAGAAATGAACGAATTCTTCTTGTGGCATTGTAGACTAGGTCATATCAATACGACACGACTAGCTAAAATTACATTAAGGATGAATATCATAATCTGTTCGAATTTTCATCTTATGATACTTGTCAGTCTTGTCTCGAAGATAAAATAACCAATACTCCGTTTACTGGAAACAGAGAAAGAGTTATTGAACTCTTGGGACGGATACATGATGATGTATACGGTCCTATGTCTACAAATGCCAGGGTTGGTTCTTTGTACTGCATTACATTCATCGACGATCTCTCAAGATTCGAACATGTGTTCCTGTTGAAACACAAGTCTGAAACTTTTGAGAAATTCAAAGAATATAAGTTTGAAGTTAAGAACCAGACGGGTAGAAGTATTAAGTCATTCGATGTGATCGAGGAGGAGAATACTTGCGCATGGAGTTCCTGGAGTTTCTGAAAGGAGAATGGGATTCTCTCTCAGCTTACTCCTTCGTATACACTGTTTCCCCCGATCAGAGAGCAAAGCTCTATTTAAAATTTCAAAATTTGAAATTTGAAATTTGAAATTTGAAATCAGGCAGCGGCTCATAAGAGCGCTGGCGTTCTTGGCGCCAGAGCTAATGACTCTGAGGCAGCGCCTCACGTGCAAAGCACGAGAGCGCTAGCGCTAGGTGTGCTAGCGCCAAGAATCAAAGACTCTGAGACAGTGCCTCACGTGCAAAGCACGAGAGCGCTAGTGCTAAGTGCGCTAGCGCCAAGAATCAAAGACTCTAAGACAGCGCCTCACGTGCAAAGCACGAGAGGGCTAGCGCTAGAACAAAACGTCCTCCACCCTTGGATCAAAGATCCAACGAAGATGATTAAAAATCATCAAATTACCAGAATAAAATTCTGTTGAGGAAATACTCCTCGAATCTTTCCAAACAGGAAAGATTGTGCTCTGTAAATTAGAGCACCGTTGGATCAAATATCCAATGGTGATTAAAAATCACCAAGATACAGACTAAGTTCTGTATGGGAAAATATTTTCCCAATCTTTTTAAAAACAAGAAGATTGTCTTTTGTAAAACAGAAGCCCTAGGATCAAAGATCCAATGGTGGGGAAACATCCCCAAATCAATCAGAGAAAAATTTCCTTAACTGATTCAACAAATCAGCCTCTCCTATATAAAGGACCCAAGACTTCAAGTCTTGTAAAAAGGAACCCCCCATAAACTTCAAGTTCTCAACAAAAAAAAGAGAGAAGTGCAAGCTCTAAGACGAAGAACCTTCTTCAAGGTAAATAAAAAGAGGAGAGATCATAGCATCTCTTGATAAAAAATAAGAACTTAGTTCTTTTTCTAGATCATAGATCTGTAAGACAAAACCTTTTCACAAAAACAGAAGAAATCATAGCATCTCTTCATAAAAAGAAGAACTTAGTTCTTAGATCCATGAGACAAAGTATCTTATAAATGAGAATTTAATTCTCGGAGCACAGAACTGACCAGAACTGCCAAAGTAGCACTTCAGCGCTCCAAGTCTGGCACTCAGTGCCAAGCGCACCATGTGCTCCTCATGTGCGCGCTATTTCATAAGAAGCGCTTCAGCGCTCCAAGTCTGGCGCTCAGCGCCAAGCGCACCACGTGCTCCTCACATGCGCGCTATTTCATAAGAAGCGCTTCGGCGCTCTAAATCTAGCGCTCAGCGCCAAGCGCACCACGTGCTCCTCACGTGTGTGCTATTTCAAAAGAAGCGCTTCAGCACTCCAAGCCTGGCGCTCAGCGCCAAGCGCACCACGTGCTCCTCACGTGTGCGCTATTTCAAAAGAAGTGCTTCAGCGCTCCAGGTCTGGCGCTCAGCGCCAAGTGCACCACGTACTCCTCACGTGTGCGCTATTTCAAAAGAAGCTCTTTAGCGCTCCAGGTCTGGCGCTCAGCGCCAAGCGCACCACGTGCTCCTCAGGTGTGCACTGAGGGAACACAAAGTGTTCTTTAAATAAAGCCCAGCGCCATAAAAAGTGTTCAACACTCAGTAAAAGACAGAAGAAAAAGGGGTGTCAGAACCCAATTTAATGCTCAGCATTATTGAATCAAAAGGGACTGAGCCCAAACAAATGTTCAACATTTTATTCAAATCTGAGTGGACCGAGCCCAAGTTGGCCATAATTCCTTAATTCAGATCAACTGAGCCCATGTGTTCACAATCGTTTTAATTGGTCTTGGTCTCAAACCTGACTGACTATAAATCTCTCAACCAATATTGGTTCAAGGTTACATCTCTTCATACCTCTGATACATGTCGTTGTAATTCTTCAACGTCTTCAGAGAGATGGAGGGTCCCAATAACCAAAAAACTTTTGGCGCATCCTTAAATTGTGAAACCAAAATACCAGACTATGACGTTTTTAAACCAGACTATGATGTCTTTAAACCGGACTATGAGGTCCTTAAACTCATGGACTATGATGTTCTTAAACTTTACGGACTATGATGTCCTTAAATCCAATGGACCGCAATGTCTCTAAACTAAAACGATAGAGTCCAGATACTTTTTCGTTGGATCTAAATGATCCCAAAATCCTTTTGAGTAGATCTTAGTCTAAAATTAGACTAACGTATCCTCAACAA
Source organism: Agapanthus africanus (assembly GCA_030015575.1). Classification (NCBI taxonomy): domain Eukaryota; kingdom Viridiplantae; phylum Streptophyta; class Magnoliopsida; order Asparagales; family Amaryllidaceae; genus Agapanthus; species Agapanthus africanus. The sequence continues at coordinate 895,782,442 of CM057339.1, read as the reverse complement.
ATGTTTAAGTTGATCTTAATCTCAATGAGATCAACGATCCTTAAACCCAAATCTAAGAAAATACGGATTTTGACTAATCCACGCCCTACGGGCGACAACACAAATTATTCTCCGTATACAATCCGCGAGCAACCAAAAACAAAACAAACACACACGACACGAAGTGACCTTCTGGAGCAGGAGAAAGTGGTTATCTCTACGCGGTAACGTAATTAACTGCAGGGGCTTGAGCCTGCAGGGAAAAGCGTCCCCACAATCAAAAACCCTTCATAACGAGGGGGAATCTGACGAAGTCTGCTACAACGGCTGCATCCGTATAAACCTCCGATAAACGGTGCCATAAATCAACTTGGCATTTTCAGAGAGGTGGACGGATAAAACCAAATAGCATCTGCCCGCCAAAATTCAGGCCAGACGTCCCAATGTCCCGGTCGCGTCTTTCGGCGGCGAACAGATTCTGGCATGCCCGTTGGGACCTTTTCCTCTTTCCACTCCACACTTCGTGTGTCGTGTTCGCGAACGAATCACGGTTTAATGCGGTTGCCCCTGGATTTGAAGTACTAAAAAATGGCTTCCAACTGCACTAGCTGCAACAACAACTCCCACTCCGTCCTCGCCGGAGGAGTGACTTATGGGCCCCAAGCGGCCTCCATCTTCGCCATGCTAGTGGAACAGGTGACTCAGGCCACCACTGGACTGTTCTTCGGGACCATGCTCCCACCAATGAGCTTCAACGCCCCAGTGCCATCGCAAGAAGCTCTAAAGAAGTCGGTCTTTGATCGGCTTGCAACTACCGTGTCCCTTCTCAACGGATCATCCAAATCCAACGCCTCGGTCTTTAACAGACTAGGCCAAAACTCCAATGGGCCCGTGAAGAAGCCCATATTACCTGAAGGGGCTATCCCGAAACGGATAGCCATCCCTGCTCCAGTAAATGAAGTCATCAGAGAGACTTCTCCTACCATGGGGTCGGTCTTCACAAGACTGGCCGTTCCAACTCCCGCTCCAGGCGAAGTCACCAAGGCTGCTATCCCTGCTCGAAAGCCTGCCTTTGCAAGATTGACCGTTCCCTCTCATCGGACGTCAGTCTTCGATAAACTGAGACCGACAACAACTTCTCACCAGAACAGGGGGCATAATGAAGCCACCCCCGTAACGGAGGTGATCCCATCTGCAAGACGCGCTCGACGTCGCCACTGGCTCCGAGTGAGGAAAGCTGGGGGCAGTTTCCCTTCTGAATTGACTCCACCAGCTCCGATGGTAGAAATTGACGCTGCTGTTCCAACTGGGAACAGCTTTGAACCACTCAGGAGGGTGCGTAAGAACTCTCTGACTGCCGTGCTTAAAAGATCTCCTCCATCTGTGGAGAATGTTACTGAAACAAAGCCAGAGTAGCCCCCTCATCGGCTGTCCTCCAAAAATCTAGAGGGTCTGGCGAAGAGTCCAAGACTCTGTGATCGGCCAAGACTACTCCTGCCGACATAAGAGAATGAAGATCCGGCAAGAAGAGAATCTCACCGCTGTCGTACCACGGAAAGCATCGGCTGCAACAGCCCCCGCAACTCCCACCGCCCATAAAAGTAGAAGGCCGGAGAAGATCCCTGTGTCTGCGACAAATCTCAAGGGTGCTGAATCCAAACGCCCCAAGTCTTGGGGCATGGTGGTGCACACCATTTACATGGTTTCCGGAAAGAAGGATAGCCGTATCTCCACGGGCCACCGACCACTCACCCGATCAATAACAAAGGCTCAGGAGAAACAACAGCAAAAGCTCCAGGAGATGCTGACAACCATGGCCGCACTCACTGGGCCAAAGTAAGCCCGGAGACATCGTCGGAGCAGCACCAAGAACAGAAAACTGATGCTGAATTCCTCCGAAGAATGCTTGAGAGAAAAGAAAAAGAGGCCGCGGAACAAGCGGCCAACATAAAACAAATGGCGCTATTGTTCCAAGATATGGTGGGCATGATGATGCAGCCAGACCACCCAGCCGAAGATCCTCCGGTAATAATTGAAGACGATAGAGGGGAGGCATCAAACCCTCTTCCTGCGCTATCAGCAGCCAAGGAAGAGACCATCTCCAAAGCCACCCTTGACGACTATATAGCTCAACAGATACGAGCTCATCAGGCGAATGAAGCTGCTGGCCAAGTCGTCAGAACTGGGCGACCATACCCAAGCTGGTACGATCAGATTAAGTACCCGGCAGGATGCACGATTCCTAAGTTCCACGTATACAAGGGGACATGCAATCCCTATCAACATGTCACTCAGCTCAGGGCTCTGTGCGGTAATACAGGGGGTGACGACAAACTGCTGCTTCGCCAGTTTTTTGGCAGCATGTCGGAGACAGCATTCGAATGGCACTCCGATCTCCCAAATGTCTCTGTCAAGACTTTTGCAGAAATGGAGCTACTGTTTACACAAAGGTTCTTAAGCGCCAGCGAACGTACCCCAATCATGGCGTTGATCAATGCCAGGGTGAAGCCAGGCGAAACAAGGGTTCCGTATGCGATACGGTGGCGGAACCTATGGTCAAAATGCGAAAAACACATAGAGGAAGCTCCTGTTGTGAGCATGTTCGTAAAAACCCTCGATCCTCAGGCGACCATATCCCAGTTCATGATGTTTTTCAAGCCGACTACCTTCCAGGCCTTGATTGACAAGCTGGCCCAAATGGACCAGATGGACCATAGACCGTCTTCCTCGAAAATGGAGCCTCAAAACGAAAAGAGGAAAGAGAAAGCGACCTTCGTCGCCAATGCTCAGCAGCAGCCCAGTAGTCCAAAACCAGCTAGTCGCCAAAACGATAAACAACGATTCTTCAATGAGAAGCTAAACGCCCTTATTCGTTTCCCTGGGATAAAATGAGAAGACTGTTCGAGCTGGCGATGCGCAACAGGCTCATCACCCTGCCAGATCCAAAATGCCAACTGCAGCACGGTGACGTCAACAGTCCCAACTATTGCCCCTACCATCGAATAATGGGCCATCCAATCGAAGATTGCTTTGTCTTCAAAAACTGGATTGAGGACCATACCAGCAAGGCAAATTCGTGTTGTCTAAAAACTGGAGGGTAAACCCGCCATAACTACATGCTCCGAAAAAGATGGACACACCGGGGCATCATGCTCATTTATAGAGGAAGCTCCATGGGAAGTTGTTGACAAAAACTAAAAGAATACCCAGAGATCTCCAAGCATGTCCGGCAATTAGGTGGAAGAGCCTGCTGGAGCCCGAGATTATTGAGGAGATGCTGAAGCCGTGCCCAACGCTGAAAGTTGGTGAAGGTAGACAAAACATGCAGGCCAAGACTCCAAAGTCTTTAAAGAAAAAGAAGAAGGCCAAGAAGCCCGTCCAACTTGACGATAGCCGTACAGGTCTGCAGAATTACATCGATGCACTGGAAGAATATAGCCAGAGGGCACGGACCCCAATCACATTGGACGAATTCTTTAATCATGTTCTTGAAAATGAAGACGATGACGCTGATGAAGGAGACAATTCTTCAGAAGAGCCCGAGAATTATGTGGCAAGCTACCACATGATCTCTCACTCGTCAATAGACGGTAAAGAAGATCCTGATACAGAGAAACTGGGGGCAGATCTAGAACCGGAACCAAAATTCCTGGAGCCATCAGATGAATTGATTGACAGGCTGTTGAGTGAAGCTCTTCAGAAAAGCAAAGCTGACAGAGAGCGGGAAACGGCCATATACGAGAGGGCCAAGCATCGGCGTCAAGTTGAAGAAGCTCCGGTATTGAGAAACCGTAGGGTGCCCCAACCAGATTGAAGCACTCCTACAGCAGACAAAAGCAGGCTTAAGACAAGGAAGCAATTCGCCAAAGCCCTGTCAATGGGAATGAAACTGCCGCCTTTTAAAGGAAATACTCCTGACAGCATACACCTTGACGAAGCGGATGCACATCCAAATTATTGCTTATACCATCCGAGGATCACGCACCCTACCGAAGAGTGCAACGCCTTTAAAAACTGGTGGCAGGGATATGTTACCTACCGACAACACGTCAGGCGATTGAAGCGCAAGGCTCGTCGGGAACAGAGAAACACGACAGATGAGCGTAAAGGAACTGCCGCCAACTGTCACATAGTTGATTCTAGGGGATCGCAAGTTCTCACCTTCGGGAGCGATTCTGATGATGAAATAGCCCTCGGCCCCCTCTTCAAAGAATCCACCTCAGGAAAAGAGGAAGAGGTGAAGAACTGTGAGAATATTCAGCAGCGCAACCGTACGTTGCCCGAAAAGAATCTTGGACCTGCAAACAGGGGATCGAATAGAAAAGATAAGGGGAAGGAAAAAGTTCCATAGGATATCGCCCTCGAGCCGTCGAAGAGCCGGCAGCCAAGAACCCGCCCAAAAAAGCAAAGTGGATTATAACGTCCTAGCACACTTGAGGAAGATAACCTCACAATTGAGCATCTTGGATGCCCTTCTATTGTCTAATGAGGTGCGAGATTCCCTGATCAGGGCACTACAAGAGCCCGAACAGTTTCAAGCTTTTCTCGCTGAAGAAAAGATGAAGAACGAGCTCGAAGAAGTTCACACGGCTGACGTCACTTTCGGCGATGAAGATCTCCTCCTCGGAACATGTGAGCACAACTGTCCCTTGTATGTCACCGGATACTGCCATGACATCAAGATAGGGAAGATCTTAGTTGACAACGGGTCCTCTGTCAATCTCCTAAATATGAGGGTGCTAAAAGAAATTTGCATGAGCGTCCAGCACCTCGCTAGGGATAAAATCACTATCTCTGGGTTCGACTCCCAGTCATCCCGAACGCTCGGGTCTGTGATACTGACGCTACGTTTTTGGCTGCTCGTCGCTAACATCAAATTTCATGTCATTGACGCCAAGACCTGCTACAACGCTTTGCTCGGCAGGCCTTGGTTACACGAGTACAACATCATCCCTTCTACACAACATTGTAGGGTTCCTAGGCACTCTAATGAAGTCTTACAAGGCATCAACCATGCCAATTTCAAAAATTATGGGTGCCGAGAAACCCTAATACGGATCATTGACTAGAAGTTTAGGCGAAAAGATAATCTAGTTAACTACTTAACTAAAAGTTAGATGCTACAACCTTTGTAGATCCGGTTCTCCACTTCCTTAGCTCCACGTGGGTGTCCTCTCGCTGTCCATCATGAATCCCGAACTCAATCGTCGGCTTCATCGGAGAAACGGACGAGCTAGGTCGTCGGCTTCGTGTCAAAGAAGATCTACGTCGAGGCATCACAAGTTCAAGCTCCGACTTCACAAAGTTATGAAACTTGTGAAGAAAACACCCAAAACAACTTGGCAAGAGGTAGAGGGTGAAGAAATAGGAGGTGGGTTCACTTTAGAATTGGATTTCTCTCACTAGAACTCAAGTTGCCATTGATGGCATCAAGGTTTCTATCTTGAAGAAGAAGGAGAAGATGAAGCTAGTTTTATGATAAGTTCTTTAAAAAATGAAAAGAAAATTCATACTTAACATAATCTAACTAGGGTTAAGTGTAGAGAATAAACCATGGTCATTTGGAGAGTTAGGGTTAAGCATGAGGACAAGAATGGTTGCAAAAGTCAAGGCTTCATGAAGCTTCAACTAATGACAAAAGAAAGCCACCATTCTCTATAAATCATTTCCAAATAAATAAATGAACAAATAAATAAATAAATATGTAAAACCCTAATTATCAAATTAACCATGGTTTAATTCTACACATTTAACCAAATGATCAAGTATCATCAAACATGATACAAAAATGTGCACAAAAGCATATCACATATACAATGTGCATCAAGTGAGAAAAATCCGTTTAAAGTGAACCAATACTAGTTAATGTAAAGTAATATATCAAATATATAATTATACATTAAATCATTAAATCAACACTTGATTCAATGATCCGGTCATGTCGCACATGACCGACTAGTATTCAATGTATCGGCTTATCGAATCGATCTTCGATTCGATAACTAGGTTATATCACATACAACCAATCGAAACATTAATCGCGAGAATCAAATACGGTATCACATACACGCATTATTCTCGGTCCCGCACATATCTCATATGCGCTCCTATTTCGTTTCGCTTGAGCCAGGAAACCTCTGTGTAGGACTCTAAAGACTCGTCAATATGCCGGTAGCAGATGATGATCATATCAAGCACCCACAAGCCGCAAACGGTCTGCTAAACGTAACGGCCACCCGGGTATTGAGCGATCAGAAGATCGACGAGCTAGCCCGTTCACACTCCTGTGAATCCGACCAGTAACACTTACCGTACAGTCCGGTCACTTCGTCTGATATGTCGCATATCAAGTCTAGGGGTGGTAAACGTCAGACCCCAATAACCCAATAAGTCGTGCCGATGTGAGGCTCGTAACGGGTCGAGAAACTACTGGTAACACTTACCAGCAAATCTCTGATCAGCCCTGGTCAGGGACTTCCCTGTTACGGCCAATCGAGCACAGCGCAACATCAACCCCCAATACCGGGAGAGACGAAACCCCTCCTATCGCTCATTGCCTCCATGTGACTCGGGACTGTACCCAAAGACCACCGTTTTGCACGCCCTCATGGACGTGGTAAGGTGGAGATCAAAGCACAGTGGGAATCACACAAGACTCTATGACGATCTCGGGTCTACAGACTAACCTGCACAAGTGTCACCTGAGAACTGCCATCTGACGTGAGGTATAATACCATCTGGGAGTTCTCGGCGAGTCCGTCCAGTATACCCAGTCTCCACTGAGCACCCGTACACCATCTCTGATGTCAAACACCAATGGATATGGGATCATCCATCGTCCATCTCATGGGTCGAGAAGCGTATACGCTAGTCTACTCTGGTATATCGATGCCCTGTCTCGATACACCCACGACTAGGGACCTTGAAGGATGTACTTATGGACTACCATGTCCCCACTAGTATGATCTGCATCATAGTCCAGGTAGTCAAGTACACATCCTAAGGGCTTTATCAACATGTAACTATAAGACAGTTTAAAGAGACTAGATTACATGTTAAGATAAAGAGTAACCAGATAGCATACTATCATATCGAGCAAGAAAGTCATCTCTATATATGTCCAAGCATCCAATATAATATACATCATCTGTACAATACTGGCCTCTAGGGCATACATACAACTAACAATCTCCCACTTGCACTAGGGCCAGCTGCTGTAGTATCGCATACCGAGCATCCCGAAGAGTCTCTCAAACTGTATCTGGGGAATGGCCTTCGTGAGTGGATCCGCCGTGTTGTTCTTCGTGTCAACCCTCCTGACCTCGATCTCCCGGCGATCAACTATCTCCCGGATCAGGTGATACCGCCTCAGAATATGCCTGGATCGCTGATGGGACCTGGGTTCCTTGGCCAAAGCCACCGCTCCATTGTTATCGCAATACAAAGGTATTGGATGCTCAATGGATGGAACCACTCCAAGTTCAGTAATGAACTTCTTGATCCAGACAGCCTCTTTGGCAGCATCGTTGGCAGCGATGTATTCAGCCTCCATCGTCGAGTCTGCCACGGTTTCCTGCTTGGAACTCTTCCAGCTAACAGCCCCTCCGTAAAGGGTAAAGACAATGCCCGACTGCGACTTAGAGTCGTCCTTATCACTTTGGAAGCTCGAATCGGTAAATGACTCCACTTGGAGTTCTCCGTTACCATACACCAAGAGCATCTCTTTAGTCCTTCGTAAGTACTTGAGAATGCTCTTCACAGCTGTCCAGTGACTCTCTCCAGGATCAGCTTGATACCTGCTCACTATACTTAGTGAGTATGCTACATCGGGTCTGGTACATAGCATCGCATACATGATAGAGCCTACAGCCGAAGCATAGGGTATCCCTTGCATGCGAGCTCTCTTTAAATCAGTCTTGGGAGACATCTCTTTGGAGAGAGTGACTCCAGAGATCGTGGGCAATTTCCCACGCTTGGATTCTTCCATACTAAACCTCTTTAGTATGGTGTCAATGTACCTGGATTGGGACAATCCCAATATCCGTTTGGATCTATCTCTATAGATCCTGATTCCTAATATGCAGGAGGCATCACCAAGATCTTTCATCAATAATCTTTGTGATAAGAAGAGCTTGACCGCTTGCAGCATAGGAATATCATTTCCTATCAAGAGTATGTCGTCCACGTACAATACGAGGAAGACAACCTTACTCTCTGCTACCTTCTTGTAGATACAAGGTTCATCTGGGTTTTTGACGAAATCAAACTCTTTGATAACGACGTCAAAGCAGATGTTCCAACTCCGCGATGCTTGCTTTAATCCATAAATGGATTTAAGCAGCTTGCACACCTTCCCGCTGCTCCCACTGTCTACGAAGCCCTCTGGCTGAGTCATGTACACGCACTCTTCTAAATCACCATTTAGAAAGGCGGTCTTAACATCCATTTGCCAGATTTCGTAGTCATGATATGCAGCGATGGCAAGCATGATCCGGATGGATTTAAGCATAGCCACTGGAGAAAAGGTTTCGTCATAGTCCACACCTGGTCTTTGGCGAAAACCTTTTGCAACAAGTCTAGCTTTGAAAGTCTCCACTTTCCCATCTACACCAAGTTTCTTCTTGAAGATCCACTTGCTCCCAATGGGTTTTACCCCTTCAGGAGCAACTTCCAAAGTCCATACTTTGTTGGTGTACATGGATTCCATCTCAGACCGCATAGCATCCAGCCATTTCACCGAGTCCCTACTCGTGATGGCCTGCTCGAAGCTAGTTGGGTCATCATCCTCCATGATGCAATCCTCGCTTCCACCGTCAATGAGAAAACCGTAGTATCTCTCAGGTGGACGAGAAACCCTACTAGATCGGCGGAGAGGCTGGGGTTCGTCGAGTTCTACTGAATCCTCTGGTTCTACCAAGTCTTCTGTTTCAGTTAGTATTGCTGGAACCTCTTCCAGTTCTACCTGAATGCTACTTGTCTGTTTCATAAGAAAACTCTTTTCTAAGAAAGTGGCATGTCGAGAAACAAACACTTTTTGTTCCTCGGAGTGGTAGAAGATATACCCTCGCGAATGTTTGGGATATCCAACAAACTTACATAGAACAGACCTTGCCTCGAGTTTGTCCGGATTTTGTGTTTTAACATAGGCCGGACAACCCCATATCTGAATAAAATTAAGACATGGTCTCTTACCATTCCATATCTCATATGGAGTGGTAGGCACAGATTTGGTTGGAACTCTATTCAATAGATATGCAGCAGTCTCCAGTGCATATCCCCAGAAGGAAATAGGTAACTCAGCTGTACTCATCATAGAGCGCACCATATCTAATAGGGTGCGATTTCTCCGCTCCGATACACCGTTGTGCTGTGGTGTATAAGGAGGAGTAAGCTGAGAGAGAATCCCATTCTCTTTTAGATAATCTCTGAATTCGTTACTTAAGTATTCTCCTCCTCGATCAGATCGAAGGATCTTAGTACTTTTGCCCGTTTGGTTCTCTACTTCTTGTTTATATTCTCTAAATTTCTCAAAAGCTTCTGATTTATGTTTCATCAGGAACACATATCCGAATCTAGAGAGATCGTCAGTGAATGTAATGAAGTACAAAGAACCATCCCTGGCATGTGTAGACATGGGACCGCATACATCACTATGTATCAGTCCTAAGAGTTCGGTAACTCTTTCTCCGTGTCCCGTAAACGGAGTTTTGGTCATCTTGCCTTTTAGACGTGACTGGCAAGTGTCATAAGATGAAAATTCAAACGGATTTAAATATCCATCCTTATGCAACTTAGCTAGTCGTGTCGCATTGATGTGACCCAGTCTACAATGCCACAAGAAGGATTCGTTCAGATCAGAACTCTTCCTCTTGTGTGTGTTTTGTAAATTGAGGACTGTATTTTGATTTAGAATGAATATGCCATTATGTAACGAGCCTGATGCAATCAACTTTTGATCTAGGAATATGTTCATAACATTATCCTGTACTACAAAATTATATCCTTCTTTACTCAATAAAGAAACTGATATAATGTTGCACATCATGTTCGGTATATAATAGCACTCATTCAGAATCATTGTATCACCACTTGGTAATACTAGGTGATATTCGCCAACTGCTTTGGCTGCAACATTTGCACCATTCCCTACTTGAACGGAATGATCACCTTTTCCCAGTTCTCTACCTTTCCGTAGCCCATGTAACATCTTACATATGTGGGATCCTGATCCGGCATCTAATACCCAGGACGTAGGGTGAACTGAGAAACAGTTCTCAATGACAAACACACCCGAAGATGATGCATCAACATGCATATTCTCCTTTTGGGTGGTGTGAGAATCCAGATATTCTCCTGTTTCCTGTTCATTCTTATAACACTTATAAGATAGAACGGGTTCAACGTTCCCCTGCACAGTGTAACATGCGGGTTCGGTCAATACATCCATATTATTATCTTGATTAAGGCATGAACTGGTCGCTACCTGGAGAGAGAGAGAAGAAAACACTTTAGCGTATGCTCGTGCAAGATCAGATTGGTTATTATCTTATCTAATCAGGATGGCTCCCACTGCTTTTTATCAAATCTTCCTTCAATCCCTAAAAGGAAAGACTAGCCGGGATTAATTACACACTACAAGTTCGCCAATCTTTCAGCCAGGCCAGTGTCGGTACTTTGAGGGAGGTCCCCCGTGCTTTCGCACGAACCTAATTAATGTAAACCTCGTTTTCCCAGAGGCGTAACCTCGTTAACACCTTTCTAGACACCTACTTGATCGGCTAATTGCAATGTGTAAAACTCTCCCAGGAGTAACTCTTACTCGCAGTGGGTATCGGGATCCAACTATCTCATAGAAGGTATGCAATCTCATTGCAAATTTCAACACTTGAAATTCCCGATAATGTTTTCGCCCCTAGCGTCCTATGACCTTGACGGAGGCCAAACAACCCATAGTCCGCTAGTCAAGTTCAACCCGTCATTTCCTGATTGAATCAAACCCACCCGCACGACCCTTGACGGAGGCCAGACAACGCCGTACGAATACCCTAATCCAATCGCATCATATGCTAGCAGATAAGCACAAGTTAGCTACCGTACACTGCGCCTTGACGGAGGCCAAACTACCGCAGCACGAATACTAACTAGTACTTATCTGAAATGACGGAGGGCTACGCAGGTTTTTCATAAAAACCATGAGCGTAATGAACTTGATATTGTTGTAGAATCAAATGAAGTTTTGAAATGGAGTGATTTTGAGGCTTTTCTAGTTTTGCTAAAGGGGTCACTCCCGGTGAAGGGATCGTCGGCCCTTTCCTCGTCGAATGAGTTGCGGGATATATCATATATATCACTGTGCAAAGCAAAAAACTCTTAAAAGCAATCAAAGCCAAACCGAGTGTGTAGCATCTGCCAGTTATTGCTAAAGGAGTCACTCCCGGTGAAGGGATCTCGGTCCTTTCCTCATCGAATAAGGTGCAGGGTATATCATATATACCGCTATGCAAAGCAAGAACTGTAGCTACCTGTTTTGTTTAAAATTTGATTCTACAACATCTTAGGATTCTTTTCTTTCATTAATCATATTAATGAAGTCACATCATTTAAATACCTAAACATCACAGATAAATACGACGTACACTTATGCCATCCGCATTCGCCTCGATGTCCCCTCGTGCACCGTTAGGTTAGGTAACTAACGACAGAGCAGGGCAGGGCTAGTGCGGGTGCAAAAGATAAGTAACGTCTATATAAAATATCATATATACTATATACTGTATCCATCACAGAACATCACATGATCACATCACAGATATCGCAGCAGTATAAACATATGAAATATTGGATATACTAGGACGTCCGTGTTTTCAATACGAGCCTGTATAAAACACGGATTCCACGGTCGTGATGAATAGCCAATCCCACACCCCTAGACCCCTACGAGAGCGGCAAGCAACCCTGCCAATTCTAGGGTTAGGAGACCCGTACTCGACTCCTCGAGTTGGTCTCCCACTGGACCCCAGAACCCGGTTACTTGTGCTCCCCTTCTTGGGTCTATCCTAATGCGGAAAAGTAAATAATATACAAAAGGTGACGACTTCCGCTACCTGGAAGTGTCCCAAATAAAAGAATATTACATACAAGTTTTTACATGAATGAAAATGAAAAACACTCATCTCACATAAAAAAACCCGGCTATTCAAACACGACAATCCAATATAACATATCCAGCAACACATAACATCACATGTCATCAACGTAAGTAAACATGCGTATCCCAATTGTCGTTGACATATAGCAACGAAACCGGCGATATCATATATTACACTTACGGTCACAGAAAAGAAAGTGTAAAACTACAACAGTTGGAATCCGCAACCTCTTTAGACATCACATGCCTAATCAAATGAAATACTTAGACATCACATGCCTAACAGTTATAAACCCCGCATTTTAGTCCCATTATCGAAAACTCTTTTCGATATCAAGTGAAACTAAACCGCTAGATTTATAACATTCATCCAGTTATCTCATAACTGTTTGTGAATTCCAATTATTGTATCCAATTACGGATAAATAGAATATATCAAACTTTTCGATCGAACATTCGAACACCCAAGTTTTCCCGACACCGATCAACACATGAAATAAGTTCAAAGACATTCACTTCATGCCTCAGTACCAACGGTCCAGCCGTAGAAGGGTCAAGCCAACGCCTCACATGTGGCACGCCGTACTGCCCCAAACCCGAAGGTTCAAAGGGTAGTTCAAGACGGTCATATAATCGAGTTAAGGTTTGTTGTTTTCTAGAGGGACCATCGCGTTACTTGCACTACTCAGAACGTCTTTAAACCACAGAAAAATCCAACACTTGGAATTTTTCCGGCAGGGGAAAACTTGGGTATTTATATCCGTATCCAACTTTTTAACATATTCTAAAGTTATCCGGAAAAACACTTAGACAAGGTTTGATAATCCGATCGAATCGTCGATTCCCAATACAACCCCAGAGCACTCAACCCTTGAGTCAATTTAAAAATTCCCAGAAAACTCAGCATAATTTATCAGGAATTACTGTGCAAAAAATTAGGGCTGACGTCACCATAGAGCCGCGGAACCACCGCAGAAGCCATGCTTCTGCCGCGGTTCCGCCGCACAGTGTACTGTTCATTGGAAACAAATTGCACCGTAATTCTTAGAATTCTTTGCTGAATTTTTTAAGCAATTTTAATATGGAAAAATCCCAGATTTTAGAAAAAGTCCAGAGAGCTCATGGGTTTTAGGGTTTCGGGTTCGTTCGGACTTCAAACTCCGTCTAGACTTTGCCTAAGGCTCTAGCTAGGCTCTGATACCACTGTAGGGTTCCTAGGCACTCTAATGAAGTCTCACAAGGCATCAACCATACCAATTTCAAAAATTATGGGTGCCGAGAAACCCTAATACGGATCGTTGACTAGAAGTTTAGGCGAAAAGATAATCTAGTTAACTACTTAACTAAAAGTTAGATGCTACAACCTTTGTAGATCCGGTTCTCCACTTCCTTAGCTCCACGTGGGTGTCCTCTCACTGTCCATCATGAATCCCGAACTCAATCGTCGGCTTCATCGGAGAAACGGGCGAGCTAGGTCGTCGGCTTCGTGTCAAAGACGATCTACGTCGAGGCATCACAAGTTCAAGCTCCGACTTCACAAAGTTATGAAACTTGTGAAGAAAACACCCAAAGCAACTTGGCAAGAGGTAGAGGGTGAAGAAATAGGAGGTGGGTTCACTTTAGAATTGGATTTCTCTCACTAGAACTGAAGTTGCCATTGATGGCATCAAGGTTTCTATCTTGAAGAAGAAGGAGAAGATGAAGCTAGTTTTATGATAAGTTCTTTAAAAAATGAAAAGAAAATTCATACTTATCATAATCTAACTAGGGTTAAGTGTAGAGAATAAACCATTGTCATTTGGAGAGTTAGGGTTAAGCATGAGGACAAGAATGGTTGCAAAAGTCAAGGCTTCATGAAGCTTCAACTAATGACAAAAGAAAGCCACCATTCTCTATAAATCATTTCCAAATAAATAAATGAACAAATAAATAAATAAATAAATGAATATGTAAAACCCTAATTATCAAATTAACCATGGTTTAATTCTACACATTTAACCAAATGATCAAGTATCATCAAACATGATACAAAAATGTGCACAAAAGCATATCACATATACAATGTGCATCAAGTGAGAAAAATCCGTTTAAAGTGAACCAATACTAGTTAATGTAAAGTAATATATCAAATATATAATTATACATTAAATCATTAAATCAACACTTGATTCAATGATCCGGTCATGTCGCACATGACCGACTAGTATTCAATGTATCGGCTTATCGAATCGATCTTCGATTCGATAACTAGGTTATATCACATACAACCAATCGAAACATTAATCGCGAGAATCAAATACGGTATCACATACACGCATTATTCTCGGTCCCGCACATATCTCATATGCGCTCCTATTTCGTTTCGCTTGAGCCAGGAAACCTCTGTGTAGGACTCTAAAGACTCGTCAATACGCCGGTAGCAGATGATGATCATATCAAGCACCCACAAGCCGCAAGCGGTCTGCTAAACGTAACGGCCACCCGGGTATTGAGCGATCAGAAGATCGACGAGCTAGCCCGTTCACACTCCTGTGAATCCGACCAGTAACACTTACCGTACAGTCCGGTCACTTCGTCTGATATGTCGCATATCAAGTCTAGGGGTGGTAAACGTCAGACCCCAATAACCCGATAAGTCATGCCGATGTGAGGCTCGTAACGGGTCGAGAAACTACTGGTAACACTTACCAGCAAATCTCTGATCAGCCCTGGCCAGGGACTTCCCTGTTACGGCCAATCGAGCACAGCGCAACATCAACCCCCAATACCGGGAGAGACGAAACCCCTCCTATCGCTCATTGCCTCCATGTGACTCGGGACTGTACCCAAAGACCACCGTTTTGCACGCCCTCATGGACGTGGTAAGGTGGAGATCAAAGCACAGTGGGAATCACACAAGACTCTATGACGATCTCGGGTCTACAGACTAACCTGCACAAGTGTCACCTGAGAACTGCCATCTGACGTGAGGTATAATACCATCTGGGAGTTCTCGGCGAGTCCGTCCAGTGTACCCAGTCTCCACTGAGCACCCGTACACCATCTCTGATGTCAAACACCAATGGATATGGGATCATCCATCGCCCATCTCATGGGTCGAGAAGCGTATACGCTAGTCTACTCTGGTATATCGATGCCCTGTCTCGATACACCCACGACTAGGGACCTTGAAGGATGTACTTATGGACTACCATGTCCCCACTAGTATTATCTGCATCATAGTCCAGGTAGTCAAGTACACATCCTAAGGGCTTTATCAATATGTAACTATAAGACAGTTTAAAGAGACTAGTGTACATGTTAAGATAAAGAGTAACCAGATAGCATACTATCATATCGAGCAAGAAAGTCATCTCTATATATGTCCAAGCATCCAATATAATATACATCATCTGTACAATACTGGCCTCTAGGGCATACATACAACTAACAAACATCAGTATATGAAGTACTTCAAAGATGGTCTCGAGTATAGCGTGACAGGAGAGCTGAACCCATTTTCCGTGAATGAAGTCCGAAAGTACGAAGATACAAAGTATTTCCTACCAGACTTTGAAGACACGGAAAGATACCATAAACCAGATAATAAGCAGAAAGCTATCACCACTATTCTGGTCTTTAGGGGCGATACCGAGGAGGAGGAAGAGATAGTCTATTCAGGACCGCCCCAATGCAACAAACCAGGACCGTCTACCCATATTCTGGTCTTTGGCAGTGACTCTGAAGACGAGATCAACGCAGTATTCTCGGTCCGTCCATCAGCACAGGCCTTCGCTGAAGATGATCAGAATTTGCAAATCGCTATATTTCCACGGCAGCATTACAAAGAGCTCGACATACTTGATACCAATAGTATGCAAGAACTGCAGACGTTCTACATCTTTCCCAGGCAGAAAGATGAAAATGCGATCCTCTTTTATCGATCCGCGGAAACCAAAGTAGAAAAAGAAATCTGGCATGGTGCCGATTCTACGCTTGACAGGCTCCAGTCCATCCGTCTGCCCAGATACTACACGGAAGGATTAAAAAGGCTGTTGAGGCACCAAGGCGTACCCTTCAAACAGACTGCTCGACAAGCTCAGTTCTACAACAGGATCTGGAACTTCCCCGGAACTCAGTGAAAATTGCCCAACGGGAGAATGGAAATGATCGGGCTTGGATATGTTCGATCCAAGAAACAGGAGCGATTCCATGGCTGCTGCGTTATACATGAATTCGATGAAGAAGGAGATGCTCTGTTAGAAGACACTGCGATTGAGCCAAAACGAGATCCTGCCGTAAAAATGCCAAGTCCGTCGTTTGAAGAACGGATGGACAAGCTAATAAGAGAAGCGGGTCAAAAGGCCCGGGATGACCACAACTGTGAAATGGCCATTTACGAGAAAATCAGGACGCAACGCCTCCTTCAGCAGACTACGGAGAATGATGATGCCATTCGTCGCCAGCCCGTCATACAGAAGACCCGACGCGGAGGCAAAAATAAACTAAAGAACGGAAAAAACGTTCGACAGCGGCAAAGCGGGTCCAAGAAGCCACGCGATCGAGAATTGAGCAGCCAGGATCCTTCTCTTATAAAGAAGATGGGTCGAGCATATTCTATTCTCCAAGACAAGAAAAGGAAGATATTCGATCTTGTCATGAAACATCAAATGATTACGCTCCCAGTGTCCAAACACACCGAACAAGCAGACGAGGTCTCTCATCCGGATTATTGCTTCTATCACCGAGAGATAGAACATCCTCTCGAAGACTGCTTCATATTCAAAAACCGGGTAGAAGACCAGTATCAGCAAGGCAGGTTCGCTCTATCCAGCAGTTGGAGGGTAACCCCACAACAGAAGCATGTTTCAAAAGCAACGTACATAGCGAGAGTAGAACCAGATCAACATTGGTCTTGGAAACGATCTCGTACCTGTCACGCGATAACGCTGTCAGAAGAAGGAGTGCGCAAGGATATGGATGACCTCTCCAGGTGCTTCGAAAATGAGGATGAAGATGAGTCGATCTCAGAACTTCCACCGGCACCAAAAGAGCTGGAAGATGGAATATATACTGCTGCGGACAACCTAAGGAAAACCGACTTGGGGACGGCAAACGACCCGAGGCCTACGTTCGTCAGTGAGCTACTGTCCAAAGAACAGGTAGCTACGCTAAGAGACGTGCTCATGCAGTATAAAGACTGTTTCGCATGGAACTATTCTGAGATGCCGGAGCTAAATCCGGAAATAGTTGTACATAAATTGGCGATATCCCTGGACGTCAAGACAGTCAAACAAGAACCGAGGAGAATGCGGCTCGAACTTGAAATGAGCATCAACGCCGAAGTCAAGAAGCTAATCGACTCCGGCTTTATCCAAGAAGTTCAGTATCCTGACTGGATTGCCAACATTGTCCCAGTGATAAAGAAAAATAGGATGGTGCGCATCTGCGTAGACTTTCGGGACCTCAACAAAGCTTGCCCGAAGGATGATTTTCCCGTACCGGTTACCTAGCTGATGATAGACAACACGTCCATTCACGAAGTCTTCTCCTTCATGGATGGATCATCAGGGTACAATCAAATAAAGATGCACCTCGAAGACCAGAAGCATACCACTTTCCGGACTCCCCTGGGAATATTCTGCTACAAAGTGATGCTTTTCGGCTTGAAGAATGCCGGCGCTACCTATTAGAGGGCCATGACAAAGATTTTCGATGATCTCATACATGAAATTGTCGAATACTATATCGATGAACTCGTGGTGAAAAGCAAGTCGTACGAGGAGCATTGGGAGCATCTTAAGATCGTGTTTCAGCGCCTTCGGAAATACAACCTGAAGATGAACCTTCTGAAATGCGCGTTCAGAGTTTCCTCGGGCAAATTCCTAGGATTCATCGTACGACACCGGGGCATCGAGATAGACCTTGTTCCCCGCCGAATCACGGAGACGCGACCGCGCAGGTCCATCCTGCTTGAATTTCGGGGCAGATGCTAATTGGTGCTATCCTTCCACCTCTCCGAAAATTCCAAGTTGATTTATGACACCATGTATCGAAGGTTTAAATGGATGCGGCCGATATAGCAGACTTCGTCATATTCCCCCTCGTTTGAGGGGTTTTTGATTGTGGGGACGCTCTTTCCTGCAGGCGCAAGCCCCTGCAGTTAATTACGCTACCGCATCGCGGTAACAACTTTCTCTTTCTCCAGATGGTCACTTCATGTCGTGGGTGTTTTTTTTGTTTTTGGTTGCCCGTGGATTGTATACGGAGACTAATTTATGTCGTCGCCCGTAGGGCGTGGATTAGTCCAAATCCATATCTTCTTAGATTTGGGTTTGGGGGTTGGGTTTAAGGATACGTTAGTCTCATTTGAGACTAAAATCAACTTAAACGTTTGTTAAGGATACGTTAGTCTAATTTTAGACTAAGATCAACTTAACAGTTTGTTAAGGACACGTTAGTCTAATTTTAGACTAAGGTCAACTTAACAGGATCATTTAGATCCGACAAAAAAGCATTTGGGCTCTATTGTTCTAGTTTAGGGACATTGCGGTCGATTAGTTTAAGGACATTACGGTCCATTGTTAGTTTAAGGACATCTCGGTCCGATGTTAGTTTAAAGACATCGCGGTCAAGATTAAGGAAATCATAGTCCGTGAGTTTAAAGACTTCACAGTCAAGGTTAAGGACATCATAGTTCGTGAGTTTAAAGACCTCACAGTCAAGATTAAGGACATCATAGTCCATGAGTTTAAGGACCCCACAATCCAGTTTAGAGACGTCATAGTCTGTGAAGTGTGTGGTTGTCGGGACCCGTCACCTCTCTGAAGACGTTGAGGGATTACAACGACAAATATCAATGGAGTGAAGAGATGTACCCTTGAACCAAACTTGATTGGGGATCTGTAGTCCAATTTGGAACTAAGATCAATTAATTAGATTATGAGCATATTGGCTCAGTTAAATCTGAATTGAGGACTTATGGCCAACTTGGGCTAAGTCCAATTAGATTTGAAGTGTTGGCCCTTTATTGGACCATTGGACATTTGTCTAGGTTCAGCCCCTCATCACTTAGCAATGCTAAACAAGAGTTTGAGGGCTCTGATAACATTTTTGTTTTTAGCTGAGTATTAAACATTATAGTTCTGAGTTTTACTCAACTTTGAGATTTAGTTAAAGGGGAGGTTTTTGCATCTGGAAACTTAGCCAATTTGGCTAAGATTGGCGTTAGAATAGTGTTAAACACTAGAGGACAGCAGTGTTAAGCACTGGAGACGAAATACACAAAATAGTGTTAAACACTAGAAAGGAAGGGGTCACGTGGGGGCACGTGAGGGCACCAAGAGGTAGGGCCAGATCTCCTTTACCTTGTTCTCAAAACTGCAAATAAGTGTTAAAAACTTTTAATTTTCATAACCATCACGTGTGGGCACATGATGGGTACTCATGCCCTGATTTATTAGAATATTTATTATGGGTCACGTGGGGACACGTGAGAGCGCCCAAAGCCAGCATTGCTTTTGCTTTTGTTTTTCTTTATTTTGGATGTCACGTGGGAGCACGTGAAGCATTGCCTCAGGGCTAATTCCTTCTTATTTTGGAGGATCTTTTCAGGGGTCACGTGGGGACACGTGACCTTAGTTCTTTACATGCATGGAGATCTTTCAAGTCTCTTTATTTTTAAGAATTAAATTCTTTGTAGGGTTAAACCCTAATTTCATTTTTAGAGGAATTAAATTCCTATGCATGTGGAAGAATTAAATTCTTATGTAGGGTTAAACCCTAATTTTATTTAGAGGAATTTAATTCTTTATGAATTTGGGAGAATTGAATTCTCATATAGGGTTAAACCCTAGTTCTGTCTGTCTTGGAGGAATTAAATTCCTATAAATTTGGGAGAATTAAATTCTCATATAGGGTTAAACCCTACTTTTATTTGGGAGGAATTAAATTCCTGTGAATTTGAGAGAATTAAATTCTCATATAGGGTTAAACCCTAGTCTTATCTTTGGGAGAATTAAATTCTCGTATAGGGTTAAACCCTAGTTTTATCTTTGGGAGAATTAAATTCTCGTATAGGGTTAAACCTTAGCTTTATCTTTGGGAGAATTAAATTCTCTAAACTCAATTCTCCCTCTAAGTTTCCGATCTGCATGGCAGAATCTCCCCGATGAGAATTAAATTCTTAACTTGTGGGGAGATTTGCTTCTGTAGATCTTCAACCAGAGGAAGAATTGAGTTCTTTTTGGAGAAGAGTTAAACTCTTAGATTGAGAATTAAATTCTCTTTTTGTTTTATGAAGCTTTGATCCCTTTCCCCTTTCTCACCTTGGGTTTCTTTTCTTGAGAATTAAATTCTCCTTTCTTTTCTCTCTGTTATTTTCTTTCGGAAAATTCCAAGATCCAAAATTCTATATATTCTCTCTTCACTTCTTGGCTCCTATTTATAGGAGAAGGAAAAGAATCAATTTTTTTAGTAAATCTTTCATTCAAAGATTTTGTTTGTTTTTTGTAACTAACCTGATCTCAGTGAATTTTATTCACCATTGGATTTTTAATCCAAAAGATATTCTGTTTGTTATTCTTGGTAATTTTTAGGGAAATCTTTCCTTGTATAAAATCTTTCCATAAATTGGTGATTTTTAATTACCGTTGGATTTTTAATCCGACAGTGCTCCCTTTTACAGAACAACATCTTTTTGTTTGGGAAGATTTAAAGAAATACTTTCCCAGTTAGGGTCTTTGATTTCCTTTAATTAGAATTTAATTCTATTAACTCATAAGGATTTCAAAGCCCATCACGTGTTGGCACGTGATCCCAATGTTTGATCATTGAAATAGAATTTAATTCTATCAGTTAAAGAGCTAAGGGACCTGTCACGTGTTGGCACGTGACCCTCTTTTATTCAGAATTTAATTATGCCTTTTAACAAAGCTAAGGGACCATCACGTGTTGGCACGTAACCCTCTTTTATTCAGAATTTAATTCTGCCTTTTAACAGAGCTAAGGGACCATCACGTGTCAGCACGTGACCCTTTTTTATTCAGAATTTAATTCCGCCTTTTAACAGAGCTAAAGGACCATCACGTGTCAGCACGTGACCCTTGGTCACGTGTGAGCACGTGATTCCCCATTGGGGTCTTTCCTTAGCTGTTTTGTTACATTTTTGTTTGATTAGAATTTAATTCTATAAAGTAGAGATCACAGGAATCTATCACGTGTCAACACGTGACCCTTGGTCACGTGTGAGCACGTGATACCTCATTGAGGTATTTCCTGATTTTTATCACGGAACAAATGCCCGTACAGCGTTGTTCTCACGTGTCTGCACGTGAGTGCAACGCTGTCACCTTTGTGACCGTTAGATCTGTCTAGGGAATAGGGGAGATGAACCGTTTCCCATCACATCCTATAAATGCCAGCGTCTCTTCAGAAGCGCCTCCACTTTGTTCATCTTCTTCCTTGGTTGCTTTTTCCTTTGAGAATTTAATTCTCTCTCCTAGAGCTTAGTTCTCTGTCAAGTATGTGCAATGCCGCTTTATCTTCCAATCAAGGCTTGTGCTCACGTATTGCGCATGCGGGGCTCTACTGGATGGGGACGTTTCATTTCCCTGATCTGATTCCAATGCGTCATTGGATTTCATTTCCAACGCTCTCCCCTTTTTTCCGGGCATTGAGAATAGTCCCACCATGCACAACATTTTTTCTGCATAGCATTAAATGCTCCCCTTTATAACCTGAAACCATGACTTTCTTCCTTTCCTCACAGAGAAACCCATTTATACCTTAAGGTGATCATCTTTGTGAAACCGATCAATCGCTATGGCTTGCAATAGTCCCCATGCCCGTCGGTAACCATGGGAGGTACCCGTTGAGGAGATGATTCCTCGTTTTGCTGTGCGACTGGTGGATCCCCTTCTTACCAATGCCGAATGTGACGCGGCGACGTATGAACTCTTGATCCGTAGGGGATCCCCTCTTCCAATGGGATCCATTTGTTGGATATAGTGCCCTCAGAGTCAATTATTGGATCACAGGCACGTGATTGCAATGTTTGAGGGAGGACCTATGCCGGTAGGACAGTCTTACTCGAGATGATAGTATGCTATCTGGTTTATCTTTATCATCGTGTACTACTTTAGGTGACCAGACAGGTCGCTATTACACGTTGATTGAACCCCTAGGATTCTTGCTTGACTGCCAGCAGTATGAGGGCGATCATATACGTGGGAGCCGGGAGTCTATAAGCACATCCTTAAAAGGTCCCTAGTCGTGGGAGTTTCGAGACAGGGCATCGATACTCCAGAGTAGACTAGTGTATACAGTCGAGACCCCGACGAGGGGCGGTGGCCGGTCTCACAAGCCACTAGTGTCAGTTGGTTCACCTAAGATGTATACAGGTGCTCATTGGGTTATGAGTACACCGGACAGGACTCGCCGGGAACCTGCTAGTTGGGATTATACCAGACGTCAGATAGCAGTTCCCTGGTGACATGTGTACAGGTTAGGTCATCGACCTGAGAATCGTCATTCGTCTCGTGTGAGTTTCCACTGTACTTTGATTACTACGCTACCACGCTCAAAGGAGACGTGCAAACAGGTTTTAGTTGGGTACAGTCCCGAGCCACATGGAGGCAGTGAGCGGATCTTCAGGGGTTCGTCTCTCCCGGTATTGGGGGTAAGGTCGCGCTGTGTCTAGGAGAGCCATTACACGAAGCCCTCGGCCGAGGCAGGAGATTTACTGGTAGGTATTCCAGTAGTATCTTAGGGTGTTCTGGGCTACACTCCGACACGACTTGTACCGCTTTTGGGGGTCTGACTTTTACCAACCCCCTAGGCCCGCCATGCGATGCTCATAGACGAACGGACCGGACTGTACGGATATTGTCACTGACAGGCTCAGTGGGGTGTCAGGATGAGTTTGCTCATCGACGTCCCTTTTGGTCAATAGCTGGTACCCCGTCACGTATGGCTAATACCTCTGACGTGCTAGTGGTTAAATCCACAACCATAGTATTAACGAGTCTTTAGAGTCCCCCACATTCAGTTGCTCAAGTTTTCGGGCGAAACGCTGTAGAGGCCGTATGGAGATATGGCAGGGTTCGATCAGATTCGTGCGGTTATGCACGGATCCTGATCGGACGGTTTATACTAGCGGGCTTTGGTTTAAGCCGGATCCTAGTATAGTACAGTGTAGATTTTGTCTCATTGCATTTGTATTCGGTTGGAATACAGATGCGGGTGTGTATACACAGTAGCGGGGTTTTCCTGTAATTTATTACGGGATCAGTTTTATGAAGTTGCCAGTTTGCTTTCCGTTTCGGCCATATTTCTTTGTATCTTTCATTGGCCGAAGTTTGGTGGAGGAGGGCTTATTTGCATTTGTGCAAATAAGCATTTGTGGAGGGTGTTTTTTGCAAGCTTTAGTATCATGATGGGGCACCATTCCTTGACTTTCTTGAGTTCATGATTGCTTGACTTTTTGAAGCAATCATGGTTGTTGATTGGTTGGTGGAGTGTGGGCTTTGATTGTGATCATGTTTCATGATATCATTTTTACTCTCCCTTGCATTATTGTTGGTCTCCCTCATTTTCCTACTCCCCACTCTCATTCCCAAGTCATGGCTGGCCACTAAGAGGGAGGGGGTTGCCCACTTTTTTGGTGGGGTTTTTTGCTTCTCTTGTGCTTGGAAAAATCCCCATTTTCATCTCTAAAATGCTATCATCTTATTCCTCCACAAAAGGGCAACTTCTAGTGACCCCAAATGAGACATCGCACTACACTTATTCTACAGCAAACCTTGGGCACATCGACTCGTCAAGTTCGTGCCCGAGTTGCCTCAGACCAGAGGCGGGAGCCCGTAAAAGAAGCCGGCGACGTGGTGCCCTTCCGGCGACATGGTGGAGACCGGAGATTCCGCGGGAGATCGGGACGACGACGAGAAGACCGGAGGACTCGGATAACTCGGTATATCTCTCTTCCCATCTTTAGTTAGCTAGGACTAGTTTAATGGCACGATCCGGGTTTATAGTGCGCGGTGGTGCCGGTTCGAAAATTTAAAGTAAATCACCGCTTCCGCATTCCGGCGTCGGATTGACGGCCGGGGCGCCGCCGTGCACTTACAGTGGTATTAGAGCCTCGCCATTAAGCTAGTCTAGCTTTGTCTTACGTGTTTACATTTTCGATCGAACAAAATTCCAAAACCGCATTTTCGAATAGCATCAGTTTCTGTCGAAATATTTTTGGCTCCAAAATTTTTTCAGGTAGTTGCAGAAGCATATGCAGGGAATTCTAAGAACACTGCAAAATTTTGGTAACCTGATCCTTCCATAGGACCGCGGAACCGCGGCCATAACCCCTCTTTGGCCGCAGTTACGCCGCAGTATGTTAGCTTCATTTAACCAATTTTTTGCAGTGGGCTTTTGGGCTGAAAATTGGGGTTTTGGAATATTATTTTTAGGCCCAGGATTTCTTTAACTGCTACAGTAATGCTTGGGG
The DNA here is from genome assembly GCA_030015575.1 of Agapanthus africanus. Classification (NCBI taxonomy): domain Eukaryota; kingdom Viridiplantae; phylum Streptophyta; class Magnoliopsida; order Asparagales; family Amaryllidaceae; genus Agapanthus; species Agapanthus africanus. The sequence continues at coordinate 895,757,837 of CM057339.1, read as the reverse complement.
CCCACTTGGTAAAATTTGATCGATCGGATATTTTAAACATGTTAGTTCACAGTGTTTACATTATATCTGCGACCGTGAATGTCACTTGATCGGTAAATCATGTCTAACTGCTATAGCCCGGTTAGACGGATTTGCGAACGTGACATTCACGTTGATGTTCTGTGATTGTGCTGTGATGTTGCGGATTGGTCGTGGGAGATAGCCTGGATGCAATGCTAGTACAAGTTTTGTTGTATTATGTACATTTGTTATTACGGGGCGAGCGTCCGACATGTGGACTGCCGTCACTGCCTGTTTGTATTATTCTTTTGGGGCACGACCAGGTTGCGGTCGATGTACCCGTTGTATATATATTTTACTTTCTGTACTAGAATTACCCCGCGGAGGGGTGCACGGATAGCCGGGTTCTAGAGGGCAACGGGCCCGCATCTCATGGCATTGAGACGGAGGGGGCTTCACTCTAGAATTGGCGGGCTATTCGCCGCACTCGTAGGGGGTACAGGTTGACCCAGGAGGGGTGCCCAAGTTACCGGATTCCGTGAAGTGCTGGGTGGTCCATTCACGGTGCTGAAAGGGGCTGCCTCGTTTCAGGTTTTGGCGGGTAACTTGCCGCGCCCGTAGGGGTCTAGGATTTCATTGCACAGGCTATCCACACGATCAGGAGAACGTCGGGTTTCAGTAGCGGCTCTGTGAAACCCGGGGATCTCAGATATCTGTATTGTTCTGTGATGCTGTTCATTTCTGTGATGTTGCTTTTTTATCACGCCTTGAGCGAAATATTATATATTGATATATATATATATATATATATATACTAGTAGATGTTGTATATGTTTTGCATCCGCGCTAGTCCAGTCCCCGCTCTGTCGTTAGTTAGCTAACCTAACGGGTAATGACGGGACCCAGTAGCGAATGCGGATGGCATATACGTACATCAGTATATTTTCGTTCTTTGTGGTGTGATCAATTGATGGGACTGCATTGATTCGGATCAATGCAAGTTAAAAACAAACCTTATCTGATGTTGTTGGAACTTTTTCAAAAAGCTGTTATTGCAAGGACGTTCACTTTTGTTTTGCATCGTGGTATTCAGTTGGAATATCCTGCTCCTCAGTCGACGAGGCAAGGGCCGAGATCCCTTCACCGGGAGTGACCCCTTGGACAAAAGTTTGCGTCAAGGCAATAACTTCACTATAGCCGATTACTTTTGCTTTGCATCGTGGTATTCAGTTGGAATATCCTGCACCTCATTCTACGGGGAAAGAGCCGAGATCCCTTCACCGGGAGTGACCTCTTTAGCAAAGGTTTTCGTCACTATATTTTATAAAAGCTATCCAGTTCCTTCAACGATATCAAGTTCATTACTTTAAAGGTTTTCTCCAGAAACCATTCGTAGCCCTCCGTCGTTTCAGACGGGTAGCACGTAGTATTCATGCTATGTTTGTTGACCTTCGTCAAGGCATAGTGTATGGTAGCTGCTTGTTACCTTTCTGTTGCATAGATAGATGCATTGGTTTGGGACAGTCGTATAGCCTTGTTGACCTTCGTCAAGGGCTTGTACGGGTGGGTTCAAATTAACCTGGACAATGACGGGTGTAACTTGACATGTGACTTATGATTTGTTGACCTTCGTCAAGGTCATAAGAGCATGGGGCAAAAATCACATCGGGAGTTTCTAAAGAAACTGAAACTTGCCAGATATGCGCATACCTTCTGGAGTGTGATAGCGTGAGTGGATTCCGTCACGTTATCATGTGATGATAGTTGGATCCCGATTCCCACTGATGAGTTGGTTTACTCCTCGGGTGATCCCGACTAATTCTTTTTCCAGGTTTGGAGGAGAATTTGACGGTACAGTGGGAGGTTTCCAGATTAGATAAATTGGTAACCATTCTGATCTAGGTTAGAGTGCACGCTGAGTGTTTCTTTTCTCTCTCTTTGGCAGCGACCATTGACCCGACCCTAAGACTATGACTCAGTGACCAAGTTGACTGAACCTTCTTAAACACTGGCTTTTGGATTGTCAGAGTTGCAAATCTCATTGCCACTCCTACTTTTACCCTTTTCTCCAGGACACCCCGTATTACTATGAACGTCCACTTCCATTGGACAAAACCATCGTATAGTTATATACGAACTCGAAGGAATTTATTCGAGGATGGTTTCCGGTTCTGGAGAAAATGAATATGACTATTCAGTTGTCTTTTCCTTTTACCTTCTCTCAGGTTGCGAGTACCCCTTAGATTAGGGGATAGTACACCTATTACGCAAATTGGATAGTCTTCTTCCAGACCATAGGCAGGTGACGACCGGTAGGGAATGAAGAAAACCAATTAGCCTAACGATGGTGTACAGAAGGTATTATGTAAAGACATATCAAGGGATTAGTAAGAGGGCAAAGTAAATTGCGACTAATATTCATGACCAAACCAGGTATTTCATTACCACTCCCACTTCACCTTTGTATTTCTCCAGGACACTCTGTATCACTACGAAGATCCACAGTTTATTGGATACTCCATCGTATGGTTATATACGAACTCGAAATGAACTTGTTCCAGTTCGGGGATGGATTCTGGTTCAGGAGAAATAGGAATAAGGTTTATTCAGTTGTCTTTCATCTTCACCTTCTCTCGCATTGCGAGTGCTCCTAGAATTAGGACAGTACACCCATTATGCTTATTGGATAGTTTTCTTCCAAACCATAGGCTGGTGCCGAACGGTAGGGAAGGGAGAAAACCATTTGGCCTAAAGGGGTGTGCAGAAGGTAATGACTAAAGACATATAAAGGGATTTGGAGAGGTGGCAAAGAAATATACGGTTGCAGTTGTGAATCTGAATAATGGAAGAGGCATTACTAGGAATACCGGAATACCCCATCGAAACATTTCAATGTTTCAGTTTCACTGTGTACTGTTAAAAGAAAACTGATTTCTCAATTAGACACTTACTCCAGGGTATGTATTTACCAGGTATGATTCTCACATCTGTATGGTTTTACAGATGATGAGTGGGAGTAAGTTATTGTGAATTAGGTGATCATCCTCATTATATCGGAATTCGTTGTAATTGGTGATATTTGAGGAAGTCATCTGAGTTGTTTGCCGGACGGCAAATATTTGGTTTTCAATATCCGTTGTTATGCACCAATTTCAAATTGATATATTTGTACGTCTATTTTTATAGAGTGAGATATACCTTTTTGAAATTATGTCTATGACATTTACCTATATCAGTTGATGGTTAGGTAAGGAGCATTAAACAGCGGTGTAATTCTTCTTAACCATAAGTACAGTTTTCAACCTACGACGCACAGGGAATGAGTTATTAGACTCAAGGGACTTATACAGAGGATTGTATATTGTCCAGTGTCCATTAGGACATAGGGGTTGGTTCTCGTACTATATTCGGTTTACTTATGACTTCTCTAGTTTTTAGACAAGTGTTTCGTAGAAACGCAAGGTCTGAATTTTGAGAAGTTATAGGTATATGAATAAAGTAAAGAACCAGGTGTTGCAAGTATCGGGATTCTTCAAGGTGATCGAAGATGTAGATACTTGAGTATGGTATTCAGTTGATAGTGATGATTAAGAGAACTTGCTTCTCTTTCAGGTTACTCATAATTGGAAGCACTCCTAAGTTGAGTAACGCTGGTCGGCCTCTCTCCATTTAGTTGACATGCACTGGAGACAGCTGCATGATTTGAATCTGGTTCAATTAAATCAGTGCCTCTGGTCCTATATTGGATATAGAACAGTTCGTATCTTAACGATATTAAGGTACGGGGAGTTGTCCGGCTTATGCTTAAAACCAGACTCGGGATAACTCAAGGCATGTTTCTGTAATGGCTGTTTGTGGGTTGATCCAGGTTATGACGAGGGTTGACTTTCTACCATAAGAAAGATCAATAGTGATATTGTTCTTGTCTCGCCACAGTTTTAATAAAAATGGATTTTTTCAGAAAACAGAAGTGGGAGTATGGTAGAACTGGAAGTAATTCCAGAACCGCAAACGATTACTGAAGATTTGATAAAGAACCTAAAGATTCAATCTGGCTTGACATTCCATTGGCCACTCCGCAGATACGGTGGGTAACCTCAGGCATCCGAGAGGTACTCCGGTAGCCTCAAGGACGGTGACAGGGAGGTTCTTGTTTACCCAGACTTGCCATTGCTGTTGTTCCAAACTGTGAGACCCGGCAGGAGGATGAGTATAGCGTCGTTCTAAACTGGCCTTAGAAGTGTACGTCTATATGACTCTGCCAGAGGGTTGTCGTGGTCAGTGGGAGCAGCGGAAGCATTGGTGGACAGGTGGCTTATGTCTATTTATAGACTAAAGCAGATATAGAGGAGAAAGATCATCTATTTCTGATGTGACAGTCATAGGTTTGACTTCATCAGAATAGGGGATGGATCTGTTAAGAAGGTAGTAGGGTGTGATGTCCTGGTATTTGGATGACATACACAGAGTAGGAAGTGACATTCCTATACTACGATCGGTTATACTTTGGTCGTCACACAGTGGTTTCTCCACATGGGACTTGGACATTATATCAGACATACTGGTTACTAGATCTATGGTTTTAGATCTAGATTTGGGTGGTTTCCCAATCTGGGTACTTAGACAGCATTCTAAGAGTACTTAGAATGGACGACTCCTGGCACGGTAGTGTACCTGCAGGTGATGGAGCCACCCCCTCTAAAGGTGTCTTACAGACTGAAGGGGAGAGGGATGTGCATGATTGGCAGATCACTTGCTTAGGCAATTGAGTCAATCATGAGATGTCAAGTACCACACCAGATGTTGTTCTTGCAGTAGATGCAATAAGTTGATATTGATCCAATCCTGGAGAAACAATCGGAAGCAGCTTTAGAACATAGTGGATGTTCTAGGGATATGATAACGACAGCCTCGTTCAGGAGACAGTTATCATTCCAGGCTTCCAAGGTGACCTGGACGACAGGATGGCCGTCAGAGTTATAGTTTTCCTTCTGACGAGGGGCAGTATTTTGGACAGGTGGTCCAAGGAAATACTGAGGGAGGCATGGCGCAGGATACTGATTAAGTTCAGTTGACGATACAGTCTAAGAAGTTTGGATTTGGAGTTTATTTCTGAGGTAGGTCCCATCAGACATCCAGACACATTCTAAGACAAGTATTGCTCATTTCGCGAGATGGTATTCTCCGCGAACTTGAGATATAGAGAGACATAGAAAGAAACATCAAAGCGGATCCACTCACTGAGGCTATTTCTCAAACGCAATAGTTTCGCAAACGAGCTTTGTGAGACTGACTAGTAGAGGAGTTGGGTGTTCGGTATCACACGGGCTGTGAGTATGCGACATCGCAATAATTAGCCTTGAGTGCAAGTGGGAGATTGTTGGATATAGTGCCTTCAGAGTCAATTATTAGATCACAGGCACGTGATTGCAATGATTGAGGGAGGACCTATGCAGGTAGGACAGTCTTACTCGAGATGATAGTATGCTATCTGATTTATCTTTATCATCGTGTATTGCTTTAGGTGACCAGACAGGTCGCTATTACACGTTGATAGAGCCCCTAGGATTCTTGCTTGACTGCCAGCAGTATGAGGGCGATCATATACGTGGGAGCTGGTAGTCTATAAGCACATCCTTAAAAGGTCCCTAGTCGTGGGAGTTTCGAGACAGGGCATCGATACTCCAGAGTAGACTAGTGTATACAGTCGAGACCCCGACGAGGGGAGGTGGCCGGTCTCACAAGCCACTGGTGTCAGTTGGTTCACCTAAGATGTATACAGGTGCTCATTGGGTTATGAGTACACCGGACAGGACTCGCCGGGAACCTGCTAGTTGGGATTATACCAGACGTCAGATAACAGTTCCCTGGTGACATGTGTACAGGTTAGTTCATCGACCTGAGGATCGCCATTTGTCTCGTGTGAGTTCCCACTGTACTTTGATTACTACCCTACCACGCTCAAAGGAGACGTGCAAACAGGTTTTAGTTGGGTACAGTCCCGAGCCACATGGAGGCAGTGAGCGGATCTTCAGGGGTTCGTCTCTCCCGGTATTGGGGTGAGGTCGCGCTGTGTCTAGGAGAGCCATTACACGAATCCCTCGACCGAGGCAGGAGATTTACTGGTAGGTATTCCAGTAGTATCTCAGGGTGTTCTGGGCTACACTCCGACACGACTTGTACCGCTTTTGGGGGTCTGACTTTTACCAACCCCCTAGGCCCGCCATGCGATGCTCATAGAAGAACGGACTGGACTGTACGGATATTGTCACTGACAGGCTCAGTGGGGTGTCAGGATGAGTTCGCTCATCGACGCCCCTTTTGGTCAATAGATGGTAGCCCGTCACGTATGGCTAATACCTCTGACGTGCTAGTGGTTAAATCCACAGCCATAGTATTGACGAGTCTTTAGAGTCCCCCACATTCAGTTGCTCAAGTTTTCGGGCGAAACGCTGTAGAGGCCGTATGGAGATATGGCAGGGTTCGATCAGATACATGCGGTTATGCACGGATCCTGATCGGACGGTTTATACTAGCGGGCTTTGGTTTAAGCCGGATCTTAGTATAGTACAGTGTAGATTTTGTCTCATTGCATTTGTATTCGGTTGGAATACAGATGCGGGTGTGTATGCACAGTAGCGGGGTTTTCCTGTAATTTATTACGGGATCAGTTTTATGAAATTGCCAGTTTGCTTTCCGTTTCGGCCATATTTCTTTGTATCTTTCATTGGCCGAAGTTTGGTGGAGGAGGGCTTATTTGCATTTGTGCAAATAAGCATTTGTGGAGGGTGTTTTTTGCAAGCTTTAGTATCATGATGGGGCACCATTCCTTGACTTTCTTGAGTTCATGATTGCTTGACTTTTTGAAGCAATCATGGTTGTTGATTGGTTGGTGGAGTGTGGGCTTTGATTGTGATCATGTTTCATGATATCATTTTTACTCTCCCTTGCATTATTGTTGGTCTCCCTCATTTTCCTACTCCCCACTCTCATTCCCAAGTCATGGCCGGCCACTAAGAGGGAGGGGGCTGCCCACTTTTTTGGTGGGGTTTTTTGCTTCTCTTGTGCTTGGAAAAATCCCCATTTTCATCTCTAAAATGCTATCATCTTATTCCTCCACAAAAGGGCAACTTCTAGTAACCCCAAATGAGACATCGCACTACACTTATTCTACAGCAAACCTTGGGCACGTCGACTCGCCAAGTTCGTGCCCGAGTTGCCTCAGACCAGAGGCGGGAGCCCGTAAAAGAAGCCGGCGACGTGGTGCCCTTCCGGCGACATGGTGGAGACCGGAGATTCCGCGGGAGATCGGGACGACGACGAGAAGACCGGAGGACTCGGATCACTCGGTATATCTCTCTTCCCATCTTTAGTTAGCTAGGACTAGTTTAATGGCACGATCCGGGTTTATAGTGCGCGGTGGTGCCGGTTCGAAAATTTAAAGTAAATCACCGCTTCCGCATTCCGGCGTCGGATTGACGGCCGGGGCGCCGCCGTGCACTTACACTATTTGTCTCCGGATGATTCTTCATGCCGTGCTCGCTGACATCACTCCTCACCCAGCAGAGATGACCCTGGCGGTCCTTGATGCGGCCGAAGACAAGCTCGAGTGTTTTTATGGGGCGTGCCTGATTACTCAGGCTCTGAAAGACTGCTCGGTCTATCTGTTGGGCCAGATAAAAGCCCGGCGGGCTATTATGTCTGCCTTTCCGGATGGACATGGCGCTAATCGGTGGGGAGCCACTCCTCGTGAAAATCGTCATTTCGATGTGCTGGAGAAGGCAGAGAGGGAGTTAGAAAATTTTGCATTTTGTTTTGTTAACCCTTGTGCCACTGATCCTTTGTTTGGTGACCTTTTCCCGGTAGCGTAGTATGTTTAAATCAATGTACTCTTTTTATCATTGGCTGTTGCATGCTTTCTGTTGAATTTTCATGTTTGTCGGATACTCGTACGTGCATCTTGCTTGCGTAAATGAGCTTCATATTTTTCTCATGGGAATTTTCTTTAATTGCGAGCACCATCGTTATGTTGCATGCACATCAGTGCTTTGGGTATCATTTCCTTTTAAACATTCGTATAGTTGCAAATGCTTGCTTGATAGGATATAGATCAGAGACTTTCCTTGTTACTTCCCATATCAGGTGGTTTGTTCTTGTTTTAGATCGAGTATTGTCGTCGAAGGGAGGCTTGTTTATATATTCTTGAGTGTACGCGCCTTCTTTCCGAGGTTGTGGCTGCAAAGTCGAGCTTATAGGGGCTGATTGAGTAGTGCGCTGCGAACATGATATCATGCGAGAAGAGGCTCAGCCACGAGTTTTCGGAGAAGGAGCTGGCTTCTAAAGCGCCGAGGGAGCTTCAAGCCAACCTTACGGCCAAGGCCACTAAAGCATATGAACTTTGGCGAGTGCTTCAAGAGGCCATCAAGGAGGTGGTAGCCATTGATAAGGCCGCCGTGTTCACTCGTGAAATGGTCGAAACCCATAAGGTTACTGAAAAAGAGCTTGTAGGCCGGCTTGCCTCATACCAGGCCCAACAGGCTCAAGCGGAGGCCCGTCTTTTGACGATACGGAATCATGAAGGCGAGGCTCAGCGAAAAAGGGATGAACTGGCAAATCTACTAAATCACCCGCCGACTTGAAGAATTGTATATATATTTTTTTCGTTCTTCCTTTGTACATACTCCTGAATGAGAGTATATTCTTTTGTTCTTTCATGAATTGTACTTTGTATTCATTTTGATTCATGAATAAAAGACATATTTTTCTTCACGATGGTGTGTCCCTTTTGTTAAATGTATTCTGTGGATAGTCTATCTCGATTTCTTTGCAGGACAACGATGGCTTAGGATTCAGGGTTAAGATCTGCCTCCTAAGACTTTTCAACTTTATGAGCCGTGAGGGTCTCATAAAGAATTTTTTCCTTACCGGTCGAGAGGATCCTGTAGGTGTAATTTCTCCTTAAGAATCGTGAGGATTCCTAAGTGTGTTTTCTCTTGAAAGTCGTAAGGATCTCACAAGAGAATTTGCTCCCTTACGAGTCGTAAGGACTCGCAAGTGATGGGTGAGGTTATCATTATCCGCATTTTATGGAGTCAGGAGTTGCTCTGGATGCTTCCCACGGGGTCATTGCCGTGTTCTGCGAGGACCAAACTCCGCTCTGGATGCTTCACACGGGGTCATTGCCGTGCTCTGCGAGGACCAGGATCCACTCTGGACGTTTCCCATGGGGTCAGGATTGATATAAGCCGCGTTTCATGTAACCAGGAATTTGCTCTGGATGCTTCCCATGGGGTCATTGCTGTGTTCTGCGAGGACCAGGCTCCGCTCTGGATACTTCACACGGGGTCATTGCCGTACTCTGCGAGGACCAGGATCCGCTCTGGACGTTTCCCACGGGGTCAGGATTGACATAATCCGCGTTCCACGTGACCATGAATTTGCTCTGGATGATTCCCACGGGGTTATTGCCGTGTTCTGTGAGGACCAGGCTCCGCTCCGGATGCTTCATACGGGGTCATTGCCGTGCTCTGCGAGGACCAGGATCCGCTCTGGACATTTCCCACGGGGTCAGGATTGACTTAAGCCGCGTTCCACGTAACCAGGAATTTGCTCCGGATGCTTCCCACGGGGTTATTGCCGTGTTCTGCGAGGACCAGGCTCCGCTCTGGATGCTTCACACGGGGTCATTGCCGTGCTCTGCGGGGACCAGGATCCGCTCTGGACGTTTCCCACGGGGTCAGGATTGACATAAGCCGCGTTCCACATGACCAGGAATTTTCTCTGGATGCTTCTGTTAGTGTATATGCCCTAGAGGCCATTACTGTATCATACTAGTTTGTATATTACTTAATGGATGCTTGGGATATTCACCTTGTATATACAATCTTGCTCAAAATAGTAGTATGCTACTTGGTTTGTTTCTACTTCAATGTGTACTTGTGTTTATTTCAGTATATCACTTATACGCATTAGTGGAGCCCTTAGGATCTTTGCTTGATTACCAGCGTTGTGATGGCAGTCACACTAGTGGGGGCTGGGTAATCTATAAGCACATCCTTATTCAGGTCCCTGGTCGCAGGACTATCGAGACAGGGCATCGATACTCCGGAGTAGACCAGCGCATGCGCTTCTCATCCCAGTGTGGGAGACGGTCTGTCCCACAGCCGTCAGTACGTCGTACTTGAGATAGTATGCGGGTGCTCGTTAGGTTACGGGTACACTGGACAGGACTCGTCGGGAACTGACTAGTTGGTATTATACCTATCGTCAGTTATCAGTTCCCAGGTGACATGAGTACAGCTTAGTCCGCTGACTTGACACTGTCACTTCGCCTCGGGTGTGTTCCCACTGTACTTTGATCACTACCCTACCACGGCTCAAAGGAGTCGTGCAAACAGGTGGTGGTTGGGTGCAGTCCCGAAGCACTTGGAGGCAGTGACGGTTAGACAGGATTCGTCTCTCCCGGTATTGGGGGTTGACATCGCGCTGTGTCTAGGAGAGCCATTACACGAGTAGTCCCTGGCCAGGGCAAACGAGATATACTGGTAGGTTTCCAGTGTTATCTCAGGGTGTTTTGGGCTTCGCTCCGGCACGACTTGTACCGCTATTGGGGGACTGACGTTTACCGCCCCCTAGGCCCGCCATGCGATGTATCAGACGAACAGACCGGACTGTATGGAGAATGTCACACTCAGGCTCAGTAGGAGTTCAGATGGGTTTCGCCTCGTCGGTCTTCTTGTTGGCATTACCTTGGGACCGTTACGCACAGCTAGTGCCGCTTGCGGTCTGTGGTTAAACCCACTGCCAGCGTAGTGTCGAGTCTTTAGAGTCCCACACAGAAAGCTTTTCGCCTTTAGGCAAAAGAGTAGAGGTCGCATGGTATTGCGACAGGTCGCATGGTTTTGCGACAGGGTTCGGTCACATCCGTGCACTTGTGCACGTACAGTGTCCGGACAGTTTACACTAGCGGGCTTTGGTTTAAGCCAGATCCTAGTGTACCTTATGGGATTGGATTTATCCAGTTTGCATTCGTGTTCCTCGGAACGCGGATGCGGGTGTGTATGCACAGTTGACAGGGAGGCACAGACAGCGGATTCTCATTAGGGTTGTTGACAGTTGACCGTTGACTTTTTGACTTTTTGCTCAACCCTAATGAGAATATGATTTGTGATTAACTATTATATTAATTAAGTATTATGGTGATATGGTTGTTGACTTGTTGACTTTTGTTGACTTGTTGACCGGTTGACTAGGTTTGACTAGTTGACCATCATGATGACCATGGTTATCATTTCATGCCAAAGACTTTTTTCTTGCTTGCTTTTTTTTTTTTTTTTTTTGAGTAAAATGAGTGCATGATATGATAACCTTATGGTTGCTTCTAACCATTACCAAAAGACTTTTTTTGATATGATGAGTTATGATCACTTTGGATTATGAGAGGGTGAAAGGAAAAAGAGAGCCTCATTCTTTCTTGCTCATTCTCTCTCTTGTTCTTGAGCTCTCCTCTTGCTCTCACCCTCAACCTCTTCCTCCCTCTCTTGATCTATGGTTCTCTTGTCTCATGAGTTGAGAATCAAGAACCATAGATAAAATCCCATTCTAAATCATCTCTACTCATTCTAGTTCACTAGGTTTAGCAAACCAAGTGAACTAGTTTCTTCAAAGAACGAAGAAGGAGCTAAAGGTTGGAGCTTTCAAGTGGATCTATCTTCGGCGTACGGAGACAACGAGAAGGAGCCATCGAACCATCATCGGAGCTTGAAGAGAAGGAGTTCAAGTTTAGGTATAACCATCTTCATCCGAGTAGCTAAATATCTTTAGCTTAGTTTGCTAGTTTTAGTTTAGACAACGATCCCGACCATAGTTTAGTCCATGTTGCCTCTTGCGATAAAAATTTTGATTTTATACCGTTTCCGCCTCCCCGTAAGAACCGGGGGTCGCAACGTGGACTTACAGTGGTATCAGAGCCTAACTAAACTTAAACTAGCTTGGTAGTGAAGTGTAACGAAGTTCGGAACCGGAAAAATCACAAAACCGGATAATCACAAAAACTGAGTTTCTGTTGAAATTTTTTCTGCTCAAAATGAAAAACTTTATACTTGTAAATTCGGCTCAGGGTTTTGTGTGAACACCCAAGAAAAACGATACAGTGATTCGCCTAAAGTGCCGCGCTTCCGCCGCGTGATCCTTCTTAGCCGCCGCGGAACCGCCGCGACTTGGTGTCTTCTCTGCATCGTTTTTCGTGCAGTGTGTTTGTGTGTTGGTTTTGGGATTTTTAAAATATATTATATGTGCCCAGATTTTCCAGAAAAGAAATTTCCTTTTGGGGTCCTATAATTCCGTATTTTTTCCGAACTTCACTGCACTTTGACTATGATGGTTATATCTGTGATGCTTGCATGTATTGAACGTCTGCTAATCGCTATAAGTCGATTAGTCGGGGTTATACATGATCTGTAATGTGCTGGAATGTGTATATGAATGTGTTGGACTGTCGCGGGTGAATAGCCGGGGTGGATGTGAGATGAGCTTTTGTTTTTCTTTCATTCATTGTAAATGTAAATTGATGTAATAATTATTATTTGTTTGACCACACAACCGGGTCGGGGTTGTAGCCGTCATTGTATAATTCTTTTTACTGTTTTTGCTCCTAGGATAGACCCATGGAGGGGTGCACAAACTACCGAGTACTTGGCGGGTAGTTTGCCGCACCCGTAGGGGTCTTGGGTGGGGTATTTGGCTATTCACCGCGACCGTGTTATCCGCTTTTCGTTTCAGGCTCGAAAGGATTGCGGATTGCTAGTATATCCAATGCATTCATCTGTGATCTGTAATGTCTATCATTGCTTATTATTTAGGCGTTGCTTATGTTTTACAGACGCGCTAGCCCAGCCCCCGCTCTGTCGTTAGTTAAGTAACCTAACGGGTAATGACGGGGCCCAGTGGCGAATGCGAATGGCATAAGCGTACGTCATATTTTGGTTGTTTTCTGCAATGGTAGGGTTAAATGATGGGACGCATTAAAAGAACTAATGCAAGAATATCACGCATTAAAAGAACTAATGCAAGATAATAAACCAAGTTAAAGTCGTTGGAACACTTTCGAAAAACCACTCGGTTCTTTTCAAAACAAACTTTTAAAATACGGAGTTTGAGCCACTCCATTTAAAAGCTATCTCGTTCCATCGACCATATCAAGTTCACTACGTTCACGGTTTTGCCAAAACCATCCGTAGCCCTCCGTCGTTTCACATGAATAGTCAATAGTATTCAAGCTGTGTATGTTGGCCAAAGTCAAGGCACAGTGATTGGTAGCTATTGGGTGTTCATGTGTAGCATAGATAGATGCGTTGGTTTGGGACAGTCGTACTGCCATTTTGGCCAAAGTCAAGGGTAGGTACGGATGGATCCAAATTAACCTGGATAATGACGGGTAGAACTTGACATGTGACTTATGATATTTTGGCCAAAGTCAAGGTCATAAGAGCATGGGGCAAAAATCCACATCGGGAGTTTCATAAGTACTGAAACTTGCTAGATTTGCATACCATTTGGAGTGTGATGATTCTGGTAGGATTCCTTCAGTTTCGTCACGCAATGATATTTGGATCCCGATCCTACTGTGAGTATATGCTACTCCTCGGGAAATTTCTCACTTAACGATCAATGTTATAAACCTAGTAGGTGCCTAGAAAGGTGTTAGCGGGGCTACGCCCCCAGGGAAAAGAGGTTCTCTAATTAAGGAACTTCGCGAAAGCGTTGGAAAACCTCCCTCGAAGTACCGACACCGGCCTGGCTGAACGGTTAAGCAAGTATTGTACGGTGGGATTGATCCTGACTAATTCTTCCTTTATGGTTTGAGGAGGGATTCGAGAAACAGTGGGAGCCATCCTGTTTAGACAAACTAAAAACCACTCTAAACTTGCAAGAGCATCATGCTGAGTGTTTCTTCTTCTCTCTCCTAATTGCAGCGACCAATCAACATGACTGGACTTAAGTTACTCCTAGATAAAAACAAACTGACAGGGCCAAACTACAAAGATTGGCTCAGGAATGTCAAGATAGCAATCACTTATGACAAGCTGGGGTATCTTCTTACCACCAAAGCTCCCCCTGTCCCTGGTCCAACTTCCAGCGTCGCGGATAAGGAAATCCGCAAGACTTGGGAGATTGATAGCGCGAATGCCAAGTGCCTCCTGCTTGCCTCGATGGACAACGAACATCAGAGGAGGCATGAGAATATGGACATGGAGTCCATATTGCTCCATACAAAAGAACTGTATGGAGAGCAATCACGTATCGCAAGATACGAAGCGTCGAAAAAGTTATTTTCGACAAGAATGGCCGTCGGATCATCAGTAGCCGAGCATGTGCTAAAGATGATCGGCTTCATTGAGGAGCTCGCTGACCTAGGGATCACATTGGAGAGTGAGCTATATACGGATATAGTTCTCCAGTCCCTTCCTTCCACTTACGCCCAGTTTATACTGAACTTCAACCTACAAGAAAAAGAGGTTGAACTATCAGAGCTCCTCAACATGCTGAGGAGCGCAGAGGGCACCCTACAGAAAGGTAGGGAAACATCCACTTTGTTTGTAGGAGGATCATCTTCTTCTAGGTCCAAGGCAAAAGCCAAGGGAAAGAAGAAGAAGGCCCCCGCCAAACCAAGGGGCGGTGTTGGTAAAGTGGATACGAAGGGAAAAGGCAAAGCAACAAAGATAGCGGGGAAGCTTGTGGATAAGGAAGAATGCTTCTATTGTCATAAGAAAGGACACTGGAAGAATGATTGCAGGGCCTGGAAGGCCAGAACACAGGAATTGAAGCAGGTTGCAGCTTCAGCTTCAGGTGTGTATGTTATTGAAAACTGTCTTTCAATAAACTCTACTTCCTGGGTATTGGATACCGAATCAGGATCTCATATCTGTAATTCTTTGCAGGCGTTGAGAAACCGTAGTGTTTTGAAGGCAGGTGACATGACCCTCAGAGTTGCAAACGGAGCTAGCATGGATGCTAAAGCCGTGGGGGACTATCACCTGGGAATGTCAGATGGACATGTTTTGGTTTTGCGTAATTGCTTTTTTGTACCCAACGCAACTTGTAATATCATTTCTGTATCTTTAGTTTCTAAAGAAGGTTATGAATTTGCGTTTGTAAGTAATGTTGTAAACATTCACCTTAATCAAGTTTTGATTGGGTCAGGTACATTGAGTAATGGTATATACGTGTTAAACCAACCACAGATTTTCAACGTCCAGAATACACACAAAAGAAAGTCTCCAGAAATAAATCAGACTTTCTTATGGCATTGTAGATTGGGTCACATCAATGAGAGAAGGTTGACTAAGTTACATACAGAAGGATATTTGAATGCGTTCGAATATCAATCGTATGCCACTTGTCAATCTTGTCTCAAAGGAAAGATGACAAAGACTCCGTTTACTGGACAAGGAGTAAGAGCGAGCGAGCTCTTGGGACTCGTACACAGTGACGTGTGAGGTCCAATGTCTACACATGCCCGAAGCGGACATTCTTACTTCATTACTTTTACGGATGACTTCTCAAGGTACGGTTATGTCTTCTTAATGAAACATAAGTCCGAGGCCTTTGGAAAATTCCAGGAGTATAAGAATGAAGTAGAGAAACAGACCGGCAAAAGTATTAAGATTCTAAGATCGGATCGAGGTGGAGAATACTTAAGTGCCGAGTTCCTGGACTATTTAAAAGAGAACGGAATTCTCTCTCAGCTTACTCCTCCATACACCCCGCAACATAACGGTGTATCGGAGAGACGGAACCGCACCCTATTGGATATGGTGCGGTCCATGATGAGTAACGCTGAGTTACCGCGATCATTCTGGGGGTATGCGCTAGAATCAGCCGCATACCTTTTGAACCGAGTTCCCACTAAGACTGTGCCTACCACGCCATTTGAGATGTGGTGTGGGAAGAGACCCCATCTTAATCACATTAAGATATGGGGAAGTCCAGCTTTTGTCAAAAAGCAGCATACGGACAAGCTCGAGGCACGCTCAGTACTGTGCAAGTTTGTGGGATATCCAAAGAATTCCAAGGGATATTTCTTCTACTGTGAAGAGGAACAAAAAGTTCTTGTTTCTCGACATGCCCACTTTCTAGAACACCAGTTCATAGAAAAAGAAATAAGTGGGAGCGCAGTAGAACTGGAAGAAATTCCAGAACCACAGACTGTTACTGAAAGCTTGATGGAACCAGAGGGTTCAACAGAACAGGACATTCCTACGCCGCTCCGCAGAAGTAGTAGGCAGTCTCATCCGCCCGAGAGATACTACGGTTTTCTCATAGACGGGGATAGAGAGGATTGCATCATAGATTATGATGAGCCTACTAGCTTCCAGCAGGCCGTTCAGAGCGTTGACTCAGTGAAATGGCTGGATGCAATGCGGACCGAAATGGAGTCCATGTACACCAACAAGGTATGGACGTTGGACATTGCTCCAGACGGGGTAAAACCCGTAGGATGCAAGTGGATCTTCAAAAGGAAGATTGGTGTAGATGGACAGGTTGAGACCTATAAAGCTAGGCTGGTAGCAAAGGGTTTTCGTCAAAGACCTGGCTTGGACTACGACGAAACCTTTTCTCCAGTAGCCATGCTGAAATCCATTCGGATCCTTCTTGCCATTGCTGCCTTCCACGATTATGAGATCTGGCAAATGGACGTAAAGACAGCTTTTCTAAATGGAAATTTAGAGGAGTGTGTCTATATGGACCAGCCAGAGGGTTTCATTCAGAGTGGGAGCAGCGGAAAGGTGTGCAAGTTGCTTAAGTCCATCTATGGACTAAAGCAGGCATCGCGGAGTTGGAACATCTGCTTTGATGAGACGGTCAAAGAATTTGGCTTTATCAAAAATCCAGATGAACCATGCATCTATAGTAGATTTGTAGCAAGAACTGTAGTATTCCTCGTTTTATACGTGGATGACATTCTCTTAATAGGAAATGACATTCCTATGCTACAATCTGTCAAGGGGTTCTTGTCACACAGGTTCTCCATGAAAGACCTGGGTGATGCCTCGTACATTCTGGGTATCCGGATCTACCGTGACAGATCCAAGAGGATATTAGGACTTCACAGTCCAGGTACATCGACACCATACTGAAGAGATTCAGTATGGAAGATTCCAAGCGCGGTAACCTACCGGCTTGTCACGGGATCACCCTCTCTAAAGAGATGTCTCCCAAGACTGATTTGGAGAGGGATCGCATGTCTATTATACCCTACGCTTCTGCGGTAGGCTCTATAATGTATGCGATGTTGTGTACCAGGCCGGATGTAGCTTATGCACTGAGTGTGGTAAGCCGGTATCAGTCTAACCCAGGGGAGAAACACTGGATAGCGGTAAAGAACATTCTCAAGTACCTGAGAAGGACTAAGGAGATGTTCTTGGTGTATGGCGGAAAAGACCTCCAGATCGAGGCCTTTGCTGACTCCAGCTTCCAGAGTGACAAGGATGATTCCAAGTCCATGTCGGGTTTTGTCTTTACCCTCAATGGAGGGGCGGTGTGTTGGAAGAGTTCCAAACAGGAAACCGTTGCAGACTCGACGATGGAAGCGGAATACATCGCTGCATCTGATGCCGCAAAAGAAGCTGTCTGGATGAGGAAGTTCTTGAAAGAACTTCAGGTGGTTCCGTCCATTGTTGATCCAATACCTCTGTATTGCGACAACAACGGGGCTATAGCTTTAGCGAAGGAACCCAGGTCCCATCAGAAATCCAGGCACATCTTAAGGCGGTATCACCTGATCAGGGAGATCGTAGATCGCCAGGAGATCGAGGTTCAGAGAGTCGCTTCAGAAGATAACACTGCTGATCCATTCACCAAGGCCCTGCCCCAGACTCAGTTCGAGCGGCTGATCGAGATGATAGGTCTTCGATACGCCAGTACATGGCCTTAGTGCAAGTGGGAGATTGTTAGTGTATATGCCCTAGAGGCCATTACTGTATCATACTAGTTTGTATATTACTTAATGGATGCTTGGGATATTCACCTTGTATATACAATCTTGCTCAAAATAGTAGTATGCTACTTGGTTTGTTTCTACTTCAATGTGTACTTGTGTTTATTTCAGTATATCACTTATACGCATTAGTGGAGCCCTTAGGATCTTTGCTTGATTACCAGCGTTGTGATGGCAGTCACACTAGTGGGGGCTGGGTAATCTATAAGCACATCCTTATTCAGGTCCCTGGTCGCAGGACTATCGAGACAGGGCATCGATACTCCGGAGTAGACCAGCGCATGCGCTTCTCATCCCAGTGTGGGAGACGGTCTGTCCCACAGCCGTCAGTACGTCGTACTTGAGATAGTATGCGGGTGCTCGTTAGGTTACGGGTACACTGGACAGGACTCGTCGGGAACTGACTAGTTGGTATTATACCTATCGTCAGTTATCAGTTCCCAGGTGACATGAGTACAGCTTAGTCCGCTGACTTGACACTGTCACTTCGCCTCGGGTGTGTTCCCACTGTACTTTGATCACTACCCTACCACGGCTCAAAGGAGTCGTGCAAACAGGTGGTGGTTGGGTGCAGTCCCGAAGCACTTGGAGGCAGTGACGGTTAGACAGGATTCGTCTCTCCCGGTATTGGGGGTTGACATCGCGCTGTGTCTAGGAGAGCCATTACACGAGTAGTCCCTGGCCAGGGCAAACGAGATATACTGGTAGGTTTCCAGTGTTATCTCAGGGTGTTTTGGGCTTCGCTCCGGCACGACTTGTACCGCTATTGGGGGACTGACGTTTACCGCCCCCTAGGCCCGCCATGCGATGTATCAGACGAACAGACCGGACTGTATGGAGAATGTCACACTCAGGCTCAGTAGGAGTTCAGATGGGTTTCGCCTCGTCGGTCTTCTTGTCGGCATTACCTTGGGACCATTACGCACAGCTAGTGCCGCTTGCGGTCTGTGGTTAAACCCACTGCCAGCGTAGTGTCGAGTCTTTAGAGTCCCACACAGAAAGCTTTTCGCCTTTAGGCAAAAGAGTAGAGGTCGCATGGTATTGCGACAGGTCGCATGGTTTTGCGACAGGGTTCGGTCACATCCGTGCACTTGTGCACGTACAGTGTCCGGACAGTTTACACTAGCGGGCTTTGGTTTAAGCCAGATCCTAGTGTACCTTATGGGATTGGATTTATCCAGTTTGCATTCGTGTTCCTCGGAACGCGGATGCGGGTGTGTATGCACAGTTGACAGGGAGGCACAGACAGCGGATTCTCATTAGGGTTGTTGACAGTTGACCGTTGACTTTTTGACTTTTTGCTCAACCCTAATGAGAATATGATTTGTGATTAACTATTATATTAATTAAGTATTATGGTGATATGGTTGTTGACTTGTTGACTTTTGTTGACTTGTTGACTTTGGTGACTTGTTGACTTTTGTTGACTTGTTGACCGGTTGACTAGGTTTGACTAGTTGACCATCATGATGACCATGGTTATCATTTCATGCCAAAGACTTTTTTCTTGCTTGCTTTTTTTTTTTTTTTTTGAGTAAAATGAGTGCATGATATGATAACCTTATGGTTGCTTCTAACCATTACCAAAAGACTTTTTTTGATATGATGAGTTATGATCACTTTGGATTATGAGAGGGTGAAAGGAAAAAGAGAGCCTCATTCTTTCTTGCTCATTCTCTCTCTTGTTCTTGAGCTCTCCTCTTGCTCTCACCCTCAACCTCTTCCTCCCTCTCTTGATCTATGGTTCTCTTGTCTCATGAGTTGAGAATCAAGAACCATAGATAAAATCCCATTCTAAATCATCTCTACTCATTCTAGTTCACTAGGTTTAGCAAACCAAGTGAACTAGTTTCTTCAAAGAACGAAGAAGGAGCTAAAGGTTGGAGCTTTCAAGTGGATCTATCTTCGGCGTACGGAGACAACGAGAAGGAGCCATCGAACCATCATCGGAGCTTGAAGAGAAGGAGTTCAAGTTTAGGTATAACCATCTTCATCCGAGTAGCTAAATATCTTTAGCTTAGTTTGCTAGTTTTAGTTTAGACAACGATCCCGACCATAGTTTAGTCCATGTTGCCTCTTGCGATAAAAATTTTGATTTTATACCGTTTCCGCCTCCCCGTAAGAACCGGGGGTCGCAACGTGGACTTACAGCTTCCCACGGGGTCATTGCCGTGTTCTGCGAGGACCAGGCTCGGCTCTGGATGCTTCACACGGGGTCATTGCCATGCTCTGTGAGGACCAGGATCCGCTCTGGATGCTTCACACGGGGTCATGATTGACTTAAGCCGCGTTCCACGTGACCAGGCATTTGCTCTGGATGCTTCCCACGGGGTCATCGCCGTGTTCTGCGAGGACCAGGCTCTGCTCTGGATGCTTCACACGGGGTCATTGCCGTGCTCTGCGAGGACCAGGATCCGCTCTGGATGCTTCACACGGGGTCATGATTGACTTAAGCCGCGTTCCACATGACCAGGAATTTGCTCTGGATGCTTCCCATGGGGTCATAGCCATATTCTGCGAGGACCAGCTCCGCTCTGGACGTTTCCCACTGGGTTAGGATTGACATAAGCCACGTTCTACGTGACCAGGAAGGGTTGACTTTATCCGCATTTCACGGAGTCGGGGTTTGACTCTCGGTCATCTGTGCACCGCCGAGTCATGGAACTGGGAGTTGCCGTGGTTCCGCTTTGTCTGATGTTATGTCTGTCGTAATGAGACGGATGTTGAGATGATCTCCAGGCTATCTGTGAACCGTTGAGATTCGGCCTTTTCTTCTGATGAAGCCTGGGAAGGAAAGGTGCGATTCCTTCTTTGTTTGCGCCCCTGAATTGTATAGAGGGATTGATGTGATATCACCTGTAGGGCATAAATTTCATTTTTTTATTTCATTCCGCAATGCTCTATCATTTCAGCTTTTATATCGCGAAGGTCGCGATTTCACAATCATTTCGGCTATTTTTCGCGGTGCCCAATCATTTCGGCTATATATTTTTTTTATTTTTACTCACTGCTTTTTATTGCAAGTTGCCCAATCATTTCGGCTATTTGTGTATGCATACATTTTTACTTGTTGATTTTGTTGCAAGTTGCCCCATCATTTCGGTTATTTCGTATGCATGTGTGGCTCGCTGGCTTTTCGCTGCAAGGTTGGGATTAGACACCAATTTCGGCATCAGCACCGCTACAACTGGGATATTGCCAGGAGCGAATCATCATTTTCCTCTGTCGATGTCGAACAAATGTGGCTTAGCAAACAGGGTTAAGATCCTATCGACTAAGGCTTTTGACTTCATAAGCCGTAAGGGTCTCATAAAGGTATTTCTCCCTACGAGTCGTGAGGATCTTGTAGGTGCGTTTTCCCCTTAGGAATCATGAGGATTCCTAAGTGTGTGGTCTCTTATAAGTCGTAAGGATCTTACAAGAGTGCTTTCTCCTTATAAGTCGAGAGGACTTACAAGGGCTGTTCACCGTGTAAACATATCCCTAGTCGCGGATGGGACTTTGTTAGGGAAATGTTTATTCGTGCCCGTGGATTGTATACAAGAGTTAGTATTGAGCCGCCTGTAGAGCAGTATTGGAGGTTGTGGTGGCCGCTTAAGAACAGGTTCAGATCCCTGTAACTTAAGACTTTTGAATCTTATGAGCCGTGAGGGTCTCATAAGAGAGTTCTCCTTACGAGTCGTGAGGATCTCGCAAGTGTAATTTCTCCTTAGGGATCGTGGGGATCCTTAAGTGTGTTGCTCCCTTGTGAGTCGTAAGGATCTCACGCAGGTGGTTTCTCCTCACAAGGTCGAGAGGACCTTGCAAGTGTCTTTTAACGAGGTTATGCCCTTTCGGGTTTTCACAAAACTCGCAGGTAGCCCTGCTGTTTTTACTCACGGAGCCCTTTCGGGTTTTCATCCATGCCCATTTTGCTTACGGACATACCGTTTTCTTTTTTCTTCTTCTTTTTTTTCTTTTATTCTCTCCCTTTTTTTTGTATCAGCCTTGGGATGCTGCAGTCCACAGTCGTTTATCGACGTCTCGGTCAACAGCAAGTTTTAGGACATAGTGGTCCATTGTTAGTTTAAGGACGTTACGGTCCGTTGTTACTTTAAGGACATTTCGGTCCATGGTTAGTTTAAGGACGTTTCGGTCCAACGTTAGTTTTAGGACATTTCGGTCCGAAAACCGGCTACTACTTATAGAGTTTAGGCTTAGGAAGATAGCGAGCGGACATAGGCATCGTCATCTATCGTTGACCTAGGCCGTGACTCGTTAGGCGTAGTATTTCTTTAGGAAGCGACCGTTTATTGGCCTGAAAGGTCTTTCACCATGCATGTCCATGAGTAGGTAGGCACCACCCTGGTAGACTTTGTCTATGATATACGGGCCTTCGTAATTCGGCTCGAATTTTCCCTGCTTGGCACGATTGGGGATCATAGGTCTTTTAACCACTAGCACGAGTTCGCCTTGGCGGAATGTTCTCGACCTAGTCAATCTCTCATATGAACGCGTCATCTTTGCTTTATAAGCCTCCAGATTTTGTTGCGCTATGAGCCAGGTTTCATCAAGGGCATCGAGCTCCTCAAGTCGAAGATGAGCATTTTCTTCGTCTGTTAGCTCGTAGTGAACTGCCACTCGTAGAGAGAGTAACTCTATCTCGAGCGGGAGTACCGCTTCTATACCAAATACCAATGCGTACGGCGTCGTATTCGTGGCCGTTTTGAACGTAGTTCGATACGCCCAGAGAGCTTCATGCAGTCTCTCATGCCAGTCCTTTTTATTTCGAGACACCGTCTTTCTCACGATCTTCGTCAAGGTCTTGTTGAAAGCTTCAGCTAGACCGTTAGCTCGGGGATTATAGACTGAGGAGTATCTCCAGTCTATGTTATGCTGTTGTGCGAAGCGGCTGATTTTGTGGCTTCTGTAGGCTAGCCCGTTATCGGAGATGATCCGTCGCGGAGTTCCAAACCGATAAATGACGTGCGTCTTGAAGAAACGGAGGATATTCTTCGTCTTCACTTCCCTCAGCGGTACTGCTTCTGCCCACATTTCGAACGGCCAGCTAGCCACCGTTGGATGCAGTGGATTTGGATGCTGATGGATAAAGTCCCCGTGAATCTGGCACGAGTGGCACTGCTTCGCGTATTCGAGGCAGTCCTGGATCATCGTGGGCCAATAGTAGCCCATCCTTTTGATTTTCAGCTTCATCTTCGGGCCGGCTTGGTGAGAACTGCAGAGTCCGTCGTGAGTTTCTTGGATGACTCTTTTTGCTTCTTCAGGTCCCAGGCATCTTAACCACAGAGAATCAAATGACCTCTTGTACAGAGTATCATTGACGAAGGCGAAAGATAGGGCTCGCTTCATGAGCTGATGTTTTGAGGACGCATCTTCAGGTGTTCGACGGGATTTGAAGTAATCTATAAAGACTTCCGTCCAATCCATAACCTTTTCCCGGTCTTTTATTTGCAGGGTCGTTTGCTTGGTCGTTCCCTTGTCTTCGGACGACTCCGGAGATATTTCTGCTGGTGCAAGAACCCGACGGTTTTGCACAACGATCCTTACGTCATCGAGGTTCTCGTCGGCCAGTTCTTTAGCGAGCTTGGCTAATGCATCCGCTTTTCTATTTTCCGCGCGTGGTATGCTTTCTAGGGTGTAGGAAGGAATTTGAGTTAGCAGTTGTTGTACTCTCTCACCGTACTTCACCAACTCTAATTTGCACGTTTGGTAGTCGCCGTTTATTTGACTAATGACCAGCTGGGAGTCTCCGTATATGAGCAGGTTTTCAATTCCCATGTCGATGGAGATCTCGAGACCTGCTATCAAAGCTTCATATTCGTCTTCATTGTTTGTCCTCGGCTCTGTTAAGGAGAAGGCAAAGCGCATTATCCCTCATTGTAGAGTCACGAAGATGAGGCCTACTCCTGATTTGATTATAGGGGTACTTTGTTTGCGCTTCTTCATGGAAGAGGCTCCATCAAAATAGAGTTCCCATCGGGTGTAATTCCCGTTGATCATGTCAAACGCATGTTCGTCTGGCAATTCGCAGTTCAAAGGAGAATCGGCGGGTATCGGGTGCTCAGCGAGGATGTCGGCGATAGCCTGGCCTTTCACTGCCTTAAGAGGCCGATAAATTATCAAGAATTCCATCAAGAGTAGGGCCCATTTAGCGAGACGCTTCATTAATATGGCTTTTGACATTAAGTACTTGAGAGGATCCACTTTTGATATGAGATGGACCTCATGCGCCAACGCGTAGTGTTTGAGCTTCGTTATCGCGAAGATCAACGCCAGGCAATGTTTTTCGATGGGAGAATACTTGCTTTCTGCCCCCAGGAGAACTCGACTCAAATAATAAACGACTCTTTCTTTCCCTTGGTCATTTTCTTGTGCCCACAGCGCGTCTAAAGAATCTTCGAGAGCTGTTGTATACAAAATGAGAAGCTTTCACTTGACCGGAGCGGTCAGCACCGGCGGATTCTGCAGGTATTGCTTAATTTCGTCCAGTGCGCCTTGGAATTTGTGATCCCAAACGAACGGGGTCCCTTTCTTCATTAGGTGACTATAAGGACGACACTTACCGGAGAGATTGGCTATGAATCGCCGGATATACGCGAGCTTTCCTTGGAGAGACCGCAGTTGCTTGAGAGTCTTCGACGGAGGCATTTCCATAATCGCCTTGATCTTTGACGGATCTATCTCGATGCCTCGGTGTCGAACGACGAACTAGGAACTTGCCTAAGGACACTCCGAACGCGCATTTGAGAGGGTTCATCTTCAAGTTGTATTGCCGAAGGCGTTGAAATACGATCTTCAGATGGTCTAAATGTTCCTCATATGATTTGCTTTTCACCACGAGGTCGTCGATATAGCATTCGACAATTTCATGTATGAGGTCGTCGAAAATCTTGTAGCAGAATATGCTCAGAGGGGTCCGGAAAGCGGTGTGCTTCTGGTCCTCTAGATGCATCTTTATCTGATTGTATCCTGATGATCCGTCCATGAAGGAGAAGACTTCGTGAGTGGATGTGTTATCTATCATCAGCTCGGTGACCGGTACTGGGAAGTCGTCCTTCGGGCAGGCTTTATTGAGATCCCGAAAGTCCATACATATGCGCACCGTCCCATTCTTCTTCATCACCGGGACGATGTTGGCGATCCAATCAGGATATTGAACCTCTTGGACAAAAACCGGAGTCGAATAGTTTCTTGACCTCGGCATTGATGGTCATCTCAAGCTCGAGCCGCATTCTTCTCAGTGCTTGTTTGATCGGTTTGATGTCCAGAGATATTGCCAATTTGTGTACAGCAATCTCTGGATCTAGTCCTGGCATCTCGGAATAGTTCCATGAGAAGCAATCTTTATGCTTCATGAGCACGTCCTTTAGCGTAGCCACCCTTTCTTCAGATAGCAACTCACTGACGAATGTCGGCCGCGGGTCACTTGTCGTCCCCAAATCAATTTTCTTGAGGTTATCTGCAGTAGTATGTATTTCATCTTCCAGCTCTTTTGGCGCCGGTGGAAACTCTGAGATCACCTCACCATCATCGTTTTTGAAGCACCAGGGGAGGTCATCCATATTCTCGGGATCTTCTTCTGACAGCGTTATCGTGTGACAGGTACGAGATCGTTTCCAAAATCGATGTTGATCTGGTTCTACTCTCGCTATACACGTGGCTTTTGGTTCATGCTTCTGCGGTGGATTTACCCTCCAACTGTTGGATAGAGCGAACCTGCCCTGTTGATACTGGTCTTCGACCCAGTTCTTGAAGGTGAAGCAGTCTTCGAGAGTGTGTCCTATTGCTCGGTGATAAGAGCAATAGTCTGGGTGAGAGACCTCGTTGGCTTGCTCGGGGTGTTTGGACTCCGGAAGTGTAATCATTTGATGTTTTATAGCAAGATCAAGTATCTTCTGTGTTTTGTTCTGGGGAAAAGAGTATGCTCGACCCATCTTCTTTATAAGAGACGAATCCGGATTGCTCGATTCCCGATCGCGTGGCTTCTTGGCCCCGCTTTGTCGTTGTCGAACGCCTTTCCCGCTCTTTAATTTATTTTTACCTCTGCGTCGGGTTTTTTTTATGACGGGTTGATAAGGAAGAGCATTGTCATTCTCCGCGGCCTGCTGAAGGAGGCGCTGCGTCCTGGCTTTCTCGTAAATGGCCATTTCACGGTTATGGTGATTTCGGACCTTTTGACCCGCTTCCCTTATGAGCTTGTCCATTCGTTCTTCAAACGACGGACTCGGCATTTTGATGGTAGGATCTTGTTTTGGTTCAGGGTCAGCGTTTTCTAACAGGGCGTTTCCTTCTTCATCGAAGTCATGTATGACGTAGCTACCATGGGCTCGTTCCCGTTTCTTGGATTGGACATATCCAAGCCCGACCGTTTCCATTCTCCCGTTGGGCAACTTTCGCTGAGTTCCGGGGACGTCCCAAATTCTATTGTAGAATCGAGCTTGTCGAGTAGTTTGTCTGAAGGGTACTCCTTGGCGCTTCAATAGCCTTTTCAGGCCTTCCGTGTAATATCTAGGCAGACGGATGGGCTGGAGCCTGTCGAGCGTAGAATCGTCACCGTGCCAGATTTCTTTATTCACTTTAGTTTCCCCAGATCGGTAGAAAAGGATCGCCTCTTCACCTTTTCGCCTGGGAGGGACGTAAAATGTCTGCAGTTCTTGCACACTATAAGCTTCAAGTGCATCGAGATCTTTGTAATGTTCTTGTGGAACCATGGTAATTTGCAAACTCTGATTATCGCCAGCGAAGGCTTTTATTGACGGCCGAGCGGAAAATATAGCGTTAACCTCATCTTCCGAGTCGCTGCCGAAGATCAACGTAGGGGCGGACGGTCCCGGGTTGTTGCGTTGGGGCGGCCCTGAATAAACTATCTCTTCTTCCTCCACGGTATCACTCCCGAAGACCCGAATAGTGGTGATAGCTTTGTTCTTCGGTTTGTGACATCTTTCCGTGTCTTCAAAATCTGGTAAGAAGTATTTTGCATCTTCGTACTTTCGGATTTCGTTCATGGAAAATGGGTTCAACTCCCCCGTCACAGTATACTCGAGACCATCTTTGAAATACTTCATACACTAGTGTTGTGTAGAAGGGATAATGTTGTACTCGTGTAACCAAGGCCGGCCGAGCAAAGCATTGTAGCAAGTCTTGGCGTCAATGACATGAAATTTAATATTCGTGACGAGTAGGCCGAAGCGCAGCGTCAGTATCACAGACCCGAGAGTCCGTGATGACTGGGAGTCAAAACCGGAGATGGTGATTTTATCACGAGCGAGGTGCTGAACGCTGATGCAGATTTCCTTCAACACTCGCACGTTGAGGAGATTGACGGAAGACCCATTATCAACCAGCATTTTTCCATTCTTGATATCGTGACAGTATCCTGAGACATAAAGGGGTCGGTTGTGCTCGCACGTCCCAAAGAGGAGATCTTCATCACCGAAGGTGATATCGGCTGTGTGCACTTCTTCTAGCTCGTCCTTCATCTTTTATTCGGCGAGGAAAGCTTGGAATTGCTCTGGCTCTTATAGCGCTTTGATCAATGAATCTCTCGCCTCTTTAGATAGCATAAGGGCGTCGAGAATGCTGAGCTGCGAGGGTAGCTTTCTCAAGTGTGCCAGAACGTTGTAGTCCACCTTACTTTTCTTTGGCGGGTCCTTGGCGGTCAGCTCTTTGATGACTTGGTCATCTAGGGCGATATCCTCAGAGACCTTTTCTTTTCCCTTATCTTTTCTATTCGTGGGTCCGTGAGTCTTTTCGGGCAGCGTACGATTGCGCAGCTGAATATTTTCACAGGTCTTCGGTTCTTCCTCTTTTCCTGAGGTGGATTCTTTGAAGAGAGGGCTAAGAGTCATTTCTTCGTCAGAGTCACTCCCGAAGGTGAGAACTTGTGATCCCCCAGCGTCAACCATGTGACAGGTGCCGGCGGTTCTTTCGCACTCCTCGGTCATATTTCTTTGCTCCCGACGAGTTTTGCGTTTCATCCGCTTGAAATGTTATCGGTGGGTAACATATCCCTGCCACCATCTTTTAAAAGCATTGCACTCTTCAGTGGGGTGTGCAATCTTTCGATGATATAAGCAGTAGCTAGGATGAATTTCTGCTTCATCAAGAATGTTTCCTTCAGAGGGTGGCGGCTTCATTCCCATTGATATGGCCTTGGCGAAACTCTTCCTCGTCTTGAACCTATTTTTATTTGCAACGAATGTACTTTGATCTGGCGGGAGTGTTTCAACTCTTTCGTCCAGACGCCGGCGTTTGGCCTTTTCAAATAAGGCCATCTTGCGCTCTCGAGCAACTCTGCTTTTAAGAAGAGCTTCATTCAGGAATGCATCAATCATTTCGTCTGATGGCCCTAGAAATTCCGGCTCAGGACCTGCCCCCAGTTTCTCTGTGTAAGGAGCTTCTTCAACGTTTATCGACGAGTGAGAGATTACATGGCAACCTGCTACGTAATCCTCAGATTCATCCGACGAGTCTTCTCCATCATCTCCGTCTTCAAGGACGTGACTAAGAAATTCTTGGAGTGTGATCGGGGTCCGCACCTTCTGGTTATATTCTTCCAGCGCGTCGATATATTTTTGTAGGTCCGTGTTCTTGTCACCAGGCTTCACGGGCTTCTTGGCTTTCTTCTTCTTTTTTGAAGACTTTGACGGCTGGGTCTGAGTTCTTTAGATATCACCACCAATTTTTGGAGTTGGGCGCGGTTTCAACATTCCCTTGATAATCTCGGGTTCCAGCGGATTCTTCCACCTGATCGTCGGGCATGTCTGGAGATCGTTCAGCATTCTTTTAGTTTTGGCTGAAAGAGCAACCTCCCATGGAGCTTCTTCAACAAAAGAGCACGATGCCCCCGGTGTGTCCGTCTTCTTAGGAGTGTGCGGTTATGGTGGGCTTACTTTCCACTTCTCAGACAGCGCAAACTTGCCTTATTGGTACTGATCCTCGATCCATCCCTTAAAGACGAAGCAATCTTCGATTGGATGGCTTATCGTTTGGTGGTAAGGGCAATAATTGGGACTATTAGTCTCGTCGGGTTGCAGTGGTCGCTTAGGATTTGGCAGATTGATGAGCTTGTTACGCATCGCCAGTTCGAACAGTCCCTTCGTTTTGTCCCGAGGGAACGAATAAGGACGCTTCATTTTCTCATTGTAGT
Organism: Agapanthus africanus; assembly: GCA_030015575.1. Classification (NCBI taxonomy): domain Eukaryota; kingdom Viridiplantae; phylum Streptophyta; class Magnoliopsida; order Asparagales; family Amaryllidaceae; genus Agapanthus; species Agapanthus africanus. The sequence goes on along the minus strand of CM057339.1, from coordinate 895,728,690 downwards.
ATCGCCGTCTCGTTGATCCATTAGTTTTGGGGCACTGGGCTGCTGTTTAGTATTCGCAACAAATATCGCCTTCCCTTTACCCTTTTCGTTCCGCGGCTCCGGCTTCGGGGGAGACGGTCTGTGACCCATCTGGTCCATTTGGAAAATAGTTTCATGAGGGTCCAGAGTGCCCATGAACATGTCCACTGCCGGCGCTTCCTCGATGCGCCGCTCACATTTTGACCATAAATTTCGCCACCGTATTGCGTATTGTACCCAAGTTTCGCCTGGCTTTACCCTGGCGTTAATTAATGCGGTAATCGGGGTATGCTCGCTAGCGCTCGCGAATCTTTGCGTAAACAGCAATTCCATTTCCGCAAATGTCTTGACAGAGTCGTTTGGAAGTTCAGAATACCATTCGAATACGGTCTCTGACAAGCTGTCGACGACTGGCGAAGGAGCAGTTTATTATCACCTCCGGTGTTACCACATAGAGCCCTGAACTGGGCGACATGCTGGTGCGGATTTCCCGTCCCTTTATATAAATGAAATTTAGGGATGGTATATCCCGGCGGGTACTTTATCTGGTCATACCGGCCTAGATATGATCACCCAGTTTTAACGACTTGGCCGGACGCTTCATTCGCCTGGTGAGCTCGTATTTGCTGAGCAATGTAGTCGTCCAGAGCGACATTGGAAATGGTTTCCTCTTTGGTTGCTGAAAGAGCTGGAGGAGGGTTCGATGTCTCCCCTTTATTGTCTTCAATGATGATCAGAGGGTCTTCAGCTAGAGGTTCTGGCTGTAATATCATCCCGACCATGTCTTGGAAGAGAAGCGCCATTCGTTTTATATTAGCCGCTTGTTCTGCTGCTTCTCTGTCCTTCTTTTCAAGGACTCTGCGGAGGAAGTCAGCATCGGTTTCTTATTCATGACGCTGCTCTGATGACGCCTCCGGGCCTTCTTTTGGCCCGGTGAGTGCAGCCATTTGCGTTAGCATTTCCTGAAGCTTCTGTTTCTGCTGCTGGGCTTTTGTCACGGATCGGGTGAGCGGTCGGTGACCCGTAGAAGTGCGGCTTTCCTCCTTTCCGGAAGTCATATAAACAGTATGCACCATTATGCCCCCATACTTGGGGCGTTTGGGCTCAGCGTCTTTACGATTTGCCACAGTCACAGGGGCTTTCTCTGGCCTCCTTCTCTTTTGAGCAGTCGAAGTCGAGGGGGTCGTCGCAGCGAGCACCCAGACAGCTGTTGCCTTTTGTGGCTTGGCAAGATGGTTCTCTTCTTGTTGAACCTTTACCTTTTTCTGTCGGCGAGAGTAATCTTGATCAATTACTGAGTCCTGAACCTGTCGCCAGACTGTGTAGATTTTGGAGGACAGCCGCTGAGGGGACTGTTCCGGCTTCGTTTCTGTAACATTCTCCACGGGTGGAGGAGATCTTTTCAGTACGGCGGTAGGAGAGTTCCTGCGCATCTTGTTCAGCAGCTCGAAGCTGTTCCCAGTTGGAACAGCATCATTGACTTCCACCGTTGGGGCTGGTGGAGTTAGCCAAGAGGGGGAGTTGCCCCCAGCCTTCCTTACTCGGCGCCAGTGGCGATGTCAAGCGTGTCGAGCCGTTGGGATTGTTTCATCTTTAGGGGTGACTTCGTCATGCCCCCTATTCTGGTGAGGCGCTGCTGATACAAGTCTCTTGAAGACCGACGTCCGTTGAGCAGTATCCAGTCTGTCAAAAACAGACCTTTGAGTAGGAACGGGAGCCGAAGTGGCCAACCTCGTAAAGACCGATCCCTTGACGGGAGAAGCTTCTTTAATGACCTCGAGAGAAGGAATGGCTATCCTCTTTGGGATGGCCACTTCAGTTATCGTGGGCTTCTTGACAGGCCCATTGGAGTTCAGGATCAGCCTGTCGAAGACTGACGCTGTTGGCTTGACATCGGACGACCCGTTGAGAGGGGCCGTGGTAGTAGTGAGCCGATCAAAGACCGACTTCTTTTGCTCTTCTTGCGGCAGCGGGAAATTAATGTTCACTGGTGGGAGTATGGTCCCGAAGAACAAACCGGTGGTAGCCTGCGTCACCTGCTCTATCGGCCTTGTGAACAGGAAGGCCACATGGGGCCCATAAGCTATACCTCCAGATGAGGCGGAACGTGAGTTGCGGTTGCAGCTGGAACACTTCGTGCAAGTAGACGCCATTGATCTTTCGTTTTCTGCACCAAGCAAGACACCAAATCTTAGTACCTCGAACCCATGGGCAACCATATCAAACCGCGATTCGTTCGCGAACACGACATACGAAATGTGGAGTGGAAAGAGGAAAAGGTCCCACCGGGCGTGCCAGAATCTGTTCCCCGCCGAAACACGGAGATGCGACCGCGCAGGTCCGTCTTGCTTGAATTTCGGGGCAGATACTAATTGGTGCTATCCGTCCACCTCTCCGAAGATGCCAAGTTAATTTATGACACCATGTATCGAAGGTTTAAACGGATGTGGCCGATATAGCAGACTTCGTCAGATTCCCCCTCGTTTGAGGGGTTTTTGATTGTGGGGACGCTCTTCCCTGCAGGCGTAAGCCCCTGCAGTTAATTACGCTACAGCATCGCGGTAACAACTTTCTCCTTCTCCAGATGGTCACTTCGTGTCGTGGGTGTTTGTTTTGTTTTTGGTTGCCCGTGGATTGTATACGGAGACTAATTTATGTCGTCGACCGTAGGGCGTGAATTAGTCCAAATCCGTATCTTCTTAGATTTGGGTTTGGGGGTTGGGTTTAAGGATACGTTAGTCTCATTTAAGATTAAGATCAACTTAAACATTTGTTAAGGATACGTTAGTCTAATTTTAGACTAAGATCAACTTAACAGTTTGGTAAGGACACGTTAGTCTAATTTTAGACTAAGGTCAACTTAACAGGTTCATTTAGATCCAACAAAATAGCATTTGGGCTCTATTGTTCTAGTTTAGGGACATTGCGGTCGATTAGTTTAAGGACATTACGGTCCATTGTTAGTTTAAGGACATCTCAGTCAGATGTTAGTTTAAAGACATCGCGGTCAAGGTTAAGGACATCATAGTCCGTGAGTTTAAAGACCTCACAGTCAAGGTTAAGGACATCATAGTCCGTAAGTTTAAAGACCTCACAGTCAAGGTTAAGGACATCATAGTCCATGAGTTTAAGGACCCCACAGTCCAGTTTAGAGACGTCATAGTCTGTGAAGTGTGTGGTTGTCGGGACCCGTCACCTCTCTGAAAACGTTGAGGGATTACAACGACAAATATCAATGGAGTGAAGAGATGTACCCTTGAACCAAAGTTGATTGGGGATCTGTAGTCCAATTTGGAACTAAGATCAATTAATTAGATTATGAGCATATTGGCTCAGTTAAATCTGAATTGAGGACTTATGGCCAACTTGGGCTAAGTCCAATTAGATTTGAAGTGTTGGCCCTTAATTGGACCATTAGACATTTGTCTAGGTTCATCCCCTCATCACTTAGCAATACTAAACAAGAGTTTGAGGGCTCTGATAACATTTTTGTCTTTGACTGAGCATTAAACATTGTAGTTCTGAGTTTTACTCAACTTTGAGATTTAGTTAAAGGGGAGGTTTTTGCCTCTGGAAACTTAGCCAATTTGGCTAAGAATGGCGATAGAATAGTGTTAAACACTAGAGGACAGCAGTGTCAAAATACTGGAGACGAAATACTCAAAATAGTGTTAAACACTAAAAAGGAAGGGGTCACGTGGGGGCACGTGAGGGCACCCAAAGATGGGGCCAGATCTCCTTTACTTTGTTCTCAGAACTGCAAATAAGTGTTAAACACTTTTAATTTTGATAACCATCACGTGTGGGCACATGATGGGTACTCATGCCCTGATTTATTAGAATGTTTATTAGGGGTCACGTGGGAACACGTGAGAGCACCCAAAACCAGCATTGCCTTTGCTTTTGTTTTCTTTATTTTGGAAGTCACGTGGGAGCACGTGAAGTATTGCCTCAGGGCTAATTCCTTCTTATTTTGGAGGATCTTTTCAGGGGTTACGTGGGGACACGTGACCATAGTTCTTTACATGCATGGAGATCTTTCAAGTCTCTTTATTTTTAAGAATTAAATTCTTTGTAGGGTTAAACCCTAATTTCGTTTTTAGAGGAATTAAATTCCTATGCATGTGGAAGAATTAAATTCTTATGTAGGGTTAAACCCTAATTATATTTAGAGGAATTTAATTCTTTATGAATTTGGGAGAATTGAATTCTCATATAGGGTTAAACCCTAGTTCTGTCTGTCTTGGAGGAATTAAATTCCTATGAATTTGGGAGAATTAAATTCTCATATAGGGTTAAACCCTAGTTTTATTTGGGAGGAATTAAATTCCTGTGAATTTGGGAGAATTAAATTCTCATATAGGGTTAAACCCTAGTCTTATCTTTGGGAGAATTAAATTCTCGTATAGGGATAAACCCTAGTTTTATCTTTGGGAGAATTAAATTCTCTAAACTCAATTCTCTCTCTAAGTTTCAGATCTGCAAGGCAAAATTTCCCCGATGAGAATTAAATTCTCAACTTGTAGGAAGATTTGCTCTGCAGTTCTTCAACCAGAGGACGAACTAAGTTCTTTTTGGAGAAGAGTTAAACTCTTAGATTGAGAATTAAATTCTCTTTTTGTTTTATGAACCTTTGATCCCTTTCCCCTTTCTCACCTTGGGTTTCTTTTCTTGAGAATTAAATTCTCCTTTCTTTTCTCTCTGTTATTTTCTTTCGGAAAATTCCAAGATCCAAAATTCTATATATTCTCTCTTCTCTTCTTGGCTCTTATTTATACGAGAAGGAAAAGAATCAATTTGTTTAGTAAATCTTTCATTCAAAGATTTTGTTTGTTTTTTGTACCTAACCTGATCTCAGTGAATTTTATTCACCATTGGATTTTTAATCTAAAAGATATTCTGTTTATTATTCTTGGTAATTTTTAGGGAAATCTTTCCTTGTATAAAATCTTTCCATAAATTGGTGATTTTTAATTACCTTTGGATTTTTAATCCGACGGTGCACCCTTTTACAGAGCACCATCTTTTTGTTTGGGAAGATTTAAAGAAATACTTTCCCAGTTAGGGTCTTTGATTTCCCTTAATTAGAATTTAATTCTATTAACTCATAAGGATTTCAAAGCCTATCATGTGTTGGTACGTGATCCCAATGTTTGATCATTGAAATAGAATTTAATTCTATCAGTTAAAGAGCTATGGGACCTGTCACGTGTTGGCACGTGACCCTCTTTTATTCGGAATTTAATTCTGCCTTTTAATAGAGCTAAGGGACCATCACGTGTTGGCACGTGACCCTCTTTTATTCAGAATTTAATTCTGCCTTTTAACAGAGCTAAGAGACCATCACGTGTCAGCACGTGACCCTCTTTTATTCAGAATTTAATTCTACCTTTTAACAGAGCTAAGAGACCATCACGTGTCAGCACGTGACCCTTGGTCACGTGTGAGCACGTGATGCCCCATTGGGGTTTTTCCTTAGCTGTTTTGTTACATTTTTGTTTGATTAGAATTTAATTCTATAAAGTAGAGATCACAGGAATCTATCACGTGTCAACACGTGGCCCTTGGTCACGTGTGAGCACGTGATACCTCATTGAGGTATTTCCTGATTTTTATCAGGGAACAGACCCATCGAAGATCAAGGCGATCATGGAAATTCCTCCGCTAAGAACTCTCAAGCAACCGCGGTCTCTCCAAGGAAAGCTCGCATATATCCGACGATTCATAGCCAATCTCTCCGGCAAGTGCCGCCTTTACAGCCATTTAATGAAGAAGGGGACCCCGTTCGTCTGGGATCGCAAATGCCAAAGCGTACTGGACGAAATCAAGCAATACCTGCAGGATCCGACGGTACTGACCGCTCCAGTGAAAGGAAAGCCCCCCATCCTGTACACAACAACCCTTGAAGGTTCTTTAGGCGCGTTATGGGCACAGGAGAATGACCAAGGGAAAGAGAGAGCCCCCTACTATTTGAGTCGTGGTCTACTGGAGGCAGAAAACAACTACTCCCCCATCGAAAAACACTGCCTGGCGTTAATCTTCACGATAACGAAGCTAAGACACTATGCTTTGGCACATGAGCTCCATCTCATATCAAAGGTGGATCCTCTCAAATATTTGATGTCAAGAGCCATACTAACAGGACGACTCGCTAAATGGGCCCTCCTCTTGATGGAGTTCTCGATGATCTATCGACCCCTCAAAGCAGTGAAAGGCCAGGCCATCGCCTACTTCTTCGCCGAGCATCCGATGCCTGCTGACTCGCCCTTAAATTGTGAACTGCCGAACGAGATCGCGTTTGACACGATCGACATGGAGAGAGGAGGGAGTGATACCCAATGGGAACTCTACTTTGATGGGGCATCTTCCATAAAGAAGCGAAAGCACAACACCCCTATAATCAAATCGGGGGCAGGCCCTATCTTCGTGACTCCGCATGGAGGGATAATGCGCTTTGCCTTTTCCTTGACAGAGCCGAGGACAAATAATGAAGAAGAATATGAAGTTTTGATAGTAGGTCTTGAGATCGCTGTCGGCATGGGAATCGAAAACCTCCTTATATACGGAGACTCCCACTTGGTCATTAGTCAAGTAAACGGCGATTATCAAACATACAAACCGGAGTTAGTAAAATATGGCGAAAGTGTGCAACAATTGCTGACTCAAATCCCTTCCTACGCCCTGGAAAGCATACCGCGAGCGGAGAATAGTAAGGCGGATGCATTAGCCAAACTAGCTAAAGAACTGGCTGACGAAAACTTCAATGACGTAAGAATCGTTGTACAAAACCGTCGGGTTCTTGCACCGGCAGAAATATCTCCGGAGTCGTTTGAAAAAAAGGAAGCGACCGAGCAAACAGCCCTACAAATAGAGGACCGGGAAAAGGCAAAGGATTGGAGAGAAGTCTTTATAGACTACTTCAAATCCCGTCAAACACCTGAAGATGCATCCTCAAGACATCAGCTCATGAAACGAGCTCTGTCTTTCGCTTTCTTCAACGATACTCTGTATAAGAGACCATTCGACTCTCTGTGGCTAAGATGCCTGGGACCAGAAGAAGCAAGGAGAGTCATCCAAGAAACTCACAATGGACTCTGCGGTTCTCATCAAGCCGGACCAAAGATGAAGCTGAAAATCAAAAGGATGGGTTACTATTGGCCCACGATGATCCAGGACTGCCTCGAATGCGCAAAGCAGTGCCACTCGTGCCAAATTCACGTAGACTTCATCCACCAGCATCCAAACACACTACACCCAACAGTGGCTAGTTGGCAATTCGAAATGTGCGGAACCGACATAATTGGACCTATAGAATCAGCATCGTCCAAAGGACATCGGTTCATATTGGCGACAACTGATTATTTCTCCAAGTGGGCAGAAGCAGTACCGTTAAGAGAAGTGAAGATGGAGAATATTCTCCATTTCTTCAAGACACAAGTCATCTATCGGTTCAGCACTCCGCGACGGATTATCTCTGATAATGAGCCGGCCTATAGAAGCCACAGAATCAACCGCTTCGCACAACAGCATAATATAGACTGGAGATACTCTTCGGTCTACAATCCCCGAGCTAACGGTCTGGCTGAGACTTTCAACAATACCTTGACAAAGATCATGCGAAAAACAGTGTCCAAAAACAAAAGAGACTGGCACGAGACTGCATGAAGCACTCTGGGCTTATCGGACCACGTTCAAGACGGCCACGAACACAACGCCATTCGCGTTGGTATTCGGCGCAGAAGTGGTACTCCCCCTGGAAATAGAGCTGCCCTCTCTGTGTGTGGCGGTTTGGTACGAACTAACTGACGAAGAGAATGCTCATCTTCGGCTTGAAAAGCTGGACGCCCTCGATGAAACTCGTCTCGTGGCACAGCAAAACCTGGAGGCTTACAAAGCAAGGATGACGCGCTCATACGAGAGATTGACTAGGCCGAGAACATTCCGCCAAGGCGAACTCGTGCTAGTGGTCAAGAGACCTATGATCCCCAATCGTGCCAAATGGGGGAAATTCGAGCCGAACTATGAGGGTCGTACATCATAGATAAGGTCTACCAAGGTGGGGCTTATTTGCTCGTCAATATGCATGGCGAAAGACCCTTCTAGCCAATAAACGGGCGGTTTTTGAAAAAATACTATGCCTGACCGAAACGACTGTAAACTACTACAAACCACAGCATCCTAGGGCTAACGCAAAAAAAAACGGTACGTCCACAAGCAAAATGGGCACGGATGAAAACCCGAAAGGGCTCCGTGAGTAAAAACAGTAAGACTACCGGCGATGTTTGTGAAAACCCGAAAGGGCGCAGACTCGTAAAAAAAAGGTACGTCCATAAGCAAAATGGGAATGGATGAATACCCGAAAGGGCTCCGTGAGAAAAAACAGCAAGGCTACCGCGAGTTTGTGAAAACCCGAGAGGGCACAGGCTCGTAAAAAAAATTCGTGAACACTTGCAAGGTCCTCTCAACCTTGTAAGGAGAAAAATACCTGTGTGAGATCCTTATGACTCACAAGGGAGCAACACACTTAGGGATCCTCACGATTCTTGAGGAGAAATTACACTTACAAGATCCTCACGACTCGTAAGGAGAACCCTCTTATGAGACCCTCCCGGCTCATAAGATTAAAAAGCCTTAAGCTACAGGGATCTGAACCTGTTCTTAAGCCGTTATACACCCCAATATTGCCCAACAAGCAGTTCCATACTGACCCTTGTATACAATCCAAGGGTACAAACAATCATTTCCTTGCCGAGTCCCACCGACGACGAGGAATGCTCTCATTTGATGAACAAACACTTGTAAGTCTTCTCGACTTATAAGGAGAAAATACTCTTGTAAGATCCTTACGACTTATAAGAAAACACACACTTAAGAATCCTCACGATTCTTAAGGAGAAAACGCACCTACGAGATCCTCACGACTCGTAGGGAGAAACTCCTTTATGAGACCCTTACGGCTCTTGTAGTTAAAAGCCTTAGTCAACAGGATCCTAACCCTGTTAGCTAAGCCACCTTTATTCGAATCGACAGAGGCAAATGATGATTCGCTCCTGGCAATATCCCAGTTGTAGCGATGCTGATGCCTAAATTGTTATCAAATTCCAAGTTCTTTCATGGCAAAATGATGATTCGCTCCTGGCAATATTTCAGTCGCAGCGATGCTGATGCTAAGATTGGTATCAAATCTTGAGTTCCATACTCGAAAAAAAATGCATATAAAATAGCCGAAATGATAGGGCAACTTGCAACGAAATCAGCAAGTAAAATATATGCATACAAAAATAGCCGAAATGATTGGGCAACTCGCAATAAAAAGCAGCGAGTAAAAAAGAAAAATAGCCGAAATGATTGGGTACCGTGAAAAATAGCCGAAATGATTGGGCAATCGCGACTTTCGCGATATAAAAGCTGAAATGATAGAGCATCGTGGAAAGAAATTAAAAAAATGAATGAAAGAATGAATGAAACTTCTGCCCTGCAGGTGAGTCCATACTGAACCCTGTATACAATCCATGGGCATAAAAGAAAAGGGAACCACATGTCCTAAGAAACTCTATCAAAGGGAGAGTCAGGTCTCAGCGGCAATATCTATATCCCAGAAGACCAGCAACGGCGTTCCTCCTCATGCCAGCAGGACACGGACGCGACACTACCAATCGGAGCCACGGCAATGTCCCCAGTTCCAAGACTCTGCGGTTCACAGACAACCTAAAGTCAACCCCGACACCATAGAAAACGGAGAAAGTCAACCCGGACACCGTAGAAAACGGAGAAAGTCAACCCCGACACCGTAGAAAACGGAGAAAGTCGATCCCGCCACCGTAGAAGACGGAGAAAGTCGACCCGGCCACCGTAGAAGACGGAGAAAGTCGACCCCGACACCATAGAAGACGGAGAAAGTCGACCCCGACACCGTAGAAGACGGAGAAAGTCGACCCCGACACCGTAGAAGACGGAGAAAGTCGACCCCAACACCGTAGAAAACGGAGAAAGTCGATCCCGACACCGTAGAAAACGGAGAAAGTCGATACCGACAGTGTAGAAAACGGAGAAAGTCGATACTGACACCGTAGAAAACGGAGAAAGTCAACCCTCAACCTCCCCGTCGAAGCAACGCTTCGACTCGGGAACAAGTCAACTCATCAACCACTTACGAGCCCTCTCGACTTGTAAGGGAGAAAACTCTCTTGCGGGGTCCTTACGACTCTCAAGAGAAAGCACACTTAGGAATCCTCACGATTCCTAAGGAGAAAATACACTTACGAGATCCTCTCGACTCGTAGGAAGAAAAATCTTTTGGAGACCCTCACGGCTCATAAAGTTGAGAAGTCTTAGGCGGCAGATCTGAACCTGTTTTCTAAGCCATCACTACCCTACAAAGAGTTCAAGATGAACTGTTATCTATCATCTACAAGTTACACTTGCTGAAATCACATGCCAACAACACAGCAAAGAAAAGAAAGCGATAGTCAGAGATAAAAAATGTGTCATTTATTCATGAATTCAATTGAATTCGAGATACATCATATAAAATAAAAAATGAAATAAATACATGTTATTCATAAATTACAATCGATATAAAGAGGACAATTGAGAAGGAGGCGATTTTAGCAAATCAGCAAGCCGCTTGCGCACTCCTCTCAGCTCATGAGCAGCCGCCGCTGCCAGCTCCGCTTCGACTTGGGCCCGTTGCTGCAAACAGGATGAAACCTTCTCATCGATTTCCCGCTGGGCAGCTTTGTGGCTCTGCGTAACCCGCTCAAAGAAGTCGAGCTTCTGCCTCAGTGCCAGCCCGTCCGAAATGCATCACTGCAGATTATCAAAGACGGTTCTCAGTTACGCAGCATTCGCTTTGACCTCGGCATGCAGCCGGACAGATTTTCTTGAAGACTCCTCGCGTTCCTTCCGCCTCAAGGCCGCCTCTTGTTCAAAATGGCGAAGGAAAGAAACACTCTGCTCAACCCATGAATCTCGCTGAGAATTGAAAGCCAACAATTCCGGAGCGGGACGCCCGAGCTCAATCTCATACAGACAAGCCTCAATCTTCCTGCAATGATTAACCCAAGACCCAACGACGCCTTCGCTATGGAAGTGCGCGAGTGTCGCCAGCATGGGATTAACCTCAGCAGCAAAATCTGCAGCGAATGCAGCGGCCTCCGCGTCAAGCTCCTCAATGGATTCATTCAGCATACGCAGGCTGGTCGTAGCGCCCTTAGAAGATGGACGTCTAGAAAAGGGCCCTGTCGGCATCAGGATGCGAGACTCGAAGGGAGCTGGAGCTGGGGCAATTGCTGCAAGACAAGTTATGGTCAAAGGTAGGCTCAAGATATAAAGAAAATGAATGAGCAATGGAGTCTACTATACCGGCTGCGACAGGTGGCAAAGTTGGGAGTACTGGTGGTGTCACGCCCCACTTCCCAGAGTGCGCTAAGATCGGCACGTGACAGAGCCAACCATGCTACCTTTGGATAGGAAAGATCCTTCCACAGTCACATTACGGCTGTTTAGAGATATCAAGAACAGTAAAATAAACTAAACTATCTAATACATGTCCATAAGCCAGAATAAACGAGTCCTGAAATAAATGTTGCGGAAGCAAAAGATTCAAGTACAATAAAATCTGGAATGTACGTCCCATAATACGGGCTCACATCAGGAATGAAAAAATACTGAAAGGAAAACTAGACTAAACTAATAACAGGTCTTCACTGTTCGGCCTGTTGATCAAAATACTCTTGGACTGCCTGCGACAAGGATAATGGATCTGGGCCATGCAAAACCCAGACGTCAGTGCGTCATAATATCAATAATGTTTAGCAAGCAGGATGTAATGAAATATGCAGGCATGAAGTATAAGCAGTAACAAGTTATCAGGAAATAAATAGTAACATGAATAAAGATCAGTGAACAGGATATATTATAGGTGAGGTGCAGTGAGTAGTCTAAACTGTGCTATAGGGTTAACTACTCTAAAGTTATTTGAAATCAATTAATGTAATCTTCATCGTAACCCATCGGTCTATGCCCCGTTCATTCCCCACGGGACCACGGTACAAGATATAATAGACTGTGAGTCTATGTCCCGTTCATACCCCACAAGACCACGGTACAGGATGTAATAGCCCTTTGAGTTACGTTCAGTTGCAATCTTGATTTTTCCATACCCCTAAGGTTATGTGTGCAAGTCAGGTATTGATAAATCGGGAGCTAATGCCAACACAGGATCAAGTAGGTACAGATCACGTAATAACAAGATCACGTAATAAGTCAAGTAGTAATATATCAGGTCCTGTCAGATAGTGCACATGTATCAAGTCATGTCAAATAGGGTATCAGGTCAAGTCAGGTAGTGCACAGGTAACAAATGGGTAATCATAATCAACTGTAGCAAATACGAATGCACGAAATCAAATATAACAATACAATGAAATAATGTAACATGGTAGGTATAAAATCAATGGATGCACAATTATTGATTAGGGTTTCATTTATAGCTCTAATACTAATTAGGATGCACTTTATTAAATATGGGGCGTTACAACAACAATATTAGGTTATTAATGAGATCTGTAGATGCAGCTATATGCATTCTATATGATATGGATGCAAACGGTTATCGTATACCCGTAAAATGATAAACTGGTAATTACGGAAAGTATATTTTAAATAATATGAACTGTTATACTAAACTGAATGCAATATATTATAGTATAATAAGTAACAATACAGGTTTTTATGCCCTAGATCTAAAATGATATGAATGGATCTATATGGACATCGTAAAACTGTAAAACAAGAACTTGGGATGCACGATTTGAAATCCAAGTATTATATTTGTTAAAATAGATGTATATAAAGTAATGTAGCATGTATTAAGATTGAATTGGATTAAGAACTTGGCATGCCCTTATTCTTGAAATGTATTATATGAATGTAAACGGACATCGAATAAATCGATAAAACTGAAAACAATAATGTGGATTGCAAAATTAACCATTTTGAAGTATTATATTTCAAATAGATATAGATTATGGTATTATAGCATGTAGCAAGATTAACTTGCCTAGACGGATCAAGAAACGGATATGTACGGTACGTCCGACGTCGGCAAAATGTCGAGACGCACGCACGGCACACGGAACGGGTCCAAGTAACGCACGAGGGTGATCACGCGGGTAAGGTACGTTGTTTGGATCGTCGGCATCGATCCCGGCTCCGGCGAACTACGAAATACAAAAATCAAGAATCTACAGAAAAGAAAAGAAAGAAAGAGGAGGAAGAAGAAGAGGGGGAAGGGATTGCTCACTGTGGTTGTGGTGTGCTGTGGATTCAGGGAGATGAGATGGTGTCGAGGGGATGATCGGAGCTCCGGCGATGGGGTTTGGTTTAGAGGAGTTAGGGTTAGGTTCGGGTTTGAGGGTGTAGGGTGACGGGAATGGAGGAAGGAGAAGAAGGAGAAGAGAGAAGAAGGCTGGGATCTCTGGGTTCAGAGAAGAAGGTGCCGACGAGGGTGGTGGCGACAGAGAGGTCGAGGGATCGTCTGTGATGGGTTCTGTGGGTTTTGTGGGTGCAGGGTAAGCTCGGGGAGGAGGAAGGAGATGGCGGAGGAGGAAGAAGAGAGGCTCTGTGAGGTGAGGAGGTGATGAGGGAAGGAGTTTAATGTTAGGGTTGAGGAGATGTGAGTCGTGGTGATGGGTTAAAGGCGAGGCTCAGGTTAAAAGGAAAGATAAAGACGAGGTAGGGGAAATTTGTTGAGGGAGGTGAGCGTAGCGCTCAGGGGGGTGACGCGATTCAAGGTTACCGCGAGAGGAGAGAGAGTGAGAAGCGAGATGAGAGAGATAGAGAGAGAATGAGAGGAGAGATAGAGAGGAGAAAGAAATTTGTTGTTTAGTGGGGGGGAGAGTGACTGCGAGGGTGAGAGAGAGAGAGGAGAGAGAGGAGTGTTTGTTATTTCGTTAGGATTTTAATTTATAAAATATTTTAGTTAGTTTATTAAAAGATTTTAACTGTTAAGAAATTTAAACGGTTAAATTAAATTTAATATTATATTAAATAAATTTGAATTTTGGCGAGATACAAAAATATTCCAAAACACGCCCGGGTCAAGTCTAAAATTTCAATTTTAAAATATGAAAAATATATGCGACGTCCAAATTTCAAAATGAATGCTCAGGTAACAAAAATACATACCCCCAAGAACGGATGCACGTACGTGCGCGTAGCCATCCAAATAAGTCTGTTTCACTGAACGGGACGAGAACAAAATGCGCGGATGCTACCACGGGATTAGGGGTATCATGCAGGCCATGTTATGTAATTTTAAATTATTTTATATGGCTTAAAATGTTATATGGTAAAAGATGCAATGTCAGATAAAATGCCAGTATGCAGTATTCATGACAATGCACGTATATATGTAACAAGTTAGGATAATTCATAAACATGAATCAAACAGGTTTCAAGCAAGCGGGTTGGGTCGAATACAATGTAAAATGTAAAAATACCATTCGCACCCAAAACACGATAAATCAAGAAAATACAACAAATAAGGAAATAAGTGAACTGAAATTGGTATAAATGAACTAGGGTGTTACATTATACCCAACTACAAAAAGAATTTCGTCCTCGAAATTCCAAGAACAAAGAAGGATAAACAATTAAGAAACTACAAGAATAGATGTGAAAACTTCTGTCGGATTTCGTCTTCTCGTTCCCAAGTCGATTCTCCATGCGAGAGATTTCCCCAAGAAACAAGTACGAGAGGGATAACCTTGTTCTTAAGGACCTTTTCTTTTCGATCAACAATCGACATCGGTCGCTCCTCAAAGGTCAAATCCTCTCTTACAGTCAGCTCCGAATGATCCAGCACGTGTGTTTCATCTCGGACATACTTACGGAGTTGAGATACATGAAACACGTCATGAACATTCGCCAAAGATTGCGGTAAAGCCAATCGTTAAGCCACTTCTCCAACACGTTCCAAAATCTCGAAAGGCCCTACGAATCGAGGACAAAGCTTGCCTCGACTCCCAAAATGAATCACTCATCTAGTCGGTGATATCTTCAAGAATACCAGATCACCAACAGCGAACTCTAGAGCTCTTCTCGATGTATCGGCCCAACTCTTCTGCCGATCTTGTGCTGCCTTCATATGATTCTGAATAGTATTAACTTTCTCCACGGTTTTCACGATCAAATCTGGTCCCAATAATTTTCGTTCTCCAACAACGTCCCAACAAACAGGTGAACGACACTTGCGACCATACAACGCTTCAAAGGGAGCCATCTGAATAGTCGCCTGAAAGCTGTTATTGTAAGAAAACTCCACTAAGTGTAGATGATCCTCCCACGAAAGGTCCAACATGCAAGCTCACAACATATCTTCAAGAGTTTGGATCGTTCTCTCCGACTGGCCATCTGTCTGAGGATGATAAGCTATGCTAAACTTCAACCGCGTCCCCAAACTTTCCTGTAAGCTCCTCCAGAAGTGCGATAAGAATCGGGTGTCACGATCGGACACGATGCTCACAGGTACTCCATGCAATCTTACAATCTCCTGCATGTACCGTTCTGCCAATACTTCCGTTGATTGACCAACTCGAAATGGTATGAAATGAGCTGCCTTGGTCAATCGATCAACAATCACCCAAACTGCATTGTTGCCCTTTGGACTCCGCGGTAAAGCCGTCACGAAATCCATAGTTATATTTTCCCACTTCCATTGAGGAATCGGAAGTGGTTGTAATAAACCAGCAACCCTTTGATGTTCAGCCTTAACTTGCTGACACACCAAGCACTTTGCTACAAAGCGGGCAATCTCTCGTTTCATGCCTTCCCACCAGAAATGCTGTCGAACATCACGGCACATCTTCGTGCCTCCTGGATGCACGGAATATGCTGAACTGTGCGCCTCCTTCATAACTTCTTCACGAATGTCTCCTTTTGGCGCACACCAACGGCTACCATATCGCAACGAACCATCTTCATGAATCAACAAGTCTGTTCGAAGTCCAACTTCAACATGTTCTCGAAACTTCTGCAATCTTGGGTCCTGCGATTGCGCTGCTTTAATATTCTCGATCAACGACGACTGTACTTGCAGCTGCATCAACTGTCCCGAAGAATGCGGTAGCACGATCTCCAACTCGAATCTCCGAAAGTCTTCGATAAGTTCCTTCTGTGCAGTCAACATCTGAATTGCTGGCAACCGACTAAGTGCATTAGGCACAACATTAACTTTCCCCAGATGGTACTTAAGGTCAAGATCGTAGTCAGCCATCAGCTCTAACCATCTGCGCTGCCTCATGTTAAGCTCTTTCTGTGTGAACACATACTTTAGGCTTTTGTGATCGGTGAATACTTCGACCCTTTCGCCCAATAAGTAGTGTCTCCAAATCTTCAAAACGAAAATCACAGCTGCTAGCTCCAAATCATGAGTTGGGTAATTCTTCTCATGGATCTTCAACTGTCTCGATGCGTAAGCTATAACCTTCCCATGCTGCATCAAAACACATCCTAAACCTTTCCCAGATGCGTCGCTGTGGATCACCAAACCTCCGGAACTGTCTAGTACGGTCAAAATAGGAGTGGTTATCAATCTCTGCTTCAATGCCTCAAAAGCTGATGCACATTTATCCGTCCATACGAACGGTACTTCCTTACCCATAAGCTTGGTCAGAGGCTCAGCCAAACGAGCAAAATTCTCCATGAACCTTCTGTAGTGTCCTGCAAGTCCAAGAAAACTCCCGATCTCTGCTACGTTCTTCGGAATCGGCAAATCTCGAACTGCTGCAATCTTCTCAGGGTTAACGGCGATTCCATCTCCAGATACGACATGCCCCAAAAACTTCACTTCTTCAAGCCAAAACTCGCACTTGCTCATCTTTGCATACAATCTTTCTTGCCTCAATGTCTGCAGCGCGATCTTCAAGTGTTCTGCATGCTCTTCTATGCTCCTTGAGTAGACCAGAATATCATCAATGAACACCACTATAAACTGGTCCAAGAATGGTGAAAAGATTCGGTTCATCAAGTCCATAAATATCGCCGGTGCATTCGTGACTCCGAATGGCATCACTAAATACTCGTAATGTCCATACCGAGTTCGGAAAGCAGTCTTGCAAATATCTTCTGATTTAACTCGGACCTGATGATATCCGGATCGTAAATCCAGCTTCGAGAATACCCTTGCGCCACTAAGCTGCTCGAACAATTCGCCAATGCGAGAGATCGGGTACTTGTTCTTAATAGTCACCCGGTTTAATTCTCGATAATCGATGCACATCCTCCTTGTGCCATCTTTCTTCTTGACTAGAAGAACTGGAGCTCCCCAAGGTGAATTGCTGCTGTGAATCCAACCCTTCTCAAGTAATTCGGCAACCTGCTTCTTGACTTCTTCCAACTCCACTGGTGCCATTGGATAGTACGCCTTTGAGATTGGCGCTGCACCAAGAACAAGATCGATTGCAAACTCCATATCTCGTTTTGGCAGTAAACCCGAGATGTCCTCGAAAACGTCCATGAACTCTCGGACTACAGCTGGCGCTTCCTCCTTATCAACTTCCATCGATGAAAGAACATTGTTTGTCGGCCTAGCCCTAAACTCAACTGGACCGACAGAACTGCTTCCTCCAGTGAAAACAAACTCCGGATGTTCGGGAATCTAGAAAATCACTTTCTTTGCCCTACAATCAATGTGAGCGTGGAAAGTGCCGAGAAAATCCATTCCCAATACAACTTCATAACTGCCGGTATCAATCACCAAGAAATCTGCAAACAACTCCCGTCCGCAAAAAACAACTGAACAATCCTTACATTCTCTACTAGCTATGATCTTCCCATTCCCAGTGTGTGTAAGTGCACGGCGGCGCCCCGGCCTCCATCCCGAGGCCAAATGCGGAAGCGATGGTTAACTTTAATTTTTCTTGAACCGGCACCACCGCGCACTAAAACCCGGATCGAACCATTAACTAGTCCTAGCTAACTACAAGATGGGGAAGAGAGATATACCGAGTGATTCGTGTCCTCCGGTCTTCTCGTCGTCGTCCCGATCTCCCGCGGAAGCTCCGGTCTCCACCTCGTCGCCGGAAGGGCACCACGTCGCCTGCTTCTTTTACGGGCTCCCACCTCTATACCGAGGCAACTCGGGCACGAAGCTGGCGAGTCGACATGCCCAAGATTTGCTGTAGAATATAGTGTAGAACCATGTCTCATTTTGGGGTTCATGGAGGTTGCCTTTTGGTGGAGGGATTGAAGTGGTCTTGTGGAGATTGAACTAGTGGGATTTTACAAAGCCAAAGGAACAAAAATCCCACCCTCATAAATCTTGGACAGCCCCCTAAAGGCTTGGCCAGCCATGGCTCTTGGGAGTGGAGAGAATAAGAGAGGGAGTGAGTGAAAAAGAGATAGCCACAAGAATAATGCAAGTGAGAGGAATGGTCATCATGCAAAGAAAATGATCACTAGCAAAACCACACTCCATCAACAAATCAACAACCATGATTGCCACAAAAAGTCAAGCAATCATGAACCATGGAAGGTCAAGGGATGGGGCTCCATCATGAAACCATCATGATCCAACAATATGCAAAGACCCCCTTCCAAATTGCTTATTTGCACAAATGCAAATAAGCCCTCCTCCACCAATCTTCGGCCATTGAAAGATACAAATGAAAATGGCCGAAACGAAAAACAAACTGGCAACTCCAGAAAACTGGTCCCGTAATAAATACAGGAAAAACCCCGATACTATGCATACACACCCGCATCTGTATTCTGACCGAATACAAATGCAATGAGACAAACTCTACACTGTACTATACTAGGATCCGGCTTAAACCAAAGCCGGCTAGTATTATCGGTCCGATCCTGATCCGTACAATACCGCACGTATCTGATCGAACCCTGCGATATATCCATACGGCCTCTAGTACAAACCGTCCGATCCTAATCCGTGCAATACCGCACGTATCTGATCGAACTGTGCCATATCTCCATACGGCCTCTACAGCGTTTTGCCCGAAAACTTGAGCAACTGAATGTGGGGGACTCTAAAGACTCGTCAACACCTTAGTTATGGATTTAACCACTAGCACGTCAGAGGTATAAGCCAATACATAACGGGCTACCAGGTATTGACCAAAAGGGACGTCGATGAGCGAACTCATCCTGATACCCTACTGAGCCTGTCAGTGACAATATCCGTACAGTCCGGTCCGTTCGTCTATGAGCATCGCATGGCGGGCCTAGGGGGTTGGTAAAAGTCAGAACCCCAAAAGCGGTACAAGTCGTGTCAGAGATCAGCCCAGAACACCCTGAGATACTACTGGAATACCTACCAGTAAATCACTTGCCTTGGCCAAGGACTTTTCATGTTCTGGCTCTCCTAGACACAGCGCGACCTCACCCCCAATACCGGGAGAGACGAACCCCCGAAGATCCGCTCACTGCCTTCATGTGGCTCGGGACTGTACCCAACTAAAACCTGTTTGCACGTCTCCTTTGAGCGTGGTAGGATAGTAATCAAAGTACAGTGGGAACTCACACGAGACAAATGACGATCCTCAGGTCGATGAACTAACCTGTACACATGTCACCAGGGAACTGCTATCTGACGTCAGGTATAAGACCAACTAGCATGTTCCCGGCGAGTCCTGTCCGGTGTACTCATAACCCAATGAGCACCTGTATACATCTTAGGTGAACCAACTGACACCAGTGGCTTATGAGACCGGCCACCGCCCCTCGTCGGGGTCTCGACTGTATACACTAGTCTACTCTGGAGTATCGATGCCCTGTCTCGAAACTCCCACGACTAGGGACCATTTAAGGATGTGCTTATAGACCCCAGCTCCCACTTATATGATCGCCCTCATACTGCTGGTGGTCAAGCAAGAATCCTAGGGGCTCTATCAACGTGTAATAGCGACCTGTCACGTCACTTAAAGCAGTACACGATGATAAAGATAAACCAGATTGCATATTATCATCTCGAGTAAGACTGTCCTACCGGGATAGGTCCTCCCTCAATCATTGCAATCACGTGCCTGTGATCCAATAATTGACTCTGAGGGCACTATCTCCAACAGTGTGTATGTCCGAACAACTGGATAAGGTCGTGTAAGGAATCGAGTGTGTAGCAATAAACTTGGACGACATAAAACAATGGAATGCACCAGAATCGAATAATGCTAATGCGGGAAAATCATGAACAAGTAGGATACCTGAAACGACTTCCTCTGAAGCCTTGGCTTTTTCAGCCGTCAGGGTAAAAGCTCGAGCTTGATTGAGTCCTTGAGTCAACTGCTTCTGCCCCTGAAACTGCTTCTGCGGTGGCCTCTGAACATCATCCTTCAGACGAAACTTCGACAGACAAGTATCAACGGTATGATCCGCTGATCCACAAACAAGGCAAAGTCCAAGTCTCTTTCGACAATGTTTCCAGAAATGACCCGATCGTTGGCAAAAGTCACAAAATGTTCTTCCTTTCTGCTCGGTTGCGACGGTCCTCTTCATAGGTACAACACCATGCCAATTCACCGGAATACCTCTGCGTATATGCGCTTGGTTTGGTGTAAACGCGGGCTTCCGTACTGTCACCGCTTGCTGCTGCGTACCCCCAGTCTTCATAGATAGGCTCTGCTGCTCTCGAGCCGCTGTAAGCACTTGTGAGAAGGTGGTCAAACCCAGAGATATAATATGCCTCTGGATGTCCACATCCAAACTGCGCATAAACCTTCGTGCCGTATCAGCTTCTTTGGCCACCAAAGGTCCAGCGAATCGACTGAGCCGTGTCCACTCAGCCGCATGCACATCCACGGATCTGTCGTTCTACTTTAAACTGATAAAATTTTCATCCATTTCCTCCCGTGCAGTCTGCGGGAAGAAATTCTCCAAGAAACTCTTCGAAAAATCTGCCCAACTGATCGGCTTGGGCAAGCGGGTCTCTTCCACAAGCCACCATTCACGGGCATAGTCCACTAATTGGATGCATGCTACATCCACTCTCTTGTCCTCTGGAATCTATGCTGCAATGAGCAAATTCTCCGCATAACCAGCCACTGCTCCGCTGGCAACGGCTCCTCTAGACTGGTAAAGACGGACGGACCAAGTCTTCTGAAATCTGCTACGGTACCCACATGCTCAACTGGTTTGGGCACAACATTGTTTACGGACTGCTGGACGGTCCGCAAACCTTCCTGAAAAGCTTCGGCTTGCCGCTGGTTCAGCTTAGTCTGCCGCTTCTGGTTCTCCAACATGCCACGAATTACTCCAAGTAAAGCAGCGTCATCCACGCGCCTCTGGTACGATCTCAGATTTCTGTCTGCCATGTTCCTGAAACCAAATCACCGAAAAGGTTTAGTATGATAACAGATTCAAACTTTTGATGAATAATAACCATAGATCAAGGATATGAATCAAGACTAGAACTCCAAGTTACTTAAATAGAGTACCGCATTGTAATCATGCCGTGGTACATAGTTACAATCACATAACTCCACTCAAGTTGCCCAAATCCTAGAGATAACCAAAAGGGAAACAAAAGTTTCAAGTCGAGATGCAAAGAGGTTTGCATACCGTCAAGGTAAGGATCAGGAGGAAGTTAAGATTCAAGAATGGCAAGATGGTAAAGTGGCAGGATATGTTCCTAATCACGAGTATTCTAATTCGTGTATTGGGTCCAATACCCAACTACAAAAGAATCAAACCCGATTAACCTAGATCCTATGGCTCTGATACCAAAGAAACCCTGTCAAGCCCCGCTTCCCAGAGTGCGCTAAGATCAGCACGTGACAGAGCCAACCATGGTACCTGTGGATAGGAAAGATCATTCCACAGTCACATTACGGCTGTTTAGAGATATCAAGAACAGTAAAATAAACTAAACTATCTAATACATGTCCATAAGCCAGAATAAACGAGTCATGAAATAAATGTTGCGGAAGCAAAAGATTTAAGTACAATAAAATCTGGAATGTACGTCCCATAATACGGGCTCACATCAGGAATGAAAAAATACTGAAAGGAAAACTAGACTAAACTAATAACAGGTCTTCACTGTTCGGCCTGTTGATCAAAATACTCTTGGACTGCCTGCGACAAGGATAATGGATCTGGGCCATGCAAAACCCAGACGTCAATGCATCATAATATCAATAATTTTAAGTAAGCAGGATGTAAAGAAATATGCAGGCATGAAGTATAAGCAGTAACAAGTTATCAGGAAATAAATAGTAACATGAATAAAGATCAGTGAACAGGATATATTATAGGTGAGGTGCAGTGAGTAGTCTAAACTGTGCTATAGGGTTAACTACTCTAAAGTTATTTGAAATCAATTAATGCAATCTTCATCATAACCCATCGGTCTATGCCCCGTTCATTCCCCACGGGACCACGGTACAAGATATAATAGACTGTGAGTCTATGTCCCGTTCATACCCCACGGGACCACGGTACAGGATGTAATAGCCCTTTGAGTTACGTTCAGTTACAATCTTTATTTCCCCATACCCCCAAGGTTATGTATGTAAGTCAGGTATTGATAAATCGGGAGCTAATGCCAATACAGGATCAAGTAGGTACATGTTTGTCTAAATAGACACAGGATATGTCCGTAGGGACAACAGGTCAAGATTGTTGGCATTAGTAACAAGATCAGGTAATAAGTCAAGTAGTAATATATCAGGTCCTGTCAGGTAGTGCACATGTATCAAGTCATGTCAAATAGGGTATCAGGTCAAGTCAGGTAGTGCACAGGTAACAAATGGGTAATCATAATCAACTGTAGCAAGTACGAGTGCACGAAATCAAATATAACAATACAATGAAATAATGTAACATGGTAGGTGTTGAAGTCAAAATTTGCACCCCGGTTGACCAAGTCAAAGTCAAGGTCAGCCCCAAGCCAAGTGGGCCCATGCCCAAGTCGAGCCGGAATATGAAGCGGCCAGCCCTCCTCCATGCCAAAATATAGATCATGTAATAAATAATTTTTATGTAATTTTTTATGCATGAATGTATGTAAATTGGGCATAAAGCCAAATTTTTGTAAAGCCCATGGCTTATGTGCAAAAAGAAATGGCACATGAGCCATGGGATGGGCAAAATGCCATTTTTTCAAAGCCCAAGGGGCTATATGTAAATATTTAAGCCTATATAAGGCAAAATGATGATGAATAAAGGAACACTTTTTATTCCCCCAAAAACTGGGGTTCTTTGTGCCTCCTGCTCCTTTTCCAAGGTTCTAAACCTTCTCATTTCTTTTGAATTAAATCAAGAGTTTTACTCTTTCTTTTCCAAAACTAAGTAGTTTTCCACCACCAAACCCACAAAGGGGAATTCAGATCTCCCATCAGATCTAAAAAAGAAGAGATTTTTAAAATCTCACATCTATTGATCTTCAAGATCCGGCCAAACAACAGGAGGAAGAAGGAGACCCATCTCCAGAAACCCCACTTTGGGGAAGAACTAGGGCTCAAGGGGAAAAGCACTTCATCAGCTTCAAAACATCCTAGGAGTTTAATAAGTGCTCTTTTCTGGGAGTACAACTCCCATTGCAGGGACCAAGTCCCTTTTGCTGCTCGAGAGCCCACGTGGTGCGCTAGCACCTAGAGCGCTAGCGCCCGAACGCCCACGTGCTGACACGTGGCGCTTGCGCTAGCGCGCTAGCGCTCGAGCGTCCACGTGTTAACACGTGGCGCTCTTGCGCTCAGAGCGTTAGCGCCCGAGCGCCCACGTGCTGACACGTGGCGCTCTTGCGCTCAGAGCGCTAGCGCCCAAAGCGCTAGCGCCCGAGCGCCCACGTGCTGACACGTGGCATGCTAGCGCTCTTGCGCTCCGAGCGCTAGCGCCCAGAGCGCTAGTGCCCGAGCACTCACGTGCTGACACGTGGCGCGCTAGAGCCCGAGCGCCCACGTGCTGACACGTGGCGTGCTAGCGCTCAGTGCGCTAGCGCTCTTGCGTTCATAGCGCTAGCGCCCGAGCGCCCATGTGCTGACACGTGGCGCGCTAGCGCTTGCGCCCGAGCGCCCACGTGCTGACACATGGTGCGCTAACGTTCAAACGCTGGCGCTGGCCCCACACATCCTTTGGATGCCTTTTCCTCCCTTTTATATATATATATATATAGATATAGATATGCATATGTATACATATGTACACACACACATACTCCACGACACTGCCCCTGTTAGAAAAAAATTTCTAACGGGGCGCTGTCCCGCACCCCGCAAGGGGGCTGCTAGCCCCTTGACCCCCAGCCCGCTATCCGGGTAGCGGGACCTCCGTAAAAACCCTGCGTGGCTCTCGATATATCCAAAACCCCCTTTCAAAACACAACACACGTACACTGCACATTAAGTTCGCATGACCAGTTTAACACGTCAATCGGAGGTTCCCTCGCTCCAAAGGCGAGGGGTAATTATCGGCAGCTTAGTCCGCGGCTGCCGGAGATTCGGATCCCCACAATCATTAAACCTCCGACCTACCCTAGGTAGGGGGAATCTGTAGTATGCCTGACCAGCGCGCGCATATTCCCATCTCAATAGGGTGACGAAAAACACCCTACAGATTCTGGCACGCCCGGTAGGACCAATCTCTCCTTCCATATTTCGGGTTAAACGTTCATGCGAACTCAGTCAATATACATACCTATATTTATACTGAAATAATGCTCTTTCATGCAGGTTTTCAAGCAATCACTTCCCAACAATGTCTCCAAAGATGAACTCAGCTCTCAGCACGGCTCCCGTCTCCTACACAATGAAGATAGACTCCAGGACGGTCCTCCCGGCAAGTCTCGGACGACAGTGGGAAGAATCGCTGCTACAATTTAGGTCTATTCTGTTTGTCTCGGCCAATGCCATCCATGCACCTCAAGCTCTGGTAACCGACAAACCGGTCTCGAAAGGTAAGAGACCAAATGTGGTGGTCTCGAATACGCCCCAACTCAAACGCAAGTCGATGTTTGAACGATTCTCCTTGGACCCAGCTGGGGGCAAGGCCATCAACACCAACAAAGCAACAAGGCCTCTCGAGCAAGATCCGGCGGTGCCCCTGACAACTGCTCGATCGGGTGTCTTCTCTAAGCTCCCCGCTAATCGACTCACGGCGGCTTCCCAGGAAACAGATGCCCGCCAAGCCCTTAAAATTGAGAAGCTAAGACAGAAAAGACTCAGATATGGAGCCAACCAAAAGGCTAGGGCTCCTACTAGGATGAACTTCATGAGGTTCGAAGAACAGGGTTACCCCGCCGAAGATGAGGAAATGGCTGGATATGTGGTCCACACTGTCTACACGGTGGGCACGCGCAGCAAGAGCAAGGACGGGGCCACCACATCTTAGATCCAACCTGGTGCGAATATGGCTGTCACTTCTCAAGATCAGCATCCTCCGGAGGGTGATGAAAACCCTCCCAGTGAGGCTGATAGGCAGAGAGAGCCCTCAGTTCATGAGGAGTCGGGCTCGGAAAGCGAAGATGAGCCAACTTTCCAGCCTAAGACCGCAGAGCATCAACTTCTCCAAGAGCTCCGAAAACAGCTCAGAACCAAAGACAAGGAGATGGCCAAGCTCTACTCAAAAATTGACGACTTGATAAATGTCGTCTTACGGCTTACGGCCTAACTTGCCTCTCAGCCGCCCAATCAAGTGCAGGGCTCTGCTCATGAACCGGGAAACGGTGTCCCGAAACAGCCAACGTCTATTCCCTCAAATCCAAAGGTGGGCGGACCGCATGAAGACCAGTCGCATCCTATCTCGGGAAATGTCTTGGCGGACGATGACAGCAACCCGCTAACTCAAGATCAAATCATGGATTTGGTTGCCAACAAAGTCAAAATATTGGTAGCCTAAGCCGGAGAGCAAAAAGATGCCAGCAGTAGCGGGAGACCATATCCTGCTCGGTACGATCTTGTGGAGTTTCCCACTGGCTATGTCGTCCCCAAATTTGAAAGGTTCGATGGGACGGGAAATGCGAACCGGCACATTGCCCAATTTAAAGCATCATGCGCAAATACTGGGGGCAATGATGCACTCCTTCTCCGTCGGTTTGTTAATAGCTTGACGGATGTTGCTTTCGATTGGTATGCAAGCATACCAGATGACTCGATCACGATGTTCGCTCAAATAGAATCCATGTTTAAGCAAAGGTTCATGAGTGTCAGCGATAAAATCACCATTGCCGACCTCGTAAGGACAGAGCCAAAGAACAAAGAAAGCAACATGGATTTTATAGTCCGATGGCGCAATCTCTCTGTCAAATGCGAACCACCGTTGGAGCAAGACCAATCCGTCAGTCTTCTTATAGAAAATCTGAAGGACTGGATGAAATCTTTCCTGTGCACCGCAGGCCTTAAAACATTCCAAGAGTTGACCAAAAAGTTCCAAACATTGGAACGCTCAAAGCCCGAGTCCACTCAGGATCTTCAGTTCACAAACAGACCAAAACCTTGGAGGGACGACAACCAAAAAGGCGGAAGTTCTAACAGCACCGATTCTCTAAATAAGCAGAGAGCGGGCGGAGCAAGAACTAACAAATCTCGAGAGCCAACTTTAGAGGAAAGAAGAAATAAGGTCTACTCATTCCGAAGGGACAAGGTCCACAAAATTTTTAAAGATGCTCTGAAGAATGGCCTGCGGCTGCCAGAACCAAAAAGGTTAAGTGAAGCGGACAGGACTGATCATCCCAACTTTTGCCCATACCACCGAGTGCTGGGACACACTATTGAAGACTGTTGCATCTTCAAGAATTGGGTCGAGAAACAATACAAGGCGGGAGAAATATCATTGTCCCCTGGTGTGCTAACAAACAATCAAGCTGCGACCGCCAATTTCATACAAACGGGGACCGAAGTGCTTCAGGGACCTGGTTCTCTCAGACATCTGCCTTTCTCTAAAAAGAGCGGACCAAGGTAACAAGATAAGAGCCAAGCGAGCAACATTGCCAATGAAGAAGCAATAGACGAGTACACAACCCATACGGTCTATATGATGGAGCTCAGAGGAACAAGTCCTCCTACGCCTTATAACCATGACGATGACGCGGTTGTTGCCATCCAACATCGACCACCACGTCATTAAACTGGGAACAATCGACCTCTAAGTCGTTAAACTGGGAATGTAAAAAAGTATATATATATATATATATATATGTATGTATGTAAATAAACAAAGAAATGTGTAAATAAAAGAAAAATAAAGAAAAGCCGAAATGATGGGGCAACTCGCAATAAAAATCAGCGAGTAAAAATAAAAATGAAGATAAAGACGAAATGATGGGGCAACCGCGAATAAAAGCCGAAATGATGGGGAAATCGCGATCTTCGTGATAAGAAAAGCTGAAATGATAGAGCAATCGCGGTAAAACAAAAAAACAAAACAAAACAAAAACAAAAACAAACAAACAAAACAACGGCGAATGATGAGTCGCTCCTGGTACCATATTCCAGTGCAGCGATGCAGACGCCAACAAAAATCCAATTTCTCAAAATTCTCCCGGCCCTACGGTTGGTCACCAAGTTGACTACCGTATACAATCCACGGGCTCAAATAATTCTCATCATACCCATGCCCCACCGTAATCACCAGTTACGTGGCTAGTCGCCGCCCTTGGAATTATGCTCCATTGGGAAGACCCACTCATGTATCCTCACGATACATAGGGAGAACAAACCTTTGTGGGATCCTTACGACTCATAAAGGGAAAACACACTTAGGAGTCCTCACGACTCCTAAGGAGAAAACACACCTGCGGGATCCTTACGACTCGTAGGGAGAAAATGCTTTTATGGGACCCTCACGGCCCATAAAATTGAGAAGTCTTAGGTGATAAGGATCTAAACATGTCTCCTAAGCCATCGCTCCCCAATCCCCAAGTGGCGAATGATGAGTCGTTCCTGGTACCATATTCCAGTGCAGCGATGCAGACGCCAACCAAATTCCAAATCCCAATCCCCAAGTGGCGAATGATGAGTCGCTCCCGATACCATATTCCAGTGCAGCGATGCAGACGCCAACCAAATTCCAAATCCCATACCCCAATGGCGAATGATGAGTCGCTCCTGGTACCATATTCCAGTGCAGCGATGCAGACGCCAACAAAGTCCCAAAAATTTTCCGACCCTACGGTCTGGATCATACATCCAGCAAAACCGTATACAATCCACGGGTGTAAAATGATCCCAACCTCTCCCAAGTCCTACTAGTGAGACCGCATTCAAAGTCCAAAAAAAATGAAAAATGAAAATAAAATAAAATAAAATAAATAAAATGGTAAGTCCACAAGCAAAATGGGCACGGATGAAAACCCGAAAGGGCTCCGTGAGTAAAAACAGCAGGACTGCCGGCGAGTTTGTGAAAACCCGAAAGGGCGCAAACTTGTGAAAAAGAGATGAAATGCACTCGCAAAGTCCTCTCGACTTTGTGAGGAGAAAATTCCCCCGTGAGATCCTTACGACTCACAAAGGAGCAACACACTTAAGAGTCCCTACGACTCCTAAGGAGAAAATACACCTACGGGATCCTTACGACTCGTAGGGAGAAAATGCTTTGTGAGACCCTTACGGCTCACAAAATTGAAAACTCTTAGGTGATAGGGACCTAAAACCTGTCTCCTAAGCCATCGCTTCTTGATAAACAAGCGCAAATGATGATTCGCTCCTGGTACCATATTCCAGTGTAGCGATACTGATGCCAAGCAAAAAAAAAACAATCCCTAAATCCTCTCATGACAGATGATGATTCGCTCCTGGTACCATATTCCAGTATAGCGATGCTGATGTCAACTCAAATCAAACAAATCAAACCAACCAATTCCAACATCGACCTTTGCGTCAAATAGCAACACTCCGCGCCGGGGAGACGTCAAGCAGACACTCCGCCAGGGACACGTCAACCAGCCGATACTCCGCCTCGGGGAAACGTCAAGCAAACACTCTGTGCCGGGGGCACATCGACAACAGACACTCCGCACCGGGGAGACGTCAAGCAGACACTCCGCTGGGGACACGTCAACCAGCCGATACTCCGTCTCGGGGAAACGTCAAGCAGACACTCCGTGCCGAGGGCACATCGACAACAGACACTCCGTCTCGGGGACACGTCAACCAGCCGATACTCCGCCTCGTGGAAACGTCAAGAAGACACTCCGTGACGGGGGCACATCGATAACAGACACACCGTCTCGGGGACACGTCAACCAGCCGATACTCCGCCTCGGGGAAACGTCAAGCAGACACTCCGTGCCGGTGGCATATCGACAACAGACACTCCGTCTCGTGGACATGTCAGCCAGCCGATACTCCGCCTCGGGGAAACGTCAAGCAGACACTCCGTGCCGGGGGCACATCGACAACAGACACTCCGTCTCGGGGACACGTCAACCAGCCGATACTCCGCCTCGGGGAAACGTCAAGCAGACACTCCGTGCCGGGGGCACATCGACAACAGACACTCCGTCTCGGGGACACGTCAACCAACCGATACTCCGCCTCGGGAAATGTCAGGCAGACACTCCGTGCCGGGGGCACATCGACAACAGACACTCCGTCTCGGGGACACGTCAACCAGCCGACACTCCGCCTCGGGGAAACGTCGACCAGCGACACTCCGTACCGGGGAAACGTCCAACGCAGACACTCCGTACCGGGGAAACGTCCACCAGCGACACTCCGTACCGGGGAAACGTCCAACGCAGACACTGCGTACCGGGGAAACGTCAACCAGCCGACACTCCATCTCGGGGACACGTCAACCAGCCGACACTCCGTCTCGGGGAAATGTCGACCAGCGACACTCCGTGACGGGGGTACGTCTACCAAATCACTGTGGGCCAGGGAAACGTCTACCACGGACACTCCGTCTCGGAGACGCGTCAAGCGTCGACCGTCCACGTCATAAAAAGGGCAGTGCATCCCAAAGAGGGGGAAGCAAAGCAAGTCGCCTCCTCGCGAAAGAAAATCCATCAATTTCATGCATACGACCCAAATATGTGGTGTGCAATTATTGATGGGGGGCACTTTGTTGAAGTCAAAATTTGCACCCCGGTTGACCAAGTCAAAGTCAAGGTCTGCCCCAAGTCAAGTGGGCCCATGCCCGAGTCAAGCCGGAACATGAAGCGGCCGGCCCTCCTCCATGCCAAAATATAGATCATGTAATAAATAATTTTTATGTAATTTTTTATGCATGAATGTATGTAAAATGGGCATAAAGCCAAATTTTTGTAAAGCCCATGGCTTATGTGCAAAAAGAAATGGCACATGAGCCATGGAATGGGCAAAATACCATTTTTGCAAAGCCCAAGGGGCTATATGTAAATATGTAAGCCTATATAAGGCAAAATGATGATGAATAAAGGAAAACTTTTCATTCCCCCAAAAACTAGGGTTCTTTGTGCCTCCTGCTCCTTCTCCAAGGTTCTAAACCTTCTCATTTCTTTTGAATTAAATCAAAAGGTTTACTCTTTCTTTTCCAAAACTAAGTAGATTTCCACCACCAAACCCACAAAAGGGAACTCAGATCTCCCATCAGATCTCAAAAAGAAGAGATTTTTAAAATCTCACATCTCTTGATTTTCAAGATCCGGCCAAACAACAGAAGGAAGAAGGAGACACATCTCCAGAAACCCCACTTTGGGGAAGAACTAGGGCTCAAGGGGAGAAGCCCTTCATCAGCTTCAAAACATCCTACGAGTTTAATAAGTGCTCTTTTCTGGGAGTACAACTCCCATTGCAGGGACCAAGTCCCTTTTGCTGCTCGAGCGCCCACGTGCTGACACGTGGTGCGCTAGCGCCCAGAGCGCTAGCGCCCGAGCGCCCACATGCTGACACGTGGCGCTTGCGCTCAGAGCGCTAGCGCCCAAAGCGCTAGCGCTCGAGCGTCCACGTGTTGACACGTGGCGCGCTAGCGCTCTTGCGCTCAGAGCGCTAGCGCCCGAGCGCTAGCGTCCGAGCGCCCACGTGCTGACACGTGGCGCGCTAGCGCCCAGAGCGCTAGCGCCCGAGCGCCCATGTGCTGAGACGTGGCGCGCTAGCGCTAGCGCGCTCAGTGCACTAGAGCTCTTGCGCTCAGAGCGCTAGCGTCCAAAGCACTAGCGCCCGAGCGCTCACGTGCTGACACGAGGCGCGCTAGCGCCCGAGCGTCCACGTGCTGACACGTGGCGTGCTAGCGCCCAGTGCGCTAGCGCTAGCGCCCAGTGCGCTAGCGCTAGCGCCCAGTGCGCTAGCGCCCGAGCGCCCACGTGCTGACACGTAGAATGCTAGCGCTTGCGCCCGAGCTCCCACGTGCTGACACGTGGTGCGCTAACGCTCAAAGCGCTGGCGCTGGCCCCACGCATCCTTTGGATGCCTTTCCCCCCCTTTTATATATATACATACATACATATGTATATATATATATATGTATATGTATACATATGTACACACACACATCCTCCACGACACTGCCCCTGTTAGAAAAAATTTTCTAATGGGGCACTGCCCCGCACCCCGCAAGGGGGCTGCTAGCCCCTTGACCCCCAGCCCGCTGTCCGGATAGCGGGACCCCCGTAAAAACTCTGGGTGACTCCCGATATATCCAAAAAACCCTTTCAAAACACAACACGCGTACACTGCACATTGAATTCGCATGACCAGTTTAACCCGTCAATCGGAGGTTCCCTCGCTCCAAAGGCGAGGGGTAATTAATGGCAACTTAGTTCGCGGCTGCCAGAGATTCGGATCCCCAAAATCATTAAACCCCGGCCTACCCTAGGCAGGGGGAATCTGTAGTACGCCTGACCAGCGCGCTCGTATTCCCATCTCAATGGGGTGACGAAAAACACCCTACAGTAGGTATAAAATCAATAGATGCACAATTATCGATTAGGGTTTCATTTATAGCTCTAATACTAATTAGGATGCACTTTATTAAACATGGGGCATTACAACAGCAATACTAGGTTATTAATGAGATCTGTAGATGCAGCTATATGCATTCTATATGATATGGATGCAAACGGATATCGTATACCCGTAAAATGATAAACTGGTAATTACGGAAAGTACATTTTAAATAATATGAACTGTTATACTAAACTGGATGCAATATATTATAGTATAATAAGTAACGATACAGGTTTTCATGCCCTAGATCTAAAATGATATGAATGGATCTATATGGACATCGTAAAACTGTAAAACAAGAACTTGGGATGCACGATTTGAAATCCAAGTATTATATTTGTTAAAATAGATGTATATAAAGTAATGTAGTATGTATTAAGATTGAATTGCATGCCCTTATTCTTGAAATGTATTATATGAATGTAAACGGACATCGAATAAATCGATAAAACTGAAAACAATAATGTGGATTGCAAAATTAACCATTTTGAAGTATTATATTTCAAATAGATATAGATTATGGTATTATAGCATGTAGCAAGATTAACTTGCCTAGACGGATCAAGAAACGGATATGTACGGTACGTCCGACGTCGGCAAAATGTCGCGACGCATGCACGGCACACGGAACGAGTCCAAGTAACGCACGAGGGTGACACGCAGGTAAGGTACGTTGTCTGGGTCGTCGGCGTCGATCCCGGCTCCGGCGAACTACGAAATACAAAAATCAAGAATCTAAAGAAAAGAAAAGAAAAGAAAGAAAGAAAGAGGAAGAAGAAGAAGAGGGGGAAGGGATTTCTCACTGTGGTTGTGGTGTGCTGTGGATTCAGGGAGATGAGATGGTGTCGAGAGGATGATCGGAGCTCCGGCGATGGGGTTTAGTTTAGAGGAGTTAGGGTTAGGTTAGGGTTTGAGGGTGTAGGGTGACGGGAATGGAGGAAGAAGAAGAAGGAGAAGAGAGAAGAAGGCTGGGATCTCTGGGTTCAGAGAAGAAGGTGCTGACGAGGGTGGTGGCGACAGAGAGGTCGAGGGATCGTCGGTGATGGGTTCTGTGGGTTTTATGGGTGCAGGGTGAGCTCGGGGAGGAGGAAGGAGATGGCGGAGGAGGAAGAAGAGAGGCTCTATAGGGTGAGGAGGTGATAAGGTGAAGGAGTTTAAGGTTAGTGTTGAGGAGATGTGAGTCGTAGTGATGGGTTAAAGGCGAGGCTCGGGTTAAAAAGGAAGATGAAGACGAGGTAGGGGAAATTTGTTGAGGGAGGTGAGCGTAGCGCTCAGGGGGGTGACGCGATTCAAGGTTACCGCGAGAGGAGAGAGAGTGAGAAGCGAGAGGAGAGAGATAGAGAGAGAGCGAGAGGAGAGAGAGAGAGGAGAAAGAAATTTGTTGTTTAGTGGGGGGAGAGAGGGTGACTGCAAGGGTGAGAGAGAGAGAGGAGTGTTTGTTATTTCGTTAGGATTTTAATTTATAAAATATTTTAGTTAGTTTATTAAAAGATTTTAACTGTTAAGAAATTTAAACGGTTAAATTAAATTTAATATTATATTAAATAAATTTGAATTTTGGTGAGATACAAAAATATTCCAAAACACGCCCGGGTCGGGTCTAAAATTTCAGTTTTAAAATATGAAAAATAACTGCGACGTCCAAATTTCAAAATGAATGCTCAGCTAACGAAAATGCATACCCCCAAGAACGGATGCACGTACGTGCACGTAGCCATCCAAACAAGTCTGTTTCACTGAACGGGACGAGAACAAAATGCGCGAATGCTACCATGGGGTTAGGGGTATCATGCAGGCCATGTTATATAATTTTAAATTATTTTATATGGCTTAAAATGCTATATGGTAAAAGATGCAATGCCAGATAAAATGCCAGTATGCAGTATTCATGAAAATTCACGTGTCTATGTAACAAGTCAGGATAATTCGTAAACATGAATCAAACAGGTTTCAAGCAAGCGGGTCGGGTCGAATGCAATGTAAAATGTAAAAATACCATTCGCACCCAAAACACGATAAATCAAAAAAATACCACAAATAAGGAAATAAGTGAACTGAAATTGGTATAAATGAACTAGGGTGTTACAGGTGGCGTGACTATTCTCTCGTCCCCTCCTTCAATTTGTAACGCCATAATCAATTCAAAGAAGAATTAAAAACGACATGGTCGCCCGTAAAAGGAAGGAAAGGATGTAGGTTAAAAAACTATACTCACCGACACCAGCAGGCAGATTGACTTCCGACTGGAAGGAGAAATGCGGATGCAGCACCTGATACAGATGATCAAAGAGAACTTCTACAAGGTTGCGACGATGCATGGTCAGCACAAGGAAGATGGTATCCACAATTTAAATTAGATAAATCGCAAACCCATACCTTCCAGCATTTGAGAGGACACAAGAGAAGGCGAAGGGACGACGACCGTCAGAGCAGTAACTGGTGACGCTTCTTCGGGTGGCACAACCTCAGCGCTCACCACACCTACATTCAAAATAAACAAAATGTCATCAGAAGGGATTGAAAGTGATTGTGAAACAAAAAGTAAACGGCGACCCGAGACCTACCTGATGGGTCATCAGCCAAAACTGCGACGGAAGCATCACCGGGAGGTGCGGCTTCTTTGCTCTCATTCAGTAGAATGGTTTCGACGCCGGTGGCTTCATCCCCTGATTCTATAAGGGCCGTCGTGACACTCGCAATGCCCGCCGATGGCAGGGAACCATAAGGAGAAAGAGCGGCAATTAGGGCAGTCCCAGACTCCTGAAAAAGAGTAGCCGCTTCGGGCTCGGTGTTTGCCGTCATCTCACTTGCCACCTCATCGCCAGGACTTGGTCCTGCAGGATATGTTATATAAGAATTTGAAGATCAAATTCTAATAAAAAGACCCAGTATCACGTTACCTTGGGGCGGCTTTTCGGTTTCTTCCCGAGCGGTGCACCCAACCTGTCTATGAGCGGTAGACAGGGCAGCTGGAGCATCCTCTGAAGAAATGGTGACAGAGGGAGTAGTACTTGAGCCTGCACCCACAGCCAAGCTGGCATCACGTTCTCTCACCGCACGCTTCCTACGCTTCCTTTCGGTCTGAGCTGTGAGAAGCGATCTCCGCAAGACCGCCGTCAAAGGGACGTCATCGTCTGAACCAAGTTCTGCCTCTGGAGCCGCTACGGCATCCGTCATCGGCTATTTAAGTGAAGCCTCTTGCGATACTGACGGGGAGCTGGGGCCACGATAGCCGGCTTTAGAAGCGTTGCCGCATCACGGCTCGGGATCGGCACCGCGCTAGGGATAACCCGTGTCAAAGTAGTCCCTGCAACAAAATAAAAGAGGGGGTCAGACTACAAATAAAGAAAAAGGAATGAAGGCATAATGAGCCAAATCATACCAAGGCCTAAAGAAGCATGGAGCCTTTCTTCCTCTTCAAATGTTTTGAGGGAAGAAGCGAGAGCCTCTTCGGCAGAGATACCATTTAAAAAAAGGGACATTAGTAAAAGCAAGGACGGAATAAACGTGGAAAAATATAACTAAAGTATACCTGACTGTGCGATAGTGATCAGTGCTGCCTCATCGCGAGCCAGTCGCTCGGAAGCCACAAAGGCAGCTTGAAGATTGGTACGTCTGCAGGCGCGATAAATAGACCCCTATTGGTCTCGTACTCACTCAGGCTCTCGCTATAGGGAGCATGAGGCTCCTAGCCGAATGCAACGTCAGCAGAAAATAGCGATTTCTTCTACTTCTGTGAGCGGACGCTTGCAGCCGGCAACAGGAGCTTGCACTTAGCGGGCAATTTTGGGTGATGAGTCCCGATCTCCGTACCCACGCCAAAATTGGGAGACGCTGCAGCCACCGCTTCTACAGGCGCACGAGGTAGACCCTTATCAGGAAAAGCGCGCGGAACCACAGCCGCGGCAGCTTCTCTTAGGGGAGAATGAACAATGGTCCGTCGCTTCAAGGGAATGGTTAGGTTACCCGCTGGGACAGCACCCTTGCGATCAAGCAATAATCGTTTTTCTTCCCTGATAACAGCGCCCATCGCGTGCTGGTACCACACCACGTACACATTCAAAGCTTTCGAAACGCAGCTTGGCTCGCTGATAAAGAAGTTAGACCCGGTATTTAGCCGCATGAAATGGTGCAGCGCACTACGGATACCTTCCTCTGTAGCAGTAGGCTCAGCTAAACAGTCTTCAAGCGGGACACCCTGATTGTAGCTTGATTATTAAGCAAATCGGTGCGGGTTGTATCTCATGAACAGCGTTGCATCATTCTGCCTAAACAATAAAAAGCCCGGCCTGATTAAATATAAGTGAAGAATCTCCCGAGCTTTCAAGGTAGAAACCCCATCTTTGAAGGTGTCCCGCAGCGGCTGCACCGTCTTAGCAGATTCCTTGGTGATAGTCATGGCCTTATCGACAAAGGTCATGCCATCCCCGACTGTACGCGGGTGAAGAATCAGACCCTGAGCCTCTCGCTGAGTCGGTTCCAAAACGGAAGCGTCAACCAGCCACATAACCCTCTGCGAAAGTTATAACTTTCGCAGAAACGGGGCCTCTTGTGGATTCCGAAGGCGCCGAGCACATGCAGCTCGAGCCATGAAGTGAAATAATGCATCGGGAAGTTTACGGGCTGCACCTCCAGTTGAGTGGTGTCTGCCGCCAAGCTAAGGCCATGATACAAATTAGCCAGCCCAGCAATCCCAATGGCAACATGCGTCCCTTCAACCATTCGGTGAGCCGGGTAGAAAACGGACGGCCTCAAGTAGCGAGGGTGCATGTGGAGCGCAAACCAGTTTAACCATAAACCAAGGAACCCTAAAAAGAACGCCTCTTCATCGATGTCTTGAGCGGTGAGTTCTGCAAAGGGGACGACCGCGGAGTTTGGGAGGAAGAAATTCTTTGATCTGCTTCCGCTGTCGGACGGCTATCCAAGCCAAAACCAAAAGGATCGTCGAACTTGGCAAACTTCACATCTTATTTCGACAAGACTTCCGGGCGAAGAAAACGAGCGATGAAATCCGTAAAGCTGACCCCGTGGCTTCCGGATTCGAGAAACAGGCTCTCGTAAATATTTAACACCTTGATCAAGCTTGGGAATCGGTGCTAAATGGCATTCTCTGGGGTCAGACCCATCACTACTGATCGAGTGGCGAAAATGTACTCGTCAAGGAGTAATATCTCCTCATAATGCTCCCCTCTGATAGGCAAGCCGGAGATCTCCGCAAACTCCTCTAAAGAGATTGAAACTTCCGATCTAATAGAAGGAAGGTGTGAGTTAGAACGTACCATTGTTCCAAAAAAGCTTTGACCTACCATACAGGGGGCGTAGAATACTGGAAGAGAGAAGCATAAATCGCGGGATACAACACGAGCTTCAGCAGCTGCGATTTCTTGGCCGATAAGATGTATCGAGCCCACTGCAGATATCCAGCTGAATGGCGGGGTGTCAAGCCTATCATGTATGGCTATCCCCAAGAGCGCGACTCGCCTTGACATATACGTCGCCTCATGGTATCCAAGGCCATTGGAGGCTGTACGGGTATTGCAGCCATAGAGGGCTGAAGTCAAGCCTCCGAAGTCCAGTTGACCTCCTCTACGGCATAGTTCACTGGGGGTGAGTCGGTGTAGTGAATGGCGGAGATCACCTCCGAAGGTGCTACGCAAGAAAAGCTACGTCGGCCCCTGATAATTTGATTATACCACGTCCCCCATAGATGAAGATACTTATGCTCCGGGTCGTGATCTTTGATCAGAGCGAAGACTTCCCGGTCTACTGGCGTATCAGGGAATGCGCTCTCCGGACGAACAAATGGGAAAGAAGTGTTGAAAGACATAGTACCTGCGTGAAAAAGAACAAGAGTTACCCATCAATGCTACAGTTCAAATTTGGTACTTGGTACTTTAAATTTGTACCGCACTGCAATGCAGTGGAAGGGGACCAAAAGGGACCCACAAAATCTAGATGGCGTCTCATCATTGATGAGACAATCATTCATTAAATAGGAAATCCTAAAAGGATTCTCATTTAATGAGAGGCCCCTCGGGCCAAGGAGTTAATCTTCCTTGAGAGCAGCGCTCTACAACAGAAATGACATCTGTCAGAATTAATGATGAAGAGAATAAAATTTCCCCCAAAAAATCTAAAGAGCCATGCTCTGCGAAGAAGATGGAATAATCCATCAAAGACCATAAAAGCAAAGCTTTTAATGAATTAAAAATTCCAAGATCTTCAAGATCTATGAACAAACTCTAAGAGTTCTTCATGGAAGATGAATAGTGTTCCAGTTTATGGGTTAAAATCACCCTAAAAAGATTATATCTTGAAGATCTATGATCTAAAGATGAGCGCGGCTATGTTAATGGGTAAAACCCTAAAACATTTTTTTATGATCTATAATCTGAAAAGAGCAAAGCTCTGTTAATAAGTTTAATACTTACCAAAGATTGGGCATAGTTTTGATTCTTAAGAAGTTTCTTAAGGCAGAGAGCTTGGCTCTGAAAGAGAATTAATTCTCAAGAAAAACAAGAAGATGAACAAACAGTCATCTCAAGGGCCAAAAGCCCTATTTATAGACGCTGGGAGCCGATCCAACTTCCAAGTTGATCCAATGGTGGAAAAGCTGCCACCGCTGCACTCACGTGTGAGCCACGTGAACGCAACGGTGGGGGGGCATTTGTTTCCCGCAATCAAAGAGCAAAGCACTATTTAAAATTTTAAAATTTGAAATTTGAAATGAGACAGCGCCTCATAAGAGCGCTAGCGCCAAGAGCGCCAGGGCTAGGAGTCAAAAACTCTGAGGCAGCGCACATGTGCAAAGCACGGGAGCGCTGGCGCCAAGAGCGTCAGCGCTAATGACTCTGAGGCAGCACCTCACGTGCAAAGCACGAGAGCGCTAGCGCTAAGTGCGCTAGCGCCAAGAGTCAAAGACTCTGAGACAGCGCCTCACGTGCAAAGCACGAGAGCACTAACGCTAGAACAAAATGTCCTCCACCCTTGGATCAAAGATCCAACGAAGATGATTAAAAATCATCAAATTACGAGAATAAAATTCTGTTGAGGAAATAATCCTCGAATCTTTCCAAACAGGAAAGATTGTGCTCTGTAATTCAGAGCACCGTTGGATCAAAGATCCAATAGTGATTAAAAATCACCAAGATATAGACTAAGTTCTGTATGGGAAAATATTTTCCCAATCTTGTTAAAAACAAGAAGATTTTCTTCTGTAAAACAGGAGCCCTAGAATCAAAAATCCAATGGTGGGGAAACATCCCCAAATCAATCAGAGAAACATTTCCTTAACTGATTCAACAAATCAGCCTCCCCTATATAAAGGACCTAAGATTTCAAGTCTTGTAGAGAGGAACCCCCCCTAAACTTCAAGTTCTCAAAAAAGAAAAAGAAAAGAGCAAGCTCTAAGAGGAAGAACCTTATTCAAGGTAAATAAAAAGAGGAGAGATCATAGCATCTCTTGATAAAAAATAAGAACTTAGTTCTTTTTCTAGATCATAGATCTGTAAGACGAAGTCTTTTCACAAAAACAGAAGAGAT
Organism: Agapanthus africanus; assembly: GCA_030015575.1. Lineage (NCBI taxonomy): Eukaryota > Viridiplantae > Streptophyta > Magnoliopsida > Asparagales > Amaryllidaceae > Agapanthus > Agapanthus africanus. The sequence goes on along the minus strand of CM057339.1, from coordinate 895,689,253 downwards.
CATAGCATCTCTTCATAAAAAAAAAGAACTTAGTTCTTAGATCCATGAGATAAAGCCTCTTATAAATGAGAATTTAATTCTCGGAGCACAGAACTGACCAGAGCTGCTAAAGAAGCGCTTCAGCGCTCCAAGTCTGACGCTCAGCGCCAAGCGCACCACGTGCTCCTCACGTGTGCGCTATTTCATAAGAAGCGCTTCAGCACTCCAAGTCTAGCGCTCAACGCCAAGCACACCACGTACTCCTCACTTGTACGCTATTTCATAAGCCGCGCTTCAGCGCTCCAAGTCTTGCGCATCAGCGCTCCAAGTCTAGTGCTCAGCGCCAAGTGCACCTCGTGCTCCTCACATGTGCGCTATTTAAAAAGAAGCGCTTCAGCGCTCCAAGCCCGGCGCTCAGCTCCAAGCGCACCACGTGCTCCTCACGTGTGCGCTATTTCAAAAGGAGCGCTTCAGCGCTCCAGGTCTGGCGCTCAGCGCCAAGTGCACCACGTGCTCCTCACGTGTGCGCTATTTCAAAAGAAGCACTTTAGCGCTTCAGGTCTGGCGCTCAGCGCCAAGCGCATCATGTGCTCCTCACGTGTGCGCTGAGATAACACAAAGTGTTCTTTAAATAAAGCCTGGCGCCATAAAAAGTGTTCAGCACTCAGAAAAAGACAAAAGAAAAAAGGGTGTCATAACCCAATTTAATGCTCAACATTATTGAACCAAAAGGGACTGAGCCCAAACAAATGTTCAACATTTTATTCAAATCTGAGTGGACTGAGCCCAAGTTGGCCATAAGTCCTTAATTCAGATCAACTGAGCCCATGTGCTCACAATCTTTTTAATTGGTCTAGGTCTCAAACCTGACTGACTATAGATCTCTCAACCAATATTGGTTCTGTTAGTTATATATATACCCTAGAGGCCATTACTATACATAGGATGTATATTGTAGTGGATGCTTGGACATATATAGGGAGGACTTTCTTGCTCGACATGATAGTATGCTATCTGGTTGCTCTTTACCTTAACGTGTACACTGATTGTCTCTCTGTTACATGTTAGTAAAGCCCTTAGGATGTGTACTTGACTACCTGGACTATGATGCGGATCATACTAGTGGGGACATGGTAGTCCATAAGTACATCTTTCAAGGTCCCTAGTCGTGGGTGTATCGAGACAGGGCATCGATATACCAGAGTAGACTAGCGTATATCTTCTCGACCCATACAGATGGGCGATGGATGATCCCATATCCATTGGTGTTTGACATCAGAGATGATATACGGGTGCTCAGTGGACACTGGGTACACTGGACGGACTCGCCGAGAACTCCCAGATGGTATTATACCTTACATCAGATGGCAGTTCTCTGGTGACACTGGTACAGAGTAGTCTGTTGACCCGAGATCGTCATAGAGTCTTGTATGGGTCCCACTGTGCTTTGATTTCCACCTTACCACGTCCAAGAGGGCGTGCAAAACGGTGGTTTTTGGGTACAGTCCCGAATCACATGGAGGCAATGAGCGATAGGAGGGGATTCGTCTCTCCCGGTATAGGGAGTTGATGTTGCGCTGTGTTCGATTGGCTATAACCGGAAATCCCTGGCCAGGGTTGCTGAGATTTACTGGTAAGTGTTACCAGTAGTTTCTCGAACTGTTATAGACCTCATATCGACACGACTTATCGAGCAATTAGGGTCTGACGTTTACCACGCCTAGGCAAGATATGCGACATATCAGACGACGAGACCGGACTGTACAGAAAGTGTTACTGGTTGGATTCACAGGAGTGTGAGCGGGCTTGCTCGTCGATCTTCTGATCGTTCAATACCCGGGTGGCCGTTACGTTTAGCCGACCTCTTGCGGCTTGTGGGTGTTTGATATGATCATCACCTACTGCCGGCGTATTGACGAGTCTTTAGAGTCCTACACAGAGGTTTACTGGCTCAAGCGAAACGAAATAGGAGCGCATATGAGATATGTACGGGACCGAGAATAATACCAGTATGTGATACTGTATTCTATTCTCGCGATTTGTATCATTGGACGGTTATAAATGATATAACCGGGTTACCGAATCAAGTGTTGATTCGATACATTGATACACTTGATATTAGTCGGTTATATGCGATATGACCGGATCATTAAATCAAGTGTTGATTTAATGTATAATTATATATTTGATATATTACTTTGCATTAACTAATATTGGTTCACTTAAGATGGATTTTCTCACTTGATGTGCACATAGTATATGTGATATAATTTTGTGCACAAGTTTGTATCATGTTTGATGATACACGCAAACTTGGGTGTATGTTTGAATTAAACCATGGTTAGTTAAATGGTTAGGGTTTCATATGCTTTATTTACTTATTCATTTATTTATTCATTTGAGAAAGAAATAAAATGGTGGCTAACTTTGGATTTTGTTGAAGCTTCATGAAGCCTTGACCATTTTGTTTCTTTCCTTAACCCTAACCATTCACCTAACCCTAGTTTATTCTCTACACTTAACCATGGTTGCAATATGATAAGGGTCACTTGATTTTCTTTTTAAAATTAATTCTTTTATATTCTTCTTCTTCTTCTTCTTCTTCAAGATGAAGAAAGAAAAGCTTTCTACAAAAATTGTCAAGTGATGATTCTGTTGGATATATGTATGCCCTAGAGGCCATTATATGATAGTGGATGTATCTATACATGTATATATATATTCAGTATGCATTCTTGCTCGACATGATAGTATGCTATCTGGTTCTTCTTTATCTGACATGTTGATTTGATCATGCTTTTATTCATTCATACATGCTGATAAAGCCCTGAGGATATTGGCTTGACTGCTCTGATTATGATGGAGATCATACTAGTGGGACATCTGTAGTCTATAAGCATATCCTGGAAAGTCCCTAGTCGTAGGTATATCGAGACGGGGCATTGATATACCAGAGTAGACTAGCGTATATGATACTAGACCCATGTGATGGGCGATGGATGATCCCATATCCATTGGTGTTTGACATCAAGATCATATACGGGTGCTCAGTGGTGACTGGGTACACTGGACGAACTCGCCGAGAACTCCTATATGGAATTATATCTATCGTCGGATAGCAGTTCTCAGGTAACACTGGTACAGGTTAGTCTGTAGACCCGAGATCGTCATGGAGTCTTGTGTGCTCTCCCACTGTACTTTGATTGCCACCCTACCACGGCTCTACTGAGTCGTGCAAACAGGTGACCGTTGGGTACAGTCCCGAGACACACGAAGGCAATGAGCGATAGGAGGGGTTTCGTCTCTCCCAGTATTGGGGGTTGATGCTGTGCTGTGCCCGACTGGTTATATCAGTAAGTCCCTGGCCAGGGCTGCTGAGATTTGCTGATAAGTGTTATCAGTAGTTTCTCGATCTGTTATAGACCATTCACCGGCACGACTTATTGAGTTATTAGGGTCGACGTGACCATCCCTAGGCTCGATATGCAGCATATCTGATGAAGAGACCGGACTGTACGGTAGTGTTGCCGGATGGCTCGACGGGAGTTGTAGCAGGTTCGCTTGTTTTCTTCTGATCGCTCAATACCCGGGTGGCCGTTACGTTTAGCTGACCGCTTGCGGTTTGGGGGTACCTGATATGATCATCACCCTCTGCCGGCGTATTGACGAGTCTTAGAGTCCCACAAAGGAGTTACCCAGTCCAGGCGAAACGTTGTGGTGCGCGTATGCGATATGCGCATGCACCCGATTAAAATGTGCGTATATGATACCGAACATTGATCGGGTGGCCTGCTTTTGGTGGGGTCGTATGAGATATGACCGGATTGATAAATTAAGTGTTGATTTATCATCTAACCATTAGTTTTCTCACTTGAAACCTTTCTAGGGTTTGATGGATGTATGCATGCATGCATGTGTTTCTTTCTTTCATTCTAGTTTCATGCACATGTGGATGTGCATACATGTATACATACACCCATCCATCATGGTTGTTAGCATATGGAAATGGTGGCAATATAAGACTCACACCATGGATTAAATTATGGATTATTATTTGATTTTGGATTTAAAAGAAAATGAAAAGGAAAGGATAATCATTCTAGCTTCTACATTCTTCCTTTGACCTAACCATGCTCAACTACCACTAACCTAGGGTTATCCTTCTCTTTATCATTTAAAACCCAAGTTAAATTAACTATCCATCATTTTAATCATGGTTGAAAGTGAGAAGGAATAAAATATAAAAGGTTATATTTCATTTCTTTTCACTCAAGGGTTATCTTTTTACCTCTTGTTAAAAATAGCCACCATCTTCATCCTCCTTCATCTTTTTCCTCTCTAGTTTTTTCTAGTGAGTTAAACACAAATAAAGAAAGGTTTTTGAAGTGAGATCCTTAGCCACAACATCATTCTACTCAAGTCTAGCCAACTTGATTAGAGTGTTCTCTTTGCTTTTCCAAAGTTGCAAGCTTGGACGGGAAACTTCGGGTGGATCGTCGTGGACGAAAGAGGACTACAAGTGGACCTTCTTCCAACACCCTAGAGACTAAGGAGTCAAGCAAAAGAGGAGCTACAAAGGTTGTAGCCTTCAAACCCTAATTTTTATTAGCTTAAAGTTTCGAAACCCTAATTTTCTAGGATCGATTCCTTTACATGTTCGTTTAGCACCATAAAAATACATACTTTGAGACATGTGATGCTTCAAAACTCTTCATAGGGTGCTAAACAAACCTTTCAGATTCCAAGTGATAAATCCAAATCCAAAGTGAACCCACTTCCTATTTCTTCATCCTCTACCACTTGCCATGTAGTATAGGGTGTTTTCTTCACAATTTTCATGACTTGGTGAAGTTGGAGCTTGATCTTGAGTTGCTTCGACGTAGATCATCTTCGGCATCGAAGTCGACGATCTAGCCCGATCATTTCTTCGACGAAACCATCGCTAGAGTCCGGGATCCGATGATCGCAGCGGAGGGACTTCATCACGGAGCTATGTAGGTAGAGGACCGGATCTACAAAGGTTGTATTTCCGTTCACTTTAGAGTAAAATTGTTTGCTCGCATTTGTTATCGCCTAAACTCTAGTTAACGGTCGCATTAGGGTTTCTCGGCACCGGAAATTTTTGAATTTGGCATGGTTGATGCCTTGTGAGACCTCATTAGTGTGCCTAGGAACCCTACAGTGGTATCAGTGACTAGCTAGAGCCTTAGGCGATGCGTAGACGATGTTAGAAATCCGATCGAACCCCGAAACCCTATTCGATGCCATTCTCTGTACTTTTTTCAAAACTGTGTATTTTTCCTAATTAAAAATATACAGAAAAATCATCAGGCATTTCTAGGAGTTACTGTGAAATTCGAGTGGCTAATTCGACTAAGGCGCGGCGGAACCGCGGCACTAGCATGGCTCGTGCGGCGGTTCCGCGGCTAAGTAGTCACATCAGGTTTTGAAAATTGCACAGTAATTCCGATATTTTAGTGCTGTATTTTCTGGGAATTTTTAACTTCTACTCAAGAGTTGAGTTTTCTGGGTTGTATTGGGAGTTCGACGATTCGATCAGAATTTTTAACTTTGTCTGTTTATTTCCGGATAATTTTAGAATATGTTGAAAAGTTCGACCGGATATAAATACCCACTTTTTCCCCTGTTGGGAAATTTCCAAGTGTTGGATCTTTCCGTAGTTTAATGACGTTCTAAGTAGTGCAAGTAACGCGATGGTCCCTCTAGAAGACAACAAACCTTAACTCGATTATGTGACCGTCTTGAACTGCCCTTTGAACTTTAAGGTTTGGGGCAGTACGGCGTGCCACATGTGAGGCGTTGGCTTGACCCTTCTACGGTTGGACCGTTGGTACTGAGGCATGAAATGGATGTTTTTGAACTTATTTCAAGTGTTGAGCTGTTTGAGAAAACTTGGGTGTTTGGTTGTTCGATCGGAAAGTTTAACATTTTCTATTTATCTGGAATGTGATACAATATTTGGAATCCACAAGTTGTTATGAGATAACTGATTTGGATGTTATAAACATAGCACTTTAGTCTCACTTGATCGATTGCCACGGGATTTTGATGTGATCAAAAGTCCGTCGCAATCACGTAGCGTACGCGGATACTCGCCGGATAAACTTAATAGACAGCTACACCCCATAGCCCCGACCAAGTGACTGTAGGAGAACCCCGTCGCCGAAAGCATCCGTTCGGGTGCTCGCGGCAGCGGTGTTCCACCTTGGTGCACTTCGTCGACGGTATCGGGGGTGCGACCGTCTACTAAAGTTTGCGACGAGCATTCGTTCAGGATGTCGGGAATCTTATTGAATTGCCCGACCTGATATTGAAAAGTGTTTTCGATAATGAGACTAAAATGCGGGGTTTATAATTGTTAAGCATGCGATATCTAAGGAATTCATTTGGTTAGGCATGCGATGTCTAAAGAGTTTGCGGATTCCAGCTGTTGTAGTTTTACACTTTCTTTTCTGCGACCGTAAGTGTAATATGTGATATCGCCGGTTTCGTTGCTATATGTCAACGAAAATTGGGATGCGCATATTTACTTACGTTGATGACATGTGATGTTATGTGTTGCTGGATATGTTATATTGGATCGTCGTGTTTGAATAGCCGGGGTTTTTTATGTGAGATGAGTGTTTTTCATTTTCATTCATGTAAAAACTTGTATGTAATATTCTTTTATTGGGGCACTTCCAGGTTGCGGAAGATGTCACCTTTTGTATATTATTTACTTTTCCGCATTAGGATAGACCCAAGGAGGTGAGCACAAGTAACCGGGTTCTAGGGTCCAGTGGGAGACCAACTCGAGGAGTCGAGTCCGGGTCTCCTAACTCTAGAATTGGTAGGGTTGCTTGCCGCTCTCGTAGGGGTCTAAGGGTGTGGGTTTGGCTATTCATCGCGACTGTGGAATCCGTGTTTTATACTGGCTCGTATTGAAAACACGGACGTCCTAGTATATCCAATATTTCATATGTTTCTTCTGCTGCGATATCTGTGATGTGATCATTTGATGTTCTGTGATAGATACTGTATATAGTATATACGATATATTATATAGACGTTACTTATGTTTTACACCCGCGCTAGCCCTGTCCCGCTCTGCCGTTAGTTACCTAACCTAACGGTGCACGAGGGGACATCGAGGTGAATGTGGATGGCATAAGTGTAAGTCGTATTTATCTGTGATGTTTAGGTACTTTAAATGATGGGACTTCATTAATATGATTAATGAAAGTAAAAAGAAACCTAAAGATATTATGGAATCGAATTTCAAAATTAAAACAGGTAGCTACCGTTCTTGCTTTGCACAAAAGTATATGTGATATATCCTGCACCTTATTCGATGAGGAAAGGGCCAACGATCCCTTCACCGGGAGTGACCCCTTTAGCAAAAACTGGCAAATGCTATACACTCGGTTTGTCTTTTGATAGCTTCTATAGTTTCTGCTTTGCACAGTGATATATATGATATATCCCGCACCTCATTCGACGAGGAAAGGGCCGACGATCCCTTCACCGGGAGTGACCCCTTTAGCAAAACTAGAAAAGCCTAAAAAACACTCCATTTTAAAATTATTTGATTCTACAACGATATCAAGTTCATTACGCAATAGGTTTTCAGAAAAACCTGCCGTAGCCCTCCGTCATTTCAGATAAGTGGTAGTTAGTATTCGTGCTACGTTTGTTGGCCTGCGTCAAGGCGTAGTGTGCGGTAGCTAACTAGTATTTATCTGCTTATGCATATGATGCAGATTGGATTAGGGTAGTCGTGCGACTTTGTTGGCCTGCGTCAAGGGTCGTGCGGGTGGGTTTAATTCAATCGGGAAATGACGGGTTGAACTTGACTAGCGCACTGTGGTTTGTTGGCCTGCATCAAGGTCATAGGACGCTAGGGGTAAAATTATCGGGAATTTCAAGTATTGAAATTTGCAATGAGATTGCATACCTTCTATGAGATAGTTGGATCCCGATACCCGCTGCGAGTAAGAGTTACTCCTGGGAGAGTTTTACACATTACAATTAGCCGATCAAGTAGATGTCTAGAAAGGTGTTAACGAGGTTACGCCTCTGGGAAAACGAGGTTTACATTAATTAGGTTCGTGCAAAAGCACGGGGGACCTCCCTCAAAGTACCGACACAAGCCTGGCTGAAAGATTGGCGAACTTGTAGCGTGTAATTAATCCCAGCTAGTCTTTCCTTTTAGGGTTTGAAGGAAGATTTGATAAAAACAGTGGGAGTCATCCTGATTAGATAAAATAATAACCAATCTATTCTTGCAAGAGCGCACGCTGAGTGTTTTCTTCTCTCTCTCTCCAGGTAGCGACCGTATCACGCCTTAATCAAGATAATAATACGGATGTATTGACCGAACCCGCTTATTATACTGAGCTGGGGAACGTTGGTCCCGCTCCAACTTATAATTGTTATAAGACAGAGCAGGAAATTGGGGAATACCAGATTTCCCGTGCCGCCCAAACGAAGAAAGTGCATATGATGCATATCCTTCTGGTGTGTTCATTACAAAGAACTGTTTCTCTATATCCTCCACGTCCTGGGTATTTGATACCGGATCAGGATCCCAGATATGTAATCTGTTACATAGGGCTACAGAAAGGTAGAGAACTGAGAACGGGTGATAAGTTTCATGAGACAGAAAACGGGGCAAGTGTTGCAGCCAAGTCTGTTGGTCACTGTCACCCAGTATTCTAAATACATTGATTCTAAACGAATATTATTAGATACCAAACCTGATATACAAAATCATATCAGTCTCTTTATTAGTAAAGAAATGATAAAATTTTGTATTGCTGGATAATGTTTTGAACATTTCCTATATCAAAAGTTGATCAGTTCAGGCACGTTATCTAAAAGCATTGATGTTCTAAATCAAACTACAGTTCTTAGTATACAGAACACACACAAGAGGAAGAGTTCAGAACTGAACGAATCCTTCTTGAGGTATTGTAGACTAGGTCATATCAATGCGACCCGACTAGCTGAAGTTACATATAGATGCATATTTAAATTAGTTTGAATTTACATCTTATGAAACTTGCCAGTCATGTCACAAAGATAAGATGACCACAGCTCTGTTTATTGGTAACTGAGAAAGAGTTAGTAAACTCTTGGGATTGATACATGTTGATGTATGTAAGGTCCCCCGTCTACACATGCCAGGACCGGTTCTTTGTACTTCGTTACATTCTCTGATGATCTCTCAAGATTCAGTCATATGTTCCTGTTGAAACACAAGTCCGAACCTTTTGAGATATTCACAAAATATAAGTTAGAAGTAGAGAACCAATACGGGTATAAGTATTATGTCCTATGACAAGATCAGGGAGAAGAATACTTGTGCATGGAAGTCTTGGACTGTTCTAAAGGAGAATGAGATTCTCTCTCGGTGTTACTCCTCTGAATACACCACAGCACAACGGTGTATCGGGGCGGAGCAATCGCACCATATTAGATATGGTGCGCTCTATGATGAGTACTACTGAGTTACCTGTTTCCTTTTTGGGGTTATGCACTTGAGAAGCTGCATACCTATTGAATTAGGTTCGAATCAGATCACATGCCTACCACTCCATATGAGATATAGTATGGGAAGAGCCCATGTCTTAAGCTAGTTAAGATTTGGGGTTGTCCGGCCTATGTCTAAAATCAAAATCCGGACAAGCTCGAGACAAGGTCAGTCATGTAGAACTGGAAAGGTTCCAGCTATACAAACTACAGCAGATGATTTGGTAGAACCAAAGGATTCAGTAGATACCAACGAACCTCAGCCTCTCCGCCGATCTAGTAGGGTTTCTCATCCACCTGAGAGATACTTCTGTTTCTTTATGACAGTGGGAGCGAGGATTGCATCATGAGATGATGACCCAACTAGTTTCGAGCAGGCCATCGAGAGTAGTGACTCTGTAAGAATGGCTGGATGCTTAGCGATCTGAGATGGAATCCATGTACACCAACAAAGTATGGACTTTGGTTGCTATATCTGAAGGGTTAAATCCCCATCAGGAGCAAGTATATCTTGAGAAGATTACTTGGTGTAGATGGAAAAGTTGAGACTTTCAAAACTAGACTTGTTAAAGGTTTTCGTCATCAACCAGGCGTGGATAATGATGAAACCTTTTCTGGGGCCTATGCTTAAGTCCATCCAGATCCTACTTGCCACGGCTATATACCATGACTACGATATCTGGTGGTTGGGTGTCATGACAGCTTTTCTAAATGATGTTTTAGAAAAGGGCGTCTATAAGTACACAGCCAGAGGGCTTCGTAAACAATGGGAGCAGCGGAAACGTGTACAAGATGCTTTATAGGATAAAGCAGGTATCGCAGAGTTGGAACATCTGTTTTGATGTAGTAGTCAAATAGTTTGACTTCATCAAAATGGTAGATGAACCTTGTATATACAAAAAGGTAGTAGGGAGTATGGTGGCGATCCTCGTAGAATACGTGGATGACATACTCTTGATAAGAAAGAAGTTTCCTATGCTGCGCTCGGTCAATATCCACTTATCACAATGATTCTCCATATAGGATCAAAGTGATACCTACTAAATCTTGGGTTTTGGATCTATGAGATAGATCTAAATGGATGTTAGGATTCTCACTAGTTGAAGTGAGATGGTATCAATTGATCCAGGGAAGAATCACTGGAAAAGTTCCAGAGTGATAAGAACGACTGAATGTCAGTCACAGGCATTGTCTTTACCCTCAGTAAAGGGACGGTATGTTGGAAGAGTTCCAAGCTAGATACCGTGGCATACTAGACGATTAAAGGCAAGATACATCGCTACTTAAGATGCTACCAAAGAGGCAGTCTGGGTGTATATTGGTTCATGAGATGAACTTAGTTCCTCCCATTGTGTGACAATGGAGTTGTGGCTTATGCCAAGGAACGTCCGTCCCATCAGTGATCCAGACATATTCTAAGGCAGTATCACCTGATCATGGAGATGGTTGATCTCCAGGGTGATCGAGGTTAGGAGAGTAGACTCAGAGGACAACACGGCGGATCCACTCACAAAGGCCTTTTCCCAGAGAGAGACTTTTATGGGATGGTTGAGTATGAGATACTACAACCACTGCTATCAGATGGCCCTAGTGTAAGTGGGAGATTGTTAGTTATATGTATGCCCTAGAGGCCATTACTATACATAGGATGTATATTGTAGTGGATGCTTGGACATATATAGGGAGGACTTTCTTGCTCGACATGATAGTATGTTATCTGGTTGCTCTTTACTTTAACGTGTACACTGATTGTCTCTCTGTTACATGTTGGTAAAGCCCTTAGGATGTGTACTTGACTACCTGGACTATGATGCGGATCATACTAGTGGGGACATAGTAGTCCATAAGTACATCCTTCAAGGTCCCTAGTCGTGGGTGTATCGAGACAGGGCATCGATATACCAGAGTAGACTAGCGTATATCTTCCCGACCCATACAGATGGGCGATGGATGATCCCATATCCATTGGTGTTTGACATCAGAGATGATATACGGGTGCTCAGTGGAGACTGGGTACATTGGACGGACTCGCCGAGAACTCCCAGATGGTATTATACCTTACGTCAAATGGCAGTTCTCTGGTGACACTGGTACAGAGTAGTCTGTTGACCCGAGATCGTCATAGAGTCTTGTGTGGTTCCCACTGTGCTTTGATTTCCACCTTACCACGTCCAAGAGGGCGTGCAAAATGGTGGTTTTTGGGTACAGTCCCGAATCACATGGAGGCAATGAGCGATAGGAGGGGATTCGTCTCTCCCGGTATAGGGAGTTGATGTTGCGCTGTGTTCGATTGGCTATAACCGGAAATCCCTGGCCAGGGTTGCTGAGATTTACTGGTAAGTGTTACCAGTAGTTTCTCGAACTGTTATAGACCTCATATCGACACGACTTATCGAGCTATTGGGGTCTGACGTTTACCACCCCTAAGCAAGATATGCGACATATCAGACGACGAGACCGGACTGTACGGTAAGTGTTACTGGTTGGATTCACAGGAGTGTGAGCGGGCTTGCTCGTCGATCTTCTGATCGTTCAATACCCGGGTGGCCGTTACGTTTAGCAGACCGCTTGCGGCCTGTGGGTGTTTGATATGATCATCACCTGCTGCCGGCGTATTGACGAGTGTTTAGAGTCCTACACAGAGGTTTCCTGGCTCAAGCGAAACGAAATAGGAGCGCATATGAGATATGTACGGGACCGATAATAATACCAGTATGTGATTCTGTATTTTATTCTCGCGATTTGTATCATTGGACGGTTATATATGATATAGCCGGGTTACCGAATCAAGTGTTGATTCGATACATTGATACACTTGATATTAGTCGGTTATATACGATATGACCGGATCATTAAATCAAGTGTTGATTTAATGTATAATTATATATTTGATATATTACTTTGCATTAACTAATATTGGTTCACTTAAGATGGATTTTCTCACTTGATGTGCACATAGTATATGTGATATAATTTTGTGCACAAGTTTGTATCATGTTTGACGATACATGCAAACTTGGGTGTATGTTTGAATTAAACCATGGTTAGTTAAATGGTTAGGGTTTCATATGCTTTATTTACTTATTCATTTATTTATTCATTTGAGAAAGAAATAAAATGGTGGCTAACTTTGGATTTTGTTGAAGCTTCATGAAGTTTTGAAAGCTTGACCATTTTGTTTCTTTCCTTAACCCTAACCATTCACCTAACCCTAGTTTATTCTCTACACTTAACCATGGTTGCAATATGATAAGGGTCACTTGATTTTCTTTTTAAAATTAATTCTTTTTCATTCTTCTTCTTCTTCTTCTTCAAGATGAAGAAAGAAAAGCTTTCTACAAAAAATGTCAAGTGATGATTCCAAATCCAAAGTGAACCCACTTCCTATTTCTTCATCCTCTACCACTTGCCATGTAGTATAGGGTGTTTTCTTCATAAGTTTCATGACTTGGTGAAGTTGGAGCTTGATCTTGAGTTGCCTCGACGTAGATCATCTTCGGCATCGAAGTCGACGATCTAGCCCGATCATTTCTTCGACGAAACCATCGCTAGAGTCCGGGATCCGATGATCGCAGCAGAGGGACTTCATCACGGAGCTATGGAGGTGGAGGACCGGATCTACAAAGGTTGTATTTCCGTTCACTTTAGAGTAAAGTTGTTTGCTCGCATTTGTTATCGCCTAAACTCTAGTTAACGGTCACATTAGGGTTTCTCGGCACCGGAAATTTTTGAATTTTGGATAGTTGATGCCTTGTGAGACCTCATTAGTGTGCCTAGGAACCCTACAGGTTCAAGGGTACATCTCTTCATATCTCTGATACATATCGTTGTAATTCTTCAACGTCTTCAGAGAGATGGAAAGTCCCAATAACCAAAAAACTTTTGACGCATCCTTAAATTGTGAAACCAAAATACCCGACTATGACGTCTTAAAACCAGACTATGATGTCTTTAAACCAGACTATGAGGTCCTTAAACTCATGGACTATGATATCCTTAAACTTTACGGACTATAATGTCCTTAAACCCAATGGACCGCAATATCTCTAAACTAAAACGATAGAGTCCAAATACTCTTTCGTTGGATCTAAATGATCCCAAAATCCTTTTGAGTAGATCTTAGTCTAAAATTAGACTAACATATCCTCAATAAACGTTTAAGTTGATCTTAATCTCAATGAGATCAACGATCCTTAAACCCAAATCAAACCCAAATCTAAGAAAATACGGATTTGGACTAATTCACGCACTACGAGCGACAACACAAATTAGTCTCCATATATAATCCACGGGCAACCAAAAACAAAACAAATACACATAACACGAAGTGACCTTCTGGAGCAGGAGAAAGTGGTTATCGCTACGCGGTAACGTAATTAACTGCAGGGGCTTGCGCCTGCAGGGAAGAGCGTCCCCATAATAAAAAATTATTCACAACGAGGGGGAATCTGACGAAGTCTGCTACAACGGTCGCATCCGTCTAAACCTCCGATACACGTGCCATAAATCAACTTGGCATCTTCGGAGAGGAGGACGGATAAAACCAAATAGCATCTGCCCGCCAAAATTCAGGCCAGACGTTCGAACGTCCCGGTCACGTCTTTCGGCGGCGAACATACACCACAACACAATGGTGTATCGGGGCAAAGGTATCGCACCTTATGAGATATGGTGCGCTCTATGATGAGTACAGCTGAGTTACCTGATTACTTTTGGTGTTATGCACTTGAGAAACTGCATACCTATTGAATGGGGTTCCATCCAAATCAGTGCCTACCACTCCATATGAGATATGGAATGGGAAGCGACCATGTCTTAAACGAGTTAAGATTTGGGGTTGTCCGGCCTATGTTGAAAAGCAAAATCCGGACAATCTCAAGGCAGGGCCAGTTCTGTATAAGTTTGTTGGATATCCCGAACATTCGCGAGGGAATATCTTCTACCACCCTGAGGAGCAAAAGGTGTTTTGTTTCTCAGCATGCCACCTTTTTAGAAAAGGAATATCTTATGAAGAAATTTGTGGACATGAGGTAGAATTGGAAGCAGTTCCAGCTAGACAAACTAACAGCTGATGATTTGGTGAAACCAAAGGATTCAATAGTCTCCAACGAACCTCAGCCTCTCCGCGAATCTGGTAGGGTTCCTCATCCATTTGAGAGATACTACGTGTAGGGTGTTTTTCGTCACCCCATTGAGATGGGAATGTGCGCGTGCTTGTCAGGCGCATTACAGATTCTTCCTGCCTAGGGTAGGCTAGGGTTTATTGATTATGGGGATCTGAATCTCCAGCAGCCGCAGACTAAGCTGCCGTTAATTACCCCTCGCCTTTGGAGCGATGGAACCTCCGATTGACGGGTTAAACTGGTCATGCGAACTCAATATGCAGTGTTGTGTTTTGAAGGGGTTTTGGATATATCGGGGGGCCCACAGAGTTTTTACGGGGTTCCCGCTACCCGGATAGCGGGCTGGGGGTCAAGGGGGCTAGCAGCCCCCTTGCGGGGTGCGGGGCAGTGCCCCGTTAGAAAATTTTCTCTAACGGGGGAGATATATTTAGTGCGGAGTGTGTGTAAAATAGGGAAAAAATTGCGTCCAAAGGACGCATGCACGTGGGCGTCTTAGTCCCCGGGGTCACGTGGGCACACGTGACCGATGGGCGCCTTGGCGCCCGGGGTCACGTGGCGTACACGTGACCGATGGGCGCCTTGGCGCCCGGGGTCACGTGGGCACACGTGACCGATGGGCGCCTTAGCACCCCGGGGTCACGTGGTCACACGTGACCGTGGGAAACACCCGAGGGAAGGGACCTAGCTCCTAGGTTGGGGAGTTGAACTCCAAAGGGGATTTTAAGAGTTGAACTCCTAACAGAAATTAATTTATGGAGTTAAACTCCCACAAATCTAGAAAGGAGTTAAACTCCTAGGAATCTTTAGCTTTTCTTTTGAGCCTTGGGTCAGTCCAAAGTTAGATTTTGGGGGATGGGTCTCCTTCTTCCTTCTCTCAATCGGCGGGATCTTGGAGAAAAGGGGGGTAAGACTTAAAATTCCCCCCTTTTCGAGATATGATTGGAGATCCGAGCTCCCCTTCGTGGGTTTTGTGGTGAAGAACTATTTATTTTTGAGAAAAGAAGAGTTAAACTCTTGATTTAATTCAAAAGAAAAATGAAGGTTTTTGGAACCTTGAGGAAGGAGAAAATATCACAGATCTGGATTCTTTTAGAACCTTGAGTTAAACTATTTATTTTTGGGTTCTCTCCAATCGGGCTCGTCTTGAACGATTGAAGCTTCTTCGGCAGGACTGCTCTTCTGTTCCTCGCTTTCCTCTTCTCGTAGAGAGACTAGGGGTAGAATTTGACGGCTCCTGACTGTGATCAGAATTTCGTCCATGTCAGGATCAGCCAGCTCCTTGGCTAAGCGAGCGAGCACATCAGCCTTTCCATTCAACTCCCTAGGAATTCTCATCAGCTCAATATGGGTGAACTGTTTCATAAGCTCCACCACCCGGCTTCTGTACCGAGCTAACTCGGGTTTGTATATCTTATAGTCACCACTTACTTAGTTGACAACAAGCTTGGAATCACCGTAGACTTGTAGCCGAAGGATTTCCATTTCTATGGCGAGCTCCAAACCAGCTATCAGAGCTTTATACTCAGCCTCATTGTTCGTGCGAGGCTCGGTGAGAGCAAAAGAACATCGTAGGGTCCCCATCGATGGTGTGATGAACACCAATCCTACCCCTGCCTTTATCTTCGGGATGCTTGATTTACTGTAGGTCCTTATTGATGAGGCTCCATCGAAGTAGAGCTCCCAACATGGCTCATCTTCTTCGAGGTGCAGCACTTTTTCGTCGGGTAACTCGCAATTGAGCGATAACCCCTCTGATATGGGATGAGCAGCCAGGAAGTCTGCAAGAGCCTGTCCTTTTACTGCTTTCTGAGGAGTATAAACTATGTCAAACTCAAGTAGCATGACAGCCCATCCTGACATTCTACCGGCTAGGCTTGCTTTGGTCATTAAGTGTTTGAGCGGGTCGACCTTAGAGATCAGCATAACCCGATGAGCAAGCAGACAGTGTCGCAGCTTCTTCACAGTGAATATCAAGGCCAGACATTGCTTTTCAATCGGGGAATAGGTGTGTTCCGCCCCAACTAAAGTTCGACTGAGGTAGTAGAGGGCATTTTCTTTTCCCTCCTCGTTGTTCTGGGCAAGGAGCGCACCGAGTGATTCATCTAGCGCGGCGGTATAGAGAACCAGCGGTTTATTTGGAATGGGAGCGGCCAGCACTGGAGGGTGCAACAAGTACTGTTTGATGCCTTCGAACGCTTCTTAACATTCGGCATCCCAGACAAAAGGAGCTCCTTTCTTCATGAGCTTTGAGAAGGGCCTACATCTCCCAGATAAATTTGAGATAAACCTTGGTATATAAGCAAGCTTGCCTTGAAAAGATCTTAGTTGTGTCAGATTCTTCGAAGGGGGCATCTCCATGATGGCCTTTATCTTGGATGGGTCAACTTCAATCCCTCGATGTCAGACTATGAAGCCCAGGAATTTTCCCGATGACACGCCAAAAGAACACTTTAGAGGATTCATCCTCATATCGTATTCCCTCAGTCTCGTGAGAATGGTCCTAAGATCCTGGATGTGATCGGCCTTGGCTTTAGCCTTGACGACCAGATTATCAACATAACATTCGACGACTTTATGAATTAGGTCATCAAAGATATTGGTCATTGCCTTTTGATATGTAGCCCCTGCGTTCTTCAGTCCGAACGGCATCACTTTGTAGCAGTATATTCCGAAATGCTGTGTGCTTCTCATCCTTAGGCGACATCTTGATCTGGTTATACCCAGACGAGCCATCCATAAAGGTGAACAGCTCGTAATTTGAGGTGTCATCGACCATCATTTGCATGACCGGTTGCGGGAAGTCGTCTTTAGGACATGCCTTGTTGAGATCCCTGAAATCAACACAAACTCGGATCTGCCCATTTTTCTTCTTCACTGGGATTATGCATGCGATCCAGTCCGCATATTTCTCTTCCCTGATGAAGCCGGCATCGATAAGCTTCTTGGTTTCGTCGATAACCTTTTCTTCTAGTTCCCTTCTCATTCTTCGAGGGGATTGTTTGACTGGCATAGCATCAGGAGATATAGCCAGTTTATGCACGGCCACTTCAGGGGAAAGGCCAGGCATCTCTTTGTACGTCCACGCGAAGCAGTCGACGAACTCATGCAACAGGGCAATTATCTGCTCTTTCATTTCCTCTGACAAGAGTGAGCTGATATAGGTCAGCCTTGGATTATCGGGCGTTCCTAAGTCAATCTCGGTTAGCTCGTCAAAGGTTGCTTGTCCGTCATCTTCGAGCTCTTGAGGAGCTTCTTCTGGTTTGGCTATCTCGTCATCATCATTTGATCTTTTGCTGGTTTCACCAACATAGATCATGTAGCATACTTTGGAATCAGGTTGAATGAAGCCTATGCCTCGTCTATCTGGAATTCGTCCATCGATGAGTGCTCGGACCTGGGGCGGATGCCATAGCCTTCATAAAACTTTGCTTCGGACTCCGTTTGATATAACCGGCATCCGCACCTTTTGAAATATTCCCGCATCTCGGGCACATAGTATCTGGGAATGAGGACGGCCCTTATGCCTCTCTCATAGGAAGGCACGCGACAGACAAATCGTCCGGGTGCACAACAGGATTCGACCCATAAAACAGGATGCCCTTCTGTCCACTTTTCCTCCCAGGAACATAGAAAGTTTTCAGCTGGTCCACGGTAGAGACTGACAATGCATCGAGCTCTTTGCACATCCGCTCCGGCACCCTTGTGATGGCTAGGGACCCTTCTGCAACTTCGAGGGTCTCTCGTAGTTTCGTTGTTCGCTCGACAGCCCGATTTGCACAGCTGTTGCTAGACGGATCCTCTTCTTCTGATTCTTCAGTGTCACTGCCTAAACAAGGGCGGATTTTGCTGTCGGATAGGCCTTCAGTATCAGATTCGTCCGTATCGCTACCGAAATGAGGGAGGGTTTTACGGAAGGACGGACTTCCAGCGTCGGACTCATCAGTGTCACTGCCGAAACGCGGACGCACATGGGGGTTTCTGCTTTTGAAAGTGACAGCCGCCTCAGACTTGCTTTTGAGTTTCGGGGCTGCTCTGTCTTTGGTCAGTTGTGGCTCAGCACTTTGGAGGTTCACAAAGTACCGAGAATCTTCATATCGGATTTCATGCACACCAAACGGCTGGATGTCTCCGTCAATGCGTCTTTCTTCGCCATTTTTAGTATACTTCATGCATTAATGGAGAGTTGATGGAACGATGCCGTAATCGTGGAGCCACAGCCGTCCCAAGAGAATTTTATAAGACGTGTCAGCGTCGATCATGTATATCTTAGCTTCAGTTTGCAGATCCCCAAATTTGATTCGCAAAGCTATAAACCCCAGAACTTGCTGGCAGTTTTGATTGAATTCTTGAATGACAATCCTTTCCCTCGACAGGTGTCGGACGTCCATCGACAAACTCTTCAGAGTCCGCAAGTTCATGATGTTCACTGAGGATCCCGGATCAATCAATATGTGATTAATCCGATCTCCATCGCTGTACCCGGTCACGTAAAGCGGCCGATTATGCTCAGCCATTCCCAGTAGCAAGTCTTCATCCTTAAACGTGACTGCGGCGGCATGCAAAGTGTACTGGGCTTCTTTCATATTAATTTCCGCAAAGCGAGCCTGATACCGCTCGGGATTTTGTAGAGCATGAATGAGAACATCTCTAAGCTCTTTAGATAGGACCAAGGTATCGTAGATGCTCAGGAGAGACGAGATCTTTCGGAGAAGAGCCAAGACATTGTAGTCTACTGAAGAAGGACTTGAGTTTTCATTAGCCGGCTCTCTGCCATCTTCCTCATTAGCCACCTGTTTTTCCTTTCCTTTTAGGGCATTTTCCTGATTTGGCGGTAGAGCCCTGCCGCTTCTAAGCTGGATTTGGTTGGCCTTTGTGGCGAGCTCCTCGTCCTCTTCGGGAAAACAGAGCTCCTCCTCAGAGTCGCTGCCAAGATGGATAGCGCAGCAGGTCACTATAGGGATCTCTTCATTGGAGTCTTCCTCTAGCCTCTCCAGAATTTCAGCCGCTTCTATATAGAGGAACTACTTCAATTGAATCAGAGTTCTTTCTTTCTGTTCATAGTCTTCGAGGGAATCGATATATTTTTGAATGGTCGATCTCCCTGCAGACTCTTTTTCGCGCCGAGCTGCACTTTTCTTCTTTTTGAGCTTTTTGGATTTTGAGCCTGATGGAGCCGCATTGGCGGCTGGAATGGTAAGCTTCTTCTGCCCTTCCCATTCCGTCCTGGGCTCTTTCCGAAGTATCTTTATCATCTTCTTCATCTTATTAGATATGTGCGTTCTCCACGGAGGCCGCGGTGAGTCCGTTTCATTTCTCAGGGTAGCGGGTTCGGCTGTCTGCCCCCAGAAGGCTTCGGCTTCTGTCTGTATAAAGTTGGTGGTTGCAACTTGATTGTTCCCCAACACACTTTTGGACAGCTCGATCTCTCCAGCCTTGTACTGCTTCTCGACCCAGTCCTTGAAAATATAGCAATCCTCGATCGCATGGCTTACTACTAGGTGGTACGGGCAATACAGGGGATTGTCGGTCCTTTTTGCTTCTTGAGGTCTTTTCGACTCCGGAAATTGTAGACCGTTGTTCAAGGCATCTATAAATATCTTGCGGATCTTGTCCCTTCTGAAAGAGTAAACCTTGTTCTTTTTCTCCTCTAGGGAAGGCCCATCTCCTCCCGGCAATGGCTTTCGAGACCGGTTGGTTTTGGAATCGCCTGCCCTTCGCTTGTCTTCATTGTCGGACGCATTGAAGACGTTGGTACTGCTGGAACTCCCGCTTCTACGGTTGACTTCCCGCTTTCTTTTCCAAGTCTTGTCTCTCTGAGTGTCCGAGGTAGACTCTTGCTTCGAACGTTCCAGCATTTGGACTTTCTTGGTTAGCTCTTGAAACGTCTTGAGGCCTGCTGTACACAAGAATGGGACCATCCAATTGCTTAGGTTCCCAATGAGAAGGCTGACGGACTGGTCCTGCTCCAGCGGCGGTTCACACTTGACTGTGAGAATATGCCATCAGGCAATAAAGTCGGTGTTGCTTTCATTCTTCCCCAGCTTGGTCCTCACAGGGTCAGCAATGGAGATTTTATCACTGACACTCATGAACCTTTGCCGAAACAGAGACTCCATTTGGACAAAGGTAATAATGGAACCGTCTGGCATACTCGCGTACCAGTCGAAAGCGACACCGGTCAGGCTGTTGAAAAACTGACGAAGAAGGAGCGCATCATTGCCCCCTGTATTTCCGCACGATGCTTTAAAGTGGGCGACGTGCTGATTTGCGTTTCCCGTCTCGTCAAACCTTCCGAACTTAGGAATGACGTAGCCGCTCGAGAACTCGATCCGATCGTACTGTGCGGGATATGGCCGCCTACTACTGCCAATTTCTTTCTGAGCTTCAGCTTCAGCCACCAATGTTTTAACCTTGCTGGTGACCAAATCCATTATCCGGTCTTGTGTTAGCGGGATAGTGTTATCTGGGGCCAAGGCGTCCCCAGAAGTAGAATGTGGCCGGCTTTCATGCGGCTCGACCAATTTTGGACCCAAAGGGACAGGCATCGGCCGCTTCGGATTGTCATCATCCGGCTCATGAGTAGCGACTTGTGCTTGATTGGGAGGCGCTCGAGCAATTTTAGCCGTAAGCTGCATCACAACGTTGGTTAAGTCATCAATTTTCGAATAGAGCTTGGCCATCTCTTTATATTTGCTCCTTAGCTGTTTTCGAAGCTCCTGAAGCAGCTCTTGCTCCGCGGTCCTGGGGCGGAAAGTCGGCTCTTCCTCGCTGTCTGAGCTTGACTCCAAATGGACTGAGGGGTCTTTCTGCCTGCCTGTCATCCTCATCGAGAGGGTTTTCATCATCCAGCGGAGGCGGCTGTTCTTGGGAAGCGGCAACAACATTCAACCCAGATTGGGCTTGGGATGTGGTGCCCCATCCTTGCTTTTGCTGCGAAGGTTGTCGCTGGGGCGCCCACCCGCCATATAGACCGTATGGATAACATACCCAGCCGTCTTTTTATTATCGGCGGCTGATTTCACGGATCGCTGTCTTGACCCTCCTGTTTTGGTAACGGGCGGTCGAATGAAGGCGGCTGGCCTGGCCGGATTCTTGAAGGGTGCTGACGCTTCCTTTTTTATTTTGCCCCGTTGTTTTCGCGCGGCACAGAGCGCCTGATAGACTCTTAAAGAGACAGTGTCATACTTTTTCTGTTGGGACCAGGACACGTCTCTTCGTAGCAATGTTCGGACCGTTGTCTTCTTGATTCTGACGGTCATAGCATTTTTCTGAACCCACTTCAGAGGTTCGAAGGAATTGCTGATTTTTACGGCCGAATCAGCCGTCGTCGTGGAATAACCCTGCTCTTGGAACCTCACAAGATTCCATATGGCCGAAGTCCTGGCCCTCTTGTTGGCCCGATACCTGAGCCGCTTCTGTCTCAGCCTTTCTGTTTTGAGCACTTGGCTGGTTACGGCTTTTCGGGAAGCCGCCGTAGACCGGGCGATGGAGGACTTGGGAGATATGCCTGATTGTGCATTTGTTGGAGTCATCGCCTGAGCTCGTCCGCAACGTTTGATGTGGCCGTCTGTACCGGAAGTCTTGCCCCCAGCCGGAGCACCAGAGAGTTGTTCAGACACCGTCTTAAGTTTCGGTAGTGGTGCCTTAGCGATCACGACATTTGGCCTCTTGCCTCTTGAGACCGGCTTGGCCACCTGTTTTGCCGGTTTTTCTGCCAGATGTGCGCTTCCGGCAGGGTAGATGACGACGGAACCAAACTGGAGGGGCAGTTCCCCCCACTGTTGATTGAGGCTTGCGGGGAGAACCACACGAGCATTGATCTTTACCACGTACGAGATCGGAGTTGTGTTGGACGCTGAATTAGTCTTGGGAGACATTGGCGTTGAAAGTTGATGGTTGCACGGTAAAAAAAACATTATTTCAGTACAAACATCGGCATATATGTTAAATGAGTCCGCATGAACACTTGACCCTAGATATGGGAGGAGAGAAAGGTCCCACCAGACGTGCCAAAGTCTGTAGGGTGTTTTTCGTCACCCCATTGAGATGGGAATGCGCGCGTGCTTGTCAGGCGCATTACAGATTCCCCCTGCCTAGGGTAGGCTAGGGTTTATTGATTGTGGGGATCCGAATCTCCGGCAGCCGCGGACTAAGCTGCCGTTAATTACCCCTCGCCTTTAGAGCGATGGAACCTCCGATTGATGGGTTAAACTGGTCATGCGAACTCAATGTGCGGTGTTGTTTTTTGAAGGGGTTTTGGATATATTGAGAGGGCCCGCAGAGTTTTTACGGGGGTTCCGCTACCCGGATAGCGGGCTAGGGGTCAAGAGGGCTAGCAGCCCCCTTGCGGGGTGCGGGGCAGCGCCCCGTTAGAAAAATTTCTCTAACTGGGGAGATATATTTAGTGCGGAGTGTGTGTAAAATGGGGGGAAAATGGCGTCCAAAGGACGCATGCATGTGGGCGCCTTAGTCCCCGGGGTCACGTGACTGATGGGCGCCTTGGCGTCCCGGGGTCATGTGGGCACACGTGACCGATGGGCGCCTTGGTGCCCGGGGTCACGTGCGTGCACGTGACCGATGGGCGCCTTGGCGCCTGGGGTCACGTCTCGCACACGTGACCGATGGGCGCCTTGGCGCCCGGGGTCACGTGGTCACACGTGACCGATGGGCGCCTTGGCATCCCGGGGTCACGTGGTCACACGTGACCGCGGGAAACACCCGCGGGAAGGGACCTAGCTCCTAGGTTGGGGAGTTGAACTCCAAAGAGGATTTTAGGAGTTGAACTCTTAACAGAAATTAATTTATGGAGTTAAACTCCCGCAAATCTAGAAAGGAGTTAAACTCCTAGGAATTTTTGGCTCTTCTTTTGAGCCTTGGGTCAGTCCAAAGTTAGATTTTTGGGGATGGGTCTCCTTCTTCCTTCTCTCGATCGGCGGAATCTTGGAGAAAAGGGGGGTAAGACTTAAAAGTCCCCCCTTTTCAAGATCTGATTGGAGATCCGAGCTCCCCTTCGTGGGTTTTGTGGTGAAGAACTATTTATTTTTGAGAAAAGAAGAGTTAAACTCTTGATTTAATTCAAAAGAAAAAGGAAGGTTTTTAGAACCTTGAGGAAGGAGAAAAGATCATAGATCTGGATTGTTTTGGGGAGAAAGAAAAAAGTTCTTGAGATATTTTCATTATCTTTGCCTTTATAGGCTATACACTTTACATATAGCCCCTTGGGCTTTACAAAAATGGCATTTTGCCCATCTCATGCCTCATGTGCTATTTCTTTTTACACATAAGCCATGAGCTTTATAAAAATTTGGCTTTATGCCCATTTTTCTTACATTTATTAAATAAAGGAATACACAAAAATTATTTATTACAAAATTATTTTGGAATGGCGGAAGGCCGGATGCTTCGTGTTCGGGCTCGACCTGGGCATTGTCCCACTTGACCTGGGCTTGGGCCCACTTGGCTTAGGGTTGACTTTGATTTTGACTTGGTCAACTGGGGTGTAAATTTCGACCCCAACACTACGGTCTTCTCGGTGACAGTGGGAGCGAGGATTGCATCATGGTAGATGATGGCCCAACTAGGTTCATGGAGGCCATCACAAGTGCGGACTTTGTGAAATGGCTGGATGCAATGCAATCAAAGATGGAGTCCATATACACCAACAAAGTATGACTTTGGATGTTGCACCTGAAGGGGTAAAACCCATTGGGAGCAGATGAATCTTAAGAAGATTCTTGGTGTAAATGGAAAAGTTGAGACTTTCAAAGCTATGCTTAAGTCTATCAGGATCAATGCAAGTATCGCGGAGTTGGAACATCTGTTTTGATATGGCAGTCAAAAAGTTTGACTTCATCAAAATGGTAGATGAATCTTGTATATACAAGAAGGTTGTAGAGAGTGAGGTTGTCTTACACGTATTGTACGTAGATAAAATACTCTTAATAGGAAATGGTTTCCTATGCTACACTCGGTCAAGCTCCTCTTATCACGAGGATCCTCCAAGGAAGAGCCGGACGATACATACCACATCTTGTGGATTATGATCTATGGTGATAGATCTAAGTGGATGTTGGGAGTGTCCCAAATACAGGTACATTAACACCATACTAAAGGGGTTTAGTATGGAGGATTCTAAACGTGGTGGTTCGCCCACTTACTCAGGAATCACTCTCTCCAAAAAGATGTCTTCGAAGACTGATTTGGAGAGAGCTCGCGTGCAAGGGATACCCTATGCTTCGGCACTAAGCTCTATCATGCATGCGATGTTATATACCAGACCAGATGTAGATGACTCACTAGATGCAGTGATCAGGAATCAATCGGATCTTGGGAGAATCACTGGACAGCTGTGGAGGACATTCTTAAGTGCTTGAGAAGCACTAAAAGAATGTTCTTGGTTCGAGCTTCCAGAGTGATAAGGTCGACTGAAAGTCAGTAACAGGCATTGTCTTTACCCTCAGTGGAGGGACGGTATGTTGGAAGAGTTCCAAACTATATACCGTGGAAAACTAGACGATAAAGTCAGTCACGGGCATTGTCTTTACCCTCAGTAAGTACATCCTTCAAATGTTCCTAGTCATGGGAGTATCGAGACGGGGCATCGATATTCCTGAGTAGACTAGCGTATACACTTCTCGACCCATATGATGGGCGATGGATGATCCCATATCCATTGGTGTTTGACATCAGAGAAGGTATACGGGTGCTCAGTGGAGACAGGGTATACTGAACGGACTCGCCGAGAACTCCTAGATGGTATTATACCTATCGTCAGATAGCAGTTCTCTGGTGACACTGATACAGATTAGTCTGTCGACCCGAGATCGTCATAGAGTCTTGTGTGATTCCCACCGTGCTTTGATTTCCACTATACCACGTTCAAGAGATCGTGCAAAAAGGAGGTTTTTAGGTACAGTCCCGAGTCACATGGAGGCAATGAGCGATAGGAGGGGATTCGTCTCTCCCGGTATTGTAACATTTTGAAATATTTTAGATAATTAATTAAATTATTTAATTAAATAGATAATGTTATTTAATTTTTATTGTAGTAAAGAGGGCTTTTAAAGTTAAAATAGAATTAAACTAATAAAGAAAATAGTGTTTATATAATAACATATGTAATGAGGGGTTGATGTGAAAAAGGTTAGTTTCCTTATGCAATTTAGAGTTGTGTGAGGATGTTTATGCAATTAGGGTTAGATAATGGTTAAGCTTATGTTTTACCTCCAAGACACCACACCTTAGGAGTAAGCGCGTGCACACACCTCCTTCTTACATGTACATCTCATGCACACACACCTCACCCTTGCACGAAAACACCACAATTCTTTTGGTGACACCTCCTCCTACAATTCATAGTTCATTCTCCTTATCCTGCATCAATGGTTCAGTTCATAAAACCAAATAAAAATTAGAATTTAACATAAAGGAAAGAGAAAGAAAATAATTTAGAACTCACAAAAGAAAACAAGAGAAGAGAAGAGAAGAAAAGAACTAGGTGCTAAGGATTCTCACCATCACCAAGTTAGGATCTTTGAGTTAGGCATCTTGGAGGAAGCCTTTTCAGTAATCTTCTGGAGGTATAATCTTTGACTCTGTAGGATTATAGTTCAGTAACTGTTTAAAAGTAGAAATCGGATATCGGATATATGATATTTTAGGAAAATATAGGCTCTGTGAAGATCTGCTGTAACTTAGATAATAACTAACTTAACCAAACCGTGCCTTAATCTTATAAACTGGACCTAGAATAAACCCTAAGAAGACAAACCCTTTTGCTCGGATTTTGGCCGGCGACATTAAGGAAAAATCCGATCTCGCCGGATTTTTAGTGGAGTTGGATGTTGTGGTTTTTAAGGTAGGTCTCTGTATATGTATTAAGAGATTTGGTATTATTTGTTTAAATTATTTTAACAGTATATGAAATCTAGAAGCTAATATCTGAAAAAGGGTTAAAATTCTAAAACAGGACACGGATGTTTCGTAACGCGTTTCTGTTTTCTGTTATGAACAGCGATTGGTTAAAATCCAGTTAATATAGGTATGTGATAGTTTACAATCGTCGTACGTAGTATAGTTAATACGTAAAACCTGTATTTCTATGTTTTCGCCGTATCGGAGTTTAGCCGTTTCTTATACAACTTAATGTCGATGTTAGATTTGAGTACAGGAATTTCGGAGGCCGCAAGAAAAGGAAAAGAGATTGACAATTTCTGATTAGATTCGACGTATTCCGGTGAGTAGACTAAATATCTACCGAGGGATTTTGTATGGATGGTGTGATACGCCCGTAGTTAAGTTTACATTTAATTTGTTCCTTTGCATATAACGTTTGATCGTATGCATTCATATATATACATCGTTATGTTAATAATTGTTAGAACATTGCACAATTATCGACGAGTCATGCTGCACATGCACATATCTACATGTTACACTACACCTCGTCAATATTTAAATGTCACCTACACACTTAGTATTTATTATGTTAAATATGATTTCTATTATAACTTAAGCATCAATAATGGTAGTTACTTTGAATAAATGATATCATGCTTCATATTCAAGTGTTAGTAGTTCGATATAAGATGCATTGGATTATTGAGAATTTATGGTTTTGAGTTTTTATATACTATTGAGTAGATTCATTGATTCTTCCTGATTGATATAATACGTCCACCATGAGATGTCGTTTTTATGATTTGGAATTATTCTGAACCGAGTGAGGGGAGCTATACGGTTGCGGATTTATACGTTATCCAGACTGAGTGGGGGGATATACAGTTGGATACATGGTGGACCCAGTCGAGACCGAGGGGCAGGAAAGCCGCATTTGAGACAGGAAGTCTAGCGAGGATACTCGATACCGGAGACAATTATGAACACGGCGGATATCTAGGTGATACCGACCAGTGTTACTGGATGACAGGATCGTTCAGGGAACGATGCCTGACGGGAACAGAAAATTTGTGACGATGCTGGACACGGGAAAAATGAACCTTATTTAGAAATAGATTATGAGATTTCAGTTTTGATTTATACACTTAGTAGCACATGTTATGCTTCCATATAATTACATGTATTATATTCATCATTGTGTACATTAGCTCTAGTTCGTCATACTTACATTATCAGCCGATATATGTTAGTTTTATTCACTGAGTTAGCAACTCACCCCCGTTGTGCCATAGTTCCTTGCAGGAATCGTGTGGAGGCGTAGCAACAGTGTGGATCCACTTATCAGATTTCATCGCTCTTTTTACTAGGTGGGTTACCTGCACAGTAACCTCCTATTTTGGTTATGTATATTGGATCTAGTATGGTTATGTATATTGGATCTAGTATTACTCCATCAGACCCTGTATAATTGATTTAGAATGAGATGTTGTTGTATGTATATTATTTCGACCGATGAGATCCTTTAGTTGTGTTAAATTATATTTCTTTTACTTATGTGTGAGATTCTTCATTTTGAGTGTCGTATAAGTATTGTGTACTGATTTCCGTTGTTTGGCATCGTTTTGCTCCCAACTAGGGATGCAACCTATTCACACATCCTATAACTGCTAATTTAATAATTAACAAGGAAGTACTGTCGAAGTTTCAAAACCAGTTGTTTAACTTCTATTATTTAAAAATCATTCGGCATGCTACTTCATTCTTTTACTTAAAACTAAATATTTTCTAATTTCCGCAAAAAGGGTTTTGATCTTAGTTTTTGGCTTACTCAGATTGTGTTGACATCTTTAGATATCATACAATCTAAGTGCCGGTCACATCCAAACTTTGGGTCGTGACAAGTATCGGGAGTTGATGTTGCGCTATACTCGATTGGCCGTGACAGGAAATCCCTGGCCAGGGTTGCTGAGATTTACTGGTAAGTGTTATCCGTAGTTTCTCGAACCGTTATGGACCTTGCATCGGCATGACTTATCAGGCTATTGGGGTCTGACGTTTACCACCCCCAGGCTGCGATATGCGACATATCTGACGAAGAGACCGGACTGTACGGTAGTGTTACTGATTGGATTCGCAGGAGTATGAGCAGGCTTGTTTGTTGATCTTCTGATTGCTCAATACCCGAGTGGCCGTTACGTTTAGCAGACCGCTTGCGTCTTGTAGGTGTTTGATATGATCATCACCTACTGGTGGCGTATTGACGAGTCTTTAGAGTCCTACACAGAGCTTTCCTGATTCATGCGAAACGAAGTAGGAGCACATATGTGATATGTGCGGGACCGAGATTAATGCGCGTATATGATACCGCGATCTATTCTTTCGACATGTGACATCGGTCGGTTATATGTGATATAGCCGGGTTATCGGATCAAGTGTTGATTCGATAGGATGTTACATTTGATATTAGCCGGTTATATGTGATATAGCCGGATTATTAAATCAAGTGTTGATTTAATAATTTAATGTATAATTATATATTTGATATATTAACTTGCATTAACTAATATTAGCTCACTAAACATTTCTTTTTCTCATTTGTGTGCATATAGTATATATGTGATATATATTAATGCATATTATTTTGTGTCATGCGTGATGACACATGCAACATGGGTGTATGAGACTCACACCATACTTAATATAATATAAGGCTTTTATGTATTTAAAGTAAACCAAATTAGATGGAAATTAGTTACATGGTTGAAGCTTGTGGAACCATTGACCAAATCTACTAATTTTGTTTTACTTCTTATTAACCTAACCATTATTGATTAGCCATGGTTTAATCTCTACACGAGTTAGTGTATGACACTAACTCACCCATGGTTGCTATTCTCACCTTATGAGTTTTTATTCTCATCTCATCTTCATCTTCTTCTTCATCTCCTTCAAGCTCTCTAGGTTTTGAGGAAGTGAAGAAATATTGTGAGAAAAATAAATCTAAAGTAAGCCCAATTTCTACTTCATCATCCTCTACTATATTAGCCATTTAGTTTAGGGTGTTTGCTTCACTAATCTACCATTAGTGAAGAGGTAGCATGAGCTTGAGTCTTCTCGACGTAGATCATTTTCGGCCTCGAAGACTTCGTGCAAGGTTGTTCATTTTTTCATGTGAACCCTTACTAGAGTTTGGGTGTTCACTACTTGGAGCGAAAGGACTACTACACTGAGGTTTAGAAGCGAAGGACCGGTCTACAAAGGTTGTATTCCTTATTCACTTAGATGTAAAGTTGTTTGCATTGCTTGTTCGTCTAAATCTCTAGTTAAGATTCTAGTTTAGGATTCTTTAGTACGACAATTTTTTTTGAAAACAGTATGGACGATACCTCCCGAAACCTTGCTGTCGCCCTAGGGAACCCAACACTTCTACCACTTTCCTACCCTTCTAGCTAGTAAGCCCCACCTCATTCTTCTCTTTCTAAATAAAAAGTTCTCTTTTTCAAAATATGTCGGTAAGTGGAGTTAACACCGACTTTTGATTCTAAAACCTTGAAATCGCACTTTTTCTTAATCATTGCTCATATATATTCTTAACATATTTTTATAACCATAAAACTAATAATTAGAAACAACTTTCACCATAAATTATCATGTTAAATAACTTTAAATTGAGTTTTACATTTAAATACCATGACTTTTATACCTACCATTTTTAATTGTTTTGCTTGCTACCTTTAGAAAACTTCACGGGGTAATGACCTACTCCTCACATACACACATGTTTACATTGCACGATACTCTTTGAAACATATTTTTGTGGCAATTACAACATTTCATTAAAATACCATGGACTATAAAAAACCCGGTTTTCTTTGAATTGTATTATCAAAACTCTTTACGATTATACCTCTACAACTCTTTTTAGAGGACCCGCTATTAGATTGTGTGGATTATCGCACATCCTTAGGCTAGTAGAGCGAGATGCGGACCTCCTCACGAAGTATTCGGTCTCGAAAGATTTTTAATACGATTTTTTAAGAAAAACGAGATTTTCTAATTAATTATAAAATTAAATTTTAATATTATATAAATATTATCAAACCACATATTTTCAAGTTATAATAAAATTCCATGTTTTTCTAAAAATAAAAGAATGACAGGTTTCGCTAAAATACCATCAAGTATCAATACAAGACAAGTCTTACACTAAAATACCTTGAACTATTCAAGCTATATAAATATTCACTAATATATCTCACTTTTTAAAATTCACATTCATGAAAACCCTAAAGAACATAAATAATTACTCGGGTTTTATTTTGAAAGTATATAAAATATTTTTCATAAAACCCCTTCGGGTTATATAAAATTACATTAAGGACCTTAGTAAGTATAGGTTTAAGCGGGATCAATCTCTTTAACCTCAGGGAACCGGAGAAAGTGAGTACTTGCCTATTTAAGGTAGAAAAACTTAACGGTGTTATCAATGGTAATTGTCTTGGAAAAAGACACAAATCCTGCCGTCCATGTGCAGCAGTTACCGATAACACCCAAATATAATTCAGGATCCAAATCTTTTTTAAAGTGTCTGACTCAATCTGAGTCTAAGTCTAATTTGAATCCAATTCAAACATGATCCAATATACTAAACATGAATACTTGAACCTGAACCTGAACACCAGAACAATATCAATATGCAAACATAACTTGACTTGACAGAACCATGGCTATATCTTGACTTGATTACATGACTACTTGTTTACATCCTGTCACGCCCCGCTTCCCAAAATACGGAATACGAGGGGTTGACAAGGCCAGCCATGCTCCTACGGTCGAGAAAATATCCTTCCGTAGTCACATTTCGGCTTCTAGCTTTACGTGGTAATCAGGAATCAGTGCACAGGTAGTGAGAAATGCAGTAACTAAAACAAGGCGAATACAAAAGAACTAACCAGATGGAGATCAATAGAATACGGCTCTGGGTAGCTGGTCAAGATGTCCGCGATATCCTCGAGGTACGTCAGGTCCTGGTCCAGGCTAGATCCACTCCTCACTCTGAGCATGCATACTCAGGTCGTCAGAGCGACACGATAGCAATATATAAGGGTACAAATAGTAACTCGTATAATCATAATGAAATGTAATAGTAAATCAAGAGTGTAAAGATGTGAACATGAAGTAGCCAATGCGGGTGTCTAAAAGAGCAGGTGAACAGTAAAGCAGTAAAGTAGTATGCCAGGTGTGTCGATGCAGTAAGCAATGCATGTCAATGTCACTATCCCTATCAGTCTCTAAGTCTCACTGTACAGGTCACTAAGCCTATCGTCAGTCCAAGTGTGAGAGCCAACCACTCGTGAGTGTCCCCTACCCAAGGGTAGGACCCAAGGGCAAGGGACCACGGGCCCAAATAAAACGCACGGTAATAATCATGTAATATCCCTGTAAATCTCCATATATCTCCATATATATATGCTGGCATGGGACTCCCGAGAATCTGTTGAACTCACACTCAAACTACCCCACACCCCGTGGTCTACATCAAACGCCAATCATAACCTCAAATACCGGTCGGTCCGTGACAAGTCTGCGCGAGAACTGGAGACAGAATATCCATCAAGCACGTCCCGACTGACACCCGAGATAGATGGACAGTGTCTGGTGCCTTACCCGTGACACCCATACAAGTGCTTCCATAAGTGTCACATACCACTTATAGTCACACTTATACACGTCCCACAGACGTCGACAATGCAATAGAACAATAGGGTCCACTGATTGTGTACAAGTACGTGTCACTTTCACTTATCCATTCATACTCAAACACTGACGTACTTGCCACAATCACCACTAATACCTAACACTGGGTAATGCACATGATCACTAGGTTACCAATGCAATGACATATATATGATGTGATGAGAAAACAGTATGTAAGGCATGATTAAGGAGTCATAAGTCGGTGTCCTACCACTTGCATAAATTATCATAAATCATACATGCCAAATTTAGCGAAACAATGAACAGGGGATAAGTAGTATGTTTGATTATCTATCCAGCAAATTTTTTTTCACGTCAACCGGGTTTCAGGATCACTAGATATGGTCATTTCATTTTAAGCGTTCACTGCTGGAAATCCAGTTTCAGAATCGGAATTCCGTTTCGTAACGCATTTTAATCCCAGTTGGGACCAGAATTTAGCGACACTATAGTTGAATGAAATCTAGGGTTTTCAGTAGGGTTTTCAACGCAATAGACGGATTCTCAATCGCGTCTGTACGTCAAAAGTTATGCACTGTTCAACACTAGTATGTCAATCCTGTTTCTGTTTGGGACTGCTTGACGTCCTGATCTTTTAAATTGCAGTTTAAATAACAAACGACGATATAACGGGGTGAAATCACTTGAGTTAATTATATAACAGATTTATCTTCAATAAAATGCAGGGTTCCGCAACATACGAGTTCAGGAAACAAGGTAGTAAACATTACGGGGCAGAAAACAATAATCAGAGTTGCTCTGGACTGCAGTCCAGAGCCGCTCTCCGAACCAATTCTCGTCATAATATCAGTACAGAAACAACTAAGAACTTGCATAGGGTTATAGGTCGTCGAGTCGTCTTCGATTTTAGCCCTCGAACGCCTCATTTCAATATGTGCACAATTTATGGTGATTTTAACAATTTTCAGATGCTGGAAATTCCCAGTTTTTACGGATGTATTTGGGGGTGATCGTTTAAGTCGTTAACAGTCATATTTCCCAGTGAAATTTCTACACAAGGTTCATTATCACACGGGCCACAATATTCAATCAAATTCCGTCAAATTAATTGAAGGTTTTCATTGGGATCTTGCATCGAACACTTACGTTATCTAAGTCTTCATGAATCGCAAATAGGGAAATAATACGGTTTGATTTGTAACGGAGGTAATATAGCATGTAGCAAGTAGGGTACTTGCCTGGAGATGTGTCGACGACGGTATGGCAACGGCAACGGCACGTTCGCGTCACGAATACGGTACGGCGACGACTAGGCTCAAGCTCGACAGCGACGGGGAGGCGTCGATGGTGGCGGGGTTGCTTGTTGTAGCTGTGAGAAGGTGTCGTGGATGGTCGGCGCCGGAGGGAAAGGACAGCAAGGCGCACGGTGAGGGGGCAGGAACTGGGGCGAGGCTCGGGGTTTGGATCGAGGTGGTTGCGCTAGCGTCGGGTTCCGGTGCGCAGGGGCCTGTAGCTGGGTGGGGCGAGTTCCGACGATGGAGGGACGAGGAAGTTGATGCACGAGGCGAAGCTTGCTGAGGTGATGGGGTCGGCCGGAGGGTGGTGTGTATGAGGAGCTCGGGTGGGTTCGTCGGCGGTGAGAGGGGGTGCAGTGGGGAAACTCGGTGGAAGGGGTTGATGACGAGGAGGCTGGGTGGTGCTGTGCCGTCGGTAGTGGGAGATGGGGTCGCCGGCGTCGAGTGCAAGGGGACGGCCGAGATGGGTGCAGGGGCTCGGGCTCGAGCTCGGTTGAGGGGTGAGGTAGCGTAGGGAGCTCTGTTAGTGGATAGGAGTGAGCGAGGGAGGAGGGTGAGGGGTTGTAGTCATCGCCGTCGGCGGTGGGGTTGAGCGGGGTGCAGTGGGTGCTCGAGAGAGAAGCTGAAGGTTTTCTCGTGAGAGAGAGAGAGAGAAGGTTTGAGATTGAGAGGGAGAGGGGAGTTGGAGTCGAGAAGGGGTTGAGGGAGTCATGGGGACGTAGGCGACGAGGGCGCGGCGTCGGCGACATGGGGTCGAGCACGGGGAACGTGGGTTCGCGCTGAAGAAAAGAAGCGGGAAATTGGGACGTTGGGGAAGAAGGGTGGGTTAAAAGCGGGTCGGGTTTGGTGGGTGTGGGCCGGGCCGGTGAAGACGGGCCGGGAAAGGTTTTTTGTGTTTTAATTAAATAGGAATTTCCTTGGGTTGAGGAGAAATGGGCCGGGGGATTTAAAAGGGAATTTAATTTGATTTTAATAAAGGAATGCGAAGTGGGCTGAGCTGTTAGGGAAGGGAGTTTGTTTAATTTATTTGATTAAATTATAGATAAGGGGGGTGGGCCGGCCAATTAAGGAAAATAGAAGAAAATGAGATTGGTCGGTGATTGATCTCAAAAACTATCTATTAACCGCAATCAAGAACGGCGTCGCTTGGTAGCTAGCCGGTGAGTACGGGTCGGTCCACAGGGATGTTGTGAATTTCCTAATCGCTCTTACGAGTTAATTCCAAACGGTGTGAATGGATTAATTAAATCTAAAAACTAAATTAATTTAGGGCAATTGAATTAAAGATCTAACTATCTAACTAGGGCAAGGAATTAAATTTATACTAGGGCAGAGAATGAAAAATTACCTAGGGCAAGAATTGAAATTAATTACTTACTTTACAGATGGCTCTCTCCAAACATCAACACAAAACTTGTCAGATCTGAATTTCTGATATGAAAAGAGGCATCGATGCTCTCCAAAAGAAATCTAAATTTTATTGATAAAAAGAGGCACAGGGAGACATGAAAAGAATACAATGATTTAGAGTTTCTATTTATAGAGAATAGGAAACCCTAGGTTACAATTGATTCGCACGTCTACATTTACCAAAATATCCTTAGGAAGACCTAGTCAAAGTAGACTCCAAGCTTTGGTAAAATTTTATGTCTCTGTCTCTTTAAAAGGAAGTATTGGGTCTTGAAATTTTCTTTGTTGGCTCTTCTGTTTTCCTTATTATTTGGTTCTTTTATTAAAATAGCTTCTATATTTTTTCCAGATCTCCAGTGAACAATTGCGGTGGACTTTTAACCGTTCGCTTTGTAATCTTGGATCTTGCATTGCCTTATACTTTGTGAATTGTTCTTCGTCTAGGCTTGACTAGTATCCTTCCATTTGTTGGTCAAAAGTCTCTCTTTTGTATCGTCTTTTGTCTTTTTCACTGTTTTCGCTCCAAGAACCTGTAACCTGTAATATGTAGCAGACATGCGTCAAAAGCACATGTTTATTTATAAAAAGAATAAGAATGGGGAATATAATAATACAATATTATGGTGTGAACAAATACCCCCAAACTTATCTTTTGCTCGTCCTCGAGCAAACTTTTTTTTTTCTCGACAAAAATCTAACCACACTTTCGCGGGAAACGCGATTGCACTGAGCTCGTGCAACAAGCCGTTAAACCTCTAGGTGTCCCCAGTAGGAGGAGTGTTGTCTCCTGAGGGTTTTCAGCGGATTACACCCACAAAATCCTATCAATTTGGCTTTTCGACTTTTGTTCTCCAATTAGGTTTTCAAACAAGGAATTCTATTATCGTCGACTCGTAAATTATCCACCTATATTCTTCGCACTTCCTCATCATTTAACTTAAGATTATATATGTTCTATAGACTTACTTAGTTTTCGGCATCTCTTAAGTTTTCTTTCTAGGCTTCCATCTCCACTTAGGAATTTTTATCAACTCTATTAAAGATACAAGTTCTATTCTTCACTCCTTTCTTTCATCTAAACTCCAATCACATACCCCTACGTGTGTGTATAAATCACCCCTACACTTGGAAATTCAAATCAAGCAATCATACTCTTGTCCTTTTGTCCAAAGCACTTATTAATTGGTGAATTTTTAAATGGATTTTGCTTACACGTCCTTCATGCGACCGTTAATACTTCTTGAGGTACCAACGACCGATTACAAGATGTGTTTGCATATTAAAGCGTTCTTGCTAGTCTTGCAACACCCAAGGCTTTAGCAGTGACTCCCAAACCAGTTGGTCTAAGGCACTAGGTGATGAAGCACCCTCGCTAAATATTTCTCTAATTTTTTAGCCTTAAGTAATCACAAAAACCAGTGTTCATTTTTTTTCTTTATTCACACTTGTATTTTTTTCTTCTTCGTACTAAGGACTTTAGACAAGAGCATTTCAAGGTTTCCTCTACTATTCCAAGTTTCAAGGTACGTGTTTGTGCAATTTGTAGGGTATACATTTTTAGAATCTAGACTTAAGCTAGGAATTATTTTTCAAACTTATACTCTAATAAAAATATCAATACTTTTCCTTTGTTTTGACTTAGCCCAAGAAGTGAACTCAAAATTTGCCTATTTCTAAATAAACTACAAAGACATATACTTTCTACCGTTAAACTTTAAGGAAGGTTATTTTTAGGGTTTTTAATTTACTAAATCTAAGATCTAGTTGTTCCTAGCCAGTTAACCTATTTGTCAAACTCAAATCAAATAAGGCCAAAATTGAATACAATAATTTTTATAATTTTGAATTTTTTTTTTCAATTTTTATGGCTTTTTAAAATAAGTATGCAAATGAAAAAAATATGTACAAATGAATGCGAAGGAAGAAGACGTACCGAGCATACCCCCAAACTTAAACTTGACAGTGTCCTCACTGTCATGCTACACCAAGAGGGTCAAAATGTCGGCACTCCCCTGTTTATTTATTTATAAAAAAAATTATATTTTTTTTAATGTTTTGAATTTTTATTTTTTTATAGAAAAAGAAAACAAAAAATATATATACATATATACAACAAGGTTCCCCCCAAACTTAAGCTTGGCCTTACACAAGCCAAAGGTTAGCACCAACCATTCAAAAATCTTATCGTGGTAATGGTCGAGTTGGTGAAAGAATGGAGTGGAAAGAAAAGTGATGAGAAGCACACGAGACCGTGTGGAGGTAGAAACGGGATACAGTCTCGGTGGGGGAGAAGAATGGCGGAAAAGAGAAAGAAGTGGAGTACGATCTTGAGGGTGTAAATCGAGTGAATAAATTAGCGCAATTTGTGATGACCGATGTGTTAAAAGCGATTGTGCTAACCTATCAACCCGTCGAGAAATGGGGTCAAATCACTCAAGATTCGCAAGAAAGTATGGGTACGCCGAACTTGGTATTGAAGATGAAAGCGTAACGGTCTCTTGTACGGTCGGAACGATAGGAAGGACAAAAGGGAGTGAATTAGGGATAGTCTCATTCTCACCGTAGTAAACTGTCTCGAACTTAAAAGATTCCATCAATGGTTCGAAACTACTGTAAGCAACAGAGTCTGATGGTTCAACTAACTCATATGAAAATTCAAAGGACTCAAACTCGGGCGGTGAGTCATCAACATCGTCCGAAAAAGTGAAACACTCGTAAGTGTTATCAGCTGTGAGAACTGTGTCTGATTCAAAGAAAAAAATTTCAAGCTCACAGTCTTCAAGCGTGATGTTAGGCGTGGTCGGAACGATGGAAAGGAGGGAGGGTGATATAACAGTTAAAGGTTCAGGAGGCTGAATTGGAAAATCCGACACATCAAACAAAAATGGTTCAACCTCAATATTATCCTCAATACTCTCCTCAATACTATCCTCATAATTCTCTTCAATATTTAACTCATCCATGCCATTATCATCAAAATCAAGACGCATATGAAGTTCGGGAGAAACAATTAATGACTCGGGATGATGAATTGGACATAAAATTTCAATCAAATCGACAGGTTCATCATCCGAAATATTCCCGGCGTCTCTATCCTCAATCAAGTGAAAATCAATTTTTTCTGACACCTCATCAAAAGCATGGATATTTATCAATTCAGGTTCTAGAGTAGAGGTGTAAAGGTCAAACGGATTAGGTGCGGTTTCACTCGAAAGGGGTTCCTCATAATCTGGCAAATCAAGCACTACAAACTCGCACAACTCATCATTTTGGACACATGTTTGAAAATTGGAGTTGTTGGATTCAACTGGGTATAGGTAGGTTTGATTTGGAAATCCTCTCACATTCTCACTCTGTCCAACCGCCTCCTTATACATTGAAAAATTTGGAGCTAGCGGGAAACTAGCTACCGGTTCACTAGGTTGCATAAGGGCGGCCATGGATGCATCCACATTCCTAATCATTTTGTTTGTTGCTGCAATGTACGCCTCCAACGACTGTTCCAAACTAGATATGGGTTGTGAAGGGGTTTCGGTAAAAAATTCAAAATTGTTTGGATATGTGAAACTCTCAAATGGCTGTGTAGAAGCAATGTCTAGTGAATGTGGGAAAGTCGAGTAGGACTGGTAGGAATTGGATGGTTGGACAGGAGTAGGGTCAACATGTGGATAAAAAGGTGAATGGACTTGTTGATCCATAGAACTAGATGTGTGGAGAGGGGTGAAAGATCGGCTATGAGATTGAGCAATATGCTCAGCAATGGACATCGGTTTAGGAGTTACAGCAGGACTTGGAAAAGTGGTGTCAACGTACGAAGGTGGTAAAGGTGGACATGGTTGACACAAAGTGGGTTACAAGGTCAAACTGTTTCTCCTAGACGCTTCTATTTGATCTTTCAAAGAAATTTTAGGCACGGAGGGATCTTCCTTAAATCGACCGAAACAATTGACGTACGAGGCAAAGTTAGGTTTGGGATACCAAAGTTCGGCAAGAGATTTATGATGTGGGGTACCCATGATAGAAGAAAGAGAAGAGAAAGTAGGTAGGTGGTGCAAGGATTTCTTAGCGACAAAAGTTGCAAGTCTTTTTTATAAAAGATTTTTCCTTTTTTCCTTTTTTATTTGGAACTTTTTGCAAATATTTTCGATAAAGGGCTAAGACACACTTTCGATCAACCAAAAATGCACAAACATGCCTAGATCTAGGGTCACCTAGGTCAGCTAGACAGCTCCTAACTGTTCCAAAGGACTAGAAATAGTATCTCAAACCGCCTCTTCACCGCCAATTGCGGCCAGGTAAGTGTCAGGTGAGTGGGAGGCTCCCCGCTACAAGTAGCGGTCCTAATTAAGTAACCACTCGCCATGGACATACTTGCCTAGACACCGCAAAGTCAGGTTAGGATTAACGGCTGATACCTATAACTAGTCCTCTGTCCTATTGAGCTCGAAGTCTTTAGGGCTGAGTCTAGTATTTTTTAATTAAGATATGGTCAATGCAAATGCCTTATGTGATTTCTGGGGTCCTGGGAAGGGTGATGAAATCCCCACCCAATTTGAATTGGTCAAAAGCCCCTTAAAGTCAGTTTTAAAGATATGCAAAACAGTAAATCACTTGCAATCAAATCTTTTTATTTTATGCGCGGCGCAAAGAATCCTGCACAAGATTTGTTATTTGGAAGGGGAAGGATTTTTTAAGCGCAAAGAATCCTGCAGGAGATTTTTCAGAGGAGATATCAGAAATTTGCAGAGGAGGAGATCAAAAGACTTACAGTTTTTTTTTTAATGAACCGCAGAGGAAGTTTGGGGATCTGATCCGCTGAGATGACCGCGGAACCACCGCCCAAAGCCACCAACGACCGCGAATCCGCCGCAAGGCGATGACGTCAGCAGGCGATTTTTTTTTGCACCAGATCGCGCGGTTGACTTGTTGACTCGGTCCTCCAAATTTCTTCTGTTGTCTGTTGTGATATTCCTCTGTTTGTTCGGATTTGATATTTGCTGTTTTGATCTCTGTATATTTCCAGATCCGAACTTGATTGTAGATCCTGCAAAATTCAAAGAAAGATACCCTTCACAAAATAACAAAACGATAAA
Organism: Agapanthus africanus; assembly: GCA_030015575.1. NCBI lineage: Eukaryota > Viridiplantae > Streptophyta > Magnoliopsida > Asparagales > Amaryllidaceae > Agapanthus > Agapanthus africanus. Next base: position 895,649,206 of record CM057339.1, on the reverse strand, counting down.
TTTTTATATTTTTTGATTTTTCAGTTTTTATGATTTTTTAATTTTAGATTAACCCGAAATTGCAAAAAAATAATAGCACGCCATCCCCGGCAACGGCGCCATTTGATTGATCTCAAAAACTATCTATTAACCGCAATCAAGAACGGCGTCGCTTGGTAGCTAGCCGGTGAGTGCAGGTCGGTCCACAGGGATGTTGTGAATTTCCTAATCGCTCTTACGAGTTAATTCCAAACGGTGTGAATGGATTAATTAAATCTAAAAACTAAATTAATCTAGGACAATTGAATTAAAAATCTAACTATCTAACTAGGGCAAGGAATTAAATTTATACTAGGGCAGAGAATGAAAAATTACCTAGGGCAAGAATTGAAATTAATTACTTACTTTACAGATGGCTCTCTCCAAACATCAACACAAGACTTGTCAGATCTGAATTTCTGATATGAAAAGAGGCATCGATACTCTCCAAAAGAAATCTAAATTTTATTGATAAAAAGAGGCACATGGAGACATGAAAAGAATACAATGATTTAGAGTTCCTATTTATAGAGAATAGGAAACTCTAGGTTACAATTGATTCGCACGTCTACATTTACCAAAATATCCTTAGGAAGACCTAGTCAAAGTAGACTCCAAGCTTTGGTAAAATTTTATGTCTCTGTCTCTTTAAAAGGAAGTATTGGGTCTTGAAATTTCCTTTGTTGGCTCTTCTGTTTTTGGGCTTCCTTATTATTTGGTTCTTTTATTAAAATAGCTTCTATGTTTCTTCCAGATCTCCAGTGAACAATTGCGGTGGACTTTTAACCGTTCGCTTTATAATCTTGGACCTTGCATTGCCTTGTACTTTGTGAATTGTTCTTCGTCTAGGCTTGACTAGGATCCTTCCATTTGTTGGTCAAAAGTCTCTCTTTTGTATCATCTTTTGTCTTTTTCACTGTTTTCGCTCCAAGAACCTGTAACCTGTAATATGTAACAGACATGCGTCAAAAGCACCTGTTTATTTATAAAAAAGAATAAGAATGGGGAATATAATAATACAATATTATGATGTGAACAGCCGGGGCTCTGGATTAAGGAATGGAAAAATATAAAGGAAATAGATAATAGAGTTTTGGGTTAGTTTAGAGAAAGATAAAAGGGTTTAAGTATTAGGATTAGTTTTAGGAAAATATGGATTTAAGAAGGGAAAGTAGAATAAAATAATTAGGATAAAATAATTATAAATACGATTAGGTAAAATTGTAAGTGACCCCTATTTAATCAAAATACGGCTATTGGCCTATAAAAGAACCGGGTATTACACATCCTGAGCCTGATTACATGAACAACTTGTATCCATGGTCTTGGAAAGTATGATAACTATAATTCAATACAATATACATTACGGGGTTTTACGAGGTAGATTGGTACGGAATGTATTAGAAGTGGAACGAGATGGTCACTAAAAGACACCTACATGAATATCCTGTGCCGTTATCCCGTGGGTTTTGACGGGGCCTTGTACTACCTGTTACCATAGTCCACGGAGCAAGTTGGACTCCTCTCGTATACACTGATATTTTCTGTACCAAACTACAAACAACTACGTTAGTATAACAGATATATACCTGTATAAATTACCAGTTCTTTCTCTTTACTTGTTCTATTCCACTCTTACTTTTAGGACTTACCGAGCGCTGGTTCGCTGACGACATTCATGCATCTTTCTTTCTTTCTTTGGAATGTTTGTCAGGAGGATCCGACTCTCAGGAGATCGAGCCCAGCTAGGACGACTTGGACTGAAAGTGTTTCTTAGCACCACCACAATGTCAAAACAAGCATCAAGCATGCTATTTTAAAAAAATTTGGGTTCTAAACTACACTAACCTAGGATCTAACTAGATTATTAGGGTTTATATGATCATAAAACAAGATCTATGCTAAGAGATGGAACTACAACGTTTATGGACCAAGTCCTACTCTTCTCAAGCTCTGAGTAGTAGTCCCCTACGATTCCTCTTGGCTCCACTTAAAAAAGGGATCGAGCTTGCTTCGCGATCTTCGTGTCTAAGATGATCCACCTTGAAACTTCTCTAACTCAATCTCCTCTTCACTAATCAAATATTAGTGAAAGAAACAACCTATACTTATGGGCTAAATGAGCGTAGGTTGATGAAGTAGGTGTTTTAGCTTGCTAAGAATTCTCATAAGTCCTAGGGTTCACAACTCATGTGAGGGTTAGGGCCTGGAGGAAGATGAAGAAGAAAAATAGAAAGAGCTAAGGAAAAGAGCTATCTTTTTCAAGCAAGTAAAGAATGGCTCTCATACACATCTCACTTATTGAAGCATGGATTTTAAAATCCAATCATGCTTCAATAGTGAAAGCAAATTAATAAACAAATAATTTGTGTCATGCTTCACCCATGCTTAAAATATCTCTCCATTTTCCACCTCTTTTTCTATTTTTTTCAAAATAGAAAATCATGCTTCATAATACACACACACACACATACACAAACACACACACACACACACACGCACACACACACACATATATATATATCATATATATATATATATATATTAATATATATAAAGAGAAGAAAATAATTAGTGAGTAACAATATTAGTTAATATATAATTATATCAAATATAAATATATATCAAATTATTAAATCAACACTTGATTTAATAATCCGGTTATATCATATATAACCGACTAATATCATTTATCTGTATATCATATTATCAAATCAACACCTGATTCAATAATCCGGTTATATCACGTATAACCTAACCGATATCAAATGACGCCAGATTAGAATACGGTATCACATACTCGTATTTAATCAGGCTCCTGCACATATCAACATATGTGCCCTATTTCGTTTCGCTTGAGCTAGGAAATCTCTCTGTGGGACTTTAAAGACTCATCAATACGCCACGCCAGTAGGTAATGATCACATCAGTTACCCACAAGCCGCCAGCGGTTCAAGCTGGACGTAACGGTTACCCAGGTATTAAGCGATTAGAAGATCAACAAGTAAGCTTGTCCATACTCCCATGAAGCCTATAAGTAACACTTACCGTACAGTCCGGTCTTTTCGTCTGATATGTCGCATATCGAGTCTAGGGGTGGAATCGTCAGACCCCGGTAATTTGATAAGTCATGCTGATGTATGGCTCATAACGGTTTGAGAAACTACTGATAACACTTACTAGTAAATCTCATCATCCTTAGCCAGGGACTTACTGTTATAGCCAATCGAGTATAGCGCAATATCAACTCCCAATACCGGGAGAAACGAAACCCCTCCTATCGCTCACTGCCTCCATGTGACTCGGGACTATATCCAAAATCCACATGTTTACACGACTCCTTTAAGGCATGGTAGGGAGGAAATCAAAGCACAGTGGGAACCACACAAGACACTATGACGATCTCGGGTCTACAGACTAACCTGTAACAGTGTCATCAGAGAACTGTTATCTGACGATAGGTATAGTACCATCTAGGAGTTCTCGGCGAGTCTTGTTCGGTGTACCCATTCTCTAATGAGCACCTGTGTACAATCTTTGATATCAAACACCAATGGTTATGGGATCAACCATCGCCCCCTACAGGGTCAAGAAACGTACATACTAGTCTACTCTGGAATATCGATGCCATGTCTCGATACTCTCTCGACTAGGAACAGTTAAAGGATGTGCTTGTGGACTACACAAGTCCCAGTAGTATGATCTGCATCATAGTCCTGGTAGTTAAGCAAACATCCTAAGGGCTTTATCAACATGTATCAGAAAGACGGTATAATAATAATACAAATGTACATGTTAAGGTAAAGAGCAACCAGATAGCATACTATCATGTCGAGCAAGAAAGTCCTCTATATATATGTCCAAGCATCCACTATATCATACAATAATGGCCTTTAGGGCATACATATTCCTAACATGGACCAGTTCATAGAGCAGCCATACTTCTAGCTTTTACTTGTACTTGCTTTCCAGTTTATATGCCATTGTTTAGGCATTGCTTTATATCCTTGTACTTTCCTTCTCAGTTGTATTGTAAAGATGAATGTTAATAAAAGTTGTTGTTACATTATATCTCTTGTCATTTCTTGTGCATTTTATATATATTACTTATTTACGCTTAGCGTGTTTACTTCTGAGTAAATACGTCACGTGTATGTCACGTTTACTCCTCCGTACACTGGGAAGCAGAACGTGACAATTATTATTTTGGAGAGGAAAAAATTTGAAACAAACACCATTTTTTTTAATAAAAAGAAGACTTTTGTTTTAAAAATTATATTTTTTTGTACAAGGAGGCTATCCCCCACATGAGGAAGGGGGCAGGCCCCCTCACAATGTGAGGGGATTTTCCCCCTCATGTAAGGGGCTGGGGCTGTCCCGGAGGACGTCGAGGCCTACCGCAGCACGCGTGTTGAGATTCGTCATGGGGCATCGGCAGTGCACACGTCGTGCACGTGCACGGTGACACCGACAAGGGAAAGAGGGCTAAGCCTCGGCTATAGATTTGGAGTTGAATCCCCTTGAAGATAATTTGGAGTTAAACTCTTAAAAGAGATTTTTATTTGGAGTTAAACTCCCTAAAAATTTATTTTGGATTCGAAGGAGTTAAACTCCCAAAACATTTATTTTTGGATCTGGAGGAGTTAAGCACCCAAAACAATGTCTTTATTTGGAGGAGTTAAACTCCCAAAACAATATTTTTATTTAGAAAACCAAAAAGGGTTTCTTGAACATTTAAGATCTACGTCTTAAATGATGAAAGGAGACCCCTTTCTTTTCTTTTGAGTCTTAGATTCTCCCAAAGTGAGATTTTCGGAGATGGGTCTCCTTCTTCCTATTCTTTTTTTAGATCTTGGTGAAGAAAGATGATGAGATTTAAAATCTCCCTTTTTAGAGAGTTGATGGGAGATTTGATCCCCTTCAATGATTTTATGGTGAAAAACTATTTCTTTTTGAGAAAACAAGAGTTAAACTCTTGATTTAATTCAGAAAAGAAAGGAGAAGAAGGTTTTGAATCTTAAAGAAGAAGGAGGAACAAAACCCTAGAAAGATATGAGAGGAATCAAGTTGTTATCCATTTATTCATCATGTTTGTCTTTTATAGGCTACACATTTTACATTTTGGCCCTTGGGTTTTACAAAATGGCACTCGTGCTTTCTCATGCCTTATGTGTCCATTTCTTTTACACATAAGCCACGGGCATTACAAAATTTGGCTTCCTACCCATTTAATTTACATTAATTTTGTAATACCCGGCACCTTTTGTACGTCTATATCCGTATTTTCTTTTTCACCTATAAGATTTTATTTATAATTATCTATTATTTTAAAATTTCCCAATCTATTTTAGTTCCTCCCATTTCCTTTCTCAAATCCGAAATCCCCACACAATAATCCTCAGCACCATTCCGTCAGCCCAGCCCTTTTTCAATTTTCCTATTAGTTTATTTATTTAATTTAAACCCACAATCTATTTTCTCAACCCAAATCTATTTTTCCTTTTATTTTTATAAATCCCAGCCCAGCCCAACAGTTTCCCGGCCCTCTCCCATATATTTCCCAAATGAATTTTCCTTAAAATTCCTCTGGCCCAACTTCTCGGCCCAGCCCCTCTTCCCTTCCCAATTTCCCTTATATTTTCCCCGGCCCGCTTCACTCCAGCCGCGTTGCCTACCCGACCCGGCCCACCACTCCTTCTTCTTCCCGTTGCGTCTTTCCCGCTCGATCCATTTTCTCCGCCGTTACCTTCGCCCATGCCGCGCTCGCGTACGTTACCCCACGACGCGCGCGTTTCCCCTACGACCCGTTCCCCAACCGTTCACACCTCCTTACCTCCTTCGTCTCCTCTCATCGCCTGCCCCGAGCTCCACTGCATCCAACTTCCCGCTGCCCTCTGTTCTAAACCCGATCCCCCTCCACCGCTACAGCTCCTGCCACTACACCGTTGTCCACCACATCGCCCTCCTTCTTCGACCACCTCACTCCACCTCCAGCGCCCAATCACCACTTTCCCCCGCCTGCAAACCCAACCATATTCGAGCTCGAGCCCTGCGCGCCCTCCGTCACCGAGTCTCCCCGCAGCTCCGACCTCGCCTTCACCAACCTTCGACACCCCCGCACCATCGTCGACCGCCTCATCATCATCATCATCATCATCATCATCATCATCATCATTAACGCCATCATCCTCAGTTTTCACCCCCCTCTCTCTCTGTTTTCTCACTCTCTCTCTTCCTCTGTTTCAATCTCTCTCTCTTTCTCACTCTGCTCCTCTCTCTCGGTTCTCTCTCATCTCCCTCTCTACTTGTCTCTCACTCTCTATCTCTCTCTGTCACTCTCTACTCTCTCTCACTGCTTCTCTCTCTCTCCCTGCAACCTTTTCTCTCTCTCTCTCTCTCATTCCTCTCTCTCTTTCTATGTACTCTCTCTCTCTCTCTCTCTGTGTCTAACTCCCTCACCATCCTCAGCCACCTCCTTTCCCCAACACCCAACACCACCCTTGCCTCCGAACTCCAAGCGACCCACCTCTAAAACCCAGGAACTCAACCAAACCCTCCTGCACTCCACTCCCCCGACGACGACGTCATGACTGCAGTCACCTAGCCACCGTCACCGCAGTAGCCTTCATCTCAGTTAACATCACCATTATTGTGGTTGTCGCAACTACCGTTGCCTTCATCGAAGCCTATCCAACCCCGGCATTTCATCGAACGCTGTTAACCATTACAATTGCCGCGTGGTCGTGCCCGTGCGTACCGTGCTATCAATTCAACGTTTCCAGGCAAGTTTCTACTTGCTACATGCTAAGCTATGCTTGTTACAAACTAACATCGTATAGATTCTATAATTAATTTCTGAATGAAATCATATTACGTACCTGTTCGATGCATGTTCTCAAAGATAATACTTTTCTAAATTGACGGAACTGAATTGTTTATGTTGGCACTTGTTGTGATGAATATCTTGTACAAATTGCGCTGGAAAATATGACCGTTAATGAATAAAACGACTACCCCCAAGGTTACTCGTAAAACTGGAATTTTATTGTACCTGAAAACTGTTAAATTCGTCATAAATTACATACACACTGGAATGATGCGTTCGAGGGCTCAAATCGAAGCCAACTCGACAAACTTTAACCCTATACTAGTTTCCAGATATTCCTGTACTTAAACTGTGACAATAATTGGATCGGAGTGCGACTCTGGACTGCAGTCCAGAGCGACTCCAGTTGTTGTTTACTGTCCCGTAATGAACACCACCCTGTTTCCTTAACTCTTAGGTTGCGGAACTCTGCTGTTTATTATATCTGAATGTGTTATCTAGACAACACAAGTGGTTTCATCCTATTTCGTTATCGTTTGATAATTAATTTGTAATTTAAAAGATGGGGACGTATAACAGTCTCAACAGAATCAGAATTGACATATTAATGTTAAACAGTGTATAACTCCTGACGTGCAGATGCGATTGAAGATCCGTCTGTTGCGTTGAAAACCTTACTGAAAACCCTAGATTTCATTCAACTGTAGGATTGCTAAAATATGATCCCAATTGGGATTAAAATGCATTGCGAAATGGACTTCTGATTCTGAAACCGGATTTCCAGCCGTGAACGCTTAAAATGAAATGGCTATAATTAATGATCCTGGAATCCGATTGGCGTGAAACTAAATTCGATGGATAGATAACTAAACGTACTAATTATTACCTTTTTATCGTTTCGCTAAACCGTACACATTTGATTTATGATAATTTATGCAAGTGGTAGATTGTTGATTCATGACATCCTAAACATGCTTTATATACTGTTTACGCATCATATCTTACACCTGTCATTGCATTGATAACCTAGTGATAACGTGCATTACCCAATGTTAGGTATTAGTGATGATTGTGGCAAGTACGTCAGTGTTCGTGTATCAGTGAATAAGTGAAAGTGATACGTACTTGTACACAATTAGTGACCCTATTATTTTATTGCATTGTCGACGTCTGTGGGATGCGTGTATGTGTGACTATAAGTGGTATGGGACACTTATGGAAGCGCTTGCACGGGTGTCACAGATAAGGCATCAGGCACTGCCATTTATCTTAGGTATTAGTCGGGACATGCTTGATGGAGGTCCTGCCTCCAGTTCTCGTGCAGACTTGTCACAGACCGATTGGTATTTAGGGTTATGGTTGGCGTTTGATGTAGACCACGGGGTGTGGGGTAGTTTAAGTGTGAGTTCAACAGAATCTCGGGAGTCCCTTGCCGGCTTATATATTTAGGGAGGTATATGGAGATTTACAGGGTATGTGATTATCACCGTGATATACATGTTGGGCCCGTGGTCCCTTGCCCTTGGGTTCTACCCTTGGGTGGAGGACACTCGCGAGTGGTTGACTCTCACACTTGGACTGACGATAGGATTAGTGACCTGTACAGTGAGACTTAGAGACTGATAGGGATACTGGCATTGATATACCTTATATACTGTGTTGACTATACGTGGCATATCGTTCTACTGCTTTTACTGTTCCGCTGCATTGATCACTACATGTTCATAACCATACTGCCATTGATCTACTGTTATATTTATCTAGTATCACTGTTAGAATTGTCACATGATTTTATATACATTATATTGCTATTGTGTCGCTCTGACGACCTGAGTATGCATGCTCAGTGTGAGGAGAAGATTTAGCCTGGACCAGAACTAGACGTACATCACGGACATCTTGATTAGCTATCCAGGGTTATACCTTTCGTTCCCATTAGGTCAGTTCTTTATATTGTTTCGTTTCAGTTACTGCATTTCTCTCTACCTGCGCATTATTTACTGTTTACCATGAAAAACTAGAAGCCGAAGTGTGACCACGGCAGGACATTTCCTTGATCGTAGGAGCATGGCTGGCCTTGTCTATCCCTCGTATTCCGTATTTTGGGAAGCGGGGCGTGACAAATTTTCTACGAATTACATTTTCATTTATTTACCACATAATTTTTGTTTCTTCATGGCATGGGCCGTCCCTTCCCTTGCTCGGGCTTGACCTGGGCTTGGGCTCAGGCCTGCTTACTCAGGCTTCGGCCCACTTGGCTTGGGTGTTGACTTTGACTTTGACTTGGTTAGGATGGTGTAATTTTTGACCTCAACAATAATAACAAGGTGTCGATTACATAACAACATGGTAAGGAAATGAAGAATCGATCAAGATGGATGAAAAGAGCGACCAAGAACGATGAGAAGAGGGAAAGAATATGATAAGAACTTACGGATTCCGCTCGTACGCATACGAGCGAAAAATGAAAAGAAGAAGCCTCGGTTTGAAGAATCGAGACAACTAACGCGAAGAAGCAGCGAGCTTGATTTATGACTTCTTATGATGAGTTGTGGAGTAACGCAGAGGAAGGAAAACTTGGTAAGAACTTGGCTTGATAAGGATTGGAGTGAACTTGGATTTGAGAGAACTTTTAGCGAAAAATTTCGTAATAGAATTTTGTGAGAAATCTTTTTGGGCAGCCAAGAATTTATAGAAGACATAAAATGGTGTATGGTGAATTAAAATGCATTAAAAATGGGTATTAAATGTATTAAAAAGAGGGTTAATGAAGGAGATGAAAGGACCGGGGGTTCTTCATGCTGAATGGGGGTTTTAGAGTATAGAAATGAACAGATGGAAGCTAGAGGGATGCACACCCACGGGCGGGGCATACTTGATCAGGTTTGGGCAACCAAACATGCCCTAGGTCGGTCGTTGGGTCCGGGGTTTGGGTCTTTGTCTCGTCTCGTATTGTTGGGTCCGTTTTCGTATATCTTTTCTTCTGCAACTTTTCATAACTCCGTAAATCGCCCGGGAAAATTTCAGGAACTCCAAAACGACAAAAATAATTTAAATAAAGTAATCAATGAAGTAAGGATTCAAACACGTGGGCTATGAGATGACATTATGGAGGGTTAACCAGTGAGGTATAAGAAATTCGGGCTATGAGACAACTTATTTTATTAATTAAAATAAAAAGGATGGTATAAGAAATTCGGGGTCATTACATTCTATTCTCCTTAAAATAATTTCGTTCTCGAAATTACCCAGGAAGGATATTGTAACAAAGCGAAGAAATAAGGTGGTTAGAAGAAAGATCAAGATGATGATAAAAAGTTTACACATCCGTTTCCGTTGTGTCGAGTCATGATCATCGGGAAAACAAGAAGAGATTCAACGGGATAAGATTCAAGAATGCAGTCGTTACAGTCTACCCTCATTAAAAGAATTTCATCTGTGAATTCTCTCGAGGAGTACGTGGCAACATGAACGGAAAGCTAAGGATAAAGTCGTGGCAAATCGTCTTCGAGCTCTTTCGATCGATGTTCAAATTAGATGAGTTAATAGGCCAAAAAGAAGGGTGAACAAGAATTATGGATTCAAAAGTCGAGAGATGATCATCAAGGAAATTGAAGTGAAGTCCAAGATTGATTAGAGAAATAAAATGAGATTCAAGAAATTGAAAATGTAAGGAATGAAAAAGTTGTTAAATTTAATGTTTCTTGGAGTATATTGCTTAATACTTCATACAGAACTGACATGCATGAGCCACCGATAAAACATGTCATGTACCGTTACCGCTCTTTTGGAAAGTAGAACGTGACATATATCACTGATTGATCAATTTAGATACCTAGGTTCCATCCTCCAAAAGGATGGGGAGATGATAGCGATGTCAACCATAGTATACGAGCTGGTTGGTTGAAACGGAGGAGCGCAACAAAGATTTTGTGCGATCATAACTTTTTGTTAAGGTTGAAAGGGAAGTTTTATCAAAGCACGATTCAGCCTGCCTTATTATATGATACAGAATACCGTGCTCCTAAAAAGCATCATACATAGAAGATGCATGTAGCGGAGATGCATGTGATTCGTTGGATGTGTGGTAACACTTTAAGAGATGAAGTGTGTGTTCCCTGACGGAAAATAAAGAAATAAATAAAGCAACGGGAAAAAGTCTCCAAGTGAAGCATCACGTGCCCACACGTGATAGGCGCCGCGCTTGACAAAACTAAGCCAAAATTGGGCCTCACGTGCAGACACGTGACCGCTATAGACAAAATATATAGGCGTCTGAATAAAGCATACAATTGGACAAAAAACACTCACGTGATAGCACGTGACACCTTTTTGTGGGCTTAGTTTGGTGGGGTCACGTGCTACACGTGATAGACTCCTATGCCTTCTGAACCGATAGAAGTAAATTCTAATTAAAAGGGACCAAAAGCCTTATTTGGAAAATATTTCCTTGGATTTTTCTAAACAAGAAAGATTACGCTCTGTAAAACAGAGCGCCGTTGGATTAAAGATCCAATGGTGATTAAAAATCACCAATCTACAGAAAAATTCTGTGTAAGGAAATATCTTCCTAAACTTGTTAAAAACAACAAAAGAAATATCTTCTGTAAAACAGAAGTCCTTGGATTAAAAATCCAACGGTAAATAAAATTCACCGAGTAATCTAAAAGATCATGTTGGATGATTAGAAAATCAATAAAAATCTCTCAATGAGAGATTTTCTAAATAAATTGATTCCCTTTTTTCTCTTATAAATAAGAGCAAAGAAACGCAGAGAAAAAAATGAAGGAAGAGAGAAAAAGAGAGAGAGAGAAACCCCCTCATAAGCTTAGAGAATTTAATTCTCCAGAGAGAAGAAGGCCTCTTAAAAGAGAAAAAGAAACTGTAGGTAAGAGAAGGAACAAAACACAGAGAATATCTCATCTCCTTTTCACTTCCATAAGAGTTTAACTCTTCTAAAAAGAACTTAGTTCTTCCTTTGGTTGAGATTTGTAGAAGCAGATCTCCCCACAAGTTGAGAATTTAATTCTTATCGGGGAGATCCTGCCATGCAGATCCAAAACCTAGGGGAAGATCTAAATTCAGAGAATTTAATTCCCCTAAAATGTATATAGGAATTTAATTCCTGTAATAAAACAAGGGTTTAACCCTTCATATAGAACTTCGTTCTTCCTTATGGTGAAAGATCTGCAGAAGCAGATCTCCTCACAAGTTGAGAATTTAATTCTCATCGGGGAGATTCTGCCATACAGATCCCAAACCTAAGAGAAAAAGCCAAGTCCTAAGAATTTAATTCTTACAAAACAGTGGGCTTGAAAGTCTCAAAACTCAAGATCTCTATGCACGTAAAAAGATTAGCACCCAACATGATAATGGCCGATCACGTGCTCCCACGTGAGCACCCTTGATGAATGAAAGAGAACAACTAAGATCAGGTCATGTGATCCTACGTGACCCCACTAAAAGTGCTTAGCACTTCCAAAAGAGAAAGGGTATAAACCCCAGAATAAGTTATCACTTTTGTGACGCCTCAAGTGATCCCACGTAAAGTGCTTAGCACTTATACAGAAAATGGAATGAGCCCAAATGCAGCGCTTACATTTGGATAATACCTCACGTGTCCGCACGTGACCATTTAATGAAACCATTGCTCAGCACTCGTATGGAGAGAAATATATCCAAAAGCAGCGCTCATATCTTGAAGGCGCCTCACGTATCCACACGTGAGCACCGCAGGGAACTAAGTGTTTAACACTTCATATGAAAGAATACAAGTAAAACAAAAAGGAATAGGGGTGTCAGAACCCAAACGAATGCTCAGCATTGTTGAACGAAAAAGGGACTGAGCCCAAACAAATATTCAACATTTTATTCAAAACTGAGTGGACTGAGCCTAAGTTGGCCTCAAGTCCTTAATTCAGATCAACCAAGCCTATGTGCTCACAATCTTTTTTTTAATTGGTCTTAGTCCCAAACCTGACTACAAATCTCCCAATCAACATTGGTTCAAGGGTACATCTCTTCATACCTCTGATACATGTCGTTGCAATTCTTCAACGCCTTCAGAGAGATGGAGGGTCCCAATAACCAATAACTTTTGGCGCATCCCCAAATGGTTAAACCAAAACCATACAGACTATGATGTCTCTAAACCTTACAGATTATGACGTCTTTAAACCAGACTATGATGTCTCTGAACCCGATGGACCGCAATGTCCTAAAACTAACAATGGACCGCAACGTCCCTAAACTAAAATGATAGAGTTCAAATGCTTTTTCGTTGGATCTAAATGATCCTCATATCATGTTGATTAGATCTTAGTTTGAGATTAGACTAACGTATCCTCAATAAACGTTTAGGTTGATCTTAATCTAAAACAAAATTAACGATCCTTAAACCAACCCAAACCCAAATCTAAGAAAATACGGATTTGGACTAATCCACGTCCTACGGGGACAACATACATTAGTCTCCGTATACAATCCACGGGCAACTAAAAATAAAACAAACATACACGACATGAAGTGACCATCTGGAGAAGGAGAAAATAGTTACTGCTATGCGGTAGCATAATTAACTGCAGGGGCTTGCGCCTACAGGGAAGAGCGTCTCCACAATCAAAAATCCCTCGTACACGAGGGGGAATCTGACGAAGTCTGCTACAACGGCCGCATCTGTCTAAACCTCTGATACACGGTGCCATAAATTAACTTGGCATCTTCGGAGAGGTGGATGGATAAAACCAAATAGCATCTGCCTCCAAAATTCAGGCCAGACGTCCCGACGTCCCGGTCGCGTCTTTCGGCGGAGAACAGATTTTGGCACGCCTGGTGGGACCTTTTCCTCTTTCCACTCCACGCTTCGTGTGTCATGTTCGGTTTAATGTGGTTGCCCCTGAATTCGAGGTACTAAGATTTGGTGTCTTGCTCCCGTGCTGAGAAAATGGCTTTCAACTGCACCAACTGCAACAGCAACTCCCACTCCGTTCTTGCTGGAGGAGTGACCTATGGGCCCCAAGCGGCCTCCATCTTAGCCATGCCAGTGGAACATATGACTCAGGCCACTACTGGACCGTTCTTTGGGACCATGATCCTACCGGCAAGCTTCAGCGTTCCAATGCCGTCACAGGAAGCTCCGAAGAAGTCGGTCTTCGATCGGCTTACAACTACCACGACCCCCCTCAACGGGCCGTCCAATTCCAAGTCTACTGCATCAGTCTTTAACAGACTAGGCCAAAGCTCAAACGAGCCCCTGAAGAAGCCTGCAATACCTGAAGGAGTTATCCCGAAGCGGATAGCCATTCCAGCTCCAGTAAACGAAGTCATCAGAGGGGCTTCTCCTGCTAAAGGATCGGCCTTCACAAGACTGTCCGTTCCAACTCCCACTTCAGGCAAAGCCACCAAAGCTGCTTCCCCTGCCCGAAAGTCAGTCTTCGACAGGTTGAATGTTTCTTCTCAGTGGACGTCAGTCTTCGATAGGCTAGCACCAACAGCAACCCTTCACCAGAACAGGGGGTATGATGAAGCCACCCCCTAACTGAGCCAGTACCGTCTGCAAGACATGCTCGACGTCGACACTGGCACCGAGTGAGGAAAGCTGGGGGGAGTTCCTCTTTTGGATTGACTCCACCAGCTCCGATAGTGGAATTCGATGCTGCTGTTCCAACTGGGAAAAGATTTGAACCGCTCAGGAGGATGCGCAAGAACTCTCCAATTGCCGTATTAAAAAGGTCTCCTTCACCTGTTGAAAATGTTATAAAGGCGGAGCTGGAGCAGCCCTCTCAACGGCTGTCTTCCAAAATCCACTGGGTCTGGCGAAGAGTTCAAGACTCTGTGATCAACAAAGACTACTCCCGCCGATAGAAGAAAGTGAAAGTTCGGCAAGAGAAGGACCACCCCGTCGTACCACAAAAGGTATCGTCTATATGGGTGCCCGCTGCAACGGCCCCCTCAACTTTGACCGCCCATAAAAGGAGAAGGCCGGAGAAGATCCCCGTGTCTGCGACAAATCTCAAGGGTGCGAAATCCAAATGCCCCAAGTCTGGGGGCATGGTAGTGCACACCATCTACATGGCTTCCGGGAAAGAGGATAGCCGTAACTCCACGGGTCATCGATCACTTACACGGTCTGTGACAAAGGCTCAGGAGCAACAACAGCAGAAGCTCCAGGAAATGTTAACAAGGATGGTCACGCTCACTGGGCCAAAAGAAAGCCCGGAGACATCGTCGGAGCAACGTCAAGAGCAAGAAACCGATGCCGAGTTCCTCTGCAGAATGCTCGAGAAAAAAGATAAAGAAGCCGCGGAACAAGCAGCCAATATAAAACAAATGGCGCTATTGTTCCAAGATATGGTGGGTATGATGATCCAGCCGGACCCTCCGGCTGAAGATCCTCCAGTAATAATTGAAGACGATAGAGGGGAGACATCAAACCCTCTTCCGGCCTTTTCAGCTGCAAAGGAGGAAATAATCTCGAAAGCTGCGCTCGATGATTATATAGCTCAACAGATACGAGCTCATCAAGCGAACGAAGCCGCTGGCCAAGTCGTCAGAACTGGGCGACTATATCCAAGCTGGTACGATCAGATTAAGTACCCGCCATGATACACGATTCCTAAGTTTCACGTATACAAGGGGACAGGCAATCCCCATCAACATGTCGCTCAGTTCAGGGCTCTGTGTGGCAACACTGGAGGTGACGATAAGCTACTGCTTCGCCAATTCGTCGGCAGCTTGGCGGAGACGGCATTCAAATGGTATTCAGAGCTTCCCAACGACCCCGTCAAAAATTTTACGGAGATGGAATTGCTATTCACCCAGCGTTTCGCAAGCGCTAGCGAATGCACCCCAATCACGGCATTGATCAATGCCAGGGTGAAGCCGGGAGAAACATGGGTTCAGTATGCAATCCGGTGGCGGAACCTATGGTCGAAATGCGAACAACGCATCGAAGAAGCTCCTGCAATAGGCATGTTCGTGGGTACCCTCGATCTGCAGGCAACCATATCCCAGTTCATGATGTTTTTCAAGCCGACTACCTTCCAGGACTTGATTGACAATCTGGCCCAAATGGACCAAATGGGCCATAGACTGTCTTCCTCGAAAATGTAGCCTCGAAACGAAAAGGGGAAAGGGAAAGCGACCTTCGTCGCCAATGCTTAGCAGTAGCCCAGTGGTCCAAAACCTGCTGATCGCCAAAACGATAGACAGCGATTCTTCAACGAGAAGCTAAAACGCCCTTATTCGTTTCCCCGGGATAAAACGAGAAGACTGTTCGAGCTGGCGGTGCGCAACAGGCTCATCAATCTGCCAGATCCAAGACGTCCACTGCAGCCAGGCGACGCCAACAATCCTAATTACTGCCCCTACCACTGAGCAGTAGACCATCCAATCGAAGATTGCTTCGTCTTCAAAGGCTGGATTGAAGACCAATACCAACAGGGCAAATTTGCGCTGTCTGAGAATTGGAAAGTAAGCCCGCCCCATCCATACACTCCTAAAAAGATAGACACGCCAGGGGCCTCATGCTCTTTCATAGAAGAAGCTCTATGGAAGGTCGCTCTTTCAGCCAAAACAAAACGAATGTTGAAGGATCTCCAAACATTCCCGGCGATTAGGTGGAGAAGCCCGTTGGAACCTGAGATCGTTGAGGGAATGCTTAAACCATGCCCGAAGCCAAGAATTGGTAGCGATGGTCAAAACGCTCAGGCCCAGCCGTTAAAGTCTTCGAAGAAGAAGAAGTCCAAAAGCCTATGAAGCCTGATAACAAGCGCACGGGCCTGGAAAAACATATCGACGCGCTGGAAGAATACAACCAAAAGGCACGAACCCCGGTAACACTCCAAGAATTTCTCAACAATATCCTTGAGAGCGGAAATAACGACAATGACGACGGAGATGGCTCATCAGAAGAATCTGAGGATGATATGGCAAGTTGACACACGATCTCTCACTCGTCACTAAATGTAGAAGAAGCTCACTCGGCGTTAGAAGACAACATAGAGGAGCTGGGGGCAGGATCGGAGCCAAAACCCTTGGAACCGTCTGACGAGATGATTGACATGTTGCTGAACGAAGCCCGTTAAAAGAGCAAGTATGATCAAGAACGCGAAATGGCCATATTCGAAAGGGCCAGGAATCGGCGTCAATTTGAGAAAGTCGCGGTAGGGATGGGTCACAAAACACTCCCACCAGATCAGAGCACATCCGTGGCAAACAAAAGCAGGCTTAAGGCAAGGAAACGGTTCGCTAAAGCCCTGTCAATAGGAAAGAAGCTGCCATCTCCCAAAGGAAATACTCTTGGCAGTATACACCTTAACGAAGCGGATGCACACCCTAACTATTGCATATACCACCATAGGACTGCATACCCTACTGAAGAGTGCATGGCCTTTAAAAGATGGTGGCAAGGACATGTCGCTCACAGGCAACACTTTAAGAGGATGAAGCGTGAAACTTGTCGACAGCGAAAAAGTGCGACAGACGAACGTGGAAGAACTACCGGCAACTGTCAGATGGTTGAATCCAGGGGATCACAAGTTCTCACCTTTGGAAGTGACTCTGACGAAGAAATAGCCCTCGGCCCTCTCTTCAAGGAATCCACCTCCGAGACAGAAGAAAAGAAGACCTGCAAAAATATTCAGCTGCACAGCCATACGTTGCCTGAAAAGAATTTCGGACCCGCAAACAAAGGGACGAACAAGAAAGATAAAGGGAATGAAAAAGTCCCTGAGGATATCGCCCTCGATGATCGAGTCGTCGAAGTGCTTGCAGCCAAGGACCTGCTTAAGAAAAGCATGGTGGATTACAATGTCCTAGCGCATTTGAGAAAGATACCCTCACAATTGAGTATCTTGGATGCCCTCCTCCTATCCAAAGAGGCGCGAGATTCCCTGATCAAGACGTTGCAAGAGCCCAACCAGTTTCAAGCCTTCCTGGCGGAATAAAAGATGAAGGACGAGTTGGAAGAAGTCCACACGATCGATATCACCTTCAGCGATGAAGATCTCCTCCTCGGAACGTGCGAGCACAACCGTCCCTTATATGTTATCGGGTATTGCCATGACATCAAGATAGGGAAGATCCTAATTGACAACGGGTCCTCTGTCAACCTTCTCAATGTGAGGGTGCTAAAGGAAATTTGCATGAGCGTGCAGCACCTAGCTCGAGATAAAATCACCATCTTCGGTTTCGACTCTCAGTCATCACGGACGCTCGGGTCTGTAATTCTCACATTACGCTTTGGGCTACTCATCACTGACATCAAATTTCATGCCATTGACGCCAAGACTTGCTACAACGCTTTGCTCGGCAGGCCTTGGTTACACGAGTACAACATCATCCCTTCTACACAACATCAGTGTATGAAGTATTTCAAAGATGGTCTCGAGTACACTGTGACGGGGGAACTAAACCCATTCTCTGTGAACGAGGTCCGCAAATACAAGGATGCAAAGTATTTCCTACCAGACTTTGAAGATACGGAAAGATGCCATAAACCGGAGAATAAGTAAAAAGATATCACCACTATCCCGGTCTTCGGGAGCGATACCGAGGAGGAAGAAGAGATAGTCTATCCGGGGCCGCCCCAATGCAACAAGCCGAGACCATCTACCCCTATTCTGGTTTTTTGTAGTGACTCTGAAAAAGAAGTCAACGCAGTGTTCCCGGTCCGTCCATCAATGCAAGCCTTCACTGGAAATGATCAGAGTTTGCAGATCGCCATGGTTCCGCGACAGCACTACAGAGAGCTTGATGCGCTTGAGACATATAGTGTGCAAGAGCTACAGACATTCTACGTCCTTTCCAGACGAAAAGATGAAAAGGCGATCCTATTCTATCGATCCACGGAGACTAAAGTCGAAAGAGAAGCCTGGCATAGTGACGATCCTGCGCTCGACAGGCTCCAACCCATTCGTCTGCCTAGGTATTACAACGGGGGATTGAAAAGGTTATTAAGATGCCAAGGTGTACCTTTCAAACAGACTACTCGACAAGCTCAGTTCTACAACAGGATCTGGAACGTCCCCGGCACTCAGCGAAAATTGCCCAACGGAAAAATGGAAACGATCGGGCTAGGATATATCCAGTCCAAGAAACGGAAGCAATTCCAAGACTGCCGTGTCATAAAGGACCTTAATGAAGAAACAGATGCTCTTTTAAAAGACGCTGACGCTGAGCCAGAACGCGGTCCTGTCATAAAAATGCCGAGTCCGCCGTTTGAAGAACAGATGGACAAGCTAATACGGGAAGCGAGTCGAAAGGTTCAGAACGATACAGCCGCGAAATGGCCATTTACGAGAAAGCCAAGATGCAACGCCTCCTTCAGCAGGCTATAGAGGATGACGATGCCCTCCACCGTCAGCCCGCCGTGCATTCCCAAGACAAGAAAAAGGTCTGACGCAGAGGCAAAAACAAGTCAAAGAACGGAAAAAAGGTTCGATGGCGTCAAAACGGATCCAAAAGACCACGCGATCAAGAAAAGGTCAGCCGGAATCCATCTCTAACGAAAAAGATGGGTCGAGCATATTCCTTCCCTCAAGACAAGATAAGGAAGTTATTCGACCTCATCATGAAACATCAGATGATGACACTACCGGAGTCTCGGCACCCTGATCAAGCAAACGAAGGTCATCACCCGGATTATTGCTCCTATCACCGAGCAATAGGACATCCTCTTGAAGACTTCTTCAGCTTCAAAAACTGGGTCGAAGACCAATATCAACTCGGCAAATTCACTTTATCCAATAGTTGGAGGGTAACCCCACCACAAGAACACGTACCAAAAGCAACGTATATAGCGAGAGTAGAACCAGATCAACATCGGTCTTGGAAACGATCCCGTACCTGTCATGTGATAATGTTGTCAGAAGAAGGAGAGCACGATAATACGGATGACTTCTCCTGGTGCTTCGAAAATGAGGATGAAGAGGAATTGATCTCAGAATTTCCACCAGCGCCAAAAGAGTTGGAAGATGGAATACACACCACTGCGGACAACCTAAGGAAAATCAACTTGGGTACGGCAAACGATTCGCGACCAACGTTCGTCAGTGAACTACTATCTGAAGAAAAAGTGGCTACGCTAAAAGACGTCTTCATGCAGTATAAAGACTGCTTCGCATGGAACTACTCCGAGATGCCGGGACTAGATCCAGAGATTGATGTGCACAAATTGGCGATATCTCCGGACGTCAAGCCAGTCAAACAGGAACCGAGAAGAAGGCTGCTCGAACTTGAGATAAGCATCAATGCCGAGGTCAAGAAACTAATCGACTTCGGCTTCATCCAAGAAGTTCAGTACCCTGA
This sequence comes from Agapanthus africanus, assembly GCA_030015575.1. Lineage (NCBI taxonomy): Eukaryota > Viridiplantae > Streptophyta > Magnoliopsida > Asparagales > Amaryllidaceae > Agapanthus > Agapanthus africanus. The sequence continues at coordinate 895,629,054 of CM057339.1, read as the reverse complement.
CTGGATCACCAACATTGTCCCGGTAATGAAGAAAAATGGGACGGTGGGCATCTGCGTGGATTTTCGGGACCTCAACAAAGCATGTCCGAAAAATGACTTTCCCGTACCGGTCACCGAGATGATGATAGACAACACGTCCATTCACGAAGTCTTCTCCTTCATGGACGGCTCGTCAGGGTACAATCAATTAAAGATGCATCCCGAAAACCAGAAGCATACCGCTTTCCGAACCCCTCTGGGCATATTCTGCTACAAAATGATGCCTTTCGGTCTAAAGAACGCCGGCGCTACCTATCAAAGGGCCATGATGAAGATCTTCGATGACCTCATACATAAAATCGTCGAATGCTATATCGACGACCTCGTGGTGAAAAGTAAATCGCACGGGCAGCAGTGGGAGCATCTGGAGACAGTGTTCCAGCGCCTTCGGAAATACAACCTGAAGATGAACCCACTCAAATGCGCGTTCGGAGTTTCCTCGGGAAAATCCCTAGGATTCATCGTACGACACCGGGGCATCGAAATAGACCCATCAAAGATCAAGGCGATCGTGGAAATGCCTCCGCCAAGAACTCTCAAGCAACTGCGATCTCTACAGGGAAAGCTCGCGTATATCCGGCGGTTCATGGCCAATCTCTCCGGAAAATGCCATCCCTACAGCCACCTGATGAAGAAGGGGACCCCTTTCATCTGGGATCGCAAATGCCAAAGCACACTGGACGAAATCAAGCAATACCTGCAGAATCTGCCAGTACTGACCGCTCCGGTCAAGGGAAAGCCCCTCATCCTGTACACAACCACCCTTAAAGGTTCTTTAAACGCGTTATGGGCACAGAAGAACGACCAAGGGAAAGAGAGAGCCCTTTACTATTTGAGTCGAGTTCTCTTGGGGGCAGAAAACAATTACTCTCCTATCGAAAAACACTGCCTGACGTTAATCTTCGCGATAACGAAACTTCGGCATTACGCTTTGGCGCATGAGATCCATCTCATATCAAAAGTGGATCCTCTTAAATATTTGATGTCGAGAGCCATACTAACGGGACGGCTCACTAAATGGGCCCTACTCTTAATGGAATTCTCGATAACATGCCGACCTCTCAAGACAGTGAAAGGCCAGGCCATCGCCGACTTCCTCGGTAAGCATCCGATACCTGCCGATTCACCCCTAAATTGTGAATTGCCGGACGAGCACGCGTTTGACACGATCGACAGGGACAAAGAAGGGGATGATACCCCATGGGAACTCTACTTCGATGGGGCATCTTCTCTGAAGAAGCGAAAGCACAGCTCCCCCGTGATCAAATCCGGAGTAGGCCTTATCTTTGTGACTCCGCAAGGAGGGATAATGGGCTTTGCCTTTTCCCTAACGGAGCCGAGGACAAACAATGAAGCGGAATATGAGGCCTTGATAGCATGTCTTGAGATCGCTGTCGGCATGGAAATAGAAAACCTCCTCATATACGGAGACTCCCACCTGGTCGTTAGTCAAGTAAACGGCGACTATCAAACGTGCAAACCAGAGTTGGTAAAGTACAGCGAGAGAGTGCAACAATTGCTGACTCAAATCCCTTCCTACGTCCTAGAAAGCATATCGCGTACGGAAAATAGCAAGGTGGATGTATTAGACAAACTCGCTAAAGAACTGGCCGACGAAAACCTCGATGACGTGAGGATCGTTGTACAAAGCCGTCGGGTCCTTACACCAGCGGAAATATCTCCGGAGTCGTCTGAAGAAAATGAAGTGACAGGGGAAACAACCCTGCTAGCCCTGCAAATTGAAGACCAGGAAAAGGCTAAGGATTGGAGAGAAGTCTTTATAGATTACTTCAAATCCCGTCGAACACCTGAAGATGCATCATCAAGACATCAGCTCATGAAACGAGCTCTGTCTTTCGCCTTCATCAATGATACTCTATATAAGAGATCGTTCGACTCTCTATGGCTGAGATGCCTGGGACCAGAAGAAGCAAAGAGAGTCATACAAGACACTCATGACGGACTCTGCGGTTCACATCAAGCCGGGCCGAAGATGAAGCTGAAGATCAAAAGGATGGGCTACTATTGCCTCACGATGATCCAAGACTGTCTCGAATATGCAAAACAGTGCCGCTCGTGCCAAATTCATGGGGACTTCATCCACCAGCATCCAAACCTGCTACACCCAACGGTGGCTAGCTGGCCTTTCGAAATATGAGGAACCGACATAATTGGGCCCATCGAACCAGCGTCATCCAGAGGACATCGGTTCATATTGGCAACAACCGATTACTTCTCTAAGTGGACAGAAGCAGTGCCGCTAAGGGAAGTTAAAACGGAGAACATCCTCCATTTCTTCAAGACACACGTCATCTTCGGCTACCCTCTCTACGAGTGGCGGTTCATTACGAGCTAACAGACAAAGAGAATGCTTATCTTCGGCTTGAGGAGATTGACGCCCTCGATGAAACTCGTCTCATGGCACAACAAAATTTGGAGGCTTACAAAGTAAGGATGACGCGCTCATATGAAAGCTTGACTAAGCCGAGGACATTCCGCCAAGGCGAACGCGTACTAGTTATTAAAAGATCTATGATCCCCAATCGTGCCAAACGAGGGAAATTCGAGCCGAACTACGAGGGTCCGTACATCATAGACAAAGTCTACCTAGGTGGGGGCTTACTTGCTCATGGATATGTATGGCGAAAGACCCTTCAGGCCAATAAACGGCCGGTTCCTGAAAAAATACTACGCCTGACGAGTTACGTCCTAGGTCAATGATAGATGACGACGCCTATGTTCGCTCACTATCTTCCCAAGCCCTAACTCTATAAGTAGTATCCAGCAAAATTGTTGTCTCCAAAACGGCAACAACGGACCGAAACGTCCCTAAAACTAACAATGGGCCGTAATGTTCTAAAACTAGTTGTGGACCGTAATGTCCTAAAACTAGCGACGGACCGAAACGTCCTTAAACTACTACAAACCGTAGCATCCTACGGCTGACCCAAAAAAAAGGTACGTCCACAAGTAAAATGGGAACGGATGAAAACCCGAAAGGGCTCCGTGAGTAAAAACACCAAGGCTACCGGCGATGTTTGTGAAAACCCAAAAGGGCGCAGACTCATAAAAAAAAGATACGTCCACAAGCAAAATGGGCACGGATGAAAACCCGAAAGGGCTCCGTGAGTAAAAACAGCAGGGATACCGGCGAGTTTGTGAAAACCCGAGAGGGCGCAAGCTCGTAAAAAAATTCGTGCACACTTGCGAGGTCCTCTCGACCTTGTAAGGAGAAAACACCTGCGTGAGATCCTTACGACTCACAAGGGAGCAACACAAGGAGAAATTACACTTACGAGATCCTCACGACTCGTAAGGAGAAACCTCTTATGAGACCCTCAAGGCTCATAAGATTCAAAAGCCTTAAGCTACAGGGATCTGAACCTGTTCTTAAGCCATCACATTTCTCAGACTGCCCTACAAACGGTTCAATGTTGACCCTTGTATACAATCCACGGGCATAAATAAACGTTTCCCCCACCTAGTTCCACCAATGGCGCAAAATTTTCTCATGTGGTGAATGACACTTGTAAGTCCTCTCGACTTATAAGGAGAAAACACTCTTGTAAATTCCTTACGACTTATAAGAGAACACACACTTAGGAATCCCCACGATTCTTAAGGAGAAAACACACTTACGAGATCCTCACGACTTGTAGGGAGAAACACCTTTATGAGACCTTTATGTCTCATGAAGTCAAAAGCCTTAGTCGACAGGATTCTAACCCTGTTTGCTAAGGCATCTTTGTTTAAATCGACAAAGGAAAATGATGATTCGCTCTTGGCAATATCCCAGTTGTAGCGATACTGATGCTTAAATCAGTATCAAAATCCAAGTCCTTTCACGGTAAATGATGATTCACTCCTGGCAATAGTCCAGTTACAGTGATGCTGATGCTAAGATTGGTATCAGATCTTGAGTTCCATACTCGCAAAAAAAAATGCATATGAAATAGCCGAAATGATAGGGAAAATTGCAATAAAATCAGCAAGTAAAAGATATGCATATAAAAATAAACGAAATGTTTGGGCAACTCGCAATAAAAAGCAGCGAGTAAAGAAAATGAAAAATAGCCGAAATGATTGGGCAATCGCGACTTTCGCGATATAGAAAGCTGAAATAATAGAGTATCGCGGAAAGAAAAAAATGAAAGAATGAAACTTTTGCCCTGTAGGTAAGTCCATACTGACCCCTGTATACAATCCATGGGCATAAACAAAAGGAAACCACATGTCCCAACAAACTCTGTCAAAAGGAAAGTCAGATCTCGACAGCAACATCTGTATCCCAGAAAACCAACAATGGCGTTCCTCCTCATGCTAGCAGGGCACGGACGTGACACCACCAATCGGAGCCATAGCAAAGTCCCCAGTTCCAAGACTTTATAGTTCACAGACAACCTAGAGTCAGCCCCGACACCGCAGAAAGCCAAGCAAGTCAACCCGACACCGCAGAAAGCGGGGTATGTCAGCAAATGACCCCGTCGCGGATACATGTCAAACCCTGACCTCCCCGTCGTAAAGCAACGCTTCAACTTGGATACATGTCAAACCCTGACCTCCCTGTCGTAAAGCAATACATCGACTCGGATACATGTCAAACCCTAACCTCCCTGCCGTAAAGCAATACTTCGACTCGGATACATGTCAAACCCTGACCTCCCCGTCGTAAAGCAATGATTCGACTCGGATACATGTCAACCCCCGACCTCCCCGTCGTAAAGCAACACTTCGACTCAGATACATGTTAACCCCCGACCTCCCCGTCGTAAAGCAACGCTTCAACTCGGATATATGTCAACCCCTGACCTCCCTGTCGTAAGGTAATGCTTCGACTCGGATACATGTCAACCCCCGACCTCCCTGTCGTAAAGCAATGCTTCGACTCGGATACATGTCAAACCCTGACCTCCCTATCGTAAAACAATGCTTCGACTCGGATGCATGTCAACCCCTGACCTCCCCGTCGTAAAGGAATGCTTCGACTCGGATACATGTCAAACCCTGACCTCCCTGTCGTAAAGTAATGCTTTGACTTGGATACATGTCAAACCCTGACCTCCCTGGCGTAAAGCAATGCTTCGACTCAGATACATGTCAAACCCTGACCTCCCAGTCGTAAAGCAATGCTTCGACTCGGATACATGTCAAACCCTGACCTCCCTGTCGTAAAGCAGCGCTTCGACTCGGATACATGTCAAACCCTGACCTCCCTGTCGTAAAGCAATGCTTCGACTCGGATACATGTCAAACACTGACCTACCCGTCGTAAAGCAACGCTTCGACTCAGATACATGTCAAACCTTGACCTCCCCGTCGTAAAGCAATGCTTCGACTCGGATACATGTTGTCACGCCCCGCTTCCCAAAATACGGAAAACAAGGGATGACTAGGCCAGCCATGCTCCTACGGTCAAGGAATAATCCCGCCGTAGTCACACTTTGGCTTCTAGCATTACATGGTAATCAGTAAACAAAACACAGAAGTAAAGGAAATACATCACTAAAATATTACATCAAAGTTCATTGTCCACAGTTTACAAATAAATAAGAAAAGAACTAATAACCAAGTTCGAATACAAGGTCTCTTTTAGGAAAAGCAGTAAAAGATGAAAGAGATACTCCACACTAAATCTCCGCTAGCTCAAAGGGTAAGTCCGACTCCTGCGCTGGTTCTTCCTTGAGGTCTGAGCATGCATACTCAGGTCGTCAGAGCGACGTAATAGCAATATTATAATAATGACATGAAACAGGCAAATAAGGTAATAACAGTGGAAGTAAAATGCAGATAATCACTATGTTACTAAATGATGCAAAGTATGATCTGTGTCCCTATCAGTCTCTAAGTCATGTTTGAAATCGAGTTGTGGAAAGGATGATCATGTTTAACGAGGGTCTCGTACATACCCGAGACAACGGCCCATACGCCCGGGACATAACCCTGTCAGCCGGATCGCTAGATCCTACCTAATATATATAAGAGTCGTTGTTCGAATGATCATCCTCTAAATCACGGTCCTCGCTAAATACGATGCTCTTTCCACTTCGATTTCCCCTTTTCCCCCAGGTTTACACTATTGATGATTATGATTTAGTCGTGTACAAGTATGCACCAATAACACGGTTTTGTCACTGTTCACTGTATTAATCTATGTCACGAATCATTCACTTTTCCATTGGCGTACTTGACACTCCTAAACCAATATCATTCACGCACGATAATACATTGTACACTGAATAATAACGCGCACTATCACAATGTGTATGGCAGTTGGGTAAGTTATGTACATTTATGCAGTTGACAAGTCATGTGTAATATGAATTATTATGCACTTCATGAGCTTACAAAAATTCCAGTAAATCATATGTTCAGAATTCAGTGAAACGATACAAATAAGGTAACAAGTACACTCTGTCGGAAGTTCAGAAAAATTTGTTTCAGTGCAATCGGATTTCGGGTTTGCAAGTTACAGCCGTTTCATTTTAAGTGTTCGCTGCAGGAAATTCCGTTTCTGAACTGAACGTCCATTTCGCGACACAATTTTCACCCATATGGGATTAGAATTTAGCGACGCTAAAGTTGAATGAAATTTAGGGTTTTCAATAGGGTTTCCAACGCACTATACGGATTCTCAATCGCGCATCTACGTCAGAAGTTATGCACTGTTCAACGATAGGGTATCAGTTCTGTTTCTGTTTGCTATACGTCCTGTTCTTTTAAATTGCAGTTTAAATAGTAAACAATGATAAAAAGGGGTGAAATCACTTGAGTTATTTAGCTAACAGTTTAATAATCAATAAAGTATAGGGTTCCGCAACATACAAGTTCAGGCAGCAAAGTAGTAAGCATTACGAGATAGAAATCAATAGCCAGAGCTGCTCTGGACTGCAGTTCAGAGCCGCTCTCCGAACCAGTTATCGTCATATTTTCAGTACAGAAACAATTAAAAACTTTTATAGGGTTCCATCTCGTCGAGTCGGCTTCAATTTGAGCCCTCAAACGCATCATTTCAATGTGTACACAATTAATTATGATTTTAATAAGTTTCAGACGCGGGAAATATTCAGTTTTAACGGGTGTAATTGGGGGTGATCGTTCAAGCAAGTAACGATTAAATTTTCCAGTAAAATTTCACCACAATGTTCATTGTCACACGGGCCAGCATATATAATCAAGTTCCGTCAGTTTAATGGAAGGTTTTCGTTCATGTTTTGCATCAAGCACTTGTGTCATATAAAGTTTCCGCGAATTATAAACACGGAAGTTAATAGTATTTTGAATTGTAACGGAAATATCTAGCATGTAGCAAGTAGGGTACTTGCCTGGAGACGCTTTGGTGACGCACGGCAGCAGCAACGGCACGAACGCGTGACGAACGGTACGGTTTGGGTTCACGGCCTTGGCTCGCGTTTCGGGTTCGTCGTCGGAGTTGCCCAGGGATGGCTCGCAATCATTGGAAGCGGAGTGTGGTGCTGTGGATCTCCTGGGGCGTGCTGGGGTCGGCGGTGGTCGCTCCGGCGATGGGCACAGCGGGGGTCGTGTGTAGGGTTCGGAGCTTGGTGGTTTTGGAGAGAGAGAGGGAGCAGTGGGGGCTCGGGTTGGTAGGAGATGGTGATGCAGAGGATGTAGAGGGTCGACGAGGTGGTGGGGACTCGTCGGCGTCGGGGTGCAGGTGGTGGCCGAGGTGGTACAGTGATGGTTAGGGTTGGAAAATGGAGCTCGGTTGATGGAGGAGGAGGGCTGTGCAGGCGAGGCGGGGGTTCGAGTTCTGAGGATAAGAGCGGGGGAGGGAAGACGAGATGGTTTAGTCGTCGTCGTCGTCGGGTGAGGGCTCGAAGCTTGGAGTTTGGTGAACGTGGAGTGAGGAAGACGAGAGAACAAGGGTGATGAGGGAGGGAGTTGGAGAGACGAGGAGGGGTTGAGGAGCTCGAGGGGCGCACGATCGTGGGCGACGAGCGTGGGAACGTGGGCGACGACGCGGGCGTTGGCGACGTGGGGGGGTACACCGAGAAAGGAGCGGGAAAAATTTAGAACGAGGGGGAAGAAGGAATGGGTTAGAGCGGGTCGGGCCGGGTTAGGCGCGTGAGGGAAACGGGTGTTGGGCTGGGCCGAAGGTTAAATTGTTTAATTTATATTTAGTTTTAGTTTTCTCGGGCTGGGGTTTGCTGAGTTGGTGTTTGGGGAAAAATTTAGATTAATTTAATTATTTGTTTAGGGCTTTAGGGAAAAGGGCTGGGCTGAGGAAATGGGATTTATATTGTTATTTGTTTAATTTATTTTGTAGGGGAAAGAAATGGAAGTGGGACGACTTATATGATTCTAAGATTAAATCGTTTATTCGGTTTTTATTTTTGTTTTGGAAGGTTTAAATACTAAAACCTAAGCGACTAATTTCACACAAAAAGATAATACGGGAAAAAATGGGATAACATTCGGGGACTTGGGAAATATAGGAAAAATTCATAGATGGGAACGGGGATTTACACATGTCAAACCCTGACCTCCCTGTCGTAAAGCAACGCTTCGACTCGGATACATGTACTCAGATACATGTCAAACTCTGACCTCCCTATCGTAAAACAATGCTTCAACTCGGATACATGTCATACCCTGGCCTCCCAGTCGTAAAGCAATGCTTCGACTCGGATACATGTCAAACCCCTTCGACTCGGATACATGTCAGACCCTGACCTCCCTGCCGTAAAGCAACGCTTCGACTCGGATATATGTCAGACCCTGACCTCCCCATCGTAAAGCAACGCTCCGACTCGGATACATGTCACACCCTGACCTCCCTGTCGTAAAGCAACGCTTCGACTCGGATACATGTCAAACCCTGACCTCCCCGTCATAAAGCAACGCTTCGACTCGGATACATGTCAAACCCTGACCTCCCTGCCGTAAAGCAATGCTTCGACTCGGATACATGTCAAACCCTGACCTCCCCATCGTAAAGCAACGCTTCGACTCGGATACATGTCAACCCCTGACCTCCCTGTCGTAAAGCAATACTTCGACTCGGATACATATCAACCCATGACCTCCCTGTCATAAAGTATCGCTTCGACTCGGATACATGTCAAACCCTGACTCCCTGTCGTAAAGCAGCGCTTCGACTCGGATACATGTCAAACCCTGACTCCCTGTCGTAAAGCAATGCTTCAACTCGGAAACATGTCAACCCCTGACCTCCCTGTCGTAAAGCAACGCTTCGACTCGGATACACGTCAAACCCTGACCTTCCCTGTCGTAAAGCAATGCTTTGACTCGGAAATATGTCAACCCCTAACCCCCCCCCCCCGCCGGAGCAATGCTTCGTCTCGGAAATACATCAATCCATGATCTCCCTGTCGTAAAGCAATGTTTCGACTCGGAAATAAGTCAACACACGAACCTATAAAAAGAAAGTTCTCTTGTGAGATTCTTACGACTCTCACAAGAAAAGGCACTTAGGAGTCCTCACGACCCCTAAGTAGAAATTGCACCTACGAGATCCTCTCTACTCGTAGGGAGAAAAGTCTTTATGGGACCTCCACGGCTCATAAAGTTGAAAAGTCTTAGGTGACAGATCTGAACCTGTTTCCGAAACCATCGCTGCCCTGCAAGAAAACCAAAATAAACTACATATGGACCACATCCACCAAAGCTACATGCAGGAATGAGATAAAAAATATATATATCTTTTATTCATGAATTCAAAATAAATACCAGATACATCTCATAGGAGAATCAAAATGAATACAAAATGTTTTTATTCATAAGTGGATAAAAAAATGATAATGAAGAAAATACAATGAAGAAAAAAGTCTTTAAACCGGCAGGTAACACAATAAGCTCCTCAATTCATCGCTCTTCCGCTGGGCCTCGGCTTCAAGTTTGGTTATTGCCACAAGACGGGTCTCCGCTTGAGACTGTTGGGTCTGATTGAACCGGCTCTCGAGCTCCCTTTCAGTTGCTTTATGAGCTTCAACCATCTTACGGGAAAAATAACGGCTTTATCAAAAGCTACCACCTCCGTGATAGCTTCTTGAACTACCCGCCAAAGTTCGTACGCACGAGTGGTCTTAGCGATTGGTCGCGCACCATTCGATCCATCTTCGCAAAACTTGATTTCACGACGTCGGAGGAAAGGTGGATGCATTCAAGGCCGTGCAGGCAGACTTCCACTCGGCAACAATACTCAACCCAAAACACGCGCAAATCATGTGCTATGTAAGGCAATGAGGAGAGTCCTTGGTATACACCCCATTAAGCATGCATTTGCAACTATAGGCTTGCTTAAATAGAAATGGCATCCAAAACGTGCTGATTTGCGGGCAACACGACAATAGCACTCACACTTAAAGAAAATTCCTAGGGAAAAAGTATAAATCTCATGTATACAGGAGGGATGCACGTACGAATATATGACGAATAGAAAAATTCAACAGAAGAACATTCAACAGTCAATGATATGAGAAATACATTGATTTAAATATACTACTCTACAGGGAAAAGGTCACCAAATATGGAATCGGAGATACAAGGGTTAACAAAACAAAATACAAAGTTCTCTAATTCCCTCTCTGCCTTCTCCAACACGTCGAAGCGACGGTTTTCCCGAAGATTCGCTCCCCACCGGTTAGCACCGTGCTCATCGACTAAAGCGAGCATGATGGCCCGCCAATCTCTTATTTGACTAAGTAAATGAATCGAGTGATCCTTCAGAAGCTGGGTAATTAAGCATGCCTCGTGAAAACACTCGATTTTTTCGTCCGCCGCATCGAGAATCGCTGGGGTCATCTCTGTCGGATGAAGAGGAATGTCGGCAAGCACGGATAAAAGGATCATCCGGAGCCAAATGGAACCCATAGGAAGAGGAGAACCCCTACGAGTTTGGAGTTCGTACATCACTGTGTCACATTCGGCGTCGGTGAGATGGGGATCCACTAGCTGCGCAGCAAAGCAATGAATCATCTTCTCGACGGGCACTTCCCATGGTTGCCGACGAGCATGAGGGCGGTTGCAAACCATAACCTTTGGTCTGTCTCTCAAAATGATCACCCTAAGGCTTAAATGGGGTTCTCTTTGAATAGAGGAAGAAAAGGCACGGCTTCAGGTTATAAAGAGAAGCATTCAATGTTGTGCACAGAAAATATTGCGCATGGTGGAACTATTCCCAAGGCCTAGAAAAAGGGAAAGCATAGGAAATAAAAGAGGTGACTCATTGGAATCAGAATAAGGAGATGAAACGACCTCATCAGCTGAGTCTCATGGGCATGGCACTTGAGCACCCGCGTTGATCCATTTTGAAAATTAAAACAGCACCGCACATGCATAAAACGTGAGCAGGCGCTCATGTAGGATTGAAATCCCCAGCAGCGCCTCATGCGCAAAATACGTGAACACCAACAACAGTATGACAAAACTTCATACAGAACACATGTAAACGTAAAAGAAGGGGAAAAGGAAAGATTTGTCATTCATACTCCGAGATTTCATACAAAAATAAAAAAAATGTTTACAACAGTAAAACATTAAATCCAGGACACGAATTAAGAAATTCGGAAGTAAGGCCGTCTAAAATACTTCTGGCCTCTCTGACCATTCTCGTGTGCATTCTCTCGCGAATGCAAGCGTCAAGATCCTCACTAATGTCCTCCGCTCTATGATAAGCAGCGATTATCGTCGTCTGTTGGAAAATTTGATGCAAGATATCAACAAGATTATCTCGCCGTTTCTTCGAGATCAGGCCCATCATATATACCGAGTGCACCTTATCTTCAGCATCGTCCAGAGCCTTAAGCGGCATGGCTTCGTAAAAACCAGGAAGTGCGTTCCAAATTGCTCTCACGACGAGCTTCAAAAGAGCAGAGCGACGAGGAAGTAGTCGACCGTTGTATTCATTAAAACGACTTATAATCTCGGCACATTGAGCATTTATGAACTCTTGGTTTTGACAACGGCCTATCCGCGAATGTCTCCATAAGAAATAATTTCGTCAAGATCGTACAGATGAGCGGCCATAGTGTCTGGAAGGAAAATCAGTGAGAGTTTAGTGGTCAGGCTGATCAAGAAAATACTTATTGAAACAGACACGGGAATTTAAACAACTCTTGATATCCTCATGGAGAAAACAAGTTCTGTTAAGTTACCAACAAATTCAAATTTGTGCGAATAAGGGTAAAACCCTATGAAAAGATTTTCAAGAACACCGGGGAATAAAACTCCCAAAGAGTCCTCCTGATCTTTCAGAGCTAAGCTCTTCGCTTTAGAAATTAAATTCCTTTTATATGATGGAATTAGATTCCAAAAACTCACAAAAAACATATATGAGAAATAAAATCCCATGAATCCTCAAAAATAGAGGTGAATGTTCGAGATATGGAAGTTTACTGCTCAAAGATCACACCTTTGGATCTCTAAGAGATGGGTTTCAGAGGAGAGCAAAGCTCTCATAATGGATTTAAAATCCAGAAATTTTTTGTTCAAAAAGGAAAGTTTTCTGATGTACAGAAGCTTTACCTAAAAAGGGTTTCTTTTGACAGAGTTTGACTCTGGAATTACAAAGACAGAGAACTAAGCTCTGAGGAAGAGAATTAAATTCTCAAAGAAAACGAAGAAGGAAGAAGATGAAGGAAACAGTGGTTGCGTAAGAAACTAAACCCTTGCATTTATAAGACGTGACAGGGACGGTTCATCTCCCCGTTTCCCTAGGCAATCCAACGGCTATAAAGGTGACAGCGTTGCACCCACGTGCAAACCACGTGAGAACAACGCTGTGGAGGCATTTGTTCCCTTACGGAAAATAAAGAAATAAATAAAGCAACGGGAAAAGGTCCCCAAGTGAAGCATCACGTGCCCACACGTGATAGGCGCTACGCTTGACAAAACTAAGCCAAAATTGGGCCTCACGTGCAGACACGTGACCGCTATAGACAAAGTATATAGGCGTCTGAATAAAGTAAACAATTGGACAAAAAAACACTCACGTGATAGCACGTGACACCTTTTTGTAGGCTTAATTTGGTGGGGTCACGTGCTACACGTGATAGACTCCTATGCCTTCTGAACCGATAGAAGTAAATTCTAATTAAAAGGGACCAAAAGCCTTATTTCGAGAATATTTCCTTGGATCTTTCTAAACAAGAAAGATTACGCTCTGTAAAATAGAGCGCTGTTGGATTAAAGATCCAATGGTGATTAAAAATCACCAATCTACAGAAAAATTATGTGCAAGGAAATATCTTTCTAAACTTGTTAAGAACAACAAAAGAAATATCTTCTGTAAAACAGAAGTCCTTAGATTAAAAATCGAACGGTAAATAAAATTCACCGAGTAATCTAAAAGATCATGTTGGTTGATTAGAAAATCAATCAAAATCTCTCAATGAGAGATTTTCTGAACAAATTGATTCCCTTCTTTCTCCTATAAATAAGAGCAAAGAAACACAGAGAAAAAAAGGAAGGAAGAGAGAGAGAAACCCCCTCGTAAGCTTAGAGAATTTAATTCTTCAGAGAGAAGAAGGCCTCTTAAAAGAGAAAAAGAAACTCTAGGTAAGAGGAGGAACGAAACACAGAGAATATCTCATCTTCTTTTCACTTCAATAAGAATTTAACTCTTCTAAAAAGAACTTAGTTCTTCCTTTGGTTGAGATTTTCAGAAGCAGATCTCCTCACAAGTTGAGAATTTAATTCTCATCAGGGAGACCCTGCCATGCAGATCCAAAACCTAGGGGAAGGTCCAAGTTCAGAGAATTTAATTCTCCAAAAAAGTATATAGGAATTTAATTCCTCTGATAAAACAAAGGTTTAACCCTTCATATAGAACTTAGTTCTTCCTTATGATGAAAGATCTGCAGAAGCAGATCTCCTCACAAGTTGAGAATTTAATTCTCATCGAGGAGATTCTGCCATACAGATCCCAAAGCTAAGAGAAAAAATCAAGTCTTAAGAATTTAGTTCTTACAAAACAGTGGGCTTGAAAGTCTCAAAACTCAAGATCTCCATGCACGTAAAAAGATTAGTACCCAACATGATAATAACCGATCACGTGCTCCCACGTGAGCACCCATGATGAATGAAAGAGAACAACTAAGATCAGGTCATGTGATCCCACGTGACCCCACTAAAAGTGCTTAGCACTTCCAAATGAGAAAGGGTATAAACCCCAGAATCAGTTATCACTTTTGTGATGCTTCAAGTGATCCCACGTAAAGTGCTTAGCACTTATACCGAAAAAGGAATGAGCCCAAATGCAGCGCTTACATTTGGATAATACCTCACGTGTCCGCACATGACCATTTAATGAAACCATTGCTTAACACTCGTATGGAGAGAAATATATCCAAAAGCAGCGCTCATATCTTGAAGGCGCCTCACGTGTCCATATGTGAGCACCGCAGGGAGCTAAGTGTTTAACACTTCATATGAAAGTACACAAGTAAAACAAAAAGGAAGAGGGGTGTCAGAACCCAAATGAATGCTCAGCATTGTTGAACGAAAAATGGACTGAGCCCAAACAAATGTTCAACATTTTATTCAAAACTGAGTGGACTGAGCCTAAGTTGGCCTCAAGTCCTTAATTCAGATCAACCAAGCCCATGTGCTCACAATCTTTTTTTTAATTGGTCTTAGTCCCAAACCTGACTATAGATCTTCCAATCAACATTGGTTCAAGGGTACATCTCTTCATACCTCTGATACATGTCGTTGTAATTCTTCAACGTCTTCAGAGAGATGGAGGGTCCCAATAACCAATAATTTTTGGCGCATCCCCAAACGGTTAAACCAAAAACATATAGACTATGACGTCTCTAAACCTCACAGACTAGGACGTCTTTAAACCGGACTATGATGTCTCTGAACCCGATGGACCGCAATGTCCTAAAACTAACAATGGACCGCAACGTCCTTAAACTAAAACGATAGAGTTAAAATACTCTTTCGTTGGATGTAAATGATCCTCAAATCATGTTGAGTAGATCTTAGTTTGAGATTAGACTAACATATTCTCAACAAACGTTTAAGTTGATCTTAATCTAAAACAAGATTAACGATTCTTAAACCAACCCAAACCCAAATCTAAGAAAATACGGATTTGGACTAATCCACGCCCTACGGGCGACAACATATATTAGTCTCTGTGTACAATCCACGGGCAACCAAAAATAAAACAAACACATGTTTCCCCCAATCAGAGCAAAGCTCTGTTGGAAATTCAAAATTCAAATTTTGAAGCAACGCTTCAAATCCCGGGCGCACCGCGCCACGTGTCAGGCGCTGATACGTCAGCGCAGCGCCCAAGAAGGCACGCCCAATCAGAGCAAAACTCTATTAAAAAACACAAGGAAGCAATGCTTCAGTTGCGCAAGCACTGCGCTGCGCGACACGTGTCAGCGCAGATGCGCTAGCGCAGTTGCGCTGCGCGACACGTGTCATGCGCTGGGGCATTTGCGCCAAACAGAATTAAGATTTTAAAGAAATCTTTCTGTTCTTGTTAAAACAAGAAGATTTTCTTCTGTAAAACAGAGGCCCTTGGATCAAAGATCCAACGGTGGGGAAAATTCCCCAAATCGCTCAGAGAAAGATCTCTTTACCAAATTTAACTAATTTATGGGTATTATAAAAAGGACTCTAGACCTCAATTCAAAATCATCAACATTTTGTGAGAAATCAAAAATTTCAAATAGAGAGAACTCTGAAGAAATCTCAAGAAGAAAAAAGGTAAAAAAAACCCTTTAAAATAGAAGAATTTCTTCTAATAGATCATTGATCTAAGAAAAAGATCAATGATCTTCAATAAAAAACAAATAAAAATAATGCTTTGCACTATTTTATGAACCTCTGGTTCCTGAAATAAGAAAAAGCTTGTTTTTCTTTGATCTAAATTAGATCAGGAAATCAAATAGTGCTTTGCACTTCCTTTATGAACCATTGGTTCTTGAATCTAAAAGATTCTCAAATTAATAGTGCTCTGCACTTGCAAATCTGCACTGTTGCGCTCTTGGGTTAGCGCAAGCCACCAGAGAACGCCACGTGTCAGTATCTGAACCACTTGCGCTATGCGCTTTAAGATAGAGGTTTGCTCTCTGTAATTGGCGCAACTCACCAGAGCGCGCCACGTGTCAGCAGCGCAAGCGTAGCGCACCAGCGCAGCGCACTGCGCTTGCATGACACGTGTCATCACCACAAGCGCTTGCGCTCTTTGATTGGCGCAAAGCGCCTGAAAAATGCAATGCATTTCTTTTGTTAAAGGGCCAGGCCCAAGTCAAAAAGACCTAGCAGGCCAAAATAAATTGCAAAGCAATAAAAAGGGCAGAGCCCAAGTAAAATTGATGCTCTGCGTCATTTATAAATGAGCAGAGCCCAAAATAAATTGATGCTCCGCATCCTTTATGGGCAGAGCCCAACCAAAAATAGAAAATAATGTAATGCATTATTTAAAAATGGGCCAAGCCCTACTCCAGGTCAAAAACAAATAAAAGTGTCGAACATTTTTCAATTGGACTTAGCCCAATCGTGGCCGTAAGTCCTCAAACTAAATTGACTGAGCACAGCTGCTCTCTTAAATTAATTTACATCCGGTTCGAGAGTATATCTCCGAACACCTCTGACACCTATCGTTGTAATCCTTCAACGACGTCAGAGAGGTGACGGGTCCCGACGACCACACATCAACATGGACTGCGGGGTCCTTAAACTCGTGGACCGAAACGTCCTTAAACTAATATCGGACCGAAACGTCCTTAAACTAATATCGGACCGAAACGTCCTTAAACTAATGATGGACCGAAACGTCCTTAAACTGGCAATGGACCACCACGTCCCTAAACTGGAACATGGACCACTACGTCCCTAAACTGGAACAATAGAGCCTCCAAATGCTCTTTTGCCGGATCTAAATGATCCCGTTTAAGTTGATCTTAGCCCCAACACGGCTAATGTATCCTTAAACATTCAAATGGACTATAAAACTCCAAATCAACTTTGGTTCAAGGGTACATCTCTGAACTCCTCTGACACCTATCGTTGTAATCCTTCAACGACGTCAGAGAGGTGATGAGTCCTGACGGCCATATATTAAATGGATCACCACGTTAAGTTGATCTTAGTCTCAAATATGACTAACGTATCCTTAACGAACGTTTAAGTTGATCTTAGCCTCGACACGGCTAACGTATCCTTAAACCAACACACCAAACCCAAATCTAAGAAAATACGGATTTGGACTAATCCACGTCCTACGGGCGACGGCATTACTCAGTCTCCGTATACAATCCACGGGCAACCACAAACAAAACAAACACCCACGACACGAAGTGAAATTCTGGAGAAGGAGAAAGTCGTTACCGCGATGCGGTAGCGTAATTAACTGCAGGGGCTTGCGCCTGCAGGGAAGAGCGTCCCCACAATCAAAAACCTCTCAAGCGAGGGGGAATCTGACGAAGTTTGCTGCATCGGCCGCATCCGTCCAAACCTCCGATACACGGTGCCATAAATCAACTTGGCATCTTCGGAGAGGTGGACGGATAAAACCAAATAGTATCTGCCCCGAATCTCAGGCAAGACGTCCTAATGTCTCGACCGCCATTCGGAGGGGAACAACACACAAGACACGAAGTGACCATATGGAGAAGGAGAAAGTGGTTACCGCTATGCGGTAGCGTAATTAACTGTAGGGGCTTGCGCCTGCAGAGAAGAGCTTCCCCACAATCAAAAACCTCTCGTACACGAGGGGGAATATGACGAAGTCTGCTACAATGGCCGCATCTGTCTAAACTTCCGATACATGGTGCCATAAATCAACTTGGCATTTTCGGAGAGGTGGACGGATAAAACCAAATAGCATCTGCCCCTAAAATTCAGGCCAGACATTCCGACGCCCCGGTCGCATCTTTCGGCGGAGAACAGTGCGAAATGCGGATATTTGTGCAAAAGTTGGTATAACATATGCGGAGGAGAAGATGCGGGAAAACCGGCTAAGATGGTTTGGTCATGTACGGCGCAGACCTATGGAAGCACCGATTCGACGAATGGACACTCTCGATATAGACAATATCAAAAGCGCGAAAGAGAGACCGAAGACAACGTGGTTGGAGGTGATATGAAAAGATATGGTTGCCAAAGGCCTCAATGAAAATATATTGATCGATAGGAGTGAGTGGATGCGGCGATTCATGTGCTGGACCCGGCGTGATTCTCATGTTGGTTCATGTAGCCTATCTTATATTCTTAGAATAAAAGGCACAGTTGTTGTATTTACCTGTCACGCCCCGCTTCCCGGTGTACGGCGAAGGGGACGCGACGAGGCCGCTGCGTATTTACTCAGAAGTAAATACGCTAAGCGTAACTAAGCAATATAAAAGAAATATACACAAGAGACAAATGTAATGAAACAACAACTTTATTTATTAACATTCTTTTATACAATGCATGGAAAGTAAATACATCTGAATGAAAGCAATGCCTAAACGGCGGCAAAACAGAAAAGAAAAGTACCGAAATAAAAATGTGTACAATGAAGCTAGAGCTCTGGGTCGTAGGAAAGCTGGTCCAAGTCCTCACTAGTAGGCTCGATCTCCTGAGTGTCCAGATCACCTGACAACATTCCAAAGAAGAAAAAGAAGGAATATCGTCAGCGAACAATCGCTCGGTAATTCCCAAAGATAAGGAAGAAATGGAATAGACAGAGGGTGAGAGTAGCTTTTAAAGTTTTATTATATTGTTATAATATTGTATTTAGTGTTAACACTGTTGTTTGTAGCTTGGTATAGAAGGATGCCAGTGTATACGAGAGGAGTCTCTATATGCCAGAGACTAGAGGCAAATGGAAGTACAAAGGCTCTGTTACAACCCGGAACAACGGCAATTGGATTCAGGTTAGGCATCTTAATCTTGTAGTCTCGTGCCACTTTTAACACCTTCCGTACCAATCTACCCCTTAAACCCCGCGATGTTTTGATTGTATTGTTTGTATTGTATTTCAAGTTGTAATTGAATTGTAATATAGATTGTATATTTGGATGACTTGCCGAAACCATGATATCAGTAAAATAGATGTACTGGAGAGTCATGGAGAATCATGTAAATGGAAGTATATCCATGGTTCGGTTCAGTCAATACAGATTGAATAGATTGAATATATGGATTCATGGTTTCATGTTGAAATGTAGTTTTGTCGATTGTACTTGAATTGTATTCAAGTCAGATTATTTATAATGAGACCCAGTCTGAGTCAGAACAATTAGAAAAGAAATTGAAGTCCTGATTGTTTTGATGTTATCGGTAACCGCTGCACATGGGCGGCAGGATCTGTGTCTTTTTCAAAGACGATTGCCTTGTTGATAACACCGTTGTTAAGTTGTCTACCTTAAATAGGCAAGCACCCATATCTCCGGCTCTCTGAGGCTCAAGAGACTGGTTCCGCTTAACCTATATTTATTAGGGTCCTTATTGTAATTTATATAACTTGAGGGATTTTTATGTAAAAATAATTTTGTATAGTTTTTAAAATACAACTCAAGTATTTAATTATCGTCTTTATATACATACGACAATTTAATGATCAAGATAAATATGTATATATGTTCGAATAGCATGAAATGAGTCAAGTATATTATTCGAGTAACTACCCTAAACAATACTGTAAAGAAATATTATGTACGACTAATCAATCAAGTCAATTAATTTCTGAATATAAACAAAAATATAGATCTAGGTGTTGTGCACGTGTGAGCTCCAGTCGCGCCTAAATACGACTACCGGTTTGGGAGATATACTCATTTTCGTCTTGTCGTGTATAACATATCAGAATCTGTCCAGCACCGTCGCATATTTTTAAAACACAGTTTGAGTTAATTTCCACCAGGTTTCACTTCATGTTCACTATATCTATACTCCACGACCGTATTATACTTGTTTGCCATGCTGATATAGTCGAACATATCACTTATTTACAATATTGGTTTGGACGTTACTTGTATACTTATCTCATATCATGTTCTGTAATTACTTGTTTATTTTTATTTATATGACTTGTGATTAAATCATTATATATTAGAATTGACTTGATCTTGACATGACTCAATCATGAATACTTGAACCCAGTATATATTGTATTGCAAAGCCTATATCGGGTTGTTTCGTGCATTTCTAAGTAATCTAATATACAGAAAATTATAGTTTTATCATTTATGCATCTACACATCTAAATTTTGTCGCGAACGGATATCGAGATTTCGAGTTATGTCCTATTTAAAAACAGTGTGCGAATCAGGACATATTCTGTCCAGATCCGTTGCTTAATATTGTAACGCAGTTTTCTTTATTTTACGTTGGTTTTCAGTAAAAACTTAAAACTAATAAAATCTAGATTATTCGATGTAGATATCTAAAATACCTGAGTTTGCTCAATTTGGATATCGGTATACCAAGTCATGTATCCTAGAAGTTGACCAATAACTACAGTTTTCTATTTTACGAACAGTGAATAAAAACGATATAATTCATAAACCGTTAAGTGATTCGATCTAAAATTTTTACAGCATGTACAAAATAATAAAATCTATCATATGTAAATTTCCTGAAATTTTCAAAAGTAAAAATTAATTTCTAAAAATTATTTTAAAGCTAAAGGTATTGATGTGTATACTAAAATCGGCAAAAAGATTAATTAGTATTTTATGCAGGCTTCTATTTTTTTTTTTTAATAAATAAACTGATTTCATGAGACATTATAGATATATTATGACATGAAATTTATGTTCTCACAACTTGTAATAAACATTCATAGTCATGAACAAAGAATTAAAAACACTTTAATTTGAACAAGATGCAATAAGGTATTATTCAACCATATAAAACAATATATATCTAGACTTATATATATGTATATGTTTATATTTATCTTCTCTTACGGATTACAATATAAAAAGAATAGGGGGTTCACGAGATATGACAAGAGGAAAATAAGAGATGTGGGGAAGGAGAGAGAAGGAATTTACATACACAAGTCTGTATTGTCACCGGGCTTGTCTATCCGTCTCGCGTTACTAGCGAGACCTTCTTGAAGACTTCTTCATATTCTTCTTCTTGAACCCTAGGTGAAGAGGAAGAAGTGAGAGATATAAAAATGCGAGGAAAGAAAAGATAGAGGAGGACAAATAAAGATGGTGTAATGGTGAATTATGTATAATAATATATGCATTCAACATGGGAATTAAAAGAGAAATGAAAGGTCACCATTAATTTTGAAAATGAAAGGTATCATTTGTAAGTTATGAAAAGAATAAAAAAATTGATAAAAAAAATAATTACAAAAATGAGGATTTGAACACGCGATCTATGGAATAACAAAGCAAAGACTTAACCAATAAGCTATAAGGTTGTTGATACATATATTTAATAAGAATTAAATATATGATGTTGCTTAAAAAAGGTTGGCTTTTGGGCTCATAGTTTTATTAAAGAAAATAAAATTGAATTTGAGTTATGGGCTGGGCTGGGTCTTATGTTTAATTTGAAAAAAAAGGTTAAAATTTAGTTTTAAAGAAATGTGTTTGGGAAAAATAAACAGAAGAATAAAACAATATATTTATAAAAAACAAAATATACAGAAAATACTAAGAATAAATAAGTGCAATATTTTACTAAAAAAAGAAAACGCGAAGGTACAGTAATATTAGGGTCGTTACATTAGCGTTCATTGATTGAATAAATGCAAAGAATGGATAAAGGCATAAATTCAAAAAGACTTTCAGGAAATTGTTTTAAAAAGAATCCGAAGAAAAAATTTCAGGATTTTTGAGAGAATTTGGGTTAAACTTCAAAAAATTGCGAGACGATAAAATTTCATTTCTGCAATAATATATATTTCTTTAATTCTAAGGCAATTTTTTTGTGCCCGTGCATGCCACGGGGGCACTTGCTGGTTATAACCAAAAAGGGAGAAGAGAATGACGATTTCACATTTATTTAATAAAATATAAAAAAGAACTAAAAAATCCTTAATTCCAAGACAGCCAAAGCTACATAGACTTGTATTTTACACGTATGATGCACGTCAGTAATTGAGAAAGATTTATAGAGTTGGTTATTGTAAGAGACATCAGGGGAGTAGTTACTCTAGAGAGGGGGAGAGAGTGGTTGGCAATTTTTTTTTGCGTGCTGGAAAATATGAGAAAATTTTATAACTATTTGAAAGCTGTTATTGAAATTTGATTCTCAATTTTGAGACTCTCTCCTTTTAGCACCGTCTTTAGTGTTATTATATCTTTTCTTTATATTACCTCTACTATTATAGCGCTAAAAGGAAAGGCTTTCCAATTTTGAAATTAATTACTGACGTCCCGTTTCCATTCTTCAAGAAAAATCAATAAAAAATCCAACCAAAATTCATAACCGCAATTAACTCTACCATTATTATAGAAAAAACTAAACCATCACATATAAAATCTAGTATATTATATTATTATAGTATTTAAGAAAAAGTATATAAATTGAAATTTGATATATACGCATGCATGGCCAGTATAAATTTCTCCCTATTTTATATCATATATATCCAAACCCAACCCTCTTTTACTTCCTATTTTAGGAACTCCCAAAAAATTTACTGTTTCCTAGGTTTTCCACCGCCTTTCTTTTTCCTTATTTCCGCTCCCCTCTCACCACCTCCAAAAAATTCAGACCCAAATCTCACAAAACCCTAACCCTAATCAATGTCGATACGATTCAAGTTCAGAAGCTCCGTGGCCTTCGATTCGTTGGATCTCGAAGGCCGCCGTTCGATCTCCGTTCGAGATCTCCGTTCCAAGATCGTCGGCCAAAAGAAGCTTCAGATCTGCAAAGACTTCGATCTCTTTATCTCCGACGCTGAGACCGGCACAGGTATCGCATTTCTGTTTGATTCCATCAAAGCCCCATGTTTTCCCCAATTATTTATTTATTTATTTGTGTATTTTGATCCTTTTTTTTGGGTGAGTTTTAGCTTTTGAGGACGACGATGCTCAAATAAAGGAGGGATCGAGCGTTGTGATAAAGAGAGTCCCTGCTGGACTCTCTGTTCCTCGCGATTTGTAAGTTTGTTACTTTTTTGTGTTGTGTGATTTTTATAGATCGATGTTAAAATTATTATTTTGGGTCACTAGTAATAGGGATGTTGGAATTATCGCAAGAAAAGATAGAGGCTTTGTAGAGAGAGTCGCTAACGCTCCTTTGAAGGTAATTTCCTAGATTTTTAAAATGATTGTTATCTCTTTGTTATGAGCTTTTGTTGCTGAGAGAGGATTTTGGATTTTTGTTGAAACGTTGCATGTCTATTCCTTATTTTTCAAAGGATTATCTTTGATGGGATCCAAGATTATAATATTAAATACTATGAATCCGCATGTTAGTCAATCTTCTTCCTAACTATAACCAATTTTGATTAGGTAATTATGATGCTCAAAATGTTGTCATTGGGTTGTGAGGTAATGAAATCTAGAGTCATAAAAGAGGTATAAAATGAAAGCGAATTCATGGACATGGTTCAAGGCTTTTTAAGCATTAAAAGACTAAAATTTAGATATGATACATTCATGTATATGGGCAAATATTATTTACTTTGTTGGAATTTTGATACTATGATATATTCCATCATTTAATGAAGTTCCATCAATCAATTCTATATCAATTCAAGTATATTTTTTGTTAAAGAAAATGATTTTTTACCAGCCTAGGTCCATACCAGGCTTGTACCAAGGTGCCCATAAGCTGGTTGTCTTCTTGATGGGCCCACACCATCCCATCAACAAGACTGTGCCCCCCTATGGCCCCCCTGGTGGAAGCCCGTTACATGCCTTGGCGGGTAGAAAATGTAGATCTCGTTTTTAGTAACTTTCTGCTATTGCAACGTCTTACTGCATTTTACCATGTCACTTAAGCCATATCTTTGAGATGGACAGTACAATTGTGATTCTAGTGCTTCTCTGGCTTCATGCAAATTTTGCACGGTTCTTCACCATATCAAACTCGATTATTTATGTTCCTTATCTGTCCTGCATCGATCAATTATTAAGATATTTCTTATATTCTATTGCAGCCATGCTTAGTCTCATATCAACTTATTTTTTTTTACTTGGCAGAATGCTGGTAAGGAGGATTTTGATGACTTTGGCGTGGATTTATACCCCATGCTTCAGGAATCGTTGCCTGAGTTTGATGCCGAATTTGATAATTTGAAGTTCACTCTTAATAAAAAGGAGAATGTTGATCCCAGGTGCAACTTCCTACACAACATTCATTTTTTTGCAGTCTTTCCCCCTTTTTCCGTAATCACATCTACTCTGCATGTTCATCTTCACGATGCTGGCTTCTTGTGCACTGCCTATTATCTTTTGGCGGCCTCCTGTTTTTATCTGTCATGATATCCGCCATGAAAAGATGAAAGATTTTGGGTGGATCCAACTTAGCCTTGTACCAAATATGCTTTAGCATTCAAGTGAACCGAAACCCAATTGCAAATTCATCGAGTGTTCAAACTTGGTATCCTTTCAAATCATAAGAATTGATGGTGTTTGAGCAGTGTACTGTTATATGTTATGCATGTTATAATAGATTATTTAAGCAATTGTCCTGCAACGAGTGTTTAGTTATTTGGGTCCCCAACATTGCATATTTATTGAGATAACGGGAAACTTGGTAATTTAAGTTATGCAAGTATTATGTCTTTCACATTGACCGAATGAGAACTTCCCCATGTGCATAAGAATTCAGTTAATAGATCATCTACTGTTGGTATAAATCCATTGTTTTCTCCTTGCCTATCATTATTCAGGGACATAATTTCCTGGCCAAATTTAGATTTAATGCATCTTCTGCAATTCTGATTTATATTAGTAGTGCCCATCTTGTTGCTTCTCACGCTGATATAATACCACTTCCTTAAATCTTCCTACATGCACCATATGGCCTACTGTATTTTGTTTTGGTAAAATATCTACTATTCTGGCATTGTTTCAAGTTCTCCCAGATGATTCTTTCCTGGCTGTAAACTAGTAGTTACTGCTTCCAGCTGCTTTTTACGGCTGTCTCTGTAACATGTGTAATCGAATTTCTATTGATGTAGATGCTCCGAGACATCCATATCAAGATGCCAAAATATTGAAAGAAGTGATCTCAGCGAGGCTACATCAAAAGGTAAATACTGTTTCTAAAGTTTATATAAAACTTTACACGCTATCAAAACCTTTCATATGAAGTATGCATGTCCATTTGTATTCTATGAATGAATTGATAGAAGGTATTGGGGATAACTGTTGTAAAGAATACAACAGCAAGGACATTCAGAAGCAAAATAAGTTGTCGAAGAAAGAAATGCAGCAGAAGTTGGGTGGGTAAGATAATCAACTTCACATAGCAATTTTACCTTGCACAATTCTTTTCATATATCCAATTTGAGTAAAGTCGGCATATGTTTCCTTCGATACTTATGCTACCATATTTATGGCAGATACATTTCTGCACCCTTGTCAGCATTGATTGACATGGATTTGCCAATGGAATTGAGGTGTTCCCTTTGTAACGCAATCTTCAAAAACGCTGTTATGATCCCATGCTGCCAACATAGTTTTTGTGAAAAATGTAAGCCATTCTTATGTTTCTATTACACCTAGCAGGGATGGTGATTTTAAGACATGTTCATTACTGCTTGGATATTTGTAATTTTCATGTCAAACAGTACCTTGATGCTTAAAGTAGTATCTTCCTTTCGCAATATGAATTCTGGAAAACTTTGTGGGGAGCTTACAAGCACGTTTTCTTGACATAACAGTCTTAAACCTTATATATCGTTATTTTTCAACTTGTAGGTTGCTAAAATTATGTATAACTCATTTCTCAATCCTGTTTCTCAAACTATAAATATCCTCATTTCTCAATCCTGTTTCAGAGTTGTAAAGTAGTAAATTTTAGTAGACGATTTTATCTATTAATGGGAGAGATTGGGTAATGAAATATCTGACAAGAATTATTATTCTCCTAAGCCTTTTTCCCATTAAAACGGGGCTGGATATGAAGCAAGTTTCCATGACTTGGTACTGAGTAAAAATAAATTCCCATACGACAGCTGGAGCTTTTGCAAATAATTTTACTGGAGTGGCCCATTATGTTGAGTGACAATTAACAGACACACATGTTGCTGCAGGTATTCGGTTGGCACTAGTTGAGAGGAAGATGTGTCCTAAGTGTGGTTCCATTAAATGCACTGTTGAAGCCTTGCTTCCAAACTTAACTCTGCGAGAGGCAATTGAACATTTTCTCGAGACACAAGCATCCAACAATGCGTTAGAGAACAAAATTCCCCAATATGCTCCAGGTAAGACAAATTTATTTAGAGCTGTAGATAAATAGAATTTACGGAACTACAAAAGCTGTATCATTTATTTAGAACATCTGAAGGTTTAACGAAATAACATAAAATGCAGATGTGGAATCAGGAATTCATGGTAAAGAGGTGTCTTGTGCCATATCTATCCGCAAAAAGGAACCACCATCCCCACGTTTACCTTCTGCAACTGGGAAAGGATCCAATCTGGTCATGGCTGAAGCGCCATATGGAACCAAACTGGGTTCTGGTACTGGAAAATTAAACTGTTTGCCTCTTAAGATGAACCAGATGAAAGGGGGTGCAAATAGTTTGTCAAAGTTGCCTCAAAATTTTCTGCAGGAGGAAGGTATGTACTGTTCATTATTTAAGTGCACATAAGCAGGTCCTTTTAGTGAAAAGCTATGCCTATGAACTTTGCTTCATTGTTCCTTTCTTTGAAAAAAATTCCTTGTACAATGTTAGAAGCACTGGAAAGTTAGAAAACGGATCACCACAGTTCACTTTATGAACATTCACATTAGAATGATATCCTTTTGAACCCAGAGCCACAGCATTATCAATATATTTACCTTCAATTATAGTCATTTAACGTACCTGCAACCTTTTCTTTTTGAAAATCTCTATGTGGGGGGATAAATGTTACTGCATAGATTGGTTTTGGGTAAATCTAAATGCTGGTTTCAGCATTCTTCTGCTATATTGTAAATGCTTAAAATAATGGAGACATTTTTAATAGACTTGCAGTAACCTATTGTGATGTGAACACTGCGAATATCTCTTTTAGTTTATGCTGGAAGTATATGTGGCTTACTAGTTTAAACTTTCACAATTTTGCAGCTAATATGACTGCCCAGAATTATAAGGTTCATGGTGTCACTGTTATAGGTAATCCATGATAATTGTTTTTGTTGCCTCTATCCTTCCTGTTTTACTTTGTTTTCTCCTTTTTTTGGGAGCTACAGTTACCCCTTATGAAATTTGCAGATGGAAGCGGAACCGGAATGCCATGGAGTAGGTACAGAAAGGTACTCCTCATTTTACCGCATCTTTTCTGAAACGTTTTTTTAAAATAAAAATATTAAACGAGCTTTGCAGGTTTTATTTAAAGAGATTTGTTATTTATTTTGATATCTGAGGGAGAGAGGAGGGCTAAAATGAACCATTTTCTGTAACTTCTTGCAGTAGCTATCCTTTACAAAAGGAATCTATTATAAAAAATTAGGGTGATTGAAATTGTTATTATGTGTATCAGGGTGATCGAACTTGCTATATGTGTGGTTCCCCTGACCATTTGATTCGAGATTGTCCAGCAGCTTCTAGTTCATATCAATATGGGCAGACAGGTAATAAACAACAAACTGTAGACTTTTATGTTTCCATGGATATAGACCGCCACTATGTATTTCAAACTGAAGAGGTATTTTTGCCTTGCTTTCAGGAGACACTGCATTTGGTGGAGGCATGCCAGCATATGGACAAGCCTATTGGCATGGGAATACATTCCCTCAAGCTAGCCCGTATGCGAATATGTATGGTACCCCTGGAATGATGCCTTTCGATCCAACAATGGGCCCCATTTCACCTCTCAGCATTTCTCCTTATATGTCCGCCATGTATAGTGGCATGCCAGGGCCATAGTAAGCTATTTCTCTTTACATGTCTTCCACATCTATTTGTTTCTTCCTTCCCTTGAGACATAGTTTGGTAACACAGTTTATTAAACCACACTTTACTTCTACTTAAAATGAAGACGGGGTTTGTATGCGTACAAACTCCAGTTTTTGAAATTGAGGTTTCACTATCTTAGAAGTGCAGTTGGGCAAAACCATTTGAAGCTGACTGTGAATAAGTCCGGTCACATTTCACTTTCGATAACCACAATTTCAACAACTTCGTGAACTTCATTTTGGTTCCCAAACACACACCATAGTTTCAGATTTAGAGTTTGGCCTCCAAACTCTTGGAAACTACGGTGTTGAATATTCTAACCGTCTTGCGAAACTAGGCCTTAGTGGTTAAATCTGAAGACACGATGTTCTTTTATTAATATTAAGCTGTTTGATATTCATCTTTCAATTTTCCGATTGTTTACATTTCCCCCCTCTTAAATCCAGTGGATTCACGAGGATGGGAGGTGTGCAAGCCCCCATGACTCCTGGAGCAGAAAGACCTTTGGCTCGCCAAGCATTTGCAGAACCTCAGGATGGTAGATGGAAGCACAAGGCTTTTGATAGTCATCCTGAAAGGTATGTTACTTAGTCAGTCTGCTTAACATATCCTCATATCCACTGAAAATACGTAGTATTGATTGCTGAGGCTTGCTATAATAAGTTGATATGCACTCGCCGAGCTAGGTGTGCCAAATTAAAGTAACCAATTCTTTATTTTCAATTTTATAAGTTTACATTTATATTTGGGTATTCAAAGTAATCGAGTGGAATTAGGTTTTTTTCCCCTTCTATCTTTAGGTTATGGAGAATAGGTTATTGAGAATTGAAAACTGGAGGATGTATTACATAAATATTAGGTCGCTTGATTTACCGTAGTTCAAATCCAGTTTAATAGAGTGTAAAATCTTATTTACAAATAGCGTAGGCTATGCTATTGCTACCAATGCGTAGCGCAGCGTAAGTTATTTATAGAAATAGCGTAAAATAACATAAGTTACTTTGCAAATAGGATGAGCTATAGTACATAGCACAAAATAACGAGTTGAGTTGGAGGGAATTGCATAGTTTTGGCTGACAAAGCTATGGCAAATTGACAATTCTAAGCTGCGATTTTTTCCAAGTCGAGATGCAGGCCTTTTGATTTACTGTGAGCATTGTTCTCCTTGTATTCGCGACTGAGTACCGACTTATGTGCTCCTTTTGGACAGGGAACATAGCTTTTATCAAATGCCTGAAGGTTATTATCACAAGGGACCTCGAAGAACACATGATCAGAGACATCAAGAAACTGATAGGAGCTTCTCTGACTATGAAAGCCCAAGGATTCACAAGCAGCACTCAGAAAATAAGCATCATGTACCATCCTATAAACATCCAACTATTCAATCGGATGAAGATATTCATTCTGATCGGAGAAATGAAAGGGATTCTCTCCAATCAGTATCCGGAAGAGATCAAAGGTCTCGTCATTCTGAAAAATCAAATTCTGAGTGCTCTAAGCTCAGTGGAGAGAGAGAGAGGCATCATCATGGTGAAAGAAGAGGACAATATGAATGTGTTAGCCGGAAAAGTCAGCATCATGAGAAAGATTATAAAAACCACAGCCATAAGCATCATAATTACTCAGATCATAGTCTGGAGCTTAGTTTTGTTAATGAACGGAGGCATCACCAAAAAGAAAAAGAGGCCAGCCATACATCTTCGAGGTCCTCAAGGCAGATGCCAAAATCTAAAGAACGAAATGAAAATGAAAGGTGGGAGATGGTTGAGGGCTTGGATGACGAGTATAGAGGGGTAGACCACCACAAACGCAGGAGGGTTCGATAAAACTTGAAAATCTACTGTTACCGTTGGAGGTAGATTTATCATATATTGTTAGCTTTTACATGTTAATTAACCATCAAGTTGTTGTTGATAAATAATGTAATATAGGTAGAGACTGGATCTAATGCCAATTATACAATGTTGATTTATTGATGCAGATCTGTCAAAAGACCGATGGACTGTTGGCCCTATGTTTACTGATTTATGCCGTTCTAATATTTTCAAATGTGTTGATTTTGATGTTTATTGGGCATGGCCCAGCATCATCGAAGGATATCTGAAGCTGGCTGAGGTATGCTCCCTGTAACTAAAGTTTTTGGTAATTACCTTGTATCTAGTTATGCCTTGCATTCTAAGTTATTATTACAGTGCCAGTTGGTTTTGCGCCGATTCAGTTTGGCCTTTTGAAAACCTTCAGCTTTTGACAAAAACTTCGCTTTAATTGAAATACAAGTGTAGTTAAGTATAATGTAGAGCGAAAATGGGTATAGATTAAGTTTGTAGCTGTCTTTTCCTTAAATGCATATAGTTTTGCTTATATGAGGGATCGATTTAGAAGACTGGAACTGCACCTATGAAGTTTTCAGTATTGAAAATACGGCTTAGCCTATCTTACTGGGCCTAATAATGCCCATCTAATTTTAATTCATTTATTATTAATCTATCGATTTTTCTGCTGCATTATTTTTTTTCTAGTGTTTCCCTATAATCAATATCATTATTGTCCACTGCCATGTCAATTGCGATTCTGTAGTTACGGGGTTTGTATTTTTCAGAATAATTCCTTTGTCCATACTTGAGCCTGGTCATAAATAGTCTATTAATGTTAATGTTAGCTTAGTTTTATTCACACCTCATACCATGGTGGTAATATTCTGATAGTAGATATTCCCTTGCACTTATTCTATATTATTGCTTAGATTAGAGTTCTAAATAGTTAGAGCTATCATTCCTCCGAGTTGCTTTATACTCCTTTATCTTGTACATCTAATGCATGTTGGGGTTTGCATCTTTAACTGAATCCGGTTGACAAACTTTTGAGTTGTATAAGTAATACTGACATAGCTTGCAAATAATTAGTTCAAAGACATAGCAAAGTTGATAGGTAGTTGAGTTTGCTCAGCCAGCGGATGTTATCATGTTTTGGTTGCAATAGTTCCATTAAGCCCTTGGGAGCAATTATCTGATATCGTTATTAGTGTAGTCAATCTTCGTAAGGTTATGTGCATATGTTAATCTAGTTCATAATATAATTTTTATGGATATTTTTATTATATGGAACAAATATCTGGTATGTTTAGTTTATGGGTGGAGTGATGTGGGTCAGGGATATAAGCCAGGAGATGAACCCGAGTAAAATTAAAGCAAGTTATTATTATTTTTTGACCAAATTATAATAGGACGCCTTCACTTCAAATCACGCGCTCCACAGATTCAGATTCTTTTATTTTGGATAATCAATGTTGTTCATAGTACAATGAATGTCTGTGATTAAGGAAATGGACTTTCCGCTAATTGGTCTTTTAGCATATTGGGCCTGTTTGGATGAGCTTATTTTTAAGTGATTATTTGCCATAATCACTTATAAGTGATTATTTTTTGAAAAATGTGAAATAATCACTTATAAGTGGATTATGACAAATAAGTTGTTTGGTGTTTTGGATGATTTTGTATGAAAAGTGATAGATAAGTGATTATTAAGTGTAAAATGACCAAAAGGACGTTTCATTAATGTCATTTTAAAATTTGGATGAAAAGATAAGGGGTATTATGGTATGTTACTTGGTCAACTTTACTATTCCATTATCAGTTATGAAATAAGCTAGGAATCCTAGCTTATTTTTAAGTGGGAAAAAATGCCATTTTTAAGTGGAAACACGTAATTCAAGGCAATAATCACTTATTTCGAGGATGCATCCAAACAAACTTATTAATGTAGGACCCACATTGATGGAAAAAATAAGTTATTGTTGACCAATTTTTTTTTGCATCCAAACAGGCCCAATTATAGTTTCGTTTTTTCTTGCGGTACGACTGTGGGACCACCATTCAAATTCCTGGATGGTGCAGTCGAGCGGACTTCGTCTAAAATGAGATCATTAAGTTGCATGATTTACCTTTCCTTAGAAAAGAACATCTTTAAGTGTTTAAGATAGGATGTGTGATCCCTGACTGCTTATACTAATTACCCAACAGCGATTTGAAGTCTAGATCATTGAAAATGGATGGAAGTAAAAGCTAATGTTTTGAATGAACAGCAGAAGTTACTGGTTTTACTAATGCTATATTGTTAATATTTGTGGTTTAAATTTTTTCTCTAATTTTGGTAAATAGTAGCGTCTTAAAATATTTATGCATGACACTGACACAGAGCAGCATAAGTAATTGAATTGTGGGTGTAGTTATGAATGCACCTGACTTTTACCTTTATTGGGCTTTTACCTTTATTGTAGACAAGCTTCATGTGCGGATATTACTTAGATCAAACCGATATATTAATCTTCTGTTTTATTTTTCATTATGCTTTCTTAAATATTTTGTTACATATAGCATGGGTACCATAGTTTAGCTATAGAGGATAATAGCATGAAAAGTAGCTCCAGGTTCGTCGTGATACTATGGCCATAAACTGATTTTTTTTATGTCTTTTATATACAAGTTTAACATTGTGACAAAAGGATAGTAAAGCCGTGTCTACCCCATAAGCGCTGTCAAGTTCCTTTGTTGGAAGCAATTTTAATTTGCAAGAACAAAGTCTACATCAGTCCCCATATGTTCCACCATTCGTCATTTGCAAGAACAAAGCTTAATTATTTTGTATTACACCATTCGTCATTTGCAAGAACAAGGTTGACATCAGTCCCCGTTTGATCCATATGCTACCACAGAATGTGCAGCAGGTGATATCATATGGGAGTCGAAAATTTCCAAGGGCTACCAATTTTGATGTATTGCAACTAGGCAATTTTGATGTATTGCAATTAGGCTTGATTCCTAATAACTACCGAAAACTTTAGGGCTGTTGCAAGTAACTACCAGATTCCTTGAAAAATATAGCAAACTACGATGTGTACGGAATCTTGAAAATTAATAATCAATACACTACCAAACTTGTTTCGCAAATGTTCAATAAATTACTAAACTTGTTTAGTAAAATTTAATAAATTACCAAACTTGTTTTCCAAATATTCAATAAGCAACCAAACTAGCTTAAGAAAGTTTAAGGCTGTCTATACATTTTGGTAGTTTTTTGAATTCGGCAGTTATTTGCCACAACCTTCAAGTTTTTGGAAGTTTTTGGGAATTAAGCCTTGCAATTATTGAAAATAGAATAAATTTGTGTAGGAGCACGTATCGATCATATATTGCTGTGTCAACATAGGAAAGTGATTAGCCCCGCGCATTAAAATCGGTTCCCTGTCAGTTTGGAGGGCAATTGAGAGAATCGACTTTATAACAATCTCAAGTTAGTAGTTTGTCTTGTCAAAAGCGAAAATTTTACAGCATGGATTGCTTGGGGCCTGATATGTTGGAAGCTATGGAAAAGAACGACGCATAAAGTATAAAGTGATTTGACATAGACTTACCGGGTCTGAAAACCTACCATAATCTAAGAGACCAACATTATGGACCCATTTGTTTGGCATTGCTATGTTGTGGGTTCCACCCTTTTGTCTCATGGGTGGATTGTAGTACGATTGCAACCCGGTAGATAAAGTATCACTCGCCCATCTGCAACATTTACCAATCAAATACTCTTTGGTATCTATTTTCCATAGGGAAAAAAATAAATATGATATCTGTCAATGCAGATGTGTGTGTAGAATGAGCAATATATGCTATAATTTGTACCATACTCGAATCATTCATCATATGATAGTTGATGGATCGTTCATCTCCATCTTTACTATGATCCATTTAGGGTTATGGCTGGAAATTGTCGAAGACATAAACATAATGCTATCCTGCGCTTTTATTTTAGAGAACAACAAACCTATTCACAGCAAATCAATTTTATCAGTTATAAAACATGTTCACATTTAAATTTATATAGAGAAAATATTGAATATTTACAATGTCTTTTTATGGTTAGATTTTGTTGATCATGTATTCTAATAAAAGCTTGTGCCAGCCTAAGGTGGACATATGCCTACTATTATAACTGGAATTCAAAAGGTCCTTGCCTGTGTTGTTTTTTGTGAAAACAAAATCTCGTAAGTTAGAGAAAATTTTACCATCCTCTTTGAGAAATTAAATAACAAGAAATTAAATACAAGATGGGTTCGCCATTTTAATATTTGAAATCTCTGTTTATTTTTTGTGCAAAATCATGCAGACATGTGCATGTGCATCCCATGTGCAAAATTCTATTGGGAATCGATCTTATAATATATAGGCATGTGTAGATAAATAGATTTAAATTATGCATAACCCAACTTTATATCCCTAACTAGTAAGGGGGGCGTTCGGTACCTGATAATTTAAGCGCTGTTGTTTGCCAGCCATAGCTTGCTGTGCAAAGTCACCACTAGTTGGTAGCCGTAAGACCACCTCCAGCCGTGACTGATTGATGCCACGATGCACCGGCGTTTGTTGGCCTCCGTTGCAGTAGCCGCTTGGCCCTCCGTTGCTTGTGCCTGTCGCCACTACTTGTTGCCGGTCGATCGCTGGCTGTTGCCCTTCATTGTCGACTACCGCAACCCTGTTGCCCTTCATTGTCGACTACCGCAATGGTTGCCATCACCTGCTGTTGCTTGGCGACTGTCGGCCTCGGTGATAGCCATCACCGTTACTACTCTCCATCTCTAGCTGGCACCTTTTATTTCACTCTCTCTACCTTTACAGCTTGAGCTATTTAAGTAGGTAAATTAACCTTCTAGACATCGAACTTTCGTATGCTTTGGGGATTAAATTATTTACAGCCAAGAAAAAAAATACCCCTCTAAAACTACATATATTGGGTCGAGATATTTATGTGAGATGGATTTAAATAAAAGGTTAGTTTTTAATCATAATTCAGAAAAACTTGGTGAACATTTTCACACCATTCCTGTGTATTTATATTACCATGAATGATCGAAATATATCAACTACACTATGCAGCATTCCTTGGAATTGAGTTATAACCTTTCAAAGAATTTGTGGATTCCTGGAAATTTTCCTGTAGGTATACCGAGCATGCCCAGAGAAAAATTGTCAATTATTGATCTAAAAGAAAGACCTTTTCTTTTTAATATTTTGTTTAATTAAAAGAAGGTTAAATTTAACCAAACCTTCATAAGTTAATCGTTATAATATGAAAATAATTCTATTAACTCCTGATGTTTGCTACTCAATAATGTACATATTAGCGACGTACGGAACGGTCGCTAATATTTTGTGCACGGTCGTTAAAATGTATTAGTGATTGTCTCAATTGTATACGGTCGCTGAAACATCAGTCGTTGATAACACGATAATTGTTGATAACATGATAACTGTATAAGCGACCGTATGATAAACGTCCGGTAATAAATCCGGTCGTTGATATGCATTAGCGACCGTCTTATATGGTCGTTGATTCGTATATGCGGACTGTATATATGGACTGTTCACGAGAGAGTTTAAACGGTCGTTAATATGTATAAACGACTGCTCTTGTATCAGCATACGGTCGCTAATAGCTCATACCTAAAATTTGATTGCCGCCACACCACCAACTCGAACCATCACATACTTATAATCACAATTCACTATCCAACAATACATATAATCACAATACATTTATGTTTTGAATACAAACTTAAACTAACACATGAACAAAAGCATATTTTACACCCTCACGCGAACCCTATAAATCCAACCAAATAAATAAATATATGAACTAAAATTAAAATCTTCGAAACAATGCTAGCTACATTAACACACACATATATATACGTACCTCACCAACTCCCGCTTAACCATCTCCATCAGAACCTCGTCTTATATCGATTGCATTCCTCCCAGTCTTCCTCCGAAAAACATGAAGAGAACCGTCCCTGTGGGAGAGGCTGAGAGTAATACGGTCCCTGTGGCGGAGGCGGAGACTGAGGGTAGTAGGTCTCTGTGGGGGTGGAGGGTAATACAGTCGCTGCATCGGAGGAGGGTAATATGCCGGTTGCGACGGCTATGGATCCTGTGCTGATGACGGTTGCGAAGGCGTCATATTGTTGCGAGAATTGAGTCCACTGCTCCATCATTTAAGCTTTTCATGCCGCATCCCTCTTCCTATCTGCTTCATCCCTCCTCATGAGCCACTCCTTAAGCTCTTCGTTCTCGCGTGCCTGATCTATTTGTAGTTGGGAGCGAGCGGTCGACGTATTTGATGTTCTGCTGAAACTCGACAGCGAAAGACTAAGAGGACCACCGAAAATAGGAATACGGCCGTGTGACTTTGCGTGAGGGCACTCTTCCTCTATAAAAGAAACCTTGGTCTCGACTTGAATAGGATCGTCGGCTGGAAATTCGGGATTTGATTCTCGATAGCTCCTCTCCGCCTCCTTGAAATGCGCTTGTGATAAATGAAACAGTAATTACACATTAATGCGAAGTTAACAAGTGTACTTAAAAGAAAATATAAATGCAATCTTTCTAGACGTTGAGTGGCTGTATCCATTTTTTCTTCAGGCATGCCTTCTTTAGTGTGCAATGCCTCCCAAGTTTCAGTAAGTCCCGGTTTTTTCCCAGCCTTCTTCTGTACCGGTTATATAATTTATCTATATGTGAAGGTATGTAACGATAAACTTAAAAAATCTAACAAATTTAATTAAAGTTAAACCTACCAAAGTATATCTATATTATTTAGTAGGAATCGATCCACCAAAATAGTCATCGGTGACTTTTCCTTGGTTCTGGCTATTCCTTTTTGATTCTGTTGGCATATTCAGAAGAAAACATATCTCAATATAAATTAATCTAAATGCGGTGTTCAAATCAAATATTCTTTTAATTACCTTTGTCCCGGGTGTCTCCCAATACCATAAGAGAAAAATAAAGTTCACATTAGAGATGTTAGAGAGAAGACCGTCAAAACCTTCCCAATTCTCTTTAAATCTATCCGACTTTGTGTATTTTCTTTTTATCCTTTCACGTCATCTATTGAAATATTGATGCATCTCATACAGCACACTTTCAATGTCCGTCTATATCGTTTTCTAAGACAAAATGTTTCTGTAAATACAGATTAACAAGTATATTAGTGAATAAATTAATACAATTTATCAAGTATCCAACGGTGAAATATTATTAATTGAGTTATATATTACCATGAGAGTGCGTCAAGACTATACATGAGTTTATTGTAAACGTGAATCCCACGTTCCTGTAGTCGGTGTTGCAGACAAGGATATCAATATAAGTATTGAAATGAGTAGCCCACTTTCTCGGACCTACGGGCTTTCTATCTATCCATTTCCGAACTCCTCTTTTCCAATCCATATCATACTTGGTACATTCAGTGACAAAATCTCTTCCGTGCTTTTCAAATTGGGACAAATCATCCCCGCAGCCTGTACCTCAGCGATATACCCGTTGGCCGCAGGTACGTGTCCGGGGAATGATTTGTCTCGATTTGAAAAGCACGGAAGAGCTTTTGCCTCTGAATATCCCAAGTATGATTTGGGTGGAAAAAGAGCAATTCTGGAATGGGTAGGTGAGAAGATCGTAGGTCCGGAAAAGTGGGCCACTCATTTCAATGCTTATATTAGTATCCTTGTCGTGTGATTCACGTTTACAGAAAACTCCTAGGAAGCCGATGTATGGTTTTGACGCACTCTCTTGGTAATATAACTCAATTAATAATATTTCACCATTACATACTTGTTAAATTACATCAATTTATTCATTAATATATTTGTTAATCTGTATTACAGAAACATTGTTTTAGAAGACGATATAGACGGACATTGGAAGTATATCTGGTATGAGACGCATCGGTGTTTCAGGAGATGGCGTGAAAGGATAAAAAGAAAATACACAAAGTCGAGTAGGTTTAAAGAGGATTGAGAATGTTTTGCCGTTCTTCCTGCTAACATATTTAGGGAGAACTTTGCTTTTCTTCTATGGTATTAGGAGTCATCCGAGACAAAGGTAATTAAAAAGATATTTATTTGATCTGAACACCGAATTTAGATTAATTTACATTGAGATATGTTATTTTCTGAATACAGAATCAGCGAGGGAAAGCCATCGATGACCATTTTGGTGGATCGGTTTCTACTGATCAATGTAGATATACTTTGTTGAGTTTATCTTTAATTACATATATGATAGATTTTTTAAGTTTATCGTTATATATTCTCACATATAGATAAATTATATATCCGGCACAGGAGAAGGCTGGGAAAAAGCCGGGACTGAGTTGGGAGGTTTTGCACATTAAAGAAGGCACACCAGAAGAAAAAACGGATACAATCACTCAACGTCCAGTAAGATTGCATTTATATTTTCTTTTAATTAAATACATTTGTTAACTTCGCATTAGTATGTAATTATTGTTTTATTTATCGCAGGTGCAATTCGAGGAGGCGGAGAGAAGCTATCGGGAATCAAATCCCAAATTTCCGGCCTACGATCCTATTCCAGTCGAGGCCGAGATTTCTATTATAGAGCAAGAGTTCGCTCGTGCAAAGTCACACGGCCGTATTCCTATTTTCGTTGGTCTTCTTAGTTTTTCACGGTCGAGTTCCAGCAGAACGTCGACCGCTCGCTCTCACCAACAAATGGATCAGGCACAGAAGATCGAAGAGCTAAAGGAGCAGCTCAGAAGGAGGGATGAAGCAGATAGGAAGAGGAAGGAAACTAATACGGCATTGAAACCTCAAATGATGTAGCATTGGATTCAATTCTGGCAACAATATGTTTCGCTTTAGCAGTGGACTTCTCGCAACCATATGGTCCGTCTTCGCAACCGCCGTTAGCACATGGTCGTCGCAACCGGTATATTACTCTCTTCCGATGCAGCGACTGTATTACCCTCCTCCCCCACAGGGACCGTACTACTTTCAGCCTCCGTTACATGGACCGTATTATCCTCAGTCTCCCCACAAGGACAGTTCTCTTCATTTTTTTCAAAGGAAGAGTGGAAGGAATGCAATCGATACATATCAAGGTGAGGTTTTGATGGCGATGGCAGCGGCGGTAGTTAGTGATGTACGAATGTGTGCGTGGTAAGCGTTTTTTCGAAGATTTTGTTTTTAGTTCATGTATTTATTTATTTGGATGGATTTGCAGGGTTCATAGAGTCGAGTGAGTTGGCATTGCGATTTGAAGAGTCGGTGTGTGAAGTATTGTGAAGTATGCTTTTGTTTATGTGTTGGTTTAAGTTTATATACAAAATTTAAATGTATTGTGATTATATGTATTGTTGGATAGTGTATTGTTATTATATCTATATTGGTTTGAATTGGCGGCAACCAAATTTTAGGTATTAGCTATACGCCGATACTATCAGCGACCGAATAAACTCTCTAGTGGACAGTCTACATGTACGTATAAGCGATCATATGAGACGGTCGCTGATATGTATCAACGACCGGATTTATTAGCGACCGTTTATTATACGGCCGCCGCTGATATTAGCGACGGAAGTTTTAGCGATCGTATACAATACATTTTAGCGACCGTGCACAAAGTATTAGCGACCGTTCCGTACGGTCGCTAATATGTACATTATCGTGTAGAGCAGGTTCGATGTCGTTCTCTTGTTTGAGCAGGTAAAACATCGCCGAAGATGTCCTTTCTTCTTGGCTAGCGACTGCCCGGTGAACGGGGCTCTTGAATTTTCCATTGCTCGTCATCTATACCAACGTGTTCTTGTGGTGAGGTAAAAGATGGATTCTTTTCCGGTTGTAAATACCACAATAAGGTTTTAGCCATAGCAAATTGCCTTAAAAAAATATGAAAATTGGTACCTCCTTAATATTCCCCAAATTGATGAGGAAAGCAGGAGGGGTGATAGGGACCTTTTTCCCATACACCATCTTTGAGCAGAAAGAGGCCCTCGTTGTTGACCAACACGATGGTCAAGACCGTGCCATCGGAATGAGTTTTGGCTCTCAAGACAAGATCAGGTTTTGTGCATGATGGGCAATAGTTGAACCTTGCTTGCACGTCTGCCCTATCTCCTAATTCCTGAATGAAGTAGTTTTCGTCCAACCCTAGCAACGTCGTGATGCACCCAAATTCTTGCTCCGTTGCTTTTCTCGCCCCCTTTAGCATATTGATCCAAAACATCCCCGTCATGATAATAAGATGTATTGATTGATAAAATCAATGAAATGATAATAGAAGCATAATGTTGGTGTTGATAAATTGCGATTTGAGGTCCAGCACAGCCATGGTGTTATGCATGAGACCGAGTTCCGGAGGTGGAGCCCTCCCCCCTCCATCTTGAAGGACTCAGTTAATTACTAAAAAATGTTTCAAATATTTCCTAGTTATATGTATAATAATATATCTAAGGAAATCAAGTCTACGTCATTAATAAGTTAAAAAAGGTTAAACCATTGATAGTTATTTTCGTTGTTTAGTTGAAAAAAAGCTGTACTCCAATTTTTTTGAGAAAATATAGCCATCCAAACATCAAAGTTCCGATATTCCGGTCTGAGATATAAGATTGATGATTTTGATCCAAAAAAGCTGGCCGTCCAATATTATTTTCTTGGATATTCTTATTTCGTTAACCTGTAATTAAAACTTTGCCCTAGTCCATTTTCTCAGAGACGAGATAAAAAAAGTAACCTTTCTGGATTTATATGTATTGTGTATCACGGGAACTGGAGAATATATATATTTTTATAACAGCATGTCTATTTTCATAAAGCATATTGGACTGGTTTGATAAAACAGCCTTCAACATAATGTTTTGTCTAGTGCTGTTTAGGAAAATGTGGTCAATGTTTTGAGAAAAAAATGTACAATTCGAGTGCAACCTCACAGCTGTGATTTCAGAGATGCAACAATGGGGTGAAGTCCTGGGTTTAAGTTCGGGAGGGCCCCACCTCCCAGGATCGGGTCACGAGTGCAGCTATGAAGCCGTGTTCGGCTCTAGCCTCATTTTTCTCTTTCTAATATTAAGATCTTGTCCGACTGTTTTAATATAAAAAATAAATAAAAAGAAGATGAGCAAAGCGTCTCACTGAATGCACTGGGATTCTCTGGCCAAAGATGTAGCCTTCACTCATCTTCTGATTGCACTAAATGATAGAGGTGATCGTTCCAGTCTAGGATTTGATTTGCTGCTGCAAGGCGATCGTTCCCATATCCTTCAAATTTAAATCCCATGCCTAAAATGGTAAAATTGAAAGTAGTTATATTCTGGAGGGGAATTTATATCAATGTTAGGAATTAAAAAAATTATTTATTATGCTTGATAATGCTTTTCCTATTTAGTTAATATATGTTCCGCTTCTGGGGGATTTATGAGGAAAGAAGAAGTTGGAGGAAGCAGACTAATCATTTAAGATTAGAAAAAAACCTCTTTCTTGCCTGAAGTTTTCTTGGCCATGATTTTGATACGAATGGTGCTTTAGGTAAAATGCCGATGACATAAAATATTTATGAAGCTTCATAGCCGACTTCGTTTTGATGGGAAGAACTTAGATGATGTATTATCATATTTAACCTAAAAAGTTCATGGTATCAGCTTAAAATTTACCATAACATATTTATATTGGAATGTTTTGAATCCTAACTAATCAGTTAAATTTATTTTTAAATATATTTTGTTTGTTTGTTTGGAGATAAGATTTTGTTTGTTATATAGAGATAAATCGTAATTGAATAAATGTCATCTCTAAGCATTATTGTATGACCTATAAATATGGAGCAATAGCCTAGGGCTTGAATTTGTGAGTCTTCTCTTCTCTTTGGGAAGAGATCTGTGAGGGCGAGAGTTTATTTTGTATTTTTCATGTAACTCTCTCATGAAAATCTGTAATCTCATCATACGAATTAATGAAAATGATCTTCGTCGTGCCTGTAGTTTTTCCTGTTTGGGTTTTCCAAGTAAATCCGTGTATTTTT
Organism: Agapanthus africanus; assembly: GCA_030015575.1. Taxonomy (NCBI): domain Eukaryota; kingdom Viridiplantae; phylum Streptophyta; class Magnoliopsida; order Asparagales; family Amaryllidaceae; genus Agapanthus; species Agapanthus africanus. The sequence continues at coordinate 895,587,129 of CM057339.1, read as the reverse complement.
GAGTTGATCTCTTCTTTTTTCTGCTTGATTTGATCTTCGTTTATCTCGATTATCCGTAATAAACCAGTATCAGCGTTAAGGTTGATTTTATTGATCGAGTACATAGATTCAGGACGTTTACGCATGCCAAAAACAAGAGACTTGTGCTGCGTATGAGATCGATGGTGTTGCGTTTAAGATTTGTCATAGATCGGAGCGATTGGCAGAGGGTGCGTATGTACCATCGCATGACAGTGGTCTGATTTTAGTGTCGACAGGCTCTAATCGGTCTTTGCTAGAACTATGTAAGTGGTGGCTTCGGTGGCGCAAAAGGCGCAATGAACCGACGACGAGCTAGTGGTCAATGACAGCCGAGCCGAGAGGCTCGCTGAGGCGTGAAAGGGCGTTGGCGCCGAGGAGCACATGGGCGCAGCTGCAAGTGCTCATGGGCGTGCCCCATGGTGTCGGTAATGTGGCGGCACCGGTGATTGAAAGTTCTTAGGGTTCTTGCCGTTATAATCGCGGCCAATACGGAATCGAAAAGCAATTTTTTTATGGGGAGTACTAGAAACAAATTCCTAACGATCATTTCTAACACTAAACTAGAAAATAAGCTTGCAAGGTTTAGAGATTACAACCTTTGATGCGTGTCCACCAAATTGTGGAAGATCCTACCAAGTTTCTTGTAGGCCGCTGGGAACAAGCTTGAGAGGCGACCGTCCTTGTCGTAGATAATCTACCCGAGAGAACCGATCTAAGCTCCAGCTTCACCTATTGAAGCAACCGACGCTCCAAGCTTGCTAGAAATGGAGAGCGGGGATGTAGGAATTTTCCAGTATCATTTTCTCTCAAACATTAAGTTTAAGAGAGCAAATGAAAGAGGAAGAGGAGGATTAGGTAGCCATAACAAGAATGAGCTAGTCTTGGATGATGGAGAGTGTAGAATGGCTTCATATTTTTACAACCATCAAATAAAATATCGCACCAATTTTGAATAAACAAATGAAGCACATCTATCTCTACATTCCCACAACCATACCCAAAGCCATCCCATCCTTCACCTCATTTTCATGAATATTCACAATTGTGGCGTCCTTCTAGAAAGTATTCCATATAAATACGGAATACAACCCCGGTATACATATTGAAATATATATACGCGCATCTGTATAAAAATACGAATAGCCAAAAGAGAGAAAATGAACAGTGAACAATAATACTAGAACATATATATATATATATATATATATATATATATATATATATAGATAGAGAGAGAGAGAGAGAGAGAGAATAATGGAGGAAAGAAGCCATAGGAGGGAATTTCCTCCTATGGCGTCGAAAAAACACACCCTCTATCGTGTTTTCCGACGATCGGAATGCATTATTTTCATCGTTATCATCTAAGATGTGGGTACACCAAATTTCACATGATTCTACAACCTTTTCACCGTTGAATTAGTGGGTTCAAAATTAACGGTTTACCGACAATAGAACTTTTTGCATTGCTAAATCAACAGTGAAAAAGTTGTAAAATCACATGAAATTTGGTGTACCGTCGGAAAACACGATAGAGGGTGTGTTTTATCGACGCCATAGGAGGAAATTCCCTCTTATGGCCTCTTTCCTCCATTATTCTTATATATATATATATATATATATATATATATTGAATCAAAACTTGATTTAATAATCCAGCTGGCTAATATTATCAACTGTCCGATTAAAATCCGTATAGCATGTACACGTATTTAATCGGACCCTTGTATGTATCAATATACGTCATCTATATCATATCGTTTGAACCGGGAAAACCCTCTGTGTGAGACTCTAAAGACTCGATAATACGCTGGCAGTGAGTTACTGGATAAATGCATAACCACAAGCACGTCGGTGGTACTAGCTGTACGTAACGGCCATCCAGGTATATACCGAAAGAGAGGTTGACAATCAAGTCCGTCTGTATCCTATTGAGTCTGAGTGTGACCATCTCCGTACAGGTTGGTCTTTTCGTCTAAGAGTCGCATACCTGGTCTAAGAAGTGGATAACGTCAGACCCTTAATAACCCGATAAGTCGTGCCGGATTCAAGCTCATCATCAATCAAGAAACTATTGAACTTCTATTAGTAAATTTCATCTACCGTGATTACGGATTTAGGGTGATGGCCAACCGAATACAGCGCGACATCGGCTTCTAGTACAAGGAGAGACGAATCCCCGACAATCGCTCACTGCCTCCATGTGGCTTGGGACTGCACCCAACTAAAACCTGTTTGGACGACTCTTTTGAGCCGTGGTGAGGTAGGTAGCAATCTAAATACAGTGAGAACTCATGCGTGACAAATGACGGTCTCAGGTCAAAAGACTAGCCTGCACTCATATCATTAGCGAACTTCTATCTGACGATAATAGATATAATACCATCTAGAAATCGATGTCCAGTCTCGATACTCTCGACTAGGGACATTTAAGAATGTGCTTATGAACTACACAACTTTCACGTATATGATCGTCATCATAATACTGGTAGTCAAGCAAGAATCCTACGGGCTTCATCGTTATGTATTAGCGATACGTAATAACAAGTAAAAATATACACATTAATGATAAAGACAAACTAGTAACAATATACACATTAATGATAAAGTATATTATCATTTTGAATAAGACCGTTCTACCTGTTTAGGTCGTCTCTTAATTATCATAATCGTCTATCTGCAATTATAATAATAGCATTAAGGGCACTATATCCAACAGTGATGGCCTGTAATATGGTTAGCGTTTGATGATGGCTATGGCGACGTCGGCTATTGATGCAGCAAGGTGTCAAAGACGCTAAGGATATGATGGAGAGAAGAACGACACGTGCTTTGCAAGTGTAAACCAATTTTTTGATTGGTGCCTACGTGAAAGAGCAAAGGCTAATTGTTTGGGATCTAGTGTGTAGCCCACAACAGCACACATGCAAGTGGAGACCATTGAAATTTTTTTCCTGATTGGGTTTTATTTTAAATCAGCGGTTTGGCTTGATTTGTTGTCGATCGTTGCTGATTTTGACGATCCAAATATGCAATTCATATGTTTTCAAACGTTTAAGACACATTGATGGAGTTAGATTCGAATAATTCCATTTTCTGTTGCAAATATCCCCACTTAAGCGCCTATAGTTCGAATCGATTTCTGATAAAGTCGTGGATGCTTGTTAGTACTTCAAGACGTTGCACCATGCGGATTTGGGTTGAACGTGGAGTTCCTTGCCCATTCAGTGTGGCATCTGTTATCGCGTTGAGTGTGATTTTAGATCGTCACAGTAATCATGTCACATGGTTCGTCTTCGACGTTTCTGGCGAGACATTATGTCTTTCTTATTTCCTTCCAGTATTGACCTTGGTCTCGATCGGATGAGGGTCAAGGTGGAGATTTGTCGTTCGTGTCTCGCATCCTGCTGTTAATCATGGATAGTAGCTCAAGTAAAGTCAGCCGAAGAGAATTCCAACTTGCCGATTGTTTGAACATGCGTATTTCAAGATACTTCTGTTTACTTCGAGACTGTTGGCATGCGGAGTGCATGCCTTATCGTGTTCGATTCAATTTTTTCGTCACATTGAAGTGTGCTCTTTGTTGTCGAAGTGCCAGTTTTTTGCTTCAAGGCTCTGTTGCGGTGCGTGCTGCATGTGCTGTCGTAATCAGTTGCGATCTGATTTGTCACATCGTTGTGTGACATGTTTGTTTTCGAAGTTATGTTGATACAATATCTTCATCTCAGTGTTCGGTTTGGTTATGAGACACGAGTCATTCTCTTTGGGCTTGGAGACGAGCCAAGATGAAGATCTGATCGAGTTGTGTAGTGCATTTTTTTGAGTGCTTTGATGGTGGATTCAGTGAAGAGCAGTTATTCTGTCTGAAGACTTGCTGGCATTGATAGATGGAGAAAATCCTAAGGGACGATCGACATCAACATATTTTTGGCAGGATGGTTCATATCTGATTAGATTCAGTCCAAGTTAGAGATTTGTCGGGATGTCCTGAATCCTAACTAATCAGTTATATTTATATTTAAATATATTTTGTTTGTTTGTTTAGAGATAAGATTCCGTTAGTTATTTAGAGATCAGATTCAGTTGGTTATTTAGAGATAAATCCTGATTAACTCAATGTTATTTCTAAGCATCATTGTATAGGCTATACATATAGAGTATTAGCTTAGGGCTTGAATTGTACCAGCAAGATGAAGCCGTCACAATGTAGCCATAATATTTGTGTGAGAGAGATCTGTGAGGGCGAGAGTTTATTCCGTATTCTCTATATAAACTCTCTCATATGAAAATCTGCAATCTCTCCATATGAGTTAATGAAAACGTTCTTCGTTGTGCCTGCGGTTTTTCCCATTTGGGTTTACCACGTAATTCTCTGTATTTTTTTGTGTTGATATTTTGTGTTTTCTGCTTGATCTGAACTCTGTTTTCGTGTTTCTCTCGATCATTCGTAACAACTTCCAAGTCTTAGGCGTGACTTTGAAATAAATTGAAAGCGAAACCATTTACTTACCTCCTTACTCTTCTTCTTGTTTTGAGGTGCCATATTTCTGCTTTATTCCCATTGGTAGTTTGAAGAACTTCTTTGGAACATCTCGCACCTCATCAAGAAAAGAGGCCGGCATGTCATGACCAACGGTCTGTAAATGTCAAATAACAACTTAAGAAGCAAATACTTTCTAAACGACAAATGATGGTTTGAGCCATGTGTGGAAGAAACTATATAGAATTATCAAACTTCAAAATTAAAAAAAAATCAAATATTAGAAAAAGGCAATTGAATAAAGTATATATAATTTTCTCATTTAGAGACATGAATGGAAAATCAAAACAGATTATAGGGAAGAATTAACTATAAATGAAGTAATGATGGATAGTTTCTTGAAATCTGTCTCCATAGTTGTGTAGGTATATCAATATTTCTGGGGAAAACACTCATTGAAGAACGGTTACTTGAAACAGACCCCAGAATTCGAGGGCCGACTTGAGCTTTTCAGCCGCCTCCTCGTCCCGTTGAAACGTCAAACGGCTGAGATCAATAACCGGAATATCAGAAGCCACTATTGGAGGATCAACAACGTTTGGCCTATCTTCTTCTCTGTGTATGTATGTAGGCGGTGGTTGCAAACTTCGCCACTCCTTGAACCGCATTAAGTGCAACCTTTTCCTCCTTGTTTAGGCTCATGGTAGCCTCTTCTTTCAGCTAGGTTACTTCTCACTCTCAAGTCTCAACCTTGGCTAGCTTGTCATTGCTTTACTTAATGCATGCAGCTATATCCTTATCAACATCTCTATGAGATGTCACAGTTTTCGTCACTGGCATGACATTGGAAAGTTTGGCAGCTTGCTTGTGAGCAGTTATGGCTGCCTCCATCGAATGTTCAAATGCCAGCTCCTTTGTTGAAATGGCGACTCTCGTAACACCTAACTATTAGCCTTAATAAGAAAGGCACATGATATTTATGTCTTCGGAAGATATGAGTAGAATTTTAAGGTGGGTAGGAAAAATATTTTCCAGGTTACAATGCGTGTCGATTTTTCAGTTATATATCATTAGTAGATATAGACGGGAGAAACAAGGAATCATGGGTTATAAAGGTTGTAAAAAGAATGAAAGTAGTTTTTATGATTATATATATGCCAGCCAGGCAAGAGGTGTAGGCCATGTGGTTAGATGTAAAACCAAAAAAAGTCGGTATTTTTTATATTTCATAGAATACACTTACAAAAATTACTTGACTTAAATAAAAACTAGTATCTTGTATGTGCAAAGCACATGTTCAAATAAAAATTATGTTTAGGTTTTTTAATTTGATTTCAAGAAAATTAGCGAGATTAAAACTTATATGGTGGGAGTGGTTAATTTGTTTTCAAAATTATTCATAATGATTCTAATAGTTATTTATGATCGGTAGATGATCGTATAATTATAACTGATTCAGTTAATGATTGTATTTATTAAATATTTGTTAAAAAGAAAATTCTACTTTTAATTTTTTTATTGTTGATGTGGCACTATTTGAGTCTATGTTAGACCATCAAATTGAAATCAATTTGGGGATCTTCTAGTTTTGTTGTTATAATAATAGAGACAGGTATCATGCACGTGTTCAAATAAAAGTGTTAAAATAAAAATTATGTTTAAATTTTTTAATTTGAATTCAACAAAATTAGAGAACATTAAAATTTACATGGTAAGAGTTGTAATTTGTTTTCAAAATGATTCACAATGATTGTGGTGGTTATTTAAGATCAATAGAGATTGTATAAGTATAATCGACTAGTTAATTATTGTATTTATCAAATATATGTTATAGAAAATTTTGCATTTATTTTTTTTTACCGCTGATATAACACTATTGGAGTCTATGTTAGACCATCAAATTGAAATCAATCTGAGGATCCTTAAGTTTTGTGGTTATTATAGTAGAGATGATAAAGATGAGTATTTCGGCTAAATCCCATTTACATCAAACCCTTAATTTTTGCAATTATACCCTAATTTTATTTCTAACTAATTGTATCTTATCGAAATCTTTAAAATCTCTATTGAACTATTTAAAATTTCATATTTTAAGGATATTATTCGTGAGCATTAAATTGTAAACAATAATCAACATCTTTACTATATTAATGCCAAAAGAGGGGTGCACGAAACATGTGCCAAAGAAACTCTTTCAATTTTTTGCCATGTCAGGTATACTAATGTGTCAAATTATGAGAATTTTTATTTTAATTTAAATTGAAATTAAAAAAATGAAATTAGAGAATTTTAGGCTTTATTGTTGCAATACATTCTCTAACACACTCTCTACAATCAAAACAAATTTAGAACTTCCCATGTTCCACGACTTCTCTGCTTATCTGCATATCTCCTTCTCTGCATATCTCCTCAGGGGACCACGTTCCAGCTTCTCTATAACATCCTCACGTTTAAAAAAAAAAACAAAGAAGAAAAACAGAAATCATTTGTCAGAAAGATGAGATAATTAAGGAGAAGGATGTCAAGGTATCCCTCTCCCCACAAAAAAAAAGAATAAAATATCAGTTTAAAATTAGTAACGTATAGACATTGTTTTGTTTTTCATAGATTGTATTAATTGAAAGAAGAAGAAGGTTGGTGATTTTTCTTTCTCAACTTATTGCTTTTAATTTTTAATATGCAATGGTATCTGGTAAGGATGGTGGTAATTTTTTCCCATAGATATTTGTTCATACAAGAATTATTTGTCACAAATGAAAGAATAAGAAGAAAGAAAAGAAAATTAAAAGAAGGAATATAAGTTGAGTAATCATATCTTTTACATATTCTAAGTTTATAAATTTTATAAATTATTTAATAATTTTGATGATAAGTGCATTCTCAAAGAGACACCTCACAAGAAAGAATTTTTTTATATAGAATTTCAATATATATTTTTGTATGAAAATGAATCAATGAAATATTTAATATACTTTATTCTGTATAAAACACACATTGCATGTGCAAAACACTAGTTTAATTAACCCGTCGTTGAATTGATTTCCGGATTTTCTTATATAAAGATGATGTATAAAATATTTATATTTATCTCAAAAAATATTAAATTTGAATTTAAATTTATTTGTTGTATATTAGTTGTTGGATATATTAAAATTTAAATAACAATATGATGTATCAAAAAGATTTGTGGGATCTTTTTTTTATAAGAATATTAGTTGTTGGATGTGATATTGGATTTATAAAAAATATTTTTTCCAAAATTATGAAAAATTTTCTTGACACTAGCATGTTAATAATCAAATTAGCCTTTCAATTTGAAGACCCATTTCTTTTAGCATTAACTGTAGAGATATAGTGCCTAGAAATAAATAATGAATCAATATGATTATTTTACCCCTTAAATGAAAAATATAACTAAAATTTATTCAGATTTGTGATCCACACTTTAGAAGGATCTTAATATGATCTAAATACTTTAATGAATTTCATATCAACAAAATCATAATCTTGTAAAGTATGTTTCATTTTTTGGCTTGTGATATTATATTGATTTTATAAAAATCAAATAATGAAGCTAGAATTAGCAACATTTGACTTCAATGCATTTGAAGGATACGATATTTTTAAAAGAAGTGTTTAATTTAGTCGATTTTTATAATAAATAACCATAGGGGGTTTCTGTACAACGAAATAAGGGTTTCTGTACAACGAAATGTACAACGAAATAAAACTTTAGGAGGTCATGGTGATGAGTTTAAATATATATTTTTGATTTTATATCAAAATTTTGATTTACATAAAAATTAAATAGCATATGCATGATTATTTATCAATACAAAGATTTTCGTTTGTTATAAAATATATTTATATTATAGGATTTAATGGGATTTTATTTTTAAATCATAAAGTTGATTTTCATAAAATTAAGTAACATATGATACATCAAAAGGATTTGCGGGGATATTTTTAGAAAACATTTATTATTGGATGTCATGCTGGATTTGAATGTGCGAAGAGGACCAAGATTTGATGGGTATGTGTAATTTAGTGGTATGACTAAACCTCAAAATATCTCTTCAATTTGCTTTTAAGAGTACCATGTATATATATATATATATATATATATATATATATATATATATATATATATATATATATATATATTGCTTTTTTGTTTTAAAAAAGAGTTTTTGTATAACATAAAATATTAACAAAAGATTTTTTTAAATAAAAGATGTTGAATATGTCGAGCATTTATGTGAAAATTTTAAGAATTATAGAACACTTGATTTGAATGTGTTAAATTTGGAAAGAATTTTTCCTTTTAAATAAAAGATGCTAAATATATCAAAAGGATTTATGAGAATTTTAAAAAAAATATGATGCTGAATTTGAATATGGTACAGGCCTGAGAAATAACACTTTTGGGCTCTTTATATAATATATGAAAAAGATTTTTTTAACAAAATATTACTTTTCTTAACAAAAGATATTTTTTAATAAATTTGCATTTTTGTTTTAATAATGCTTATTTCATGGAAATCCTCTCGAAGTTTGGGGTAATATCCAAAAATCCCCATGTAGTTACAATCGATACCTCATTGCTTCCTATCGTTAAATTAATTTAACGTGAAATGACTGAAATACCTTTAAAACTTTTCTAAAATTATAATAAAATTCTCGTACTTCCTCTCTTCTCTGCCTAATTTAACGTGAAATGACTGAAATACCTTTAAAACTTTTCTAAAATTATAATAAAATTCTCGTACTTCCTCTCTTCTCTGCCTCCATTTACTTAATCTCATTCTCTTTCTCCTCCTCTTCTCCATCTCTCTTTCCTCCAGCGCTACTCCCGGTCTCTTTCTGGCTACTGCAAGTACTCTGCGATCCCCTTGTCGCCTCCTTCGCCGTCGTTGGAGTTGCTGGGATCTCGGGGGAGCTCTGTCTCTCTCCCCCATCTCCTTCCCTCCCCTCTTTCTGCATGTGAGAAATTAAAAGAAATCGAGCAAAAAATGGTGATTCTCGAATGAGTGATCATCGCATCGCTGCTGCTCTCATCGATCTCCACCGCCGAATCAACCAGCAGGAACATCAGCGGTAGGGAGAGGAAGAGGAGCGTGATCGACGTGGAGGGTTGGCCCCAATCGGTGGTTTGGGTGGTGCAGCTCTCAGATCTCCCCTTCATCTTCTTCAACCCCGAGAGGGTCCACGATCTCAAGAGGCTGGTGGGCCCCGCTCTCTCCATGATCAACCCTTCCCTCGTCCTCATCATCACAGACAATCTCACTGGTAAGCTTCCTTTTAATCCTTGCCTCTTTTTATGATCATTTTTGGGTTTGTGTGCAAAAGGGTTGTGTTTTAATAAAGGATTCGTGTTCGTTATACTTGCCAATTTTGTTGATGATGGGTATTGGTTGGAATTGAACTACGATGGGTTGCCCATATTGTTAATTTCATTCGATTTAGAAAGATCAGTTATAATTGTTAATTTTTGTACTTTCTTAGAAACAAAATTATTGGGTTGGTGTAATATTTAGACACTATTATCCTTTCATGTATCCGAGCCCTCATGGTGACCAAACCCTTCTCTCAGTTGTTCCAATCCAAGGGAGGGTGGTGGTCTCTTCATCTGCCACTAGTTCCAACATTTTTTTGAATAATAGGTTTAAAATGATGCATGCGTGGTTCACATTCCAGATCTCTTGTTCAGTTGTAGGAAGTTTTTACTATTGGGATATTTTGGTTCTCGGGTACCATCAAAATTTTTGAAAACCATCAAAGCTACATTTAATCATCCATGGAGTTGCCAGAACAATTTGATACTATTTTCGTTATAAAAAAAATAATGGTAAATTGTCTAAACCCCTAGCACTATTTCCCGCTATATAAAAAAAAGCCAATCCCCAAAACTCTCATCAAAACCTCCACGATACCTCACACAACAAATCATCACCGCTGCCTTGCCCTGAAGACCTCGACTTTGCCACCCCATCTTCTACCCTCCCCCCATCTTCCTCCTTTTCTCAAACCCTAACCTGAACCCCGACCTCATCATAGTTCTCATCTTTCCCTTCTCCCTCTCCCTCCTCAACTTGCTCTTCATTTAGAGCCCTAGCCGCCTCCCTTTTCCTCTCTCTCAAAGTATTCTGATTCCATCCGAGCCGCCTTTTCCATCCCAGCTATACTGAATCATGAAATTATACAGATTTTGTATAAAACTAGTTATATATTGTATGAAACCAGGTTCATGTTCCATGAAATCAGTTATGTATTGCATGAAACCATACAAATACTATATGAAACCAGTTACATGTACTGCATGAAACTGTATTTAATATTAAAAATAAATTTAGAAAATACTATACATTCAAACTTGCAAAGTACCCCAAAAAGAGACCGAAACAAATCAACAACTCAAACAATAACTTCTGAAAAAATCTCAGCTGAATTTAAATTTAGTGTTAATTAACTCAAAAAAAAACCATTCTTTTGAAATCATCGTCTATTATTACAACTCGAACCATCCTATTCATATTTCTGCAGTTTATTTGAAATCCTAATATTCTCAAACCATAGATCCATCAATATGGGACAGTCCTTCACAATTCAAACCAAGAAATGACATCGGAAATCGTCAAGACCGCACCTTTGTTATCAATTCCTGTGAAATGTCCTTTTCACTGCATCAAAATCTCGAAGTGATAATGAGAGTGGAGAGGAGGTATTTTATATTCTATTACGGGGCTTGTGCGCAACAGTTATTATTTTTTTAATTAATCCGTTTTTAAATATGAGCCCGGCAAGATTCAAATCTGGGTTGCTTAGAACTTATCTTAATGTCCCTTCTATTGCACACAACTCCGAAATTATGATGAGAGTTGATGGATTTAGTTTTTGTATTCTGACATGCCCCCTCAAGTCAAAGGCGTGCCGAAACATGGGCTTTTTTTCAGCGGTGTTTTCAATTTGAATTAATCCTCGTTTAATACGTCGTCCGATAGAAATTGAACCAAGGCTGCTCGGATATAATATTTTTAATTTGAATTATTCCCCATTTAATACGTTCCGATAGAAATCAAACCTGGGTTGCTCGGATATGATGTGAAATGTCTCTTTCACAGCATCACAACACCAAAGTTATAGAGAGGGATGAGACTTGGTATTTTATATTCTAATAGTTCCATTCATAATACATAACAAGGTCCATGAATCAGCCAGAGGGGCCCTAAAGGTAAAAAGAAGTATTATGATTGTGTGTTTTTGGAGACCCATGATGATTGGTAGGGGGATGAGGCGAGTTGAAGCTCTGAAATTAGCACTAAATATTAAAAGAATAATTCTCTGCAATTTCTTTATAATAAATATATTTCACTATAATATATAAGATCTCTTAAAATAAGGCAATATTAAAAATCATAGTATAAACAAAATTAAATATCTTGGCATGTGTTTATAATGAAATATTATCATATTCCGGTTCAGTTAGGTTGCCAAATTTTTTTGCTTGAGAACTGAACCGAAGCAAGACAAATAACCGAACCGAACCGAAACAAATAACCCGAACTTCATCCTGATCGATTTAAGATTCCTGTTTAATTTTCTTAAGCTTGATCTGGTTATATACCGTTTTGCATAACGGTGGTTCTTTATTACAAATATCAACACCAGCCACCACCGGAGAAGACAAATATGTAGACACTTAAACAAAAATATATATTCGGAAATTAAACCTTGAGCCAATCAAGAGTACTCTTCCCCAATAAATTCTTACTGAAATAGGCTACGTCGAAATCTTTCATTTTCGCCTTGTTATATAACCTTGGTCTCTTTTCATCGACCAAGCCCGGTGCAGGTTCGATGTCCTTCTCTTGTTCGAGCAGATAAAATATCGCCAAAGATATCCTCTCCTCTTGGCTAATGACCACCCGATGCACCGGGCTCTTGAATATTCCGTTGCTCATCACCTATATCAACGTGTACTTACGGTGAGTTACAAGATGATATCTGGTTCGCGAGTAAATACCATGAAAGTTTTTATACCATATCGCCAAAAAAAAAGTTTAAAAAAAGAAAAGAAAAGAAAATTGTTATACCTCCATAATATTCCCCAAATTGATGAGCAGAGCATGAGGGATTGTAGGAACATTAAGCCATACACCATCTTTGAGCACTTGAAGACCCTCAACCTCGTCGTCGACCAACAAGATGGTGATGACCGTGCCATCGGAATGGGATTTGGTTCCTAAGACAAGATCAGGCCTTGAGCATGATGGGTAGTAGTTGAACCTTGCATGCACTTCTGCCCTATCTCCTAATTGCTGAATGAAGTAGTCTTCATCCAATCCTAGCAACTTCGCGATGCACCGAAGAACTAGTTCAGACACTTTCCTCACCCCTTTACTATATTCATCCAAAACATCCCTGTGATGAGATTTATTGATATGAAATGATTATATAAGCATAATGTTTTTTTGTTTTTTTTTTATATTTTGTTAAACTGGAAAACTGCCCTTTTTTTTCCACTTTCTAATAATACGATAGCTTGTTCGACCGTTTCAATTTTAAACTAAAAACAAGATGAGCGAAGTGCCTGAATGAGCTGGGATTCTCTGGCCAAAGATGAAGCTTTCTCTCATCTTCTGGTTGCACTAAGAGAAAGAGGCGATCGTTCCAGTTAAGGATTTGATCTGTTGCTGCAAGGCGGTCGTTCCCATATCCTTCAAATTTAAACCGCATGCCTAAAAGGTGAAATTGAAAGTTGTTATCTGCATAAGGAGAATTTATACGGACGCTTGGAATTCAACAAACAAAATGATTTATTATGCATGACAATGCTTTTTCTATCCACTTCTGGGTGATTTACGAGGAAAGGAGAGGTTGGTGGAAGCTGAGAAGGATCATTTCAGGTTAGAAAAACCCTCTTTCTTGTCCATGGTTTTCTTGGCCATGATTGATACCAATGGTTGCTTCTTTTTACCAATCATAATTAAAACTTGGTTGGATATTTAGGAAGTTTCATAGTCGACCTCGTTTGTTTTGACGGGGAATACTTAGATGGTGTATTTGTAACAACTTCCAAGTCTAAGGCGTAACTTTGAATAAAGGAAAGGCGTAACTTTGAAATAAAGGCGAAACCATTACTTGCCTCCTTGCTCTTCTTCTTGTTTTGAGGTGCCATATTTCTGCTTTATTTCCATTGGAAGTTTGAAGAACTTCTTTGCAACATCTCGCACCTCATCAAGAAAAGAGGCCGGCATGCCATGACCAACGGCCTGTAAATGTCAAATAACGTAAGAAGCAAATACTTCCTAGGCTAAATTACACTAAAATACCCTCATCTCACCTCTTTTTCTCTGAAATACCTTGAATTATTTTTATTACAGTTAAAATCCTTATGCGCTGCTTTAGAGGGTAAAAACGGTACCTTAAAAAATCGTAGCTTAACGTATTACGGTAATTAAAAAACTTTAAGATATTTTGGTGAGAAAAGCTAATATCAGAAGCCGGAATAAATGAAATGATACATATTTTCTTGTAGTCGGTGTCCATTGGTACACTAATAGTAGAACGGTTACCTGAAACAGACCCCAGGAGCTGAGGGCCGACCTGAGCTTTTCAGCCTCATCTCTGTCCCATTGAAACATTAGATGGTTGAGATCGATAACCGGAATATCAGAAGCCACCATTGGAGGATCAACAACGTTAGGCCGATCTTCTTCTCTCACTATGTATGCAGATGGTGGTAGACCATCCGCGGCAGCCTTAGCAATTTCTTGAACCACATTAAGTGCAACTTTTTCCTCCTTGTTCAGGCTCATGGTAGCTGCTGCTGCTGCTGCTTCTCACCCTCAACCTTTGCTTCTCATTGATCTTGTTTAATTTATTCAGGCAGCCATCCTTATCAATTATGACAGGGATTTTTGTCTGCATCCCATGAGATGTCACAGTTTTAATGGTCCCCTGGCATGACATTCGACACTTTGGCAGCTCTCCTCCATTCAAATGTTCAAATGCCAGCTCCTTGCTTGACATTGTGCCTCGGCTCCATCTGCATTATTGATGACAGGAGGAATATTTTACCTGTTAGCTTTTAAATTTTGTCCATATGAGATAAAATGATGTTTTGTAAGACATGGGTATTAGTGCCAAACGGAAGGACCCCATAGCGTCGATTTCCTAAGAAACATGAGATAAACTTTAAAAGTGGTATGCATGAAAAGTATTTTCCCGATAATAAAAGACTTGTGTCGTCCTTTCTAGTTACTCTTTAGTGGCAATAGATATCAGACTTGAGAAAATAAGAAATTACCGGCTATAAAAAGAACTAGTAAAAAGGAAATCAAGGAGTTGATTTTATTATTATATGCTGGCAAGGCCTGCCAAGATGTGCGGGTCTGATGTAAGCCTTAAAATAATATGCAGTATGTTGAATATGTTTATTTGGCAGAATGTATTTACAAAAGTTAGAATGTATGCTATTTAATGAGAAAATATTCATTATAACAAAACAACTGTCCAAGAATGTTTTTTCCCCAATTACGAAGATTAAGGAAGCTGAAAAAAAAACCTTTGAGGAAGCTCCGCTCTTATCTTTTTCACAATCACGAAATTATTAGGAAGTTAGCCAAAGGGAGGAAGAGAAAGTCTGACTCTTCACTTTTTATTATAAGAGATTAGACGAAAGCATACAGGTGAGAGACCCAAGGAGAATGGCTTCTGAGTCGACTTCGGTAGAATCTGGTCGATTCCGCAGAAGTTTTGCAGTTTTACCCTATGCTCAAAAACACGGTAAAACGAACGACTTGAACAAAAATTGTATCATCTTCCGGATAATTTTTGCCCTACTAAATGGTTGGTGATAAGGATTGCGAAATCTTGGTTTTAGTTGAGTAAATATGAAACTGCTGCGGTTTTCATGAAGTTAAAGGCTATTCAACAATACAGCGTGAAATCAAGGCTTTGTTTTAAAAATACAGTTGAAAAACAAAAGCATGTTGAAACTTTATGGGACGCCGCTAATTTTTTGACTTTGGAAAATTGGGTTTTCAAGCCCGAGAAACATTTCAAGACCGATTCTGAAAACTGGAAACTCTATTTTGGTTGCTAATCCGAACTCAATACAATTTTTAGGACTTTAAACCTCAGAAACCTTAAACCTTAAATCACGTTACCCTATAAGGCCCATATTTAAATTCAATTATTGGATACAGAGCGGGCCTGTAGAAGCCCAGCAGAAGTAAGGGCTGTTGCAAACCCTAATGCCAGAAGGCTCAAGGCAATCCTGATAAAAGGCCATCACATCGTTACATAACAACTCACCTCCCCTTCCTCGCTAGGGTTTTGGAAAGCGACGGCTGCTCTTCTTCGCACTCGATTTGGGGAAAAAAATTCGGCTCAAATGAGCGAAAAGAGGAAGTTTCGTCTTCATTCTCTCGCTCGTTCGATCGATAGCCTTAGCATTCTTCCTCTCTTTAACATTTTTTGTTCAGTTCGTCGCCGATGGCGCTGCTTCGCTGAGCTAGACGAGGTCCTCACTTCAGAGCTCGCCGAGGATGGCCACTCCGGCGTCTAAGCTACGGTTACGCTCGGTAAAAAAATCAATCTTTGTACTAACATCTTGCTAAAAGTTTAATCTTTTTATGAAACGCTTGCAAATAGATCTGCTGTTCGTTCAGGTGGATATTTTTACGGGGAAAATCTCGGAAAATACATTTTACGTTGTTTGTTCAGAAAAGATTTAATCTTGCTGAAAATATCTCGAGCTTCGAAGATTTTGCGTGTTTTATTCATTATCGCTGCGAAAAAAAGATTGTTGTTTTGGTCTTAATGATAACCTTTACTAAATTTTATCCGCACATATTACTGAACTGTAGATATTCTCGTTCGAAAAATTTATGATACCTATATTGTTGGCGCTGCGCCGTAGGTTACACTATCTAGTTGTTTTCATGGTTATATTTGATCCTGATTGAATTTTGTCATCTATAAAGCAAATAGGTAATTCTGTACCCACTTTCTGTCTGAAGATGACTACATCATCACCCTACATGCTAACATAGTCATGAGACGTTCCTCCGCAGCTCTCATTGGAAGCTTTTTTTGGAAACATCTTTAATAACTGATTCTCTCTCTCTCTCTCTCTTTGGTGTTAGTAAATAGTCATGGTATTCTCTTCCGCCGAGGAAAATGCTGGATCCTCTTTGTTTTTCACCAAATCTTGCAAGGCGAGCATTATTTATAGCCCTTCGTTCTAACAATATGATAGGGTCTCTGTATTGGTGCTCACATATAAAATTAAGGAGCTTGTCAGGCTTCAATCATTTCATCATATGAATGGAGTTTGGAATTTGCTCCAACATTTGCTACCCATGATCTTCCTACTCATAAAAACTTGACCTTCCCCCTTTTGATAATATTGAAATTATATGTTGCAATAATAAGTTCATTTTGTTCTAAAGTTGACTGCCAATCATACCCCGAATGAGTTGTGTTGCAACCAAGTTCTTCAAGAATGGACTTTAAATTCATTGTAGCTCGAGCAATACTTTTTGTATGAACTGTTTCATTCTGCACTGTAAAATGAAAATATTATGATGTAATAATACTGGCTAGGGAATTAAATCTGAAAAGTTTTGTTAGTAATAATTAATATATCCCAAAAGATAGTATTGTTGTCTTTTAGAAAATTTTTATTGAGTAATTAGCAGTTTTCCTTATTCATATACCTAATGTCGAATTGATTAAATTTTTATGTTTGTTTGCTATGGTTATTTTTCCATCTCTCAAATTCAGAGTTCATAATATCATGAGAAAGGAAAAAAAACAAAATTAAGTCTTGAAATATCTCAGTCCCGAAGTTGGTGCCAAACCAAACATTATCTTTGTTAGGTTTGTTTTGACTAGGTGTAGGCTAGAAGTTAGAAGTTAGAGAAAAAAGGGGTTCCATACTGACTGCTCAAACCAGTTATCATTAGTACTCAAATAACTGACTGTCTTAGGGTTGGGGTGCATCTCTTTTGTGGATGAGTTCTTTCATCACTTTCCCTTTTTGAACTGGCTCTTCCCCCTTCGTGGCGGTGGTTCAAAAAAGATAGCCTCAATTATAGTCTTTCCCACCTTTATTATTCATTTTAATGTTTCTTCTTTATTTATTGTTAATCTCGTCTTTGGTGATGATTCAATGAATTCGTTCTTCCGAGGTTGGTAATCCCAGCTATGCGGAAAAATAATATGGAGACCTGATCTGAGGAGACTGTTCTATTTAGCCTTCTATCTATCTATATTTATTTATATGTAGTGTTAACCTTTGTTATGTAAATGATGATCCTAATCCCTATGACGATTTACTTTAAAATTAAAGTAGTGGTCTGACAATCATCTGATGAATAATGAACTAGTTCTGAGGGATTTGAATCATTTTTCGTTCATTTTACCTCTTTTTAATCTCCTTCATTGCTGTATAAATCTTTGCAAATTTTTTTATTTTGGTAGAAACTCAGATAAATGAATATGATTGAGTTATGGTGTCATCGATGATGATCAAATTAAAACTTTCGTTCTTCCGAGGGTGTGATACCACCTATGCGGAATAATTATGGAGACCTGAACTGAGGAGACACTCATATACTCCTATAAATTATTAATTTGATATTTCTTCAAGTATCTATATATATACAAGCTAACTATGTGCATTTTTTTTGGTGTTAAATTGCATTATTGTCGTTTAAAATCCGTCTCGCCCATTGGCTTCTACCCTAGTCAATCTTCCAATGACTGAACCTAAATCTAGTTTCAGCCTTGTCTGAAATAAATGTTGATGATGAATCTCAATCTTGTTCTGAGGGAGATTGCTTACCGATTAATTCCTTACTTTAGAAAGTTTGTTCTGATAGGAGATTTCGAGTTTAAATGAATATTTATAATTAATGCAGAATGTTGTGTAAAATGTAAGTTAAGATGTATCCTTATTAATCTCGTAGTAGGTCACTTCAGGCTTGATTCATGGGAATCGTCAATGAATTTCACAATTGCTAGTAAAAAGTTTGTAGATAGCTGCATTAAGAGTTGAAGCATATTATATTAGATATTTTATAATTAAACAGCTGTCGAGTATAAAATCCATAGTAAACATATACGTTTTACATTTTATATGAATTCTTTTACAACGCGTTGATGTTTGTGCGAGTCAATTCAATGCTAAACTAATTGGAGGCATTGTAAAATGAACGATGAAACTAAAAATTAGAAAAGTGATAGTGTTCTCATGTACTTTTTAGTACTTCACTATTGACTAGGACATCTTTATTATGGTGTTGATCAATCACTTCTGCAGGGTCTGCATTGGTGTCTTGAGGTTTGTCATGGAGAGTGGTGCCAAGGGCTGTGATTATTTTTAACAATGATTGTTTTAAAACCTATTTCTTGCAGGCTATAGTGAGTTGAAAATTGAGGGCGCAGCGTGCTAAATCAATGAAGTTCAAGGACGGATACATGATTCTCTGGTCAGAGTATATTAACTTAGCGATTAGGCATGTTCTCCTGAGGCAGGTAAGATTCTCTCATGTTTGTTTGCTAATGTCTTTCTGAATATTTGTGTGGAAGTTCTCTTGATATATTATTAAGCCTTAATTCACGGAAACCACTCTGCAGTTTACTCGACTTGCCCAAAACCACCCTCGCATTTGAACCCATCACCAAAACCCTCCGAACTTTCACTACGTTAAACAACCACCCCAACCGTTAATTAGTGAAGTGATATATTACCCTTCTCTTTCTCTAAATTTTTTCCTACCCATTGCCCCTTGCATTATTGTTGCGATAAACCCTAAAAGTTTTGATGTCGACTCCGGATGAAATTTTGCCGAACCATACCAAAATTTCTACACGATCTCGATCAAACACAAGCGAGGAAGACTCTACTGATGACTAATTCGATCTCGTTTGAGACCAGATTTGGTGAAAAAGGACGGTCTTCATAAATTAGTTATTTTTTTTTTAATTTGTGGGTGATGGCATTATAAATTGTATTTCGGTTGATATAGGGATGTGTATTGGAAGATCCCCCGCCCCCAAAATTCATGTTTGGTTGAAGGACTACGACTCTAAGTGAAGCCTATAGAGTTTTAACTTTGGTCAAAGGACTATAGCTCCAAATATCAACTCATCATATGGCAAACAATATTGTCAAGTATGATAAATACATTATAATCAAGCTATGTGTTTCTTCTACAATTTTGTGAGTTGATCTTGGCGGTAGGGGTATAGTGCCGGTTGAAGTGTAAATAAATATCTATTACTGATTTCAATAGATGCACATGAGAGGAGGGGTAATTTCGGAACAAAAATACAAAAATCAATCACATGACGGATTAAATTTAATGAAAAAGTCAAAAAAACTAACGGTTGGGGGGAGGGGGGGTTGTTGTTTAATGGATTGAAAGTTTGGGGGATTTTGGTGACAGGTTTAAATGTGAGGGTGGTTTTGGACAAGTCGGGTAAACCACGGGATGGTTTCCATGAAATAAGCCTATTATTAATGATGAATGATAGGTCGAAGCCCTTCTGCTTATATGTGAATTCTCTTACATTCTTTCATTTTCTTGTGTATATTTTAACCTTGTGCCATTATATTAAGTGTAAAGCTTGTTTACTTTTATGTTGCTTTATTGTAGTTATTGCTATGGGTTAGCACATACTTTGTTAGTGGTGACTTGGTGTTTCAATTATGTAAACAGAGAACTTCATGCCATCATAAAATATATGAAGCTGAAAATTCAGCAATCTCCAATAACTAATAGTACTCTTGGGCTGCAATTACTCGACATCTCCCAATATCTGGATGTTGGTTGTCTTAATAAATTTTACTGATCTTTCGTAGTTATATGCACACATTGAGAAACCAATCATGTGCTCGCCTTTTACACTCTTTTGAAGAGATAATATTCATCTAGTGTTTCCTTGCTTTATATGTTGTGTTCTTGGCATCAAGGTGAAGATTATGTTGGAATGGTTAATCCAAAAGGCAATTAGGGTCCTGGCACACCTTTGCTGGACGTGGTTAATTTTTTGCGCTCCAAAGGATGAAGATGAGTACCTGAGACCACCAGTTGTGATGGCTCAAGATATAAATGTGGTATAGCTGCTTGAGTTCACTTATTATTTCATGCACACGTTTTCTTTTTCGGTTTCCCTCTGCCTTATTCCCTTTCCTAATGTTGAATGGTTTACAATTTTTCGGAAACGTTAAGTTTTAGTTGTTTGTTTTTATGTACCAAAGGCCTGTAATCCTTTCATTGGAGATCAAACAAAGACACTTTTCTTTTTATTAATTTGTTTGTCTTCATTTATAAACCAGAATCATTTTAAAGTGCAAGAAGTAATTATAGATAAAACTAAAGGAACTCTAATGGTTGGCATGCTTCATGGATGGATCAAATTGGTTTGGACAAGATAGTGTAACATCATTATTAGGACTGACATAGCTTATTATTTGGTCCTTTTTTGACCCTTGGATTGAATGCTTTACTTATTTCCTTATGTTACAAAATTATTGTTGAATTCTCTCTTTTTATTCAATTAGATTATGATATCCTATTGAGTTGGCCCTTTTTTGTTATGCTACATCTTATTGTCTATGAAATTGTAATATTTGCTAAGAAGAAGATTTTGGTCCTTTCATCATCTATCAGGTATGCTATGTTACAACACTGTTTTAAAATATGATTCTGTAGCTGTTACTTTGTGTCACTTGCAACGTTTTTTTATTTATATCATCCCATTTTATCATTTCAATTGTTACCTATTGTTTTTCATCAATTCCTTGTAGGTTTGAGTGATATTCTAGTTTATAGCTTGTGGTGGATAATGCAGTCACTACTCTTCAATACCGCACATTACTTTTTTGGTCAATTTTGAGATCTTTGTTTGTTTGATCCACATGTTAAAATCTCTTATTACCCCTTAGAAACATGATAAATGAATTATCTCTTCTAGGTTTAGGATCCTTAGTCAATAGTTTGAATTTTTTGTATAAAAAAAATCTGTTCTTCACTTAGCAAATTGCCAAATGCAGGATTGTGTGCATCTGCGTTTTGCTTTCTAATGTGCATTTCTTGCCGAAAGTGCTTCCTGCTACAGTATTGTTTGGGGAAGATGGGCAGTTGGGTTTAACCTAAATCATCAATAGAAATCTCAACAATCATTTTCCCTACATTGTATGCTGTTGAGTAGTAAAAAGTTATCCATGCCAGTTTTCCTAGATTAGAGATTGGATTTAGCTGTAAGCTATCTTACCTGTAGTAAAATCTATTACGAAGAACGATTCTTGCTCAGTAAATAATGTTTTTGTTTAGTTTTAGAACCTTAAAGTTTAAAAATTACTCACCCCACGCGCTTATTATTCTTATTTACCTATTGTTTTTCATCAATTCCTTGTAGGTTTGAGTGATTCTAGTTTATAGCTTGTGGTGGATAATGCAGTCACTACTCTTCAATACCGCACATTACTTTTTTGGTCAATTTTGAGATCTTTGTTTGCTTGATCCACACTCTCTTGTTACCCCTTAAAAACATGATTAATGAATTAGCTCTTCTAGGTTTAGGATCCATAGTTAATAGTTTGATTTTTTTTAATAAAAAAAATCTGTCCTTCACTTAGCAAATTGCCAAATGCAGGATTGTGTGTATCGGCGTTTTGCTTTCTAAAGTGCATTTCTTGCCGAAAGTGCTTCCTGCTACAGTATTGTTGGGGGAGGATGGGCAGTTGGGTTTAACCTAAATCATCAATAGAAATCTCAACAATCATTTTCCCTACATTGTATGCTGTTGAGTAGTAAAAAGTTACCAATGCCAGTTTTTCTAGATTAGAGATTGGATTTAGCTGTAGGATATCTTACCTGTAGTAAATTCTATTACCAAGAACGATTCTTTCTCAGTAAATAATGTTTTTGTTTAGTTTTAGAACCTTAAAGTTTAAAAATTACTCACCCCACGCGCTTATTATCCTTATTTATAATTTGCATCCCTGTATACTCTTGTAGATGACAAAACGTGTTACCGCCAAAAGGGTACTAGCTACTTTAGTTTAGTATGAAGATGGGATTTCTAGCATATTCTGTTTAAATCTCAACAATGTTTTACTTCCATTCTTAATTAATTAGCAATGATGGCATTTTAGGTACTAGATATTTTAGGATATGTTTTCTTAGAGCTTTGCAGAGATTCTCAGCAATCGTTTGTCATCAAGGGTTAGGAAGGAATTTATGTGTACTAGATATTGTTGTTATTGGTGATTATAGTATAGATGTAATTAGGCATTCCAAAGCAACTGTGGTCTATCCTTTTCTTAGTTTTCTTTCGTTTCCCTATATCTGTTGATCATGACTTTCCCGGAGGATTGTGGTGGACATTCACTACTCTATAACAATTAGGGATTTGTTAATGGATCTGAATTAACGTATAATTTCACACATTGCTATTTCGGTCAATAAGAGATATTTGTTTGCTGGATTTACATGTTAATATTGACTTGTTTCCCCTTGGAGGCATGATGAATGAATTAGCTCTTCTAGGTTCAAGTTCCTTCCGTAAATAGTTTCATTTTTTAAGGAAAAAAATCTGTTCTTCACTAAACAAATCTCCAAATGCAGGATTGTGTGTATCGGTAATTTGCTCTCATGTGCACTTCTTGCCGAAAGTGTTTCCTGCGATAGTAGTGTTGGGGAAGATGGGCAGTTGGGTTTAACCTAATCATCAATGGCAATCTCAACAATCATTTTCCGTACATTCTATGCTGTTTAAAAATAAATTTTAGCCATGTCAATTTCACAAGATTAGAGATTGTATTTAGCTGTAATCTTTCTTTCCAACAGTAAAATCTGTTTACAAGAACCATTGTGCCACAAAAAAATAATGTTTTTGGTTAGTTCTAGTGCCTCAAAGTTTGTACACCCCCAACCCCTCGTGGAGAATTGTGTTCTGTTATAGGATTTTGTGTATCGGGACCTTGCTTTCATATGTTTATTTCCACCGAGTGTGTTTCCTGTTACATTAACATGCAGGAAGATGTGGCAGTTCTGGGAATCTCAACAATCATTTTCCTGATATAATTTTTTTGAATAAAAATTATCTCATTCTAGTCTCCTTCGTAGACATTAGGAGTAAACTAATGATATCAAAGGGTTGGAACAAACAGATGCTAAATATTGATGGAAACATTGGTTATTTGTGGTAGTAGTGATCTTAGGATACTGGTCATTTGTAAGGTTTTTGTCTCTCTTTTTGCATGGATAGCAACTTGTCTAATTGCAGGATTGTGTATCGGTGTTTTGCTTCTAACAGCATTTATTGCTGAGAGCGCGTCTCCTGCTAAGCAAGTTTGGGAAGATGGGCAGTTCGGTTCTTTTTTGTGGGGATCACAACAATCATTTTCCCCACGTCCTTACCCTATTTCTCAACAGTCGAAATTGCTTTGAATTACTTCACCACATCTGTATCAAATAGAGTATTTGCTTTGCTTTGCGTTGCCTTTTTACATCCAGTCACTTTTATGTCATTTTTCTTTCATTTTCCTCCGTGACATTCATCCTTGGTAGGCTAATTTTATTTGCAGGAATGTGTATCGGTTCCTTGCTTTCTATGCATTTTTACCGAAAGTGTTTCCTTCTACATTGACTTATGGCAAATGGGCAGTTGGGTTCTACCTAATCTCTCAGTGGGAATCCCAACAATCATTTTTCGCACATTCTTGTAATGAATTGATGTTATTTTCCTAGTTACTTCTATATTTCGTATTGAAGAATTCAACCATGTTTCAATCGTAACCCGAGTATTGCAGGAAATTCCAAGATTTCCAATGTCAAGTCGAATGTTTTCCTTATATATTCACATTTCTTATTGTGCTAATCATTGTATACCTTTTTTCCATGCATTTAAGTGGCCCTATTCTATCCTTTTTTAGCCTTCTTTTCAAGCTGAACTAAAATACTGTATAGGTTGTTTTGAACAGTATTTTTTTTTGTAAATTCAGATTTGTTTTTCCTCTTTGTTCTAAAGTAGTGTTATTTGGTTTTTAGATTGTTGTTATTATTTTTTTGATCTGCAATTAATGTTTTGTTTTTCCTATCTTGTTTGAAATTAGCATCAACGCATCAACAGACTTCCTAAAATGTCTAATTTTGCACTTCCATTTCTGTTCTTATGGTTTGTGTTTTCCGGGATAAGTTTTATTTGCTAAGCAAAATGCCAAGGTTTCCTATATAATTATTATGTTCCGTGCAGATAAAAGCTATGATACAATCATGATATCGGGTACTAAAAGTGGCTACCTGGAGCTGGGGAAGTTTTTGAATATAGTGTTTTCAGTATGGACTCTTGATATTTTGTTCAAGATATTATTAAAATGATGCTTGATTTGGAGAATTACATGTTATATTCTGCTGCAAGGACTTAGGTTGTGTTGTTCAATCCCTTATCTATATATCAACCATTTCCTCAAAACAGTTATCTCATCTTGTAATTTTTTGTGTGCATATTGCTTGTCTAGAAATTTTATATGCAGAGCTTTCTGTTTCTGGTAGTTTTCACAATTTGTTGCCAAGAATTGCTCTTGGGCCCCTTTCATGCATTGTGTTAGATTTTAGGGGCAAACGAGTCCTAGGCCTGAAAAACATTAGGGTCATAAGCTCCCTAGGCAAAATGATTTAGTGGAAAACTTTTTAGATCAAAAAAGTTATAGGTTCAAGTTCCAAGTATAACGAATCATTATTTACATTTTAATAATCTCATATTTCACTTGTGAACTTTTGGCAGATAACTGCAATATTTAGCATGTATATTGTTACATTTGATAAATATAGCAGTTATCTGGCAAGTGTAGCAATTATGTCTACTGCTGCATCTGATTAGTGTTGTAATTATTTGATAAATTTACCCGTTATGTAAACTGCTGTTATGTAACTGCTGTTTTTCTTGAATCTAGGGAGTTTTTCTTGAGACCTTTTAAGTCCAAAGAGTTTTTCCTGCTGCTTTTCAATCCTAAGGAGTTGGACTCATTTTCCTCTGAGATTTTAAGCTTTTTTGTGTAAAAGATTAGATAGTAGTTTCTCGCAACTCATCACTGGAATTTTGTCAATTGCATAATACAATAATTTTAAGCAACTCTATGCCTAATGCTGTTCAAATTAAGTGTTTTCCGCTTAGCTCAAAATCCATCTTATGAGACCTCTACTATATGATATGCCAGACACTAAAATTTGCATAAATATCGGCTATATAAATCATTATTGTTTTAGTTAATCAATACGATAAACATATCTCATTTTACTCGAATACAGGCTCAGCCCCTCTTGACCGGATCAAAGTTTGAAACTCCGACGACCGCTCCAATGATAACCGTCGGAACAACCCCACCAGCACCAATGCTGAGCAAGAAGTTTTTCAGCGATGGCGAAATTCCGGGCCCTGCTGCATCCGCCACCTCTGGCAACACTAATGCCGCCGCCATCGCCACCGCTGTTGCCACCGACACCGCCTTCTCCTTCATCCCCACAGCCGATGCCCGAACCACAAGCCGTCTTTTTTTGTTTGGTTGAAATCCGGCGGCTCTGAGGCCGATATTTTGTTTAAATACAGATGCAGAGAGAACAAATTGAGATGGAATGACGATACAGGAAGCAGCAGCCATTGTTGGTGGATTGAGGAAATGGAGGTTGGAGCATGAAGGGGGAAGAGAGGGATGGATTGGTTGATAAGTTGGAGGAATGAGAGGGTAGGATATGAGATGACAGTTGAGCATTGGAGGGGATGATGTGGAGGATTGTAATTGTTGTGGTTTGAGGACAGGGTTTATCTCCATCTTGGGGATGTGATGGACCTGGGGTGAAACTCAGGTTGCTTTTTACCCCGACCCGACCCGACCCGATCCGATTTTTCTGGGTTTCTTAGACTTTCTATATACATTTGAATATAATCGGACATGTTAAAGATTAGATTAAAAAAAATATTTCGGGTCGGGTATGGATATAGTCTTAAACCTGTCCGTCCAAACACAACCTGGTCCGAAAAAACCTGTTTCCTACCTCTTACCTAGAGATTATTTAATGCCAAATATTATAATGTACATATCCTAATTTATTTATGACACTGACTGTGACATCTGGTTAGTACAATTTTTATATGAAACCTATAAATCTATACCATATAATTTATATATGGATCTGGTGCAAAGTTTAAATTTTGTGCATATATATTTGCTAAAACTCATCTCTACTATTATAATTTCAAAGTTTAGATAATTTATAATAGATAAAGTCCGAAAATCCACATCAACCGATCCGTCCGTCTAAACCTTAAACCCGCTGGAAACCCGAAGTTGCAAGTTTGGGTTTAACGCATTAAAAACCCATCGGGTTCGGACGGGTTTGGATTTAGGTTTTTTCGGATCGGGTGTGTAATTTGTCAACAATCCGTCCAATCCGGTCCGCTTCACCCCTAGATGGAGCCATGCAGTTTTTAGTGTTGATTGTCACCTTGGATTTTGAAGTTCATATTCTTAATCTATATTAAAGTGATAAATAGTCTACTGTGGCAAATCTCTCTCTTTTTCTTGAAAGCAATTTTTAATTAGAAAAAATATCTTCCTTCACCTGTAATGCTCGTAGCTTCTGTTTTTATTATGTTTGACATGAGACGGAGTCCTGCTCTTTATTTGAAAAAGAAAAAGAAAAGAAAAGAATGAATTAATTAAGAGGATGCATTGCTACTGGCATTTCTTGTATTGTTTACAGTTAAGATAGGTGTAGTTATTTACAAATCATGGTCAAATTATTCTCATTCCTTCAAGGCCGATTCAATTTGGTTGGTATGGGTGCCTACCTTTTTGGTTGGGGAGAGTATGGGGTTCGAACCCCAGAAATCCTAGAAGGAAAAGTAGCTACAAATTAATGTTTTTGGGGCAAATTCGTCGATCTCCTGGGTGCGTGTGTGGTATAAGTGGGTGTGTTGCGTGTGTTATGTGCTTAGGTTAGGACTTACGGGGCTGTGCCCCAAAAAAAATAAAAAAATTCAATTCAGTTTGAAAAGGTTTAACAGCCAGTCTCAACCTTTGTATGGTATATTATTTTGTGAAGTTAATTAAAAAAAAGGGTATAATTATACTGAATTACATATACACAAGCGAATTGTATACAAGCATTTAAATATTTAGGTTATAATAAAAAGGTAAATAGGAGATTTATGAATGGGGATTACTTCCAAGATATGAGAATAATCGGAATTAGATTGCAAGAACAAATAACAAAAACGTATTGAAGATATTGCATCTAATTTAGAATATTATAAAATTTTTTTGGGCCGGTCTTCTTAACAATCATATTCGATGGTATAATATATCTTACTTGTACCGTCTGCAAAACCCAAATACAAATCCTTAAAAAGTGTTAAGATATTTTACTCATAAATATTTAAATTTTATTTATGGCTTCTTTGTTTTCTTCCAAATGAGTTGGTCCTAGATGGGTTTGTCTCATAAAGATTGCCATTCAAAATGAAGAATTCTATTTCATTATCAAAAGAAAAAGGAAAAATATTAAGTGTCCACAAATTTATGTTTCGTTTTCTTTTATAATGATAAGAAAATATTTATCTTTTGCTACCAATTTTTCTACAACTTAAGCTCTAGGTCCCTATATATTACCGTTCACTTATTAATAGGTTCATGCAGCCAACCTAGTTTAGGTACCTACAACACTTGCGAGGTTGTGATTTTCAACCATCTTATTTACGAGGACGAATACAGAAAAAGATAAAGATAAAGAGATAAATAGGGGATTGAAGAGCGGTCACTCTGCAAAGAGGTAAGTCAATGTGTTATTTAAAATTTAACTGGGCCCTTATAGGCTTTTTCTTTATTGAGGGAAATCCAAATGCTATAATTTTAATTTTATACATGGTAGATTTGAAAATATTATATAAGGACAAGATTACATAATCATGAATCCATATAGGCTTTCCTATTTTTTCGGCGCTTTCTAGTGGCATGCATATTCTATTTTTCTCCAAATATTAATTATTACACATTAATGCAACTGGGGGGGGATAGAAATCAAACTTTCCTTGATCTTGTAAGGGATTTTGTCATCATGGATTTCGATTCTTGATCAATACTTGGTAAAAAAAACTTTCATACGTTTCGTCAAGCAATTTTTTTAGTAAAAGCTCTCCAGCACTCAGGTCAACTTAGCCGGGGAGTTTTGTCTTCCCCACATCTTGACCTCAAATTTTTACATATGTAACGGAGAGGATTTGCAAGCTGATATATATGACACTTTTAACTCTCGACTTTATGATCATGTGAATAAATCATATGTGAAATTCAGCTCATGACTACTCTATATGATAAATTGAATAACTGAGAGCCCTTACAGTTACTATTAATTTGTTACGCTAATTAATACTAACGAGATGATAGCAAACAATAGTGTTTAAAACTAAAAAAAATACCATATAAAAGACTATAAGTATTTGATTGTGCACTCAAGTGAGATTGTATTAGGATGGTGACCCTATTGAAAGTTGTTCGCTTGGAGTTCTACTTAATCAACTAGCTAAACAATCTCAATCCTGCAGTTTGATCCTCGCATCCAAAAATAAAATAAAATTTTAGAAGGAAAAAAAAAACAAAAAACAAAAAACAAAAAACAAAAAACAATTGTATCTTAAATATGAGGAATGAGTCATGATGATCCTATATATGGAACATAGAGGAAGCTAGCTAGCTAGAACATGGTGAGGGGGCAGCATGCACAAGACTTAGATATGAAAGTGGAGCATGCATGCATATATATAGTGGCCTTGGGAGCTTAGCTAGATAGCATATTAATTTGGGCAAGACTTGATTGATAAGAAAGAAAACCCACAAAGTGATTGAAGAATAGAGGTAGACAATGAATAACAATGCAATTCATGCGTGTTTCGAAACAAATGGAACACTGCCTCATTGGACTCCACTCTCACTCTTACCCTCTCTAAAATGAAAAATAAAAATAAAAATGAAGAATGAAAAAGAAAAAGAAAATTGCGTGCTCTATGAGCTGTTAGGCCTCTGGTTGTGTTGCTCCAAATCAAAACAGTGGATTGCTTCTTTGTGGAGAAATTGCTCTTAATAATTTATAGGGAGGCCAAAGGTTAGCAAGCATTCAAGTTGCTTGTCTCCATCGCTTTCCATATATATGCCCAATTGGACACCTATGGCTAGTATCCATTAGTTTTTTGGTTTTATGAGTGCTCATGTACCAAACATCTAGCTTCAACCGAATGACCGCTACGATACATTTCTCTTCCCATCCCTTGTTGACGTATCTCGTTCACTTACAGGTAAATGTAAATACAATAACAACGATAAAATTAAACTCTAAGAAAATTTAATTTTGTGGATGCAGATCAGAATCAGACTCGAACCTGCAAACAATCAATATATAAAGGTGGGAAAAACAAGAGGAAGAAAATCGAGATTTTATAGAAAGGACATATATATAGGGAACATTATGGCAATCTCTATTCATTCATCTCTTGTTGATAACAATGAGGGTGGGATCTCTTATAGACCATGCTAAAACGATTAGAGCAAAATACTTAAATTTTTTTTTAAATAGGAAGAGTTGAACCCCTTGCATATGATTCACTAAGAAGATCATATTTGAAAAATCAGTCAAAGGAAAAAGATTCTACCTCTTATATGTAATATGCTAAAACCCGGAGACCTAAATAATAGATTCTAGCCATTTTCAAAGATCCGTATAATGACGTCTTACTTGCATGCTGGCTATAGTCTTGACCGATACGAAAAATTCTTCAACACACATCATTATATATATATATATATATATATATATATATATATAAGAGATTGATACGATTTAAATTATGATTTACTTAAGAGTCAAGTTCCCTACCACAATGAGGGGTTGCCCCTACGGATAGAAGAACTCGTAGGGAAAACTTTTTATTGCCCCTACGGTTTACTACGCAGGGACATTGTTTGCCCCTACGGTTGAATCTGTATGAGCATAAATAAATTAAAAAATATTAAAATGCAATGTTTTTATTTGTTCCTACGGTGCCGCAAAAGAGAGTCCTACGAATTAATCCATAGAGACAAAAAACGGTTATTTAAAAAAAAAAATTAAACAAAGAATTTTCCACCGTTCTCCAAAATTTCCCACTAACCGCCGCCCTCGCCCATCGTCCCCGCCCCACTCTTGTCGTCGCCTTCCTCGTCGCCGAGTTCCTCCTCCATCGCTATCAATTGAGCTCGTCGTGGAGTTCCTCGTCACCGCCAACCGACCTCGTCGCCGTCTCCACCACTTCGAGATCTATCTTTCCAGCCTCCTCCACCTCGTCGAAGCCTTACTCTCCACCCCCTCGAGGAACTTTACTCGTCGGCAGAGGTGAGTTAATTTTGATTTTAATTTATAATTTTGTTGTTATAAATTAATGTTATTGTTGTTGATTTTAAGGTTATGGTTAGGGTTACCAGGCCGGGATAAATGGGGGTTAATTTGGGTTAAGGTTAGGTTTTGGGTGATGATTAGGGTTAGGGTTAATTAGGTAAAATAGGGTTAGTGTTATAGGGCTGGGTTAATTGGGGGTTAATTTGTGTTAGGGTTAGGTTTTGGGTGATGATTAAGGTTAGGGTTAGGGTTAATTAGGTAAAATAAGGTTAGGGAACATCAATAATATATCATTCCAATCGTTCATCACTCATATTTTGGATTAATTATTATATTTGTGCTTGTGTGTGTATAACATGATATAATATTAATGCCATAATTTATTTTTGAGAACAAAATTCATATTAATGAGGTACGTGAGGGGAATCCTATTTAGAATGATGAACGATTGGAAAAATATCATCAGGATAATTTTTGTGAATGGGTTGCAGATCATGTTAGTTGTTCGAATAACATGTTTTTGCTACCGGTCTTAATCTAAATTTATATCGTTATGTATTTGCCGTAAAATTTGTTTTTTCAGATCCACGTTCTGAACTTGTTTGCATTATTAGAGAGAGATTCACGATGCTTTATGCTTATCTCAGTTTCCTAATATGAAGGTTGCATATTATAAAGGATTCGGTGTCTTTGGATACAAATTTGAAATTAAGGACACAGAAACATCTCGAACCACTCAGAATAGTGGGATTGGGATGGTAGGATCAGATGGTGTGATTTATTATGGATACTTAAATTGCATACTTGGCATTCAATATCCCGGACAATCAGAACCGTTTTATATATTTCAATGTATTTGGTACGATACACGAACCGATATGGATAAGTGGAGAAACAATCTCAGGACTTGGAAATATGAATATGGATCGACTAGTGTGAACACATTTCGATTTTACGGTCTGGACGATCCATTTATTTTTCCGAACCAAGCGTTTCAAGTATACTACTCACAGGGCTTGAAGCATCCGGGATGGAATGTCGTATGCCGTTGGAACCCAGAAATGTTTACGATGTCCCAGAATTCGAGAATCGTATGGAGGACATCGATGAGGATGAAGAAGAGAGAAGACTTAGAGTGTTCCGACCGTCTATTTCAAAAGAAGGGTTGTCTTCGGCTGATCGTGAATTTATGTGGGTTAAAAATGATATCGATGATGAAATCCAAGTAGATATGTCTAATTCGTCAATGAAACGAAAAAGGTTATCAGTAATATTATATTATTACTTCACATTTCTACGATCTATACTTATATTGCATGCATATGTAATGATTGTACTCTTATCTAGATTTGATGACGACGACCGGAGCAACGAAGGACGGTAGGAGCATCAGCCGTGGCAGCAGCAGAGGCAAACACTACTACAATAAGGGGTTGCCCCTACGATTATTGGAATCTGTAGGGCCATCGGTTTGCCCCTACAGTGCCTTATGGATTAATTAAAAAATATCAAAATGTAATCTTTTATTTGGCTTTACGGAGCCGCAAAAAAAAGGCCAACAGATTAATCTGTAAGGACAACAAAGGGTTATTTATAAAAAAAAGATCAGTAATTTCCCCATCGCGTCCCCAAAATTTCCCAACTCCTCCCGGGATCAATCTTCCGCGCGCGCCTCCTTGCCACTACCGCCCGTCGTCGACTTCCTCGTCGCCGGTACACCCATCGTCGACTTTCTCGTCGTCGTTGGCCGCACCACAGTCTCCAGCGAGCTCGTCGTCGACTGTGTCTCGTCGACAGTAGAATCTCCGGCTTCCTCCACCTCATCAAGCTCTTTTCCGCCGGCAAAAGTACTACCGAGGTGAGTTATTTTCTATTTTGAACTTATATTTATGCATTTTTTGGTGTTATTGTTGATTTTTGGGTTAGGGTTAGGGTTATAGCTATTTCCGGGTTAATTGGGGGTTAATTAGGGCAAGGGTTAGGGTTAATTAGGTAGGGTTAGGGTTCGGTTTAGGATTAGGGTTAATTAGTTAAGATTAGGGTTATTTTGGGTAAATTTGGTAAAATAGGGTTGATGGTGATTAGGGTTAGGGTTAGGGTTAATTAGATTAATTAGGGTTAATTTTGGTTTGGGCTAGAGTTAATTTGGGTTAGGGTTTGGTTGATGATTAGAGTTAAGTTAATTTAATTTGGGTTAGGGTTAATTTGGATTAATTAGGTAAAATTGAGTGTATTTGTGTTAGAGTGTTGATTAGATTTAATTGGGGGTTAATTAGGGTTATTTTTGGGTTAATTAGGGATAATTTGATTTAGGGTGATGATTATGCTTAATTTGGGTTAATTAGGGATAATTTAAGTTAGGATGATGATTAGGGTTAATTTGGGTTAATTAGGGTTATGGTGCACTAGTTCCTAGGATACTTGATGATAACGTAAACGTACAATTTTACCGTAAACGCAAGAAAAATTTATCCTAAACTAAAACCTTCTAACCCTTAATAACGAAACGTAAACGTAAAAGCTATTCAAGTTAAATGTTCAAGTTAAAACCAATATATGATACTCGATAATAATATGAAACTTTCATATTCTCATCAACATATGTAAAAATCAAAGCGCGACTTAGTCTCCGTATATCGGTTAACATACGTTCGATATTCGTCGTGATATAGAACTATACAAAGGTTGTTAAATATCGGACGGTATAGTTTGGTACTAACAACCGTCGTATAGTCTATGTGACGAGAAGATTTATTCGTATGATAACCGATAGATTTATCCAGTGTGGACAAGTTAGGAATGTATAATACAAACACCTGCATTCACTTGTGTTTTCATTCGTTTTGAGTTATTGCGTCGGTACTTTTCCGCTGGCTCTCCGTGTACAAATATAGATTAGATGTTCATTTCAATGTTGTTTCACAGATGATTATCTATTCTATTACAGTGTATTCGGAAAACAACGGGGAGGTGCTGCCGAAATTTACTCGAAATGGATGAAAGCACAAGCGAATGTGTGTCTACTCTATACATTCTTAATGGGATAGAAGTTTTACCCCCGACAGTCGAAACACACACATACAACATGAATACACAACAAACGCACACATAAAGCACATATACACTAACAACTCTACACTTAAACGAAATCATAAATTGAAACACACATACACAGAATACAATTCATATTTGGGTGTCTTCAAATCTAACTTTGTTTATCGATAATTTATTCATTTCAACGACAAGCTTGCCGCTACGGATTTTCTTCTTTGCCAGTAACCATACCGTTCTTAGATTTCTCAATATAGTCACCATAACCTACAATTTATATGTTATACAGTTTAACATGGCCCATGAGTACATCAGAGTTAAGGACTGGATGTACGTGGATTGGTAACAACGCATGTAATCTAAATTTGTTGTAGAAATTGTCGCTTTCATTGAATTTGCACGCGCACATAATAAGATCATGTTAGAGAAGATTCTCTGCCCGTGCAATAGATGTGGGAATAAGTTCTGGCAGAAGGTAGAAATCGTAAAGTTTCACATCGTTAAACATGGTTTTACTAGACTTTATACAACCTGGCTATATCACGGGAAAGGACAAGAAGAAGACGGTAATGCGGCAGAAGAAGAAGGAGAAGACGGTAATGCGGCAAAAGAAAAAGAACAAGATAATGTTTCCCCCGATCAGAGCAAAACTCTGTTCAAGTTTTCAAAATTTGAAATGAGCAGCGCTTCATAAGAGCGCCAGCGCTCTGAGGCAGTGCTCACATGCAAAGCACGAATGCGCTAGCGCAAAGAGCGCCAGCGCTCTGACGCAGCGCTCACGTGCAAAGCATGAGTGCACCAGCGCTGGAACTAAATGTTCCCCACCGTCAGATCAAAAATCCAATAAAGTTGATAAATCATCAATTGACCAGAATGAAATTCTGTTAAGGAAAGATTCCTCAAGATCTTTCCTAACAAAAAGATTGTGCTCTGTAAATTAGAGCTCCGTTGGATCAATGATTCAATGGTGATTAAAAAAAATCACTAAAATACAGAATAAATTCTGTGTGGGGAAAGATTTCCCAATCTTGTTAAAAACAAGAAGATTGCTTTCTGTAAATCAGAAGCCCTTGGATCAAAGATCCAACGGGGGAAACATCCCCAAATCAATTAGAGAAAAGATCTCCTTAACCGATTGAACAAATCAGCCTTCACTATATAAAGGCCCCAAGACTTCAAGTCTGATATAGAGGAATCCTCCTATGAACTTTGAGAAATCTCAGAAAGAAGAGTAAGCTCTCGGTAGAAGAAGAACTTTTCTTCAAGGTAAAAAAAAACAGAGATAAGAAAAATCTCATTAAAGAAGAAGAACATAATTCTTCTCACAGATCATAGATCTATAAGACTAAGGTCTTTTTATAAAAAGAGATCATGAACATCTTATTATAAAAAGGGGGAGAATAATTCAAATCTTTTAGGATCACAGATCCATAAAGACAAAACCTTTCATCAAAATAAGAGATTGAGACATCTCCTATAAAATAAGAACTTTATTCTTAGAACCTTGAGACAAAGTCTCTTATAAACGAGAATTTATTTCTCAGATTATAAAACTGATCAGAAGCGCTTCTGCGCTCTTGGATTGGCGCACAGCGCCAAGCGCACCACGTGCTCCTCACGTGTGCGCCACTTAACAAATAGCGCTTTACGGTCATGGACTGGCGTTCAGTGCCAAGCGCACCACGTGCTCCTCACATGTGCGCCACTGAACAAATAGCGCTTTGCGCTCATAACCGGAGCTTTGCGCTCATATACTGGCGCTAGCGCCAAGCGCACCACGTGCTCCTCACGTGTGCGCTATATCACAGAAGCGCTTTGCGCTCATTAACTAGCGCTAGCGCCAAGCACGCCACGTGTTCCTCATGCGTGCGCTGATAGAACATAAACCGTTCTTTAAATAAAGCCCTAGAGCTATGATGAATGCTCAGCATTCAATAAAAGACAGAAAGGCTGTCAGAACCCAAGTCAATACTCAGCATTGTCAAATGTTTAACATTTTAACTGAGTGAGCCGAGCCCAAGTTGGCCATAAACCCCTCATTCAGATTAATTGAGCCCATATGCTCATAAATCTCAGATCTTAGTCCCAATTGGACTACAGATCTCCCAACCAATATTGGTTCAAGGGTACATCTCTTCACTCCTCTGATATTTGTCGTTGTAATCCTTCAACGTCTTCAGAGAGGTGACGGGTCCCGACAACCAGGCATTCTATGGACTATGAGGTCCTTAAACTCATGGACTATGATATCCTTAACCTCCATGGACTGTGAGGTCCTTAAACTCATGGACTATGATGTCCTTAACATCTACGGACTGTGGGGTCCTTAAACTCATGGACTATGATGTCCTTAACCTCTACGGACTGTGGGGTCCTTAAACCCATGGACTATGATGTCCTTAACCTCTACGGACTGTGGGGTCCTTAAATTCATGGACTATGATGTCCTTAACCTCTACGGACTGTGGGGTCCTTAAACCCATAGACTATGATGTCCTTAACCGTCCAGAACCTCTACGGACTGTGAGGTCCTTAAATTCATGGACTATGATGTCCTTAACCTCTACGGACTGTGGGGTCCTTAAACCCATAGACTATGATGTCCTTAACCTCGGACTATGGGGTCCTTAAACCCATAGACTATGATGTCTCTAAAATTTATAGACTATGACGTCTTTAAACTGGACCGTAATGTTCTTGAACTAATTATGGACCGCAATGTCCCTAAACTAAAACAATAGAGTCCAAATGCTCTTTTGTTGGATCTAAACGATCCCATTAAGTTGATCTTGGTCTAAAATTAGACTAACGTATCCTTAACAAACGTTTAAGTTGATCTTAGTCTCAAATGAGACTAACGCATCCTTAAACTCAACCCCAAACCCAAATCTAAGAAAATACGGATTTGGACTAATTCACGTCCTACGGGCGACAACATAAATTAGTCTCTGTATACAATCCACGGGCAACCAAAAACAAAACAAATACCCACGACACGAAGTGACTATCTGGAGAAGGAGAAAGTGGTTACCGCAATGTGGTAGTATAATTAACTACAGGGGCTTGCGCCTGTAGGGAAGAGCGTCCCCACAATAAAAAACCCCTCAACGAGGGGGAATCTGATGAAGTCTGCTATTTCGGCCGCATCCGTCTAAACTTTCGATACACGGTGTCATAAATCAATTTGGCATCTTCGGAGAGGTGGACGGATAGCACCAAATAGCATCTGCCCTCGAAATTCAGGCAAGAAGAACCTACGCGGTCTCGTCTCTGTGTTCGGCGGAGGATATATAATTTCTTTCCAGGAGAAGAAATGGAGGATATGGTAGAGCCTGCCCTAGGTTATAGTATTCCTATCGAAGATGACATTCCTTCCGGCCAAGGACCGCGTGCGGATAAGTATGAAAAGTTCATGAATGATTTTAGAAGACTAATTTATGAGAATGCAAAGTATTCTACCCTATCTTAGTTTGCCAACTTTTCCAGATTAAGTGCCTAAATAGATGGAGCAACAAGTCATTCACGATACTTCTGAAATTCCTGAAAGATTCTATGCCCCCGGAAAATAACGTGTCCGACAGCTGGTACGAAGCCCAGAAGGTGATGTCTGATTTGGGTCTGAAGTGTGAGAAGATTCATGCATGTTCTAAAGATTGCGTGTTGTACCGGAAAGAGAATTCAGATTTGAACAGTGTACAACATGCGGAGAGGCCAGGTATAAGCCGAAAAAATCTGATAAGAAGCCCGATATACCTATCAAGATAGCACACTATTTCCCCATAACACAGAGACTACAGAGCCTATTCATATGCAAAAAAACATCCGAGGCAATAATTTGGCATCACCGTGCTGCTCCAAGCGAAGTTGGAAAAATGATTCATCCAAGAGATTCACCGGCATGAAAGGATTTCGATAGGAGGTACGAAATATTCAGTAGTGATCCTCGCAATGTCTGGCTCGGACTCGCTAGTGATGGTTTCTGCTAATTCAATTATATGGCTGGAACCCACAACACATGGTCCGTTGTAATGATAGTTTATAATCTGTTGTCTTGATTGGCTATGGATCAATCCTACTTTATGATACCTCTTCTCATTGATAGACCAAACTCACCGGGAAACAATATCGACATCTATCTCCGATTTCTGATCGATGAGTTAAAAACTTTATTCATTGATGGTGTAGAGACCTATGATGCAAATACAAATACAACCTTCACACTGCGTGCGGCTTTAATTTGGACAATTAATAACTTTCCTGCGTATGGAATGCTATCAGGTTAGTCTGTACATGGTTACAAAGCATGCCCTTATTGCCATCAATATACAATATCGAAATTCTTGAATTTTAGCAGGAAGGTTTGTTATTGCGGTCATCGGCGTTTCCTGCCACTAGACCATCCCTACAGGTTAGATGCTGCTCACTTTAATGGTCATCAGGAGTTTCTTGGGCCTCCAGCCTCATTGTCCAGAGAGGATGTGACTGCTCAGTGGGATGGTTACAATAATATGACTTTCGGGATAGATCCGGTAAAACATGTCAAACCACCATACTGGAACAAGTTAAGCATTTTTTACGAGCTTCCGTACTGGTCAACAAATTTAGTGCGTCATTGTCTGGACTTCATGCACATAGAGAAGGGAGTATCCGAGCACGTACTCAACTTGCTTTTTTGTAAAGACGGAAAATCGAAAGACAACCTCCGTACTCGGATGGATCTTCAAGACTGAAAAATTAGAAGTGAATTGCATCCTAAACCGATAGCGGGTAAACCAGGTAAGTTTGTACTTCCCAATACCGCATATCATATGTCACAACCGGAGAAGAAAAGGTTCCTGCAGGTGTTGCATGATTTGAAAGTTCCCACAGGTTTCTCAGGATCATTTAGCAAGAAGATAAAAATTGTGAAAGGTAAGATTGATGGGTTGAAAAGTCATGACCACCGTATTATTATGAAGCACCTTTTCCCATTAGCCCTCAGGACTTCCCTTCCCGAATCGGTTGGTCTAATAATCAATGACCTTTGTTGCTTTTTTAGAGAATTGTGTGCTAAAACCCTGGATGTTGTGACGCTGAAGAATCTAGAAAATTCTATTTCATTGATACTTTGCAAGCTTTAGCGCATTTTCTCACCGTCATTTTTCGATATTATAATACACCTAACGGTTCATCTTACAACCGAGCCTAAGTTAGGCAGACCGGTACAATATCGATGGATGTATCCCGTTGAAAGGTACGCAGAATTTTTCGTTTCATGCAATTTATAAAATTATTTTTGTTCTATATACCCGTATTTATTTATTTAACATATTTTTCTTTAGGTAGCTCTACACTCTAAAAAAGTATATACGCAATAGAAATCGACCAGGGTTTTATCATGCAAGCTTATTTTCTAGATGCAGTAACCGCATTTTGTTCCCGCTATCTAGACGAGAACATTAAGACGAAACTTAACCTGCCTCAGAGAATTCAGGACGGTCCATATGGTAAAACCGATTATAAGAGAGTAGACACTATATTTATCAACAAGATATATCGGTTTTTCCTCCTCAATAGCGTATGTCTTGAAGAAATTAGAGAGTAAGTTTTTTTTGGATTAATTGTTATATTTGTTTTTGTGTGTGTATGAAATGATATAATATTAATGTCATAATTTATTTTTGAGAAAAGAATTTATTTTAATGAGGTACGTGAGGGGCATCCTGTTTGGAATGATGAATGATTGGAAAAATATCATTAGGATAATTTTTGCGATTGGATTGCAGATCATGTAAGTTGTTCGAATAATATGTTATTGCTACCAGTCTTAATCTAAACATATATCGTTATATATTTGTCGTAAAATTTGTTTTGTCAGATCCATGACCCGAACTTGTTTGCATCATTAGAGAGAGATTCAAGATATTTAGCTCAGTTTCCTAGTATGGAGGTTGCATATTATAAAGGATTCGGTGTTCTTGGATACAAATTTAAAGTTAAGGACATAGAAACATTTCGAACCACTCAGAATAGTGGAATTGCGACGGTAGGGTCGGATGGTTTGATTTATTATGATACTTAAATTGCATACTTGACATCCAATATCTTGGACGATCGGAACCGTTTTATATATTTCAATGTACTTGGTACGATACACGAATCTATACGGATAAGTAGAGAAACAATCTCGGGACTTGAAAAAATGAATATGGATTGACTAGGTGAACATACTTCAATTTTACGGTTAGGACGATCCATTTATCTTTCTGAACCAAGCGTTCCAAGTATAATACTCACAGTGCTTGAAGCATCCGGAATGGAGTGTCGTATGCCGTTGGAAACCCAGGGATATTTATGATGTTCCAGAATTCGAGGATTGTATGGAGGACAGTGACGAGGATGAAGAAGAGAGAAGACTTAGAGTGCCCCGACCGTCTGTTTCAAAAGACGGGCCGTCTTCGGCTGATCGTGAAGTTACGTGGGTAAAATGCTATCGATGATGAAATCCAAGTAGATATGTCTAATGCGTCCACAAAACGAAAAAGGTTATCAGTAATATTATATTATTACTTCATATTTCTACGATCTATACATATATTGCATGCATATGTATTGATTGTACTCTTATCTAGATTTGACGACGACGATCGGAGCAGCGAGGGGCGGCAGGAGCACCAGCCGCGGCAGGGGCAGAGGCAGAGCGGTTCTGCCACCCGGAGAGCTGCATAGGGAGCATCAGAGGGCCGGTCTTGCACCCCGATCGGAGACCTCTTCGGATGACTCCTTCCGTGTGGACTTTTCCACACCTCCAGGTATATTGCACGCATATTCATTTTGAATGTAATATTATAGATATACACGCATATTTATTTCAAAATTACTTATATAGTCAATGTTTAATTGTCTAGCTGTTGGTGGTGCGTCCACATCAGAGGCGGATGCCACTACCGCACCTGCAGGTATATTTATATATTCTATAGTGCATACATATTGATTTAGAATGTTATATCATAAATATACACACATTCTTTTTACTCTTACTTACAGAATCATTTTTTGATTGTCTAGCTGTAGATGGTGCCTCCACATCTCGAGCAGAGGCCACCACCGCACCTGCGGGTATGTTCATAAATATACACACATTCTTTTTGCAATTACTTATATAATCTATTATTAATTGTCTAATTATAGGTGGTGCGTCCACATCTGGCGCAGAGGCCACTCCCGCCACTTCTGTACCCTCTGCTCAGTCTGTAGATTAGTATGAATAAATATAAAATATTTATTCATTTTACATATTCTCTGAGAATAAATATGAACTTCATATCGTCAATGTTTATGTTCTAGTTGAAAGGGATGTGTAACACCCTAGTTCATTTATACCAATTCTGTTTTGGGTATTTCTTTATTTATGGCTATTTCTTGATTTATTATGTTTTGGGTGAGAGTAAATGTAATTGGTATCCGTGTTTACATCCGACCCGACCCGCATGCTGCAAACCCGTCTTGATTCTTGTTTATAATTTATCCCGGCTAGTTATGAGAATCCGTGCACTTTTGTATGTCCTGTATACCTGCATTATGTCTGGCATCTGCATTTTTTTAAAAAATAATACAAATATAATCAAATAATATATTTTAAAAATATCTAGTATGGCCTACATCATCCGAACCATGTGGTAGCATCCGTGCATCGTGTTCTCGTCCCGTTCAGTGAAACGGACTCGTTTGGATCGCTGCGTGCATACTACGTGTATCCGTTCTTGGGGGTATACATTTTCTTTAACCGGATATCGTATTTTGGTTTTGGTTGAGACGTATATTATCCATATTTTCAAACCATGATTTTAGACCCAATTCGGGCGTATTTTGGAATAAGTTTGTATTAGCCAGAAAACTCAAATTTACTAATATTATATTTTAATATATTATACGGTCAAAATAAATATTGTTCACATTTAAATTTTCTCAACCAAAATATTTTAAATTTTTTCCTTACAACCTAAATCTAAATCTAAACCTACAGTATATACGAATATATATTATATATATTTTCTTTACCTAACTAAAATCCTCACAGACCCAATGTTCTCTCTTTATCTCATTCTCTTTATCTCTCTCTTCTTTATATAGGCTATATATTAATTTAACCTAAATAATACCACATCTCTCTCACCTCTTTCTTCTCTGTTCCTTCGTCTTCTCCGCGACGAACCCAGCAGACCCAAACCCACGCCTGCGCCTGATTTGGCCACCACCCTTTCCTTCTCTCTCCTCCCTCTTACTTCCCAAAATCCAGAACCTTTTCCCCTGCACAAAAACCCTCAACCCGAGCAATCCCGCAACCAAGAAACCCACGACCTAGCCTCATCTGCACCTCGTCGGAGCTCCGACCCATCGTCGTCGTTGTCTCCTCTGCCTTGCCCGTGACCCCAGAGAAAACCCAGACGACCCCAACCCCTCTTCTCCTTTCTCCTCCTCCTTCTCCTTCAATTTCTTCTTCTCTTTACTTTCTTGACTCCATTTCCCGGTGATTGCCGGAGCCGTGCTCGTCGTCGACGATCCGGGAAATCCTGTAGACGTTTCCAGCCAGCGTGGTCACGTTCTTTCTTTGCTTGGTCCTGTTCCGTACGCGCGCGTGTGCATCGCGACATTTACCGACGACGGACGCGCCGTACGCACCCTATATTGAGATCCGATCAGGCAAGTTTATCTTGCTACATGCTATGATATATATTTTGCATCCATATGAATAAAAATATCACATGTTTACTACATTGTACATCTATGCTACCGTTTTACTGTTTTTGGATAGCCGTTCGTATCCGTATCATTTATTACATATCTAGTTGCATGCAAGTTTATCTTGCTACATGCTATACTATTATATTAAATCCATATGAATAAAAATATTACGTGTTTATTGATTCGTGCATCATATGTTACAGTTTTACAATATCCGTTAGCATCTGTATCATTTATTACATATCTAGTCGTATGCAAGTTTATCTTGCTCCATGCTATAATACATATTTTGCATCTATATAAATAAAAATATCACATGTTTACTGTATTGTACATCCATGTTACCGTTTTACTGTTTTCGGATAGCCGTTCGTATCCGTATCATTTATTATACATCTAGTCGCATGCCAATATTATTTCATATTATTGTTACATTGGCATCCTATGCTTGATAATGTACATCCTACGTAGTCATGGAGTTGCAGATGTGATCCCTGTTAAACACTTGTGCATCCGTGTTTTACCGTGATTCGATGCTCGCTACATTTTACTGTTGGGCATCCATTTGATACACTGTGCACTACTTGACATGACCTGATACACCACTGCTTGACTTGATACCTAATCTTGTTAGTTTAGTTTAGTTTTATTTCCGTACTTTATTTCCTGATGTGAGCCCGTATTTGGGACGTACTTTC
The DNA here is from genome assembly GCA_030015575.1 of Agapanthus africanus. NCBI lineage: Eukaryota > Viridiplantae > Streptophyta > Magnoliopsida > Asparagales > Amaryllidaceae > Agapanthus > Agapanthus africanus. The sequence continues at coordinate 895,543,711 of CM057339.1, read as the reverse complement.
CAGATGTTATTGTTTATTGGATTTATTGCTTTCACATATTATTTCTTGACTCGTTTATTCTGGCATATGGACATGTACTAGATAGTTTATTTTATTTTTCCTGTTCTTGATATCTTCTAGACAGCCGTAATGTGACTGTGGAGGGATGTTTTCTAACCACAGGTAGCATGGTTGGCTCTGTCACGTGTCGATCTTAGCGCACTCTGGAAAGCGGGGTGTGATATGGTTTGTTTGGTATCAGAGCTATAGGATTTAGGTTAATCGGGTTTGATTCTTTTGTAGTTAGGTCTTAGACCCAGTACACGAATCAGAAAACCCATAATTAGGAACATGTCCTGCCATATTGTTGTCGTGATTCTTGAATCTTATCTTTCTCTTAACCCGTTATCTTGACGAGATGGAATGACTTTGCATCTCGGCTTGAAATTATTTTGGTTCCTTATCGTTTCTTTCTCCCTGTTCTTTCGATTCTGATAGTTGGATTTGGACGACTTGAACGGAGTTATATGATTGTAATTATGAACTGCAGCATGGTTACAATACGCTACTCTATTTAAGTAACTTGGAGTCCTATTCTTGATTCATTTCCTTGATTTATGGTCGTTATATTACCTTGCTTCTCTCGGTGTCGTTGCTTACCAGTTCATATTTTATCGTAAGCTTGAATCCTATTTACCATGTTTATCTTCTTCAGTATCTTGGCTTCAGATGAAGTTGTTTCTGGTATCCTACTTGTTCATGATTTTCCCGCATTAGCATTATTCGATTCTGGTGCATCCTATTGTTCCTGGTGCAGCGCCAATTGCAAGGGCGTACTATCCGATGGCACCAGTGGAGTTGGAGGAAGTGAAGAAACAGGTTATTGAATTGCTAAGGAAGGGTTGGATTCACAGCAGCAATTCATCCTGGGAAGCTCCAGTTCTTCTAGTCAAGAAGAAAAATGGTACAAGAAGGATGTGCATCGATTATCGAGAATTAAACCGGGTGACTATTAAGAACAAGTATCCGATCCCTCGCATTGGCGAATTGTTTGAGCAACTCAGTGACGCGAGGGTATTTTCGAAGCTGGATTTGCGATCCGGATATCATCAAGTTCGAGTTAAATCAGAGGATATCTGCAAGACCGCGTTTCGAACTCGATATGGACATTACGAGTATTTGGTGATGCCATTCGGAGTTACGAATGCACCGGCGATATTTATGGACTTGATGAATCGAATCTTTTCACCGTTCTTGGACCGGTTTATAGTGGTGTTCATCGATGATATTCTGGTTTACTCGAGGAGCCTAGAAGAGCATGTAAAACACTTGAGGATCGTACTGCAGACATTAAGGCATGAAAGATTGTATGCAAAGATGAGCAAGTGCAAATTTTGGCTTGAAGAAGTGAAGTTTTTGGGGCATGTCATATCCGGAGATGGAATCGCCGTTGACCCTGAGAAGATTGTAGCAGTTCGTGATTGGCCGATTCCGAGGAATGTAGCGGAGATCAGAAGTTTTCTGGGACTTGCAGGATACTACAGAAGATTCGTGGAGAATTTTGCTCGATTGGCTGAGCCTTTGACCAAGCTTACACGGAAGGAGGTACCATTCGTATGGACGGATAGTTGTGCGTCAGCTTTTGAGGCGTTGAAGCAAAGGTTGATAACCGCTCCTATTTTGACCGTACCGGACGGTTCCGGAGGATTGGTGATTCACAGTGACGCATTTGAGAAAGGCTTGGGATGTGTTCTTATACAACATGGGAAGGTTATAACCTATGCATCGAGACATTGAAGACCCATGAGAAGAATTACCAAACTCACGATTTGGAGCTAGCAGCAGTGATTTTCGCTTTGAAGATTTGGAGACACTGCTTATTGGACGAAAGGGTCGAAATATTCACCGATCACAAAAGCCTAAAATACGTGTTCACGCAGAAAGAGATTAACATGAGGCATCATAGATGGTTGGAGCTGATGGCTGACTATGACCTTGATCTCAAGTACCATCCCGGGAAAGTTAATGTAGTACCGGATGCGCTTAGTCGGTTGCCGGTAATTCGGATATTGGCTGCACAGAAAGAGCTTATCGATGATTCTCGGAGATTCGAGTTGGAGATCGTGTTACCGCATTCTTCAGGACAGTTGATGCAGCTGCAAGTACAGTCGTCGTTGATCGATACTATTAAAGCAGCACAGTCGCAGGATCCAAAGTTGCAGAAGTTTCGAGAATAGATTGAAGCGGGACTTTGAACGGACTTATTGATTTATGAAGATGGTTCGTTGCGATATGGTAGCCGTTTGCGTGTGCCGAAGGGAGATATTCATGAAGAAGTTATGAAGGAGGCGCATAGTTTCGCATATTCCGTACATCCAGGAGGCACGAAGATGTACCGTGATCTACGACAACATTTCTGGTGGGAAGGCATGAAAAGGGAGATCGCCCGCTTTGTAGCGAAGTGCTTGGTGTGTCAGCAAGTTAAGGCTGAATATCAAAGGGTAGCTGGTTTATTACAACCACTTCCGATCCCTAAATGGAACTGGGAACATATAACCATAGATTTCGTGACAGCTTTACCGTGGAGTCCAAAGGGCAACAATACAGTTTGGGTGATCATTGATCGATTGACCAAGGCAGCTCATTTCATACCATTTCGAGTTGGTCAGTTGTTCATCACAGAATACTGCATTTTATACCGCCCATTCTTACGCTCGGTTGTTTATAGGTAGGTGCTTTTAATCCGTGTTTATTACATATTTGCAGGATACAGGTTCTCGGTTCTAAAACGGTGAAATTCATGGAAAACACGACAAAATCCGGGTTCCTGCCAACCACTGAGAAAACACGGTCTCCGCTCGTCATCCGTATGTTGCCAGATACCAGTTTAGGAAGACAAAATGTCAAATCAATGTCACCTTCATGCACAAGGCTCAATGGCAACAACTAGTTCCAAGAAATCTACGCGGAGCTCGAGGCAATCATGACAAAAGCATCCACAAAAGTCCACCTTTCCTCAACAGAAATTCTGGAAGAAATGTGAAAGTATTTTCAGAAAATAGGTGTACCAGACAACAGGGGACTGCATATCAGGGCCGTACAAGAAACACCATGCCCCAAATCCATCATAGGGCCGCGGATCCGCGGCCAAATGGGGGTCTTGGCCGCGGATCCGCGGCCATGTGGGGTCCTCACTTTGTCGTCTTTTGTGGGTATTTTGGGTACTTCATATAGTATCAGAATTTGCCTCTAGGGTTTCATTTCCCTGCCTATAAATACAGCAGACTTGAGCAAAGCCAAGGGTCATTCTTTTGTTCTTCTTTCTTTTTAGGATTTAGTCTTTTTCTTCTTCTTCTTCATTCTTTTTTCATGAAAATTGTAGTGAGAGCTTTTTGAGTGGGAGATTAATGAAGATGAGGGCTTTTTGTATCATTCTCTTGTGTTTCTTCTTCCCCTTGAGATTCTTGCTTTCTCTTGATCATTCAACCTCTTCATTGAGCTTGAATGGTTAAGGGTTAGTTATTGATCTCAAGGGTCGTATTTTCTTATGGAATTAGCGCTTCAATTCACATGCGTTCTCTACCCTTCCCTTGATCTTGCAACCTCTTGATTGAGCTTGCAAGTTTAAGGGTTGGCTATTGATCCCATGCTTGTCTTGAGTTCTACTTTCTTGTTCTTTTTATCGCTTTTTATTACTTGCATTTTATTACCTTGTCTTTAATTACTTGCAATTTATTTCATGCACTTTAATTACTTGTAATCTTTTCTTTTCTTTGTTCTTTTCTTTTGCTCTCTTTTGTTCATTTTGTGAATGAATGTAATTATTATTGTTAAGAAGAAATACGATATTATAAGTTAAAGATTTTCTTTTCTCTTTTCCTTTTCCCGTTATTTTCCATTGAACTCCGCCCAAACCATACGCAAGCGCTCCGTTAGGCACCTGTTCCCCTCCGAAAGACGGCGCACAGGACTGCGGTGTCTTGGCACTGAGATTCGGGGCAGATGCTAATTGGTGCTATCCGTTCACCTCTCCGAAGATGCCAAGTTGATTTATGGCACCATGTATCGAAGGTTTAAACGGATGCGTCCGATGTAGTAGACTTCGTCAGATTCCCCCTCGCTTGAGGGGTTTTTGATTGTGGGGACGCTCTTCCCTGCAGGCGCAAGCCCCTGCAGTTAATTACGCTACCGCATTGCGGTAACAACTTTCTCCTTCTCCAGCTGGTCACTTCGTGTCGTGGGTGTTTGTTTTGTGTTTTGTTGCCCGTGGATTGTTTACGGAGACTGAGTTATGTCGTCTCCCGTAGGGCGTGGACTAGTCCAAATCCGTATTATCTTAGATTTGGGTTTGGGGGTTTGGTTTGAGGATACGTCAGCCATACTTGAGGCTAAGATCAACTCAAACGTTTGTTAAGGATGCGTTAGTCTAACTTTGTGACTAAGATCAACTTAACGGGATCGTTTAGATCCGATAAAGGAGTGTTTGAACTCCATTGTTCCAGTTTAAGGACTTAGAGGTCCAACGTATGTATGGCCGTCAGGACCCGTCACCTCTCTGACGACGTTGAAGAATTACAACGACGGATGTCAGAGGAGTTCAGAGATGTACCCTTGAGCCAGAGTTAATTGGGGGGATTTATAGTCCACTCTGTTTGAAGGTTTAAGGATACGTTAGCCATCTTTGAGGCTAAAATCAACTTAAACGGGACCGTTTAGATCCGACAAAAGAGCATGCGGGGCTCTATTGTTCTAGTTTAAGGACATTGCGGTCCATGGGTAGTTTAAGGACATTGCGGTCCATGGGTAGTTTAAGGACATTGCGGTCCACTGTTAGTTTTAAGACATCTCGGTCAAGGTTAAGGACGTCGTAGTCCATGGGTTTAAGGACCCCACAGTCCGTTGTTAGTTTTAAGACATCCCGGTCAAGGTTAAGGACGTCGTAGTCCATGGGTTTAAGGACCCCACAGTCCGTTGTTAGTTTTAAGACATCCCGGTCAAGGTTAAGGACGTCGTAGTCCATGGGTTTAAGGACCCCACAGTCCGTTATGTGCTCTGGATGCTTCACACGGGTTCACTGCCGTGTTCTGCGAGGACCAGGCTCCGCTCTGGACGTTTTCCACGGGGTCAAAGAGTGACATTATCCGCGTTCCACGTGACCAGGAATTTGCATTAAACACGGGTTTAAGGACCCCGCAGTCCGTATCAATGTGTGGTCGTCGGGACCCGTCACCTCTTTGAAGACATTGAGGGATTACAATGCCAAGTATCAAAGGAGTGAAGAGATGTACCCTAGAACCGGAGTGGATTAAATAGTCCTTGGCCCAATTTAGGGTCAAGACGATTTAATTGTGTTATGAGTCTATTGGCCCAGTTAATCACAAATTGAGGACTTATGGCCATCTTGGGCTAAGTCCAATCAGGAGAGGCTTTGCCTCCATCCATTTAGTCAATTGGGTCAAAGCCTAGTGTTAAACACTACAGAGCAATCAGTGTTGAACACTGGGAATGAGGTTGACAAGTTAGTGTTTAACACTAAGAGATAATTGGTGTTAAACACCAGCAACAAGGCTTTTCAAATTAATGTTAAACACTAAAACAGATCAGTATTGAACACTGCAAATGAAGATCTCAGATTAGTGTTAAACACTAAGGCAATCAGTGTTGAACACTGCAGATAAAGCTTTTTAATTAGTGTTGAACACTAAGGCCCAACAGTATTTTAACACTGGGTTCGAGAGTTTCAATTTAGTGTTAAACACTAAAACAAGAGGGGTCACGTGGCAGCACGTGAGAGCGCCCTCCCTTCATTTATTCTGAGATTATCGTGTCTTTCAGAGCGTCACGTGCCATCACGTGATGGGCATTCAAATGCCTATGTATTAGAGCTTCTGCCAAGGGTCACGTGGATCACGTGGGGTGTTGCCTCAAAGGGGCTTTCTGTAGATCTTTTGGGGGGGGGGTCACGTGATGACACGTGACCCTGCCTCGATGTATTTTGTTTAGAGGCTTTGTTAATCTTTTTTCAGGAATTAAATTCCTCGAGCTGTAAATTTCAGAGGAATTAAATTCCTACTTCCTTTCGAAGACTTATATTCTGGAATAGAGTTTAACTCTGAATTTTCTGTAGGAATTACATTCCTCATATATGTGAAGGGCTGAATAGGGTTAAACCCTAATAAAAGTTTTTAAGGAATTGAATTCCCATTCCCTGTTAAATGATGATTAAGGGAATTAAATTCCCGTTGTTTCAACAGAACTAAGTTCTTAATTAGGGTAAAACCCTGTTTCTTTTTATTCTGAAGGAATTAAATTCCCATGATACAGGGTCAAGCCCTAATTTTATTTTAAAGGAATTAAATTCCCATAGTTCTGTGAGAATTAAATTCTCATGCTTGCATTCCCTCTCTATGTTTTGGATCTGCATGGCAGGATCTCGACCCATTGAGAATTAAATTCTCAACCTTAAGGGGAGATGTGCACTTTGCAGATCCTCTATCAAAGAGAGAAGAAATATATTCTTCTGTTTTTATGTATCAGAGTTAAACTCTGTTGAGAATTAAATTCTCTTCTTCTTTCAAGGAGTTTTTCCCTTTCTTACCTAGGGTTTTTGCAGAAGATCCAAGTTCTCCAAGTATCGAAGCTCTCTTTCTTTTCTCTTTTTTTTTCTCTGCGTATGTATATGTATGTATGTCTCTTGGCTCCTATTTATAGGAGAAGCAGCCGAATCAATCAGTTTTTGACGAATCTTCGTGAAAGATTTGATTTGCATCATTCATTTTGGACCTTTGGATTATTAGGTGAATTTTATTCACCATTGGATTTTAAATCCAGAGATTCTCCTTTGTTATTTTGGTTAGATTTAAAGGGGAAATCTTTCCAAACCCGAGATTTTCCCATAGATAGATCACCTCTGAATCTTTAATTCGATTGGTTCCAGATAGTTGTTTTCCTTTGGAAAGATTTGAATTTCTCTCAGAATTTAATTCTGTTAACACAGTGGGCTTTGAAAGCCGGTCACGTGTGACCACGTGACTCATGGTCACGTGTGGGCACGTGACCCCCTTTGGAATGAGCCTTTTCCTTTCTTTTGCGCTCTGTCTTCTTATTGCTGCTTAAACGTCACGTGCTGCCACGTGACCCCTGGTCACGTGTGAGCACGTGACCCTTGTTTGAACTCTCTCTTTCCTTGGTTCAACTGGAGAACGAGTCTGCTGTCTTGAACGTCACGTGGCCACACGTGATCCTTGTCACGTGGAAGCACGTGACCTCTTCTGAAGCCTTTTCCTTGACTTGATCAGGGAACTGGTGTGCCTTTTGACTCTTGCATTTAAATGTCACGTGTCGCCACGTGACCCGGGTCACGTGGGAGCACGTGACTCTTTCTGAAGCCCCCTTTTCTTCAACGTAGTCAGGAAACTGAACTTGCCTTGATGATGTTTTTAGGTGTCACGTGCCAACACGTGACCGCTAGTCACATGTAAGCACGTGACCCTCTTCTGAAGCTTTTCCCAGAAGCTTTCCTGATTTTAAATCAGGAAACAGCACCCTACCCTAACAAGGTAACGGTGATTCCTAACCGCGACCGGTTGCGTTCGGTTTGGCCGGAGGTGAAAGCAAGAGACAAGAACGGAAGGACAAGGGTAAATAAGCCGGATTCCACGAATACCGCGCTTAAATCCCCTAATCCACGTTGTTGCCGATTGCTCTAGCTTCAATTGGTCAAGACTCGGCTCAAAGGTTTCGAGTACGGATTTCTTTAGCTTATAATCTCGTATCTTTTCTTAACAACTTTATATTTGCAAATAAACACATAGGTTAGAATCAAACTCATACAGATTCTTTATTGACTCGTCTAAGACAAGAAGGTAAAATACCACCATCTCCCTGTGGACCGACCCGTGCTCAACCGGCTAGCTGCATAGCGACACCGTCCTGATCGCGGTAAAATTTAGAATTTTGAACATCCGACACGCCAAAAGCGTGCGATCAAATGGCGCCGTTGCCGGGGAGACGGTAGCGTATTTTCTTTCTTGTTATTCGGGTTAATATTCTTTTTTGTATATATTTATATAAAAAAAAAAAATCTTTTTGTTTTTTTTTTTGATAATTTTTGTGGGCAAGAGTGCAGATTTTTGCAGATTTGCAAACTGCGATTGTGGGGAGCAAAGTGTACATTCAAGGCTAAGGTGATCGCAAAGTACAGTGCCAAAGATCCGGGTAGTTTGACCCGCGCAAGCGAACTTTTCAAGCTTACCGGATTTGATTCAACGGGGGTTTCCTAACCCAAAAAACTTAACGGTACGTACTTTACTAACACCTTCTTCTCAAATCCGACGCTTCCAATATACTATTCTTTGCAGGATTCTTTGCAAGTTCGCTAGAAAACGCTAAAAATTGACTAACCCGTATTTGTTGCAGTGCCGTGCTTAAACTAAAAAACGATTTTTTGATTCTTTATAGAATTTTTATTGAATTGCGCATTGCATACATTAATACGGACTTAAGGGCAAGCGAACCCCACAATATACGGTAAAGGATTTCATCACCTTTTCCGTGGCCCACAAATCACGAACTTGAGCATAACGTTTACCCGCACAAAATTTAAAAGAAACTAGACTTTAAGCCTTAAGGACTTCGCGCTCACTAGGAGAAGTTAACTGTGTTTAGAACCTTGCTTAATGGTATATTGTTTACGGGGTGTCTAGGAAAGTGTTAACGGCGAAACCGCCAAAAGAGAAAGGGTTATTTAATTAAGGAACTTCGCGAAAGCGTTGGAAAACCTCCCCTTATCTCTGCACTTATCTGGCCTCGTGATCAGTGTATCTTGAGCCTGTTTCTCGACACAATTTTACTTCGACAATCAAGTTCTGGAGCAGGTCTAGTTGACCTAGGTGAACCCTAGAACGATTAGGTGTGTGGTATTTTTGTGTCGTGATTATTTTTGTCCATATTGTTTTTTATTCTTTTGTTAATATATAAACTAAAAAAAAAAAAAATCTTTTTCCCCTCCTTTCTTTCTCTCTCTTCATATCATGGGTACCCCACCTCGAAAAACTCTTGCCGAACTTTGGTACCCCCAACCAGACATTACTTCTTACGGTTCTTGTTTTGGTCGAACTTCAAACGACCCCTCCATGCCAAAAATTTCTTTGAAAGATCGGATAGACGCATCTAGGACGAACAACTGGACCCCGCAATCCACTTCGTACCAACCGTTTCAAACATTCACCCCTTCTTGCGTTGATACACCTTTTGAAAGTCCAGTTGTAAACCTGAGACCAATGTCTCTTGCTGAACGAATTAAACAATCCCGTAGCCGATCTTTCACTACTTTCACCACTTCAAATTCTTGGGATCAACAATTCCATTCACCTTCTTATCCAAATGTTGATCCTGCTCCTGTCCAGCCATTCAATTCCTACCAATCCTACCCTACTTTTGCACCTTCCCTAGACATAGCTTCAGAACAGCCTTTTGGGAATTTTCAGTATCCAAACAACTTTGAATCTTATACTGAAACCCCTTCACAACCCATGTCTAGTCTGGAACAGTCGTTGGAAGACTTTAGGGTAGCGTCAAGCCAACAGATGATGGAATTGAATGCGTCCATGGCCGCTCTCATACAACCAACTGACCCGGTAGCTAGTTTCCAGCTAGCTCCAAATTTTTCAATGTATGATGAGGCGGTAGGACAAGCTGTGAATTTGAGTGGAGAGAGTGAGCTGTACCCCCTTCCGAATCAAGCCTACCCGGTCCAATTTGAATCCCACAACTCCTGTGTTGAAAGTCTATCAAATGTCCGAAATGAATTATCAGTTGAAGATAGAATGTTTAATGAGTTGTGCGACTTTGTAGTGTTTGATTTGCCGGATTGTGAAGGGTCCCTTTTGAGTGAAACCATACCCAATCCTCTTGACCTCTACACCTCCACTCTAGAACCTGAATTGATTGATATCCATGCTTTTGTTGAGGTGTCTGAGAATATAGATTTTCACTTGATCGAGGATATTGACGCTGGGAACATTTTGGATGATGAACCCGTAGATTTGGCTGAGTTTGTCTCTTCAAATCATCATCCCGAGTCATTAAATGTTTTTTCCGAACCCCATATGCGTCTTGATTTTGTTGAAAATTGCATGGACGAGATAAATTTTGAGGAGAATATTGAGGATAGTACTGAGGATGAAACAGTTTTAATTGATGAGTCGGATTTTCCAATTCATCCTATCCCTTCCACTGACTGTGTACACCCTCCTGAACCTTTAACCGATAACCTTCCTCAATCACTCCCCCCCACCCTTTCCATCGTTCCGACCTTGCAAGAACCCATCTCACTTTCATTTCGTATGTCTGGTCTACCAAGTTCGGCGTACCCATGGTTTCTTACGAATCTTGAGGGATTCGACCCAATTTCTCGACGAGTAAATATATTAGCACAATCACTTTTCACACATCGGTCATCACAAATTGTGCTAATCTATTTACTCCATTTGCACCCTCAAGTTCGTATTCCACTTCTTTTTCCCTTCCGCCATTCTCCTTCCTCTCATATACCGAGACCGTATCCCGCTTCTCTTCGCATACGGTTTCGCGTATTGTCCATCTCTTTTCTCTACGCCTTCTTTCCCCAACCAGCACATTATAGCGATAAAATCTTTGAATGGTTGGTGTTAACTTTTGGCCTGTGTAAGGCCTTGTATAGCTTGATACTGTTCTCTTTCCCCCCTAATCCTGAATTTCAACGCTTAACAGTGGAAACACTGTTTTACTTAAGTTTGGGGGGGGGACTCCTTTTTTGTGTATATTTTTTGTTTTCCTTTTTGTTTTGTATATAATTTGTTTCTAGGGAGCGCCGGCAATTTTGACCCTCTTGGTGTAGCCTGACAGTGAGGGCACTGTCAAGTTTAAGTTTGGGGGTGTGCTCGGTAAGCTTTCTTCCTTCGCATTCATTTGTATATTTTGCATTTGCATACCTTATTAAAAACCCACAAAAATCGAAAATTTTCCAAAAATATAAAAACTTTGTCGTCAAGTTAGCTAATAGGGTAACTTAGATTTTTATTCTGAAAGTTTAGTTGATATGTTAGAAATAACTAAATTCTAGACTTAGGAATTGAAAACCCTAAAAATAACCCTCATTCTGTCTAACTTTGGTAAGTATACGTCCTTACAATTTTTAGGTTCAGTTCTTGAGTTAAGTCAAGATGAGGGGAAAGTATTGAAGCTTTACTGAAGGATAAGTCTGAAAAATAGTTTCTTTTCTTGAGTTTAAATTTAGAAAGTATATACCCTACAAACTGCACTTACACGTACCTTGAAACTTAGGATAGTAGAGGATACCTAGAAATACTCTTGCCTGAAAGCCTAGTATGAAAGAAAAAACGGTATTTAAAGCTAAACACCAAAAGAGCATATTGAAAAATATATCCGGTCTTGAAAAAGAAAAAAAAAAGAAAAAGAAAAAGAAAAATAGAATAAAGTCAAGACCTGGAAACTGCTATTTACGCTTTAAAGCTCACACATTCAGTAATCGGCCGTTAGTGCCTCAAGAAGCATTAATAGTCGCATGAAAGGTGTGTGAGCAAATCCGTCCATCCTTAATGAAAAGAAGTAGTATTAGGTATTAGGGCAAGGGTATTATAGCTTGAATTGAATTCTTGAGTGTAGGGGTGCAAATACACACACACGTAGGGGTATACAATCGATGTTTGGATAAAAGATAGAAATAAAGAATAAGACTTGTGTTTTCTGTAAAGTTGATAAAAATCCCAGATTTGAGGCCGCGCTTTAGAAGGAAAACTCAGGAGATCCAAGGTTAAATAGATAGGAGGTGTGAAAAATAAGGGTTGGATATTTCTGACTTAGGATAATAGAGTTTCTAACGTAATAACTAAACTGTAGGAGTAAAATCTATGTTAACATATGACACTAGCTTGACGGGATTTTGTGGGTAGTATCCGCTGAAAACCCTCAGGAGACAACACTCCTCCTACTAGGGACACCTAGAGGTTTAATGGCTTGTTGCACGCGCTCAGTGCAATCGCGTTCCTTGCGAAAGTGCGGTTAGGATTTTATTTTTTGTGAATAATTGGTTTTGCTCGGGACGAGCAAAAGTTAAGTTTGGGGGTATTTGTTCATCACAGAATACTGCATTTTATACCGCCCATTCTTACGCTCGGTTGTTTATAGGTAGGTGCTTTTAATCCGTGTTTATTACATATTTGCAGGATACAGGTTCTCGGTTCTAAAACGGTGAAATTCATGGAAAACACGACAAAATCCGGGTTCCTGCCAACCACTGAGAAAACACGGTCTCCGCTCGTCATTCGTATGTTGCCAGATACCAGTTTAGGAAGACAAAATGTCAAATCAATGTCACCTTCATGCACAAGGCTCAATGGCAACAACTAGTTCCAAGAAATCTATGCGGAGCTCGAGGCAATCATGACAAAAGCATCCACAAAAGTCCACCTTTCCTCAACAGAAATTCTGGAAGAAATGTGAAAGTATTTTCAGAAAATAGGTGTACCAGACAACAGGGGACTGCATATCAGGGCCGTACAAGAAACACCATGCCCCAAATCCATCATAGGGCCGCGGATCCACGGCCAAATGGGGGTCTTGGCCGTGGATCCACGGCCATGTGGGGTCCTCACTTTGTCGTCTTTTGTGGGTATTTTGGGTACTTCATATAGTATCAGAATTTGCCTCTAGGGTTTCATTTCCCTGCCTATAAATACAGCAGACTTGAGCAAAGCCAAGGGTCATTCTTTTGTTCTTCTTTCTTTTTAGGATTTAGTCTTTTTCTTCTTCTTCTTCATTCTTTTTCCATGAAAATTGTAGTGAGAGCTTTTTGAGTGGGAGATTAATGAAGATGAGGGCTTTTTGTATCATTCTCTTGTGTTTCTTCTTCCCCTTGAGATTCTTGCTTTCTCTTGATCATTCAACCTCTTCATTGAGCTTGAATGGTTAAGGGTTAGTTATTGATCTCAAGGGTCGTATTTTCTTATGGAATTAGCGCTTCAATTCACATGCGTTCTCTACCCTTCCCTTGATCTTGCAACCTCTTGATTGAGCTTGCAAGTTTAAGGGTTGGCTATTGATCCCATGCTTGTCTTGAGTTCTACTTTCTTGTTCTTTTTATCGCTTTTTATTACTTGCATTTTATTACCTTGTCTTTAATTACTTGCAATTTATTTCATGCACTTTAATTACTTGTAATCTTTTCTTTTCTTTGTTCTTTTCTTTTGCTCTCTTTTGTTCATTTTGTGAATGAATGTAATTATTATTGTTAAGAAGAAATACGATATTATAAGTTAAAGATTTTCTTTTCTCTTTTCCTTTTCCCGTTATTTTCCATTGAACTCCGCCCAAACCATACGCAAGCGCTCCGTTAGGCACCCTACCCTAACAAGGTAACGGTGATTCCTAATCGCGACCGGTTGCGTTCGGTTTGGCCGGAGGTGAAAGCAAGAGACAAGAACGGAAGGACAAGGGTAAATAAGCCGGATTCCACGAATACCGCGCTTAAATCCCCTAATCCACGTTGTTGCCGATTGCTCTAGCTTCAATTGGTCAAGACTCGGCTCAAAGGTTTCGAGTACGGATTTCTTTAGCTTATAATCTCGTATCTTTTCTTAACAACTTTATACTTGCAAATAAACACATAGGTTAGAATCAAACTCATACAGATTCTTTATTGACTCGTCTAAGACAAGAAGGTAAAATACCACCATCTCCCTGTGGACCGACCCGTGCTCAACCGGCTAGCTGCATAGCGACACCGTCCTGATCGCGGTAAAATTTAGAACTTTGAACATCCGACACGCCAAAAGCGTGCGATCATCAGTCAACGGAAGCGTTAGCAGAGCGGTACATGCAGGAGATCGCGAGATTGCATGGGGTACCTGTGAGCATCGTTTCCAATCGTGATACCCGATTCTTATCATACTTCTGGAGGAGTTTACAGGAAAGTTTAGGGACACGACTATAGTTTAGCACCGCGTATCATCCAAAGACAGATGGCCAGTCGAAAAGAATGATCCAAACTCTTGAAAACATATTGAAAGCTTGCATGTTAGACTTCAAGGGTTCGTGGGAGGATCATCTACACATGGTGGAGTTTTCTTACAATAACAGCTTTCAGGCGACTATTCAGATGGCTCCATTTGAAGCATTGTATGGTTGCAAGTGTCGCTCACCCGTCTGTTGGGACGATGCCGGAGAACGAAGATTGTTAGGACCGGATCTTATCGTGCAAACAGTAGAGAAAGTTAATACTATCCGGAATCACATGAGGGCAGCACAAGATCGGTAGAAGAGTTGGGCCGATACATCGAGAAGACCACTAGAGTTCACTATTGGTGATCTTGTATTCTTGAAGATATCACCGACTAGAGGAGTGATTCGTTTTGGGAGTCGAGGCAAGCTTAGTCCTCGATTCGTGGGGCCTTTCGAGATTATTGAGCGTGTGGGAGAAGTGGCTTATTGATTGGCTTTACCACCATCTTTGGCGAGTGTTCATGACGTGTTTCATGTATCTCAACTCCGTAAGTATGTTCGAGATGAGACGCATGTACTGGATCATTCGGAGCTGACTGTAAGGGAGGATTTGACCTATGAGGAACGACCGATATCAATTGTTGATCGAAGAAAAAGGGTCCTCAAGAACAAGGTTATCCCTCTCGTACTTGTTTCATGGGGGAATCGCTCGCACGGAGAATTGACTTGGGAACGAGAAGATGAGATTCGATAGAAGTTTCCACACCTCTTATCGTAGATTCATAATTGTTTATCTTTTCTTGTTCTGGGAATTTCGAGAACGAAATTCTTTTTGTAGTTGGGTATAATGTAACACCTTAGTTCATTTATACCAATTCTGTTTTGGGTATTTCTTTATTTATGGCTATTTCTTGATTTATTGTGTTTTGGATGCGATTAAATGTAATTGGTATCCATGTTTACATCCAACCCGACCCGCATGCTGCAAACCTGTCTTGATTCTTATTTATAATTTATCCCGGCTAGTTATGAGGATCCGTGCACATTTGTATGTCCTGTATACCTGCATTAAGTCTGGCATCTGCATTTTTTTAAAATAATACAAATATAATCAAATAATATATTTTAAAAATATCTAGCATGGCCTGCATCATCCTAACCCTGTGGTAGCATCCGTGTATCGTATTCTCGTCCCGTTCAGTGAAACAGACTTATTTGGATCGCTGTATGCATCCTACGTGTATTCGTTCTTGGGGATATGCATTTTCTTTAACCAGATATCGTATTTTTGTTTTGGTTGATACGTATATTATCCGTATTTTCAAACCATGATTTTAGACCCAATCCGTGCATATTTTGGAATAAGTTTGTATTAGCCAGAAAACTCAAATTTACTAATATTATATTTTAATATATTATACGGTAAAAATAAATATTGTACATATTTAAATTTTCTCAACCAAAATATTTTAAAATTTTTCCTTACAACCTAAATCTAAATCTAAACCTACAGTATATACGAATATATATTATATATATTTTCTTTACCTAACTAAAATCCTCACAGATCCAGCGTTCTCTCTCTCTTCTTTATATAGGCTATATATTAATTTAACTTAAATAATACTACATCTCTCTCACCTCTTTCTTCTCTGTTCCTTCGTCTTCCCCGCGACGAACCCAGCAGACCCAAACCCACGTCTGATTTCGCCACCACCCTTTCCTTCTCTCTCCTCCCTCTTACTCCCCAGAATCCTGAACCTTTTCCCCTGCACAAAAAACCTCAACCCGAGCAATCCCGCAACCAAGAAACCCACGACCTAGCCTCACCTGCACCTCGTCGGAGCTCCTACCCATCATCGTCGTTGTCTCCTCTGCCTTGCCCGTGACCCCAGAGAAAATCCAGAGGACCCCAACCCCTCTTCTCCTTTCTCCTTCTTCTCCTTCAACTTCTTCTTCTCTTTACTTTCTTGATTCCGTTTCCCGGTGATCGCCGGAGCCGTGCTCGTCGCCGACGATCCGGGAAATCCAGTAGACGTTCCCAGCCAGCGCGGTCACGTTCTTTCTTTGCTTGGTCCTGTTTCGTACGCGCGCGTGTGCATCGCGACATTTACCGACGACGGACGCGCCGTACGTACCCCATATTGAGATCCGATCAGCCAAGTTTATCTTGCTACATGCTATGATATATATTTTGCATCTATATGAATAAAAATATCACATGTTTATTATATTGTACATCCATGTTACTGTTTTACTGTTTTTGGATAGCTGTTCGTATCCGTATCATTTATTACATATCTAGTTGCATGCAAGTTTATCTTGCTACATGCTATACTATTATATTTACATCCATATGAATAAAAATATTACATGTTTATTGAATCGTGCATCATATGTTACAGTTTTACAATACCCGTTAGCATCCGTATCATTTATTACATATCTAGTCGCATGCAAGTTTATCTTGCTCCATGCTATGATAAATATTTTGCATCTATATGAATAAAAATATCACATGTTTACTGCATTGTCATCCATGTTACCGTTTTACTGTTTTCGGATAGCCGTTCGTATCTGTATCATTTATTATATATCTAGTCGCATGCCATATCATATTATTTCATATTATTGTTACATTGGCATCCTATGCTTGATAATGTGCATCCTACGTAGTCATGGAGTTGTAGATCTGATCCTTGTTAAACACTTGTGCATCCGTGTTTTACCGTGATTCGATACTTGCTACATTTTACCGTTGGGCATCCATTTGATACACTGTGCACCACCTGACATGACCTGATACACCACTGCTTGACTTGATACCTGATCTTGTTAGTTTAGTTTAGTTTTATTTCCGTACTTTATTTCCTGATGTGAGCCCATATTTAGGACGTACTTTCCAGATGTTATTGTTTATTAGATTTATTGCTTCCGCATAATATTTCTTGACTCGTTTATTCTGGCATATGGACATGTACTAGATAGTTTATTTTATTTTTCCTATTCTTGATATCTTCTAGACAGCCGTAATGTGATTGTGGAGGGTTGTTTCCTAACCACAGGTGGCATGGTTGGCTCTGTCACATGCCGATCTTAGCGCACTCTGGGAAGCGAGGCATGACAGGATGCGTCCATGTCCGAGTTACCGGCTGTTCCTCACCGGAGGAACTATCGTCCCGCTCGTGCTGCTGCCCGGGCCCAGGTACATGCTGCTGTCGCCGGAGGTATATATCACACTTCAATTTTCGTTAATCCTTGATTTCTTAATACCACTTTGTCTTAATATTGCTTGTCAACATATTTCTTGTAAATGCAGGGCAACCCCATCTCGAGAGGGGGACTCGAGTGCCGAATCAGTCCCATAGGCTGAGGCCGACAGAGCTAGGGGTGGCACCATTCCCCCTCTTCTTTACCCCGATTATCGTTATACCGGCGATTATGCCGAGAGGTTCGGCCGATATATGGGGGATGAGAGCCGCATCCTAAAGAAGTATTCACTTCACGTTGAGTGGGGCAATCAGCACTGGCACTCATTTGCCCTCTTCTGGGATCAGGCTCAAGTATTAATATATATTTTTATTTGAATTATCTAATATATTTATTATTATTTAACACTTTCAATTTAATTACATTGGTTTTTGGTATTTGCAGTTGGATTACGACTTTCAGCCTATACCCGACCCTGATCACCCTTAAAGTGTGCTTGATCTTCACGCTCTGCACCAGGGCCTGATGAAGAACATGCAATCAAAGGTCCGATACAATAGGAACGAGCTGAAGATCGACTGCTATTCTCTATGGACGGTGACCCCCGAGGCAAAGAGAGCGGCTCTCCTATATATTCCGGCCTTTACGAGAGTCGACGTAGATACATGGCCTCTCTTGTGCCAATATTTCGACTCTCAGTACAAACAGATTTGTAATTTAAATGTAATTCATTGTTTAGAATATATTTTTATTTTTTTGTGTTGCTTAATTAAAAAGCTAAATCAGAACGTGTTGTGAAGAAATAGGCCAATTAAAATAAGGAGAATAGGAAGTTGGCGAAGATGGGTCGCCCCACTTATGCAGGTGGTTCGAGGAATATTACTCGTGATATAGATGCATCGGTAAATTACAATAGATCTATTTTGATATAATGTAAACTTAAGAGTTAGTTTATAATATATGTAAATTTTTGGCGAATTGCAGAGAGCTCAGACCCTGGCGCAGGGTGGTACACCGAGCGTGCTGACCGCGTATCTTGCCGTCCATGGCACCTCGACAGATCCCGCCATGGGCGAGCTTCGATTTCCTGACACCGCTACCCAGGAGTATTGCGTAAGTGTTAATATTTATTCTAACACGTTTGAAAAGTTCAAATTTAAATGACATACTTATATTTTAATGGTTAATGTGGGTATATGAGCGAGTGGTGGAGCAGGCGGAGGCATCGGGGATCGATTTTACTGGACAGACCGATCCGATGCTACTGACCCCAGTCCTAGACACTGCACACGGAGGGCACCAAGGAGGTTGGGAGAGAGGCCGGGGATGGGCTCCTAGCAGGGCCCATATGAGGTTGGACTCCACTCCGGCGGTTACTTCCCCTACCCTCGTGAGAGACGTCTAGAGTATGATGTTGCCGCCTTGAAGACCACCGTCGAGGAGTTGAAGGAGATGGTACGTATACTACTTAATAGTAAAATATTATATTACATTATAGATAGTAACATATGATACGAATTCGACTAGAATCTAATACACAGCCTAAGTCCCTAAGTATTCTTAGATTGGGGTTTCGCAATAACCTGATAATGATACGAATTCGACTAGAATCTAATACACCGTTCTTACTCGTTTATTACACACAAAATTTAATAGACGCAACAGGCTACTTCGGCTGCGGCTCCACTTGCATCTCCTTTAGCTACGGCTCCGAAAGCCACTACCTTGGCTGCGGTTGCGCAGACCACTCCTGTAGCTCCACAGCCCGCTCAGACTCCCGCACAGTCCCCTCCTTCATTAGATGAGTTTTTGACGACTCAGGGCTGCACCAAGGAGCAGATGTGCCAGATTACGGCACTTATTAGAGGTGGAGGAGCAGGACCGAGTTAGGGTAGCTTTTTTTTATATTTTTGAGAATGTATGTACTTATCTGATATATATTGTATATTTTTTGGACGATATTGGTGGTTGGTTGCTTGTTCACGATGATTTAGATTGATATCATATTCTGTTTGTTTATTTATTTTATATATTATGCGTGAGATGTTGATTATGAATATTTCTGTATTTGGTTATATGATGTATATATTATTGTGCATAGGGCGAGGAAAAAACAGGGAGCCTTTTTAAAAAACCCCCATGATATTTTGTCCCTATGGATTAATCCGTAAGGCCATCTGTTGCACCTACGGATTAATCCGTAGGTGTAAGGTTTGCCCCTACACAGTTAGCCGTAGGGACAAAATATCATGATACATGATATTTTGTCCCTATGGACTTCGTAACAGGGGTAAAAGTTGCCCCTACGAATTAATCCGTAGGGGCATTTATCAGGCCCTACGAATTAATCCGTAGGGGTAAGTATAAGGCCCTACGGATAAATCCGTAGGGGCAAGTATTTTATTTTATAAACCAATAAATTAAATAAATATTATGTCCCTACAGAGTACTCCGCAGGGCTAAATGTCCCCACAGAGTAAGGCGTATGGACAATTATTACTTCGTAAGGGCATGTTCAGGGCCAAAATTTGCACCTGCGGCCTTTACACCTATGGGGGAATTTTGTGTCCTTACGGATATATTCGTAGGGGCCGTGGTTTGCCTCTATGGATAAATCCGTAGGTGCAACCCATTATTATAGTAGTGAGAGATAGAGGCAGAGTGGTTCTGCCGTCCGGAGAGCTGCGTAGGGAGCTTCAGAAGGCTGGTCTTGCACCCCAATTGGTATCCCCTTCGGACGACTCCTTCCGTGTGGACTTTGCCACACCTCCAGGTATATTGCACGCATATTCATTTTAAATGTAATATTATAGATATACATGCATATTTATTTCAAAATTACTTATACAGTCAATGTTTAATTGTCTAGCCGTTGGTGGTGCGTCTACATCAGAGGCGGATGCCACTACCGCACCTGCAGGTATGTTTATATATTCTATAGTGCATGTATATTTATTTAGAATGTTATATTATAAATATACACACATTCTTTTTGCTCTTACTTAGATAATCATTTTTTGATTGTCTAGCTGTAGATGGTGCCTCCACATTTCGGGCAGAGGCCACTACCGCACCTGCGGGTATATTTATATCCTATATTGCATGCATATTGATTTAGAATGTTATATTATTGATATAAATATTCTTTTTGTAATTACTTATATAATCTATTTTTAATTGTCTAATTATAGGTGGTGCATCCACATCTAGCGCAGAGGCCACTCCCGCTATTTCCGTACCCTCCGCTCAGTTCGTAGGTTAGTATGAATACATATAAAATATTTATTCATTTTACATATTCTATAAGAATAAACATGAACTTCATGTAATTTTATTGTTAATGTTTATTTTCTAGTTGGAGGGGATGCGTCCACGTCCGGGTCACCGGCTGTTCCTCACCGGAGGAACTATCGTGCCGCTCGTGCTACTGTCCAGGACTAGGCTCGTGCTTCTGTCGCTAGAGATATATATTGCACTTTAATTTTCGTTAATCCTTGATTTCTTAATACCACTTTGTCTTAATATTGCTTGTTTTGATATTTCTTGTAGATGCAGGATAGCCCCAACCCGAGAGGGGGACGCGAGGGCCGAATCATCCCCACAGGCTGAGGCTCGATAGAGGTAGGGGGTGGCACCATTCCCCCTCTTCTTTACCCCCGACTATCGCTATACTGACGATTATGCCGAGAGGTTCGGCCGGTATATGGGGGATGAGTGCCGCGTCCAAAAGAAGTATCCACTTCACGTTGAGTGGGGCGATCAGCACCGACGCTCATTTTCTCTCTTCTGGGATCAGGCTCGGATATTAATATATATTTTCATTTGACTTATACAATATATTTATTATTATTTAACACTTGCAATTTAAATACATTATTTTTTTGTATTTGCAGTTGGATTATGACTTTTAGCCTGTACCCGACCCTGATCACCCTTAAAGAGTGCTCGATCTTCACGCTCTGTACCCGGGCCTGATGAAGAACATGCAATCAAAGGTCCGATACAATAGGAACAAGCTGAAGATCGACTGCTATTTGGTATGGCTGGCGACCTCCGAGGCAGAGAGAGCGGCTCTCCTACATACTCCGGTCTTTGCGAGTGTCGACGTAGATACTTGGTCTCTCTTGTACCAATATTACGACTCTCAGCGCAAACAGGTTTGTAATTTAAATGTAATTCATTGTTTAGTATATAATTTATTTTTTTTGTATTGCTTAATTAGAAAACTAAATCTGAATGTGTTGTGCAGAAACATACCGATCAAAATAAGGAGAATATAAAGTCGGCGAAGAGGGGTCACCCCACTTATATAGGTGGCTCGAGGAACATTACTCATGCCATGGAGGCATCGGTAAATTACAATAGATCTATTTTGATATAATGTAATATTAAGAGTTATTTTATAATATATTTAAATTTTTGGCGAATTGCAGAGAGCTCATACCCTAGCGTAGGGTGGTACACCGAGCATGCTGGCTGCGTATCTTACTGTTCACGACATCTCGACAGATCCCGCCATGGGCGGGCTTCGATTCCCCGACACCGCTACTTAGGAGTATTGCGTAAGTGTTAATATTTATTCTAATTCGAATGAAATTTTTGTTTTGATAAGTTCAAATTTAAATGATATACTTATATTTTAATGGTTAATGTGGGTGTAGGAGCTGGTGGTGGAGCAGGCGGACTCATCAGGGATCGATTTTAGTGGACAGACCGATCCGATGCTACCAACCCCAGTCCTAGACGCTGCACACGGAAGGTACTACGGAGGTTGGGAGAGAGGCCGGGGACTGGGTTCTAGCTGGGTCCATATGAGGTTGGTCTCCACTCCGGTGGTTACTTCCCCTACCCCCGTGAGCGATGTCTGGAGCATGATGTTGCCACCTTGAAGACCATCGTCGAGGAGTTGAAGGAGATTGTTTCCCCTAATTAGAGTAAAGCTTTATTCAAAATTTCAAATTTTGAAATGAAGTAACGCTTCATAGTAGCGCCAAGTGCGCTGCGCTCTAAGCAGCGCACCACGTGCAAAGTACGTGTGCGCTAGCTCTAAGAGCGCTGCACTTAAGCAACGCACCACGTGCAAAGTACGTGTGCGCTAGCGCTAAGTGCGCTGCACTCTAAGCAGCGCACCACGTGCAAAGCACGGGTGCGCTAGCGCTGGAACTAAAAGCTCCCCATCGTCAGATCAAAGATCCAATAAAGATGATAAATCATCAACTAAGCAGAATAAAATTCTGTTAAGGAAAGATTCCTTAAAATCTTTCTAAACAAGAAGATTGTGCTCTGTAAATCAGAGCACCGTTGGATCAATAATCCAAAGGTGATTAAAAATCACCAAAATACAGAATAAATTCTGTATGAAAAATATTTTCCAATTTTGGTAAAAACAAGAAAATTGCCTTCTGTAAATCAGAAGCGCTTGGATCAAAGATCCAACGGTGGGGAATCTCCAAATCAATTGGAGAAAAGATCTCCTTAACTGATTGAACAAATCAGCTTGCCCTATATAAAGGCCCCAAGACTTGAAGTCAGAAAAAGAGGACCCCCCACAAACTTTGAGAAATCTCAGAAAGAAGAGCCAAGCTCTCGGTAGAAGAAGAAGATTTTCTTCAAGGTAAAAAAAAAATAGACAGAAAGACGAAATCGTCTCATATAAAAAGAAGAATTCACTTATTTCTCATAGATCATACATCTATAAGGCAAATTGTCTTTCAGAGATCATGAACATCTTATCAAAGGGGGGGGAATAATTCAATTCTCTTAGGATCATAGATCCATAAAGGTAAAGCCTTTCACTAAAATAAGAGGTTGAAACATCTCCTATAAAATAAGAACTTCGTTTTTAGATCTTTGAGACAAAGTCTCTTATAAAAAGAGAATTTAATTCTCAGGGCGCAAACCGATCTAAGTTGCATAAATGAAGAGCCTTGGCGCTCCTAATTTAAAAGAGCTTCAACGCTCTATATTTAGCGCAAAGCGCTGTAGAGCCTTAGCACTCTTAATCTAAAAGGAGCCCTAGCGCTCCAAATTTAAATAAACGCTCTGCGCTCAAGACAAACGCACAGCGCCAAGCGCGCCACGTGCTCCTCACGTATGCGCCACTTAACAGAAGAGTCTTAACGCTCCTAATTTAAAAGAGCTTCAGTGCTCCTAATCTAAAAGAGCCTTGGCGCTCCAAATACAGCGCACTGCGCTCATTGACCGGCGCTCAGAGCCAAGCGTGCCACGTGCTCCTCACGTGTGCGCTACTTAACAGAAGCGCCTCAGCGCTCCACATCTAGGGCAAAGTGCTGCAGCGCCTCAGCGCTCCAAATATAGCGCAATGCGCTCATAATCTGGCGCTCAGCGCCAAGCGCACCACGTGCTCCTCACGTGTGCGCTACCTAGTAGAAGCGCTCTGCGCTCTTTGACTGGCGCAAAGTGCCAAGCGCACCACGTGCTGCGCACGTGTGCGCTAAAGGAACATAAATTGTTCTATAAGTAAAGCCCAGAGCTATGATGAATGCCCGGCATTCCATAAAAGACAAATTTGTCAAAAGCTCAAATCAATGCTCAGCTTTGTCAAATGTTTAACATTTTAACTGAATGGGCTGAGCCCAAAGTGGCCACAGAACCCTCATTCAGATTAACTGAGCCCATACGCTCATAAATCTCAGATTTTATTCCTAATTGGACTACAGATCTCCCAACCAAAATAGGTTCAAGGGTACATCTCTTTACTCCTCTGATATTTGTCGTTGTAATCTTTCAACGTCTTCAGAGAGGTGAAGGGTCCCAACAACCATACATTTTATAGACTATGACGTCTTTAAACTGGACTGTGGGGTCTTTAAACCCATGGACTATGATGTCCTTAACCTTGGATTATGGGGTCCTTAAACCCATGGACTATGATGTACTTAACCTTGGATCGTGGGGTTCTTAAACCCATGAACTATGATGTCCTTAATCTTGGACTGTGGGGTCCTTAAACCGATGGACTATGATGTCCTTAACCTTGGACCGTAATGTCCTTAAACTAATTATAAACCGCAAAGTCCCTAAACTAAAACAATAGAGTCCAAATGCTCTTTTGTTGGATCTAAACGATCCCGTTAAGTTGATCTTAGTCTAAAATTAGACTAACGTATTCTTAACAAAAGTTTAAGTTGATCTTAGTCTCAAATGAGACTAACGTATCCTTAAACCCAACCCAAAACCTAAATCTAAGAAATACGGATTTGGACTAATCCACGCCCTACAGGCGACAACATAAATTAGTCTCCATATACAATCCACGGGCAACCAAAAACAAAACAAACACCCACGACACAAAGTGACCATCTGGAGAAGGAGAAAGTGGTTACCGCGATGCGGTAGCGTAATTAATTGCAGGGGCTTGCGCCTGCAGGGAAGAGCGTCCCCACAATCAAAACCCCTCAAATGAGGGGGAATCTGACGAAGTCTGTTACATCGGCCGCATCCGTTTAAACCTTCGATACATGGTGTTATAAATCAACTTGGCATCTTCGGAGAGGTGGATGGATAGCACCAAATAGTATCTGCCTCGAAATTCAGGCAAGACGGACTTACGCGGTCTCGTCTCTGTTTTCGACGGAGAACAGATTCTGGCACGCCCGGTGGGACCTCTTCCTCTTTCCACTCCACACTTCGTGTGTCGTGTTCGCGAACGAATCGCGGTTTGATATGGTTGCCCTTGGGTTCGAGCTACTAAGATTTGGTTTTGCTCCCGTGCAGAAAAAAGAACAGCAATGGCCTCTAACTGCTCCAGCTGCAACTGCAACTCCCGTTCCGCCTCATCTGGAGGAGTAACCTACGGGCCCCAAGCGGCCTCCCTGTTCACGATGCCAGTAGAACAAGTGACCCAAGCCACCACTGGGATTTTCTTCGGGACCATGATCCCACCCATGAGCTTCAACACTCCAGTGCCGTCTCAGGAAGCTCCAAAGAAGTCGGTCTTTGATCGGCTTGCAACTACAGCGGCCTTTCTCAACGGGTCGCCCAAGTCCACTGTCTTGGTTTTCAACAGACTAGGCCGAAGCTTAGACGAGCCCATGAAGAAGCCCGCAATACCAGAAGGCGTTATCCTAAAGCGGATAGCCATTCCTACTTCTGAAGTCACCAAGGAGGCTTCTCCTGCGAAGGGGTCAGTCTTCACAAGACTGGCCGTTTCAGCTCCTACTCCACGTGAAGTCATGAAGGCTGTTTCCCCTGTTCGGAAGTCGGCCTTCGCAAGACTGACGACCCCCTCTCAACGAGCATCGGTCTTTGACAGGCTAACGACGACAACAGCCCCTCATCAGAGTCGGGGTCATGAAGAAACTCATTCAACAACAGAGGTGATACCATCTGCTCGACGTGCTCGACATCGCCACTGGCGTCGAGTGAGGAAAGCTGGGGGCAATTCCCTTTCTGGACTGACTTCGCCAGCTCCAATGGTGGAAGTTGATGCTGCTGTTCCAACTGGGAACAACTTTGAATTACTTAACAAGGTACGCAGGAATTCGCCGACTGCTGTGCTGAAAAGATCCCTTCCACATATGGAGAATGCCCCAAAGGCGAAGCTGGAGCAGCCTCCTCAACGGCTGTCCTCTAAAATTTACAAGGTCTGGCGTCAAGTCCAAGACTCCGTGGTAGATCAAAACTATCCCCGCCGACAGAAAAAGATGAAGGTTTGACAAGAAGAGGATCACCCTGTCAAACCACAGAAAGCGACAGCTACTTGGGTGCCCACCGCAATGGCCCCCTCAACCTCGACCGCTCACAAGAGGAGAAAGCTGGAGAAAATCCCGGTGTCTGCGACGAATCTCAAGAACACTGAATCTAAATGCCCCAAGTGTGGGGACATGGTGGTGCACACCATCTATATGGCATCCGGAAAAGAGGATAGCCGTATCTCCACAGGTCATCGACCGCTTACGCGATCAGTGACTAAGGCTCAGGAGCAACAACAACAAAAGCTCCAAGAGATGCTAACAGCTATGGCCGCACTTACGGGACCGAAAGCATGCCCGGAGACATCCTCGGAGCAGCGCCGTGAGCAGGAAACTGATGCTGAATTCCTTCGGAGAATGCTTGAGAAGAAGGACAAAGAGGTCGCTATAAAACAAATGGCCCTTCTATTTCAGGATATGGTGGGCATGATGATCCAGCCGGACCCTCCAGCTGAAGATCCTCCGATTATCCTCGAAGATGAACGAGCGGAGACGTCAAACCCCCTTCCGGCTTGTTCAGCAGCTAAAGAGGAAACCATCTCAAAAGCTGCCCTGGATGATTATATAGCTCAGCAAATACGGGCTCATCAAGCAAATGAAGCAACTGGCCAAGTCGTCAGAACTGGGCGACCATATCCAGGATGGTACGATCAGATCAAGTATCCGCCGGGATACACGATCCCCAAATTTCATGTATACAAGAGGACAGGCAATCCCCATCAACATGTTTCTCAGTTCAGGGCTCTTTGCGGCAATACCGGAGGTGACGACAGATTGTTACTTCGTCAGTTCGTCGGCAGCTTGGCAGAAACGGCTTTTGAGTGGTATTCGGAGCTGCCCAACGACTCCGTCAAAACTTTTACAGAGATGGAATTGCTGTTCACCCAACGTTTTGCGAGCGCTAGCGAACATACCCCAATCACAGCACTGATCAATGCCAGGGTAAAGCCTGGAGAGACATGGGTGCAGTATGCGATATGGTGGCGGAATTTGTGGTCGAAATGCGAACAGCGCATCGAAGAGGCTCCTGCGGTAGGCATGTTCGTAGGTACTCTAGACCCTCAGGTGACCATATCTCAATTCATGATGTTCTTCAAGCCGACCACTTTCCAAGCCTTGATTGACAAACTGGTCCAAATGTACCATATGGGTCATAGACCATCTCCTTTGAAGCTGGAATCTCGAAATGAAAAAGGGAAAGGGAAAGCAACCTTTGTCGCCAATGCTCAACAACAGCCCAGTGACCCAAAACTAATTGATCGCCTAGACGAGAGATCTTTAATGAGAAAATGAAGCGTCCTTATTCGTTTCCCCAGGACAAAATGAAGAGATTGTTCGAGCTGGTGGTGCGCAACAGGCTCATCAATTTGCCGAATCCAAAATGCCCATTGCAACCCGGTGAGGCTAATAATCCAAATTATTGCCCCTATCACCAAGCAATAGGCCATCCAATCGAAGATTGCTTCATCTTCAAAGGCTGGATTGAAGACCAATACCAACAGGGCAAATTCGCATTGTCCGAGAATTGGAAAGTAAGCTCGCCTCAACCGCACGCTCTTAAAAGGGGGGACACACCGGGGGCATCGTGCTCTTTTGTCGAAGAAGCTCCATGGGAGGTCGCTCTTTCAGCCAAAACAAAATGAATACTGAAGGGTCTCCAAACATGCCCGGCGATCAAATGGAAAAGTCCGCTGGAACCCGAAGTCATCAAGGGAATGCTGAAGCCACGCCCGACACCAAAAAATGGTGGTGATAGTCAAAGCGCTCATACCCAGCCGTCAAAGTCTTCGAAGAAGAAGAAAAAGACCAAAAAGCCCGTGAAGCCTGGTGACAAGCACACGGACCTGCAAAAGCATATCGACGCGCTGGAAGAATATAACCAGAAAGCGCGAACCCCGGTTACACTTCAAGAGTTTCTCAGCCACGTCCTTGAGGACGGAGATAATGACAATAGAGAAGACTCGTCGGATGAACCTGTAGATTATGTGGCAAGCTGCCACGTGATCTCTCATTTGTTAATAAACGGTGTAGAAGCTCTGGATGCAGAGAAACTGGGGGCAGATCCCGAGCCGAAACTTTTAGGACTATCGGACAAGATGATTGATGCATTCCTAAACGAAGCTTTTCTAAAAAGTAAGGCCGATCGAGAGCGCGAAATGGCCATATTTGAAAAGGCCAAACGCCGACGACTAGATGAAAGGGTTGAAGCACCCCAACTAGACCGAGGCATGCCCGCGACAGACAAGAGCAGGCTTAAAATGAAGAAAAGGTTCGCTAAAGCCATATCGATGGGAATGAAGCTGCCACCTTCTGAAGGAAACATTTTTGAGGAGATACACCTTAATGAAGAGCATGTGCATCCTGATTACTGTTCATATCATCGAAGGATTGAGCACCCCACTGAAGAGTGCAACGCCTTTAAAAATTGGTGGCAAGGGTATGTCGCTCACAGGCAACACTTCAAGAGGATGAAGCGTGAAGCTCGTCGACAGCGGAAAAATGCGACAGACGAACGTGGAAAAGCCGCCGGCAATTGTTACATGGTTAATAACAGGGGATCGCAAGTTCTCACTTTCGGGAGTGATTCTGAAGAAGAAATGATTCTTGACCCTCTCTTCAAAGAATCCACCTCAGGAAAAGAGGAAGAAATGAAGAGCTGTGAGAACATTCAGCTGCGCAATCACACATTAGCTGAAAAGAATTTCGGACCCGTAAACAAGGGGTCGAACAAAAAAGATAAGGGAAAAGAAAAGGTCCCTGAGGATATCACCCTCGATGATCGAGTCGTTGAAGAGCTTGCAGCCAAGGACCCGCCTAAGGAAAACAAGGTGGATTACAACATTCTGGCGCACCTGAGGAAGATACCATCGCAACTAAGCGTTCTCGATGCCCTTCTGCTATCTAAAGAAGCGAGAGATTCTTTGATCAAGGCGCTACAAGATCCCGAACAGTTCCATGCTTTTCTCGCCGAAGAAAAGATGAAGGACGAACTGGAAGAAGTGCACACAGCCGATATCACCTTCAGCGATGAAGACCTCCTCCTCGGAACGTGCGAGCATAACCGTCCCCTTTATGTCTCCGGATACTGTCATGATATTAAGATAGGCAAGATCCTGGTTGACAATGGGTCTTCCGTCTATCTCCTCAATGTAAGAGTGTTGAAGGAAATCTGCATGAGCGTTCAGCACCTCGCTCGTGATAAAATCACCATCTCCGGTTTCGACTCCCAGTTGTCGCGGATGCTCAGGTCTATGATTCTGAGTTATGGTTTGGGCTGCTCGTCACAGACATTAAATTTCATGTCATTGACGCCAAGACATGCTACAATGCTTTGCTTGGCAGGCCTTGGCTACACGAGTACAACATCATCCCTTCTACACAACATCAGTGTATGAAATTCAAGGATGGTCTCGAGTATACCATGACAGAAGAACTGAACCCATTCTCCGTGAATGAAGTCCGAAAATACGAAGATGCAAAATACTTTCTGTCAGACTTTGAAGACACGGAAAGGTGTCATAAGCCGGAAAATAATCAAAAAGCTATCACCACCATTTCGGTCTTCGGGAGTGATACTGAGGAGGAGGATGAGATAGTTTATTCAGGGCCGTCCCAATGCAACAAGCCGGGACTGTCCACCCCTACGCTAGTCTTCGGCAGCGATTCGGAAGATGAGGTCAATGAAGTATTTTCTGTTCGGCCATCAATACAAGCCTTTGCTGGCGATGATCGGAGTTTGCAAATCGCCATGGTTCTGCAAGAGCATTACAAAGAGCTCGACACACTTAATACCTACAGTGTGCAAGAACTGCAGACGTTCTACATCCCTCCCAGGCGAAAAGATGAAAAGGCGATCCTTTTTTATCAATCCACGGAAACCAAAGTGGAGAAGGAAATTTGGCATGGTGCCGACTCGATACTTGACCGACTTCAGTCCATCCGTCTGCCCAGATACTACACAGAAGGATTGAAAAGGCTGTTGAGGCGCCAAGGCGTACCCTTCAAATAGACTGCTCGGCAAGTTCAGTTCTACAATAGGATCTGGAACGTCCCCGGAACTCAGCGAAAATTGCCCAACGGGAGAATGGAAGCGATCGGGCTTGGATATATCCGATCCAAGAAATGGGAGTGATTCCATGGCTGCTGCGTCATACATGAATTCGATGAAGAAGGAGATGCTTGTGGGAAGAGGCTAACCCTGAACCAAAACGAGGGCTCGCCGTGAAAGTGCCAAGTCTGTCATTCGAAGAACAGATGGAGAAGCTAATAAGGAAGCGGGTCAAAAGGTCCGTAATGACCATAATCGCGAAATGGCTATTTACGAGAAAGCCAGGACGCAGCGTCTCCTTCAGCAATCTACGGAAAATGACGATGCTCCTCGTCACAGACCCATCATACAAAAGACCCGACGTAGAGGTAGAAATAAACCCAAGAATAGAAAAAGCGCTCGATAGCGGCAAAGCGGGTCCAAGAAGCCCCGCGATCGATAATTGGGCAGCCTGGATTCGCCTCTTGTAAAGAAGATGGGCCGAGTATACTCTTATCCCCAAGATAAGACAAAGAAGATATTCGATCTTCTCATAAAACATCAGATGATGACGCTCCCGAAGTCCAAGCACCCCGAGCAAGCAGGTGAGGTTCATCATCCAGACTATTGCTCCTATCATCGAGCGATAGGACATCCTCTCGAAGACTGCTTCACATTCAAAGACTGGGTAGAAGACCGGTATCAGCAAGGCAGGTTCGCTCTATCCAGCGGCTGGAGGGTAACCCCACCACAGAAGCATGAACCAAAAGCCGCACATGCAGCGAGAGTAGAACCAGACCAACATCGGTCTTAGAAGCGATCTCGTACCTGTCACGTGATAATGCTGTCAGAAGAAGAACCCGAGAATATGGATGACCTTCCCTGGTGCTTCAAAAACAATGATGACGAGGTGATCTCAGAATTTCCACCGGCCCCCAAAGAGCTGGAAGATGGGATACATACTACTGCAGATAACCTCAGAAAGATCGACTTAGGGACGGCAAACGACCCGCGACCGACGTTCGTCAGCGAGTTGTTGGCTGAAGAAAAGGTGGCTACGCTCGGAGACGTGCTCATGCAGTATAAAGACTGCTTCATATGGAACTACTCCAAGATGCCGGGACTAGATCCAGAGATTGCTGTGCAAAAATTGGCGTATCTCCAGACATCAAGCCAGTCAAACAAGCGCCGAGAAGGATGCGGCTCGAGCTTGAGATGAGCATCAACGCCGATGTTAAGAAGTTAATTGACTTCGGCTTCATTCAAGAGGTTCAGTATCCTGACTGGATCGCCAACATCGTCCCAATGATGAAGAAAAATGGGACGGTGCGCATCTGCGTGGATTTTCGGGATCTCAATAAAGCTTGCCCGAAAGACGATTTTCCTGTACCGGTTACTGAAATGATGATAGATAATACGTCCACTCACGAAGTTTTCTTCTTCATGGACGGTTCATCAGGATACAATCAGATAAAGAGGCATCCCGAAGATCAAAAGCATACCGCTTTTCGGACCCCTTTGGGCATATTCTGTTACAAGGTAATACCCTTTGGTCTAAAGAACGCCGGCGCCACCTATCAGAGGGCCATGACGAAGATTTTTGATGACCTCATACATGAAATCGTCGAATGCTATATTGACGACCTCGTAATTAAAATCAAATCACACGAGGAACATTTAGAGTATCTGAAGACCGTGTTTCAGCGCCTTCGGAAATACAATTTGAAGATGAACCCTCTCAAATGTGCGTTCGGAGTTTCCTCGAGTAAATTCCTAGTATTCATCGTACGGCACCGGGCCATCGAGATAGACCCATCAAAGATCAAGGCGATTATGGAAATGCCTCCGCCAAGGACTCTCAAGCAACTGCGGTCTCTCCAAGGAAAGCTTGCGTATATCCGGCGATTTATAGCCAATCTCTCCGGTAAGTGCCATTCCTACAGTCACCTGATGAAGAAGGGAACCCCTTTCATCTGGGATCACAAATGCCAAAGCGCACTGGACGAAATCAAGCAATACCTGAAGAATCCTCCGGTGCTGACCGCTCCAGTCGAGGGAAAGCCCCTCATTCTGTATACAACTGCCCTTGAAGGTTCCTTAGGCGTGCTGTGGGCACAAGAGAACGACCAAGGGAAGGAGAGAGCCCTCTACTATTTGAGTCGAATTCTCCCGGGGGCAGAAAGCAACTACTTCCCTATTGAAAAACACTGCCTGGTATTGATCTTCGCGATAACGAAGCTCAGACACTATGCGTTGGCACATAAGATCCATCTCATATCAAAGGTGGATCCCCTCAAATATTTGATGTCAAAGGCCATATTAATGGGACGGCTCGCTAAATGGGCCCTACTCTTAATGGAATTCTCGGTGACATATCGTCCCCTCAAGGCGGTGAAAAGCCAGGCTATTGCCGACTTCCTCACCGAGCATCCGATAATTGCTGATTCTCTTTTGAACTGCGAATTGCCCGACGAGCATGCGTTTGACACGATCGACGGGGAGAAAAGAGGGAGTGATGCACGATGGGAACTCTAATTCGACGGAGCATCTTCTATGAAGAAGCGAAAACATAGCACCCCCATAATCAAATCAGGGGTAAGCCTCATCTTCGTGACACCACAAGGAGGGATAAAGCGCTTTGCCTTTTCCTTGACAGAGCCGAGGACAAACAACGAAGCTGAATATGAAGCTTTGATAGCAGGTTTTGAGATCGCTGTCGACATGGGAATTGAAAACCTCCTCATATACGGAGACTCCCAGCTGGTCGTTAACCAAGTAAACGACGACTATCAGACGTGCAAATCAGAGTTGGTGAAGTACGGCGAGAGAGTGCAGCAACTGCTGACTCAAGTTCCCTCCTACATTCTGGAAAGTATACCGCGTGCGGAAAATAGCAAAGCGGATGCATTAGCCAAGCTTGCTAAAGAACTGGCCGACGAGATCCTCGATGATGTGAGAATCGTTGTGCAAAGCCGTCGGGTTCTTGCACCGGAAAAAATGTCTCCAGAGTCGTCTGAAGAAAAGGGAGCGACCGAGCAAACGGCTCTACAAATAAAAGACCAGGAAAAGGCTATGGATTGGAGAGAAGTCTTTATAGACTACTTCAAATCCTGTCGAACATTTGAAGATGCGTCCTTAAGACATCAGCTCATGAAACGAGCTTTATCTTTTGCCTTCGTCAATGATACTCTGTATAAGAGATCATTTGATTCTCTGTGGTTAAGATGCTTGGGACCTGAAGAAGCAAAGAGAGTCGTAGAAGAAACTCACGACGGACTCTACGGTTCTCACCAAGCCGGGCCGAAGATGAAATTAAAGATCAAAAGGATAGGCTATTATTGGCCCATGATGATCCAGGACTGCCTCGAATACGCGAAGCAGTGTCACTCATGCCAAATTCACGGGGGCTTCATCCACCAGCATCCAAATCCACTATATCCAACGGTGGCCAGCTGGCCATTCGAAATGTAGGGAACTGACATAATCGGCCCAATCGAACCAGCATCGTCCAGATGACATCGGTTCATCCTGGTAACAACCGATTACTTCTCCAAATGGGCAGAAGCAGTACCGCTGAGGGAAGTGAAGACGGAGAATATTCTCCATTTCTTCAAGACACATGTCATTTACCGGTTCGGCACTCCGCGATGGATTATCTCCGATAACGGGCTATCCTATAGAAGCCACAAGATCAGCCGCTTCGCACAACAGCATAACATAGACTGGAGATACTCTTCAGTCTATAATCTCCGAGCTAACGGTCTAGCCGAGGCTTTCAACAAGACCTTGACGAAGATCATGAAAAAGACGGTGTCCAAAAATAAGAAGGACTGGTATGAGAGACTGCATGAAGCTCTCTGGGCATATCGAACTACGTTCAAAACGGTCACAAACACAACGCCGTATGCATTGGTATTCGGCACAGAAGCAGTATTCCCCCTCGAGATAGAGTTACCCTCTCTACGAGTGGCGGTTCGTTATGAGCTAACAGACGAAGAGAATGCTCATCTTCGGCTTGAGGAGCTTGATGCCCTCGATGAAACTCGGCTCATGGCCAGCAAACCTGGAAGCGTACAAAGCAAAGATGACGCGCTCGTATGAAAAATTGACTAGGCCGAGAACATTCCGCCAAGGCGAACTCGTGCTAGTAGTCAAGAGACCTATGATCCCCAATCATGCCAAACGGGGGAAATTTGAGCCGAACTACGAAGGCCCGTATATCATAGACAAAGTTTATCAGGGTGGAGCCTATCTACTCATGGACATGTATGGTGAAAGACCTCTCAGGCCAATAAACGGTCGCTTCCTAAAAAAATACTACGCTTGACGAGTCACGGCCTAGGTCAACGATAGATGACTACGCCTATGTCCGCTCGCTGTCTTCCTAAGCCCAAACTCTATAACTAGTAGCCGGCAAACGGACCGAAACGTCCCTAAACTAACGATGGACCACTATGTCCTAAAACTGGCTGTTGACCGAGTCGTCTATAAACTACTATGGACCATAACATCCTAAGGCTGACACAAAAAAAAACGGTACATCCATAAACAAAATGGGCACGGATGAAAACCCGAAAAGGCTCCGTGAGTAAAAACAACAGGACTACCGGCGAGTTTTGTGAAAACCCGAAAGGGCGCAATCTCGTTAAAAGACACTTGCAAGGTCCTCTCGACCCTGTAAGGAGAAACCACCCGCGTGAGATCTTTACGACTCACAAGGGAGCAACACACTTAGGGATCCTCACGATTCCTAAGAAGAAATTACACTTACAAGATCCTCACGACTCGTAAGGAGAATTCCCCTTTGAGACCCTCACGGCTCATAGGGTTCAAAAGCCTTAAGCTACAGGGATCTGATCCTGTTCTTAAGCTATCAAAACCCACAGGCTGCCCTACAAGCGGTTCAATACTGACCCTTGTATACAATCCATGGGCGCGAATAAACATTTCCCTAACAAAGTCCCACCCGCGACTAGGGATATGTTTACACAGTGGACAACCCTTGTAAGCCCTCTCGACTTATAAGGAGAAAGCACTCTTGCAAGATCCTTATGACTTATAAGAGAACACACGCTTAGGAATCCTCACGATTCCTAAGGAGAAAACGCACTTACGAGATTCTCACGACTCGTAGGGAGAAATACCTTCATAAGACCCTTACGGCTCATGAAGTTAAAATCCTTAGTCGACAGGATTCTAACCCTGTTCGCTAAGCCACCATTGTTCGACATCGACGGAGGCAAATGATGATTCACTCCTGGCCATATCCCAGTTGTAGCGATATTGATGCCTAAATCGGTATCAAATCCTAAACTCGTAGCGAAAAGTCAGCGAGCCACAAATGCATATGAAATAGCCGAAATGATGGGGCGACTTGCAACAAAATCAGCAAGTAAAAATGTATGCATACTGTTTCCTGATTAAAAATCAGGAATTACCTCAATGAGGTATCATGTGTTCATACGTGACCAATGGTCACGTGATGATACGTGATGGTTAAAATCCCATCAAACAGAAAGGTAAACAGACGGCTGAAAGATGACTCAATTGGGGGTCACGTGCTCACACGTGACCAAGGGTCACGTGCCAGCACGTGACATGTTTTGAAAGCCTTACAGCTTAATAGAATTTAATTCTAAGAAATCAGGAATTACCTCAATGGGGTATCACGTGCTCACACGTGACCAATGGTCACGTGATGACACGTGATGGTTAAAATCTCACTAAAACAAAAACGGAAAGCAAAAGGCTGAAAGATGACCCAATTTGAGGTCACGTGCTCACATGTGACTAAGGGTCACGTGCCAGCACGTGACAAGCTTTGAAAGACTCACAGTTTAATAGAATTTAATTCTAAAAGTCGGGAATTACCTCAGTGAGGTATCACGTGCTCACACGTGACCAATGATCACGTATTGACACGTGACAACTAAAACAGAAATAAAATAACAAATGGCTGAAGGAATTACCTCAATGAGGTGTCACGTGCTCACACGTGACCAATGGTCACGTGTTGACACGTGACGGTTACAATTGAAGCATATGAAGACGCTGAGGAAAGGACTCAATTGGTGGTCACGTGCTCACACGTGACCAATGGTCATGTGCCAGCACGTGACTGGCTTCGAAAGCCTTACAGTTAATAGAATTAAATTCTAAAAGCTTTTAAATCTTTCCAAATGGAAAAGGATTATGGGGACCGTTGGATTAAAGATCCAAGGGTGATTAAAAATCACCAATTTATGGAAAAATTTTAGACAAAGAAAGATTTCCCCTAAATCTCATCGAAATAACAAAACGAATATCTTTGGATTTAAAATCCAACGGTGAATAAAATTCACCTAATAATCTAAAGGCCCAGATTAATGATGAAAATAAATCAAATCTTTCAATGAAAGATTTACCAAACAGATTGATTATTTTCCTTCTCCTATAAATAGGAGCCAAAGGAGAGAGTTTGGGAGGAGAGACAGAGAGATAGAGTTTTGGAATCTTGAAAATTTAGAGAGAAAAGAAAGGAGAATTTGATTCTCTACAAAGAAAAACCCTAGGTAAGAAAAGAAAGGGGATCAGGACTCCAAAAAAGAGAATTTAATTCTCAATCTAAGAGTTTAACTCTTCTATAAAAGAGAACTTAGTTCTTTCTCTGTATGAAGATCTGCAAAGTGCACATCTCCCCATAAGTTGAGAATTTAATTCTCATCGGGTCGAGATCCTGCCATGTAGATCTAAGAGGAATTGAGTTTAGAGAATTTAATTCTCCCAAAGTTATAAGAATTTAATTCCTCCAAGATAAAATTAGGGTTTAACCCTATGTGAGAATTCAATTCTCCAAAGATTATAGGAATTTAATTCCTTCAAAATGGACAAAACTAGGGTTTTACCCTAATCGAGAATTTAATTCTCTCAAACTCACAGATTTAATTCCCCTTAAAAAGAAATTAGGGTTTCACCCTATGCCAGAACTTAATTCTTTACATATATGAGAATTTAATTCCTACAGAAGGGAAATAAGGGTTTAACCCCCTCCAAGAATATAATTCTTCAAAAGAAAATGGGAATTTAATTCCTCTAAGATTATTGCTAGGGTTTAACCCTATGAATAATTTAATTCTTAAAAAGATAAAGAGATCTTTAAACAGGTAAAGAATCAGGGTCACGTGTTCCCACGTGACCCCTGTAAAGATTTACAGAAAAGAACTTTGAGGCAACGCCTCACGTGCTCCCACGTGACAGAGGAGAAAAAGCAAAGGGAATCCAAGCTCTGGGCGCTCTCACGTGCTACCATGTGACCCCTTGACAAAAGCTTTAACAGTCAAATATCCAAATCCCCATCACGTGTCAGCACGTGATGCTCCAGAATTAAATGTAGAAAGTATTCAATACTTTTGGCAGAACAAAATAAGGGGAATCAAGGTGCTCTCACGTGTCCACACGTGACCCCTGTAAAGATCCACAGAAAAGAAACTCTTGGGCGCCCCCACGTGTCACCACATGACCTCTAATGAGTATTCTAATAAACCAGGGCATGAGCACCCATCACGTGCCCACACGTGATGGCTGTCATAATTAAAAGTGTCAAACACTTATCTACAGAACAAATTGAAGGGGATCTGGCCCCACCTTTTGGATGCCATCACGTGCTCCCACGTGATCTCCCCCTCTTTTAGTGTTTAACACTAATCTGATAATTTTGTTGCCAGTATTTAACACTGTTATCTGTTAGTGTTTAACACTAATTTGAGAATCATAATTTTTAGTGTTTAACACTAATTTGATAATCTTATTTCCAGTGTTCAATACTGTTGGTCTTTACTGTTTAACACTAGTTGTAGCCCAATTGGCTAACTTTCTAGAGGCAAAGCCTCCCCTTCAATGGACCAACAGAGGGCCAATATTCCAAACATGATTGGACTTAGCCCAAGAAGGCCATAAGTCCTCAATTCAGACTTAACTGAGTCAATGGGCTCGTAATATAATTAATTGGTCTTGGTTCCAAATTGGGCTACAGATCATCTAATCTACCTTGGTTTAAGGGTACATCTCTTCACTCTTTTGATATTTGTCGTTGTAATTCCTCAACGTCTTCAAAGAGGTGACGGGTCCCAACGACCATACATTTCACGGACTGTGGGGTCCTTAAGCTCATGGACTATGATGTTCTTAACCTTGACCGGGATGTCTTAAAACTAACAACGGACTATGACGTCCTTAACCTTGACCGTGATGTCTTAAAACTAACGATAGACTGTGGATTCCTTAAATCCTCGGACTATGATTTCCTTAACCTTGACCACAACGTCTTAAAACTAATATTGGACCGCAATGTCCTTAAACTACCTATCGACCGTAATGTCATTAAACTAAACAATAGGGTCCCCAACTGCTCTCTTGTTGGATCTAAACGATCCCGTTAAGTTGATCTTAGTCTAAATTAGACTAACGTATCCTTAACTAATGTTTAAGTCGATCTTAGTCTCAAATGAGGCTAACGTATCCTTAAATCCAACCCCCAAACCCAAATCTAAGAAAGATACGGATTTGGACTAGTCCACGCTCTACGGGCGACAACATAACTTAGTCTCCGTATACAATCCATGGGCAACCAAACACAAAACGAACACACACGACACGAAGTGACCACATGGAGAAGGAGAAAGTTGTTACCGCGATGCTGTAGTGTAATTAACTGCAGGGGCTTGCGCCTGCAGGGAAGAGCGTCCCCACAATCAAAAACCCCTCGAGCGAGGGGGGATCTGACGAAGTCTGCTACATCGGACGCATCCGTTTAAACCTTCGATACATGGTGCCATAAATCAACTTGGCATCTTTAGAGAGGTAGACGGATAACACCAATTAGCATCTGCCCTGAATTTCAGGCAAGATGTTCTTGTCTTGTCGCGCCGTCATTCGGAGGGGAACAGATTCTGGCACGCCCGGTGGGACCTTTTCCTCTTTCCACTCCACACTTCGTGCGTCGTATTAGCGAACGAATCGCGGTTTGTTAATGGTTGCCCTCGGGTTTCAAATTACTAAGATTTGGTCTCTTGCTTTGCGCAGAAATCAAATAGCAATGGCGTTCAACGGCTCAAACTGCTCCAACTGCAAGTGCAACCGACGCTCCACCTCATCTGGAGGTGTAGCCTATGGACCGCAGGCTGCTTCCCTGTTCACTATGCCTATGGAACAAGTGACTCAGGCTACCACCGGTCTTTTCTTCAGGACCATGCTCCCGCCAGTGAACATTAGAATCCCAGTGCCTGTACCGGAAGCGCAAAAGTAGTCGGTCTTCGATCGGCTCACTACTACCACGACCCCTCTCAACGGGTCGTCCAATGTCAAGGCGGCAGCCTCGGTCCTCACCAGACTGAGCCTGAACCCCGATGGGCCTGCCAAGAAGCCCATGACCCGTGAAGTGGCCGTCCCAAAGAAGATAGCCATCTCTACTCCTGAAGTCGTCAAGACGGCTTCTCCTACTAAAGAGTCGGTCTTTGCAAGACTGACTATTCCGGCTCCCGTTCCTGCTCGAAGGTCTGTCTTTGACAGATTGGTTACCGCTACTCAATAGACATCAGTCTTCAAGAGGCTAGCACCAGCGGCGCCTCATCTAGACAGGGGGCAAGACGAAACCATCGCCATCGCCGAATCAGCTTCAACAGCTCGACACGCTCGACGTCGCCACTGGCACCGAGTAAGGAAGGCCGGAGGCAGCTCCCCTTCTGGGCTACCCCACCAGCTCTAACGGTGGAAATCAATGCTGCTATTCCAACCGGGAACAGCTTTAAACTGCTCAACAAGGTGTGCAGAAACTCTCCGACTGCCGCGCTGAAAAGATCTCCTCCACCTGCGGAGAATGTTACAGAAACAAAGAAAGAGCAGCCCCCTCAACGGCTGTCCTCCAGAATTCACAAGGCCTGGCGACGGGTTCAAGACTCAGTAGTCATTCAAGATCCCTCTCACCGAGAGAAGAGGGTAAAAGTTCAAGAAGAAAGGAACCGTCCTGTCAAACCGCAAAGGACGGCAACCACTCGGGTACCCACTACAACGTCCCCCTCCACATCGACTACTCAAAAGAGAAGAAGACCGGAGAAAGTTCTCACGCCTGCGGCGAACGTCAAAGGCAGTGAGCCCAAACGCCCTAAGTCCGGAGGCATTGTGGTGCACACCGTCTACATGGCGTACGGGAAGGAGGACAGCCGCATACCCACAGGTCATAGACCGCTTACGCGATCGGTGACTAAAGCTCAGGAGCAGCAGCAGAAGCTCCAAGAAATGATGACTGCAATGGCCGCACTCACTGGGCCAAAAGAAAGTCCCGAAGCATCCTCGGATCAACGCCAGGAGCAAGAAACCGACACCGAATTCCTTCGGAGAATACTGGAAAAGAAGGATAAAGAGGCTGCGAAACAAGCAGCCAATATACAACGAATGGCCCTTCTGTTCCAGGATATGGTGGGTATGATGATCCAGCAGGATCCCCCAGCGGAAGATCCTCCGATTGTCCTTGAAGATGACAGGGGGGAAACGTCAAATCCACCTCCGGCTCTTTCAGCAGTCAAGGAGGAAACTATTTCTAAGGCTGCCCTGGATGACTACATTGCTCAGCAAATACGAGTCCACCAGGCAACTGAGGCAGCTGGCCAAGTCGTCAAAACAGGACGACCGTATCCGAGCTGGTACGATCAGATCAAATACCCGCCGGGCTACACGATCCCGAAATTTCATGTCTACAAGGGGACAGGCAATCCCCATCAACATGTGGCCCAGTTCAGGGTTCTCTGCG
The DNA here is from genome assembly GCA_030015575.1 of Agapanthus africanus. Classification (NCBI taxonomy): domain Eukaryota; kingdom Viridiplantae; phylum Streptophyta; class Magnoliopsida; order Asparagales; family Amaryllidaceae; genus Agapanthus; species Agapanthus africanus. The sequence continues at coordinate 895,502,997 of CM057339.1, read as the reverse complement.
GTAACACTGGCGGCAATGATAAGCTCCTGCTCTGCCAGTTCGTCGGCAGCTTGTCGGAGACGGCGTTTGAATGGTACTCCGAGCTTCCGAACGACTCCGTCAAGACATTTACTGAAATGGAGTTGTTGTTTACCCAACGTTTTGCAAGCGCCAGCGAGCGTACTCTAATAATGGCTTTGATCAATGCAAGAGTGAAGCCGGGTGAAACTTGGGTCCAATACGCAATCCGATGACGAAATCTATGGTCGAAGTGCGAGCAGCGCATCGAAGAAGCACCAGCGGTGGGCATGTTCATGGGCATTCTAGACCCTCATGCAACTATTTCACAGTTCATGATGTTCTTTAAACCGACCACGTTCCAGGCGTTAATTGATAAGTTAGCCCAGATGGATCAAATGGGTCACAGACTCTCTCCCCCGAAGCCAGAACCGCGGAACGACAAGGGTAAAGGGAAGGCGACCTTCGTCGCGAACGCTCAACAGCAACCCAGTGCCCTAAAACTAGCGGATCAATTGGAAGAGAGACGACGGTATTATAATGAGAAAATGAAGCGCCCCTACTCATTTCCGCGGGATAAGACGAAGAGGCTATTCGAGCTGGCCGTGCGCAACAGGCTTATTAACTTGCCGAATCCAAGGCGACCGCCATAACCCAGCGAGGTGAATAACCCCAATTACTGCCCTTACCATCAAACGGTAAGTCACCCGATCGAGGATTGCTTCTTCTTTAAGGGATGGATCGAGGATCAATACCTACAAGGCAAGTTTGCGTTGTCCGAGAAGTGAAAGGTAAACCCGCCACAACCGCACACTCCAAAGAAGACGGACACACCGGGGGCAAATTGTTCTTTCGTTGAAGAAGCCCCATGGGAGGTTGTGCTTTCATCCAAAACCAAGAGGATGTTGAATGATCTTCATGCATGCCCGGCGGTCAGATGGAATGACCCGCTTGAACCTCAAGTCATCGAAGGGATGATGATGCCGCGTCTAACTCCAAAGATCGGTGGTGATGTCCCCAGCACTCACACCCAGCCGTCAAAATCTGCGAAAAAGAAGAAGAGATCCAAAAATCCCGTGAAACCTGACGACAAGCGCACGGACTTGTAGAAACAGATCGATGCGCTGGAAGAATATAATCAGAAAGCGCGGACTCCCATCATGCTCCAAGAGTTCCTCGGCCACATCCTTGAGGATGAAGATGATGGGGAAGACTCGTCAGATGGATCTGAGGATCATGTAGCAACTTGCCATGTGATCTCTCATTCATCGCTAAACAGTGAAGAAGCACCCCGCACAGAGAGACTAGGGGCAGAGCCTGAGTCGGAACTTGTGTGGCCGTCAGACGATATGATTGACGCCTTTCTGAATGAGATTCGTCTGAAAATTAAAGCCGATCGGGAGCGTGAGATGGTCATATCGGAAGGAGCCAAACACCGGCGACCAGACGAAAGAGTCGAAGCACTCCCGTCAAATCAAAAGACATCCGATGCGGATAAAAACAGATTCAAGACGAGGAAAAGGTTTGCTAAAGCCATATCAATGGGAATGAAGCTGCCGCCCTCGGAAGAAAACACTTTCGGTGGAGCAGAAATGCATCCTAATTACTGCTCCTATCATCGAAAGATATCGCACCCCACCGAGGAGTGTGACGCTTTTAAAAGATGGTGGAAGGGATATGTTGCTCACTGGCAACATTTTAAATGGATGAAACGCAAAACTCGTCGGGAGCAGAGAAGTACGACCTAGGAGCACAAAAGAACTACCGGTAGCTGTCGCACGGTCAACGCCGGAGAATCACAGGTTCTCACCTTTGGGAGCGACTCTGACGAAGAAATGGCTCTTGGCCCTCTCTTTAAAGAATCCATCTTAGGGAAAGAGGAAGAACCAGTGGCCTGCGAAAACATTCAGCTGCGCAATCGCACGCTTCCAGAAAAGAATCTCGGACCCGCAGCTAGAAAAGATAAGGGAAAGGAAAAGGTTGCTGAGGATATCGCCCTGGATGACCAAGTCATGAAAGAGCCGACGGCCAAGGACCCGCCCAAGAAGAGTAAGGTGGACTATAACATCCTAGCGCACCTGAGGAAGCTACCCTCTCAGCTCAGCATTCTCGATGCCCTCTTATTATCAAAAGAAGAGAGAGATTCATTAATCAAGGCGCTGCAAGAGCCCGAGAAATTCCAAGCCTTCCTCGGCGAAGAAAGGATGAAGGATGAACTGGAAGAAGTGCACACAGCCGATGTCACGTTCGGTGATGAAGACCTTCTCCTTGGGACGTGCGACCACAACCGTCCCCTGTATGTCTCCGGGTACTGCCACGATATCAAGATAGGCAAAATCCTGGTTGATAATGGGTCCTCCGTCAATCTCCTTAACGTTTGGGTGTTGAAAGAAATCTGCATGAGCGTTCAGCACCTCGTTCGTGATAAAATTACCATCTCCGGTTTCGATTCTTAGTCATCACGGACTCTCGAATCGGTAATACTAACATTACGCTTCGGACTACTCGTCACAGATACTAAGTTTCACGTCATTGACGCCAAGACCTGCTACAACACCTTGCTCGGTCGCCCCTGGTTACACGAGTACAACATCATCCCTTCTACACAACATCGGTGTATGAAGTATTTCAAGGATGGTCTTGAGTATACCGTAACAGGTGAGCTAAACCCATTCTCCGTGAACGAAGTCCGCAAGTACGAAGATGCAAAATACTTTTTTCCAGATTTTGAGGACACAGAGAGATGTCGCAAGCCGGAGAACAAAGCCGCCGCCACCATTCCTGTTTTCGGGAGTGATACCGAAGAAGAAGAAGAGATAGTCTACGCTGGGCCGTCTCGACGCAATAACCCGGGACCGTCCGCCCCCATGTTGATCTTCGGAAGCGACTCTGAAGATGAGGTGAATGCTGTATTCTCCAGTCGGCCGTCAATACAAGCATTCCCTGGTGATGATCAGAGTTTTCAAATTACCATAATTCCGCGGAAGCACTACAAAGATCTTGACGCACTTGAAGCTTACAATGTGCAAGACCTGCAGACATTTTACGTCCCTCCCAGGCGAAAAGGTGAAAGGGCGATCCTATTCTATCGGTCCACGGAAACAAGAGTGGAGAAAGAAATCTGGCACGGCGCGGATTCTACACTTGACAGGATCCAACCCATCCGTTTGCCCAAATATTACACGAACGGACTAAAAAAGCTATTGAAGCGCCAAGGGGTACCTTTCAAACAGACTATTCGGCAAGCTCGGTTCTACAACAGGATTTGGGATATCCCTGGGGCTCAGCGCAAGTTGCCCAACGGGAGAATGGAAACACTTGGACTTGGATATGTGAAATCCGGGAAACGGGAACGAGTCCATGGTAGCTACGCCATATATAACTTTGATGAAGAAGAGGACGCCTTGTCAGAAAACGCCGACCCCATACCAAAACTAGATCCAGCCATCAAAATGCCGAGTCCGTCATTTGAAGAACGAATGGACAAGCTTATCAGGAAAGCGGGTCAAAAATCTAGGGACAACCATAATCGTGAAATGGCTATCTATGAGAAAGCCAGGATGCAATGCCTTCTTCAACAGGCTGCGAAAGATAAAAATGCTCCTCCCTGTCAACCTGTTGTGCAAAAGGCCCGACGCAGAGGCAGAAACAAGTCAAAGAGCGGAAAAGGCGTTCGACGGCGACAAAGCGGGACTAAGAATTCACACTGTCGGGAATCAAGCGGTCTGGACTTGTCCCTTATGAAGAAGATGAGTCGAGCATACTCTTTTCCTAAAGACAAGACAAAAAAGATACTTGATCTCGCTTTAAAACATCAAATGATTACGCTTCCGGAGCCCAAACACCTTGAGCAAGCTAACGAGGTCTCTCATCCGGGCTATTACTCTTATCACCGAGCAATAGGACACCCTCTCGAAGACTGCTTCACCTTCAAGAACTGGATCGAAGACCAGTATCAGTAAGGCCGGTTTGCTCTATCTAGCAGCTGGAGGATAAGTCTGCCACAGGAGCACGAACCAAAAGCCACGCATACAGTGAGGATAGAACCAGATCAACATCGATCTTGGAAGCGTACTCGTACTTGTCATATGATAACGATATCAAAAGAAGAGCCCGAGGATATGGATGACCTTCTCTGGTGCTTCGAAAACAATAATGACGAGATGATTGCAGAGTTTCCACCGGCACCGAAAGAGCTGGAAGATGGAATACATACCACTGCAGATGAGCTCAAGAAAATTGAGCTGGGGACGGCAAGCGACCCGCGGCCGACATTCGTCAGCGAGCTGCTATCTGAAGAAAGGGTGGCTACGTTAAAGGACGTGCTTATGCAGCATAAGGATTGCTTCGCATGGAACTATTCCGAGATACCAAGATTAGACCCAGAGATTGCTGTCCATAAACTGGTCATATCCCCAGACGTCAAGTCAGTCAAACAGGCGCCGAGAAGAATGTGGCTTGAGCTTGAGATGAGCATCAACGCCGAGGTCAAGAAACTAATCGACTCTGGCTTCATCCAAGAGGTTCAGTACCCTGATTAGATCGCCAACATTGTCCCAGTGATGAAGAAAAATGGGACGGTGCGCATATGTGTAGACTTTCGGAATCTCAATAAAACCTGCCCGAAGGACGATTTCCCAGTGCCAGTCACCGAGCTGATGATAGATAACACGTCCACTCACGAGGTTTTCTCCTTCATGGACGGCTCATCAGGATACAATCAAATAAAGATGCATCCCGAGGACCAGAAGCACACCGCTTTCCGGACCCCTTTGGGTATATTCTGCTACAAGGTGATGCCCTTCGGTCTAAAGAACGCCGGTGCCACCTACCAAAAGGCCATGACGAAGATCTTCGATGACCTTATACATGAAATCGTCGAATGCTATATCGACGACCTCGTGGTTAAGAGCAAATCATACGAGGAGCATTTAGAGCATCTGAAGACCGTATTTCAACGCCTTCGGCAATACAACCTGAAGATGAACCCTCTCAAATGTGCGTTCGGAGTTTTCTCGGGCAAATTCCTAGGATTCATCATCCGACACCGAGGCATTGAGATAGATCCGTCCAAGATCAAGGCGATCATGGAAATGCCCCCGCCAAGGACCCTTAAGCAATTGCGGTCTTTCCAAGGGAAGCTCGCATACATCCGGCGATTTATAGCCAACCTTTCAGGCAAGTGCCGTCCTTATAGTCACCTGATGAAGAAGGGAACCCCTTTCGTTTGGTATCACAAATGCCTGAGCACACTAGACGAAATCAAGTAATACTTGTAGAATCCACCAGTGTTGGCTACTCCGGTCAAGGGAAAGCCTCTCATTCTTTATACAACCTCCCTCGAAGGTTCCTTAGGCGCACTATGGGCACAAGAGAACAACCAAGGGAAAGAAAGAGCTCTTTATTACTTAAGTCGAGTTCTCCTGGGGGCAGAAAGCAACTACTCCCCCATCGAAAAACACTGCCTAGCGTTGATCTTCGCGATAACAAAGCTCAGGCACTATGCTTTGGCGTATGAAGTCCGTCTCATTTCGAAGGTGGACCCCCTTAAATATTTAATGTCGAAGGCCATATTGACAGGGAGACTCGCAAAATGGGTCTTGCTCTTAATGGAGTTTTCGATAACCTATCAGCCTCTTAAGGCAGTGAAAGGCCAGGCCATCGCCGACTTCCTCGCTGAGCATCCGATACCGGCCGATCCCCCTCTGAATTGCGAACTACCAGACGAACATGCATTTGATGCGATCGACGGTAAGGATACCTAATGGGAACTTTATTTCGATGGAGCGTCTTCCATGAAGAAGCGCAAACAAAGCACCCCTATAATCAAATCGGGGGTGGGCCTCATCTTCGTAACTCCACAAGGAGGGATAATGCGCTTTGATTTCTCCTTAACAGAGCCGAGGACGAACAATGAAGCCGAATACGAAGCTTTGATAGCGGGCCTTGAGATCGCCATCGACATGGGAATTGAAAACCTCCTCATATACGGAGACTCCCAACTGGTCGTCAGTCAAGTAAATGGCGACTACCAAACGTGCAAACCAGAGTTGGTGAAGTACGGCGAGAGAGTCCAGCAACTGCTGACTCAAATTCCCTCTTACATGCTGGAAAGCATACCACGTGCGGAAAACAGCAAAGCGGACGCGTTAGCCAGGCCCACTAGAGAACTGGCCGATGAGAACCACGATGACGTAAAGATCGTGGTACAAAGCCGTCGATGTTTGCCCCCGCAGAAATATCTCCGGAATCATCCGAAGAAAAGGGACTGACTGGGCAAATAGCTATGCAAATAAAAGATCAGGGAAAGGCTGAGGATTAGAGAGAAGTCTTCGTAGACTACTTCAAATCCAATCGAACACTTGAAGATGCGTCCTCAAGACATCAGCTCATGAAACGAGCTCTGTCTTTCGCCTTCGTCAATAATACTCTGTATAAGAGGTCGTTTGATTCTCTGTGGTTGAGATGTTTGAGATCTGACGAAGCGAAAAGAGTCGTTCAGGAAGTTCACGACGGACTCTGCGGTTCTCACCAAGCAGGCCCGAAGATGAAGTTGAAAATTAAACGGATGGGCTACTATTGGCCCACGATGATTCAGGACTGCCTCGAATATGCGAAGCAATGCCACTCATGCCAGATTCATGGGGACTTTATCCATCAGCACCCAAATCCACTACACCCGACAGTGGCTAGCTGGCCATTCGAAATGTGGGGGACTGATATAATCGGCCCCATCGAATCAGCATCGTCCAGGGGACATCGATTCATTTTGGCGACGACTGATTACTTCTCCAAATGGGAAGAAGCAGTACCGCTGAGGGAAGTGAAGACGGAGAATATCCTCCATTTCTTCAAGACGCACGTCATTTATCAGTTTGGAACTCCACGACGGATCATCTCCGATAACGGGCCAGCCTACAGAAGCCACAAGATCAGCCGCTTCACGCAACAACATAACATAGACTGGAGATACTCCTCAGTTTATAATCCCTGAGCTAACGGTCTAGCTGAGGCTTTCAACAAGACCTTGACGAAGATCGTGAAGAAGACGGTGTCCCGAAATAAGAAGGACTAGTACGAGAGACCGCAAGAAGCTCTCTGGGCGTATCGAACTACGTTCAAAACGGCCACGAACACAACGCCATACGCATTGGTATTCGGTACAGAAGCAGTACTCCCCCTCGAGATAGAATTACCTTCTCTACGAGTGGCAGTCCATTACGAGCTGACGGACGAAGAAAATGCTCACCTTCGGCTTGAGGAGCTGGATGCCCTTGATGAAACCCGGCTCATAGCGCAACAGAATTTGGAGGTTTATAAAGCAAAGATGACGCGCTCATATGAAAGATTGACCAGGCCGAGGACATTCCGCCAAGACGAACTCGTGCTAGTGGTCAAAAGACCTATGATCCCCAATCGCGCCAAGCGGGGAAAATTCGAGCCAAACTATGAAGGCCCGTACATCATAGACAAGGTCTACCAGGGTGGAGCCTATCTACTCATGGACATGCATGGCGAAAGACCTTTCCGGCCAATAAACGGTCGCTTCCTGAAGAAGTACTACGCTTGACGAGTCACGGCTTAGGTTAATGATAGATGACGACGACTATGTCCGCTCGCTATCTTCCTCAGCCCAAACTCTGTAAGTAGTAACCGGCTTACATAACAATGGACCGAAATGTCCTTAAACTAACAACGGACCGAAACGTCCTTAAACTAACGATGGACCACTATGTCCTAAAACTAGCTGTTGACCGAGATGTCGATAAACTACGGTGGATTGCGGCATCCCAAAACCGATAAAAAAAATAATAAAAAAAATAAAAACGGTATGTCCATAAGCAAAATGGGCACGGATGAAAACCCGAAAGGGCTCCGTGAGTAAAAACAGCAGGGCTACCGGCGAGTGTTTGTGAAAACCTGAGAGGGCGCAACCTCATTAGAAAAATAAAAAGAATAAAAAAAGGGAAGAAAGACGGTATGTCCATAAGCAAAATGGGCGCGGATGAAAACCCGAAAGGGCTCCGTGAGTAAAAACAGCAGGGCTACCGGCGAGTGTTTGTGAAAACCCGAAAGGGTGCAACCTCGTTAAAAGACGCTTACAGGGTCCTCTCGACCTTGTGAGGAGAAACCACCCGCGTGAGATCCTTACGACTCACAAGGGAGCAACACACTTAGGGATCCCCACGATTCCTAAGGAGAAATTACACTTGCGAGATCCTCACGACTCGTAAGGAGAATTCTCTTATGGGACCCTCACGACTCATAAGATTTGAAAGTCTTAAGTTACAGAAACCTTAACCTGTTCTTAAGCAACCCCCACAACCTTCAATATTGCCCTACAAGCGGCTCATACCGACCCTTGTATACAATCCACGGGCGCGAATAAACATTTCCCTAACCGAGTCCCATCCGTGACTGGGGATATGTTCGCACGGTGAACAACTCTTGTGAGTCCTCTCGACTTATAAGGAGAAAATCCTTTTGTAAGATCCTTACGACTTACAGGGGAACACGCACTTAGGAATCCTCACGATTCCCAAGGAGAAAACACACCTACGAGATCCTCATGACTTGTAGGGAGAAATGCCTTTGTGAAACCATTACGGCTTATGAAGTCAAAAGCCTTAGTCGACAGGACCCTAACCCTGTTTACTAAGCCACCTTTGTTCGGCATCGACAAAGGCAAATGATGATTCGCTCCTGGCAATATCCCAGTTGTAGCGATGCTGATGCCTTAAACGGTATCAAATTCCGAGTCCTTCCATGGCAAATGATGATTCGCTCCTGGCAATATTCCAGTTGTAGCGATGCTGATGCTGAGATTGGCACCAGATTCCAAGCTCTACACTCGCGATAAAAAATCAGCGAGCTAAAAATGCATATGAAATAGCCGAAATGATGGGGCAACTTGCAATAAAAAGCAGCAAGTAAAAATGTATGCATGAAAAACAGCCGAAATGATTGGGCAACTCGCAATAAAAAAAACAGCGAGTAAAAATAAAATAAATAGCTGAAATGTTACCGTGAAAAATAGCCGAAATGATGGGGCAATCGCAACCTTCGCGATATAAAAGCTGAAATGATAGAGCATCGCGGGAAAAGAAATAAAATAAAAATGAAATTTATGCCCTACAGGCGATGTTACATCGATCCCTGTATACAATCCAGGGGCGCAAACAAAGAAAGAATCACACTCCTCCTCCCCAGGTTTCATCAGAAGAAGAAGACGAATCTCGATGGTTCACAGACAGCCTAGAGATCATCTCAACATTCGTCTCATTACAGCAGACACAACATCAAGCAAAGCGGAATAGCGGCAACTCCCAGTTCCATGACTCGGCGGCATACAGCTGACCAAGAGTCAAATTCCGACTTCATGAAATACAGATAGAGCAAAACTCCTAGTCACGTGGAACGCGGATAACATCACTCTTTGACCCCGTGGAAAACGTCCAGAGCGGAGCCTGGTCCTCGCCGAACACGGCAGTGAACCCGTGGGAGGCATCCAGAGCAAAATTCCTGGTCACGTGGAACACGGATAACGTCACTCTTTGACCCCGTGGAAGACGTCCAGAGCGGATCCTGGTCCTCGCATAGCACGACAGTGAACCCGTGTGAAGCATCCAGAGCGGAGCCTGGTCCTCGCCGAACACGGCAGTGAACCCGTGGGAAGCATCCAGAGCAAAATTCCTGGTCACGTGGAACGCGGATAACGTTACTCTTTGACCCCGTGGAAAACGTCTAGAGCGGATCCTGGTCCTCGCAGAGCACGGCAGTGAACCCGTGTGAAGCATCCAGAGCGGAGCCTGGTCCTCGCCGAACACGGCAGTGAGCCTGCGGGAAGCATCCAGAGCAAAATTCTCGGTCACGTGGAACGCGGATAACGTCACTCTTTGACCCCGTGGAAAACGTCCAGAGTGGATCCTGGTCCTCGCAGAGCACGGCAGTGAACCCGTGTGAAGCATCCAGAGCGGAGCCTGGTCCTCGCCGAACACGGCAGTGAACTCGTGGGAAGCATCCAGAGAAAAATTCCCGGTCACGTGGAACGCAGATAACGTCACTCTTTGACCCCGTGGAAAATGTCCAGAGCGGATCCTGGTCCTCGCAGAGCACGACAGTGAACCCGTGTGAAGCATCCAGAGCGGAGTCTAGTTCTCGCCGAACACGGCAGTGAACCCGTGTGAAGCATCTAGTGCAAAATTCCTGGTCACGTGGAACGCGGATAACGTCACTCTTTGACCCCGCGGAAAACGTCCAGAGCGGAGCCTGGTCCTCGCAGAGCACGGCAGTGAACCCGTGTGAAGCATCCAGAGCAAACATTGGACTGTGGAGTCCTTAAAATCCATGGACTATGATGTCCTTAACCTCGACCGTAATGTCTTAAAACTAACGATCAACCATGATGATTCTAGACTGATTTTACCTTGGTTAAAGGGTACATCTCTTCACTCCTATGATATTTGTCGTTGTAATTCCTCAACGTCTTCAAAGAGGTGACTGGTCCCAGTAACCACACATCGGACTGTGGAGTCCTTAAATCCACGGACTATGATGTCCTTAACCTTGACCGTGATGTCTTAAAACTAACGTCGGACTGTGGAGTCCTTAAATCCACGGACTATGATGTCCTTAACCTTGACCGTGATTTTTAAAACTAACGTTGGACTGTGGAGTCCTTAAATCCACGGACTATGATGTCCTTAACCTTGACTGTGATGTCTTAAAACTAACATCGGACTGTGGAGTCCTTAAATCCACGGACTATGATGTCCTTAACCTTGACCGTGATGTCTTAAAACTAACATTGGACTGTGGAGTCCTTAAACCCACGGATTATGATGTCCTTAACCTTGACCGCGATTTCTTTAAACTACGGTACCCTGGAAAACATCCCAAAGCAACCCCTGACCCTGTGAAATACGGATAAGGGCGACCGCACCCAGCACTTGCGGGTCCTCACGACCTGTAGGGAAGAAAACTCTCTTGTGAGATCCTTACGACTCCCAAGGGAAAACCCGCTTAAGAATCCTCATGATTCTTAAGGAGAACTTACACCTATGGGATCCTCTCGACCTGTAGGGAGAAAAACTCTTTATGAGACCCTCACGGCTCATAAAGCTCAAAGTCTTAGGAGGCAGATCTTAACCCTGAATCCTAAGCCATCGCTGCCCTGCAAGGAGACTAAGATAAATTGTCCGCAGAACACATTCAATAAAAGGGACACACCATTGAGAAGAAAAATATGTCTTTTATTCATGAACCAAAATGGATACAAAGTACAATTCATGAAAAAACAAAAAGAATATACTCTCATTCAGGAGTATGTACAAAAAGAAAGAAAAAGATACAAGTCTTCAGGCTGGCGGGCGATTTAGCAATTTCGCTAGCTCATCCTTCTTTTGCTGGGTCACAGCTTCGTGATTCAGTGTCGCCAGAAAACGGGCCTCCGCATGAGCCTGCTGGGCCTGATACGAAGCAAGCCGGCCTTCGAGCTCTTTTTCGGTAACCTTGTGAGCCTCAACCCTTTCGCGAGTGAACACGGCAGTTTTATCAAGGGCCACCACCTCTTTGATAGACTCTTAGAGTACTCGCCAGAGTTCATACGCTTTGTTAGCTTTGGCTGTAAGGTTGGCCTGGAGCTCGTGTAGCGCCTTAGAGGCCAGCTCCCTCTCCGAGAATTTGCGGCCGAGCCTCTTCTCGCATGATACCATGTTTGCCGTGCACCGCTCTATCAGCCCCCGCAAGTCCGCCTTCGCAGCCACGGCCTCCGAAGAAAGGCGGGAACACTCAAGTGCGTGCAAGCATGCCTCTACCTGCCGACAGAACTCCACCCAGACTCGCACCACTTCTTCGTTGTGGTATGTAGCAAGAAAAGGAAGAGAACCGTTAGCTTCGGCAGCGAATGCTTCAGCTGTGATTGCGCTGCCAGCACGGAGCTCCTCGATCAAAGACGACAGGGAGATAAGGCTTAACTTGGCCAAGCGCTCCGAGGCTCGCAAAGCATAGGGGCCGGGCGGCATGGCGATACGTGATTCCAGCATTATAGGGGCTGGCAAGGCTGTTCAGATTTGAAGAATATCAGTGAAACTCTTAAGCAAAGGAACAAGTGGGACCATATTGAAACGTCACTTACCTACGGTCATGCAAGTAGGAGCTGAAGATTCCCCTGGACCTTCAACGACCTCGACCTCGTCATCGGCCTCCAAAACTGTAAAAGACATCAATGTCATTCCGCAAAATAACAATGATGCTATAATAAAAAATGGAGAACGACGCTAACCTTGCCCAGATGAGAGGACAATGCGTTGAGGAGATATCGCCTGCGGAGCGGCCATCTCCAGCAGACGCTGAAAGGATTGCCGGGGAGACAGATCGGCAATAGAGGCCGCTAGTCCGCGCAATTCTGAAAAAACGAAAGAGTTCAGATAACAGAAACATTGCTAATTTAAAATGTAGAAGGTTACCTTCGACACTCCTCCCATTCTGAGCCGGGGGGATAGCAGCTTCAGCGGCCTCCGCCGTGGCCTCGGGTTCCAACGAAGGGAGGATGGTCCTGACTACCTCCATCCCAGCCTCGGAGCCGCCCTCAGGAAGCCGGTGGGACGGCGACCACCAAAGGTGTCTCCCCCAAAGGAGCAAGTGCTCCAGCATCAACAACCGCCACCGGAGGCTCTATTGTGAGAGGAGAAGCGTCGTCAACCCCCTCCACATCGAGCAATGTTTCATTGGGAATGTCAACAGGCTTTATCTTCAACAAGCCAGTGGGAACCTCCCCTATCGCCGAAGTCTCTGCACAATTCACACAAGAATAAGAATACATATATACAAGTGCAGGCAATATGAAGTACTGCAAAGAAATATAGGAACATACCAATGCGTAGAGAAGCCTTCAATATGTCTTCTTCTAGCCGATGCTCCTTCTCAAGGAGGTGTGCTCGCCGGGGTTCAAGGGTGGACTTATGTCCGTCTGTCCATAAGGAAAGCGCATCCGCGGCATCCTCCGAAGCAGCCTGCTTAAAGGCCCTTTCTCCCCACTCCTCCAAAGGGCCGATGAACCGCCGCCGTATCCACGAAGGATCTTCATAGAAGATGACGGCAGGATAAGGTCTCTTTGGGATCCTTACCTTCTCAGCTTTAAGCTGCGAGCGTCTTATAGCCTCAGTCAATTGTGCGGCTTCCTCGGCAGATGAACCTGGGAAAAGAAGACCATCATCCGGCGATATCATGGATATTGGTTCGTCTTGAACGACAGGTTCGGATCCTTCTGAAAGATCAAGCAGACGGGCGACTGTCTTCTTCCTCCTCTTTGGCCCGAAACTAATGCCAGAGGACGCTTGCTTCTTTTCCCATGGAGCCTTAGCGCGACGCCGACCCACCTCACCTTCAACACCCTCGTTACCGGCACCTTCGTCTGGCGGCGCTACCGAGGATGACACTGCCATTGTCGACGCCACGGGTGGTGGTGCTGCTACCGGAGCCCGATTGGCCTGCGACCGGGTACCCAATAGCATACCAACGGTAGGGGTAAGGTCCACCTCTGATTCCCCCGGAATGAGCGCAACACTGGTGTCCCTCAAGAGAAAGCGGACCAGTGCGCGCGGCCACAGCGAAATCCCCGCGGCCTGAGCCGGAGCAAGAGCGCCATAGCCAAGAAGCAACCTCTTCTTCTCAGCAATGACTGGATTGACCCGATGAAGATACCAGCTTGTGAAAGCCCCCAGGCATCGGGGAGTATGCTCTGCTTCGGGGATCATAAAGTAAGAACCGGTGTTCAACCTCACGAAGGGATGAGCAGCATCACGAACAGCTACGGGTGAAGGGATCGGCGCAACCGTAAAAGCCTCAAAGGGGACGCCCCGATCATATCCAAGCTGCCGGGCGAAGCGATGCGGATTGTACCGCATAAACAGAGCTGCACTATTCTGACGGAATACGAGATAGCCCGGTTTGATCACGTATAAGTGCGTGGCCTCTTGGGGCTTCAGAGAAGGCACCTCCCCTTTCGACTGGTCGTGGAGTTGTTGAATCGGGCCCGAAGGAGCAGATAGAACCCGATCAATAAATACCAGTCCGCCCGCGCTAGCGTAAGGAGCGATCAACACGCGAATGGCCCCAAACTGAATCGGATCAGGGGCAGAAGCATCCACTAGCCGCATGAGTCGCGGAAAAGTGTAAGCATCATAAAAACTGGGTCGCTGATACGCAGCAAAGGCCCACAACATATGCATTTCAATCCAAGACGTAAAGTAATGGAGAGAAAAGTTTTCTACGTCCATGCCGGGAGTTGAGGTGTTAGCAGGCCCAACCCATGATAGAGATGCGCTAGCGCCGGGATGCCTATGGCCAGCCGTGTCCCCTCAGCGATACGATGAGCCGGATAGATAACCGAGACTCTCATAAAGTGGCGATGCATGGGAATGATGAACCAGCTAAGCCAGACACTGACAAAGCCCACGAAGAATGTCTCTTCATCCATGCCAGGAGCTGCGATAGACTCGAAAGATACCGGCGACATAATAGGAATGTAGTACTGCGGTAAATCCGATTCCTTGGTCGGCAGCTTCTTCGGACCAAACCCAAAGGGGCCTTTGATGTTTGCGAACTTTGGAGCCGTCTTTGATAGGACATCCTCGCAGAGGAAGCAGGCAATGAAGCTCTTAAAAGTAACTCCCTGCTCCTCAGATTCCGTGAACAGCCGGTCAAAAATACCCAGCGCCTTGATCAAACTTGAACGCTTCTGGCGAACGGCGTTCTCACTAGACAAGCCGTCGGTAATTGCGGGCTCGGGGTCAAAAACATACTCATCAGGAGGTAGCAGCTCCTCATATAGTGTACCCCTGATTGGCAGCCCCGAGATCTCGCGAAATTCTTCCATAGAGATCGAAACCTCGCGGTCCCCTAAAAGAAAAGTGTTGGTGGGGAGATTCCACTGGTTCAAGAACACCTTAACCCACCAGACATGCGGGGATTGGTAGTGGAAGAGCGACGCATACATCGCCTGGTAAAGCCCGACCTTCTGCAGCCGCGCGCGATGGACGGACAGGATGTAATGAGCCCAGAGGAGGTAGCCCGTAGGGTGTCTAGGGGTGAGCCCTATCTTGTAGATTTACCCCCATGGTTGGGCCTCACCCTGACAAATACGCCGCCCCAGAATATCTATAGCTGGGATCGGATGGTTCGGGATACCCGTCGTCGAAGGCTCGAGCCGCCCCATCGGAGTCCAATTCGGCATTTCCACAGTAAAGACTGTCCTTGGTAGGTCCATTGGTAGAAACGGAAAGGTGGGCTCCGTTGGTACTTCGCAAAGAAAGTTTCGACGTCCCGGATAATATGACCGTACCAGGTCCCCCACAAAAGCAAGTTGGTGCAGGTCGGGTCATGGGCCTTGATCATCGCCATCACTTCCTCATCAGATGGTGATTGAGGAAAGGCGGCCTCCGAGCGAGCGAAAGGAAAATACGGAATAGACGTCATTGCACCTGTAATAAAATAAGGGGAAACTGTTAAGGCAAAACCAACAGTGATTATATGTATATATAT
The DNA here is from genome assembly GCA_030015575.1 of Agapanthus africanus. NCBI lineage: Eukaryota > Viridiplantae > Streptophyta > Magnoliopsida > Asparagales > Amaryllidaceae > Agapanthus > Agapanthus africanus. The sequence continues at coordinate 895,487,457 of CM057339.1, read as the reverse complement.
ACAAAGGAAAAGACAGTGACAGAAGACTCATTTTATGGGACCATGAGTTACAAAACATGTGGGTCCCACGAAATCAAGATGGCGGCTGGCTAATGATGAGGCACAGCAATTATAATGAGACAAAGGGAATATTCTTATTAAATAGACAATGGATTTCAAATGACCCTACACATTCCCCTAAAAAGAAATCCATCTTGGAATCTGTGGCAAATCAAACAGAATCAAAGGAATTAAATTCCTAGAAAGCAACATTGCAAACTTCTTCTTCTTGGTTGTGAAGAAGACAACTCAGGGCAAGAAAACCCAAAGAGTTCTATGGGAAGAACCGAGTTCTTCATAGGAATTAAATTCCTTTTGAAAAAGGGGAATTAAATTCCTAGAAACTTCTTTTTCCAGAGCCAGAGCTCTTTGAGGATGGAATTAAATTCCAGGGGAAAGACAAACATCACCATTGACCCCTGAAGATCAGAAAAACCCTAAGAGATCTATGATTTGAAGATTAAATGGTTCTCTGTTTTTTTAGAGAGTTTCAAAAAGATGGGTTCTTGATTAAAGGGAAAACCCTTGGTGTGGATTTAAAATCCAGTGAAGGTTTCTGTGAAAGTTCTTCGATCGTTCAAAGATTATTACTTGAAGAAAGAGTCTTTCAACAGAGTTAAACTCTGAAAATATTCGAGACAGAGAACTAAGCTCTGGAAAGGAGAATTAAATTCTCAAGGAAAAATTGCAAGGAAGAAGATGAGCAAAGTGGAGGCACTTCTGAAAAGATATTGGCATTTATAGGATGTGATGGAAACGCTTCATCTTCCCGATTCCCCAGACGGATCCAACGGTCACAAAAGTTGTAGGGTTCCTAAGCACTCTTGTGAAGGTTCATAAGGCATCAAACATGCCCGAATAAAATTTTAGACGTGCCGAACAACCCAAAGCCGGGATCTTTGCTAGATTATTAGGGTTTTAACATGCAAGTAAACATCTTTACTACTAATTGTGAGGGGATTACAACCTTTGTAGTCCGCTCCTTCACTTCACAAGCTCCGAGTAGAAGTTCCTTCGCCGCGATCCACGATCTCCCGGACTCAAGAGAGGCTCCACGACTCGAACGATCCATACTAGCTTGTAGTATTCCGTTTCTCCGATGATCTACGTCGAAATTGCTATAACTCAAGCTCTCTCACTCTAATGAGGTGAACACCCTAATCTAATGGGCTAGATTAGATGAGGATGATGGAGTAGTATTTATGCTTTCTTTTTATATCATTTTCTCACAAGAAATCATCACAAAAGAATTAACTAGTGAGCTCTTTTCAAAACTCAAGAGAGAAGAAGATGAAGAATGAAAAAGATAAATCCTTTTGTGATGAATAGTAGATAAGAATATATGATTGATCATAGAACCATGGTCAAGGATGAGAAGGTTAAACTTTGTAGAGAATAAACTAGGGTTAGGGTTTGGTTAGGTTTTAAAGAATGAGTCATAAGATAATATCAAGCATAATAACTTACACTTGACAAAAGGAAAGTTTCTAGATGGTGCAAGAAGAAGCTAACCCTAATCAAACCCTAACCTTACTTAACCTCTACTAAACATGTTTTATTATCAACCATATCATGTCACAATAATATATATCATATATATATTATATATATTTGTAATAAAAGAAAATAATACAATTAATATATATCGCATATATATCAATGTATTATCCGGTGAGAAAATGAAATAATAAAGCGAGCTAATATTAGATAATGTAATATAATATATCATATATATTATTATACATTAAATCATCGAATCAACACTTGACCCGACAATTCGGTTATATCGAATATAACCGACTAATATATCATGTACCGATTCATCGAATCAACACTTGATCCGATGACCCGGTTCATATCTAAATATCGCGAGAATATAATACGGTATCACATATCGCATTATCCTCGGTCCTGCACATATCACATATGTGCCTCTACTTTGTTTTGCCTGAGCCAAGAAACCTCTGTGTAGGACTCTAAAGAATCGTCAATACGCCGGTAGCTGGTGATGATCATATCAAACACCCACAAGCTGCAAGCGGTCAGCTAAACGTAACAGCCACCCAGGTATTGAGCGATCAGAAGATCAACAAGCTAGCCTGTCCGTTCTCCTGTGAATCCAATCAGTAACACTCCCGTACAGTCCGGTCTGTTCGTCTGATATGTCGCATATCAAGTCTAGGGTGGTATACGTCAGACCCCAGTAACCGATAAGTCATGTCGATGTGAGGCTCATAACAGGTCGAGAAACTACTGGTAACACTTACCAGTATATCTCTATATCAGCCCTGGCCAGAGACTTCCAGTTATAGCCAATCGAACACAGCACAACATCAACTCCCTATACCGGGAGAGACGAATCCCCTCCTATCGCTCATTGCCTCCATGTGATTCGGGACTGTACCCAAAAACCACTGTTTTTCATGCCCTCTTGGACATGGTAAGGTGGAAATCAAAGCACAGTGGAAATCACACAAGACTCTATGACGATCTTGGGTCTACATATTACCCTGTACCAGTGTCACCGGAGAACTGCCATCTGACGTGTGGTATATCACCATCTGGGAGTTCTCGGCGAGTCCGTCCAGTGTACCCAGTCTCCACTGAGCACCCGTACACCATCTCTGATGTCAAACACCGATGGATATGGGATCATCCATCGCCCATCATATGGGTCAAGATGCGTATACGCTAGTCTACTCTAGTGTATCGATGCCCTGTCTCGATATACCCTCGACTAGGAACAGTTATAGGATGTACTCATCGACTACCATAGCCCCACTAGTATGATCTCATCATAGTCCCAGTAGTCGAGTACAGATCCTAAGGGCTTTATCAACATGTGAGAGAAAGACAGTAAACCAATACAAGTCAACATGTTAAGATAAAGTGAAACCAAATAGCATACTATCATAAAGAGCAAGAAAGTCCTCTCTGTATATATCCAAGTATCCATCATAATATACATCATATGTACAACAATGGCCTCTAGGGCATATACATAACTAACAATCTCCCACTTACACTAAGGCCAGCTGCTGTAGTATCTCATACCTAGCATTCTGAATAATCTCTCAAACTGTATCTGGGGAACGGCCTTCGTGAGTGGATCCGCAGTGTTGTCCTTTGTATCTACTCTCCTGACCTCGATCTCCCGGCGATCAACTATCTCCCTAATCAGGTGATACTGCCTCAGAATATGTCTGGACTTCTGATGGGACCTGGGTTCCTTGGCCAAAGCCACAGCTCCATTGTTATCGCAATACAGAGGTATTGGATGCTCAATGGATGGAACCACACCAAGTTCACTAATGAACTTCTTCATCCAGACAGCCTCTTTGGCAGCATCGTTGGCAGCGATGTATTCAGCTTCCATCGTCGAGTCTGCAACGGTATCCTGTTTGGAACTCTTCCAACATACCGCCCCTCCATTGAGGGTAAAGACAAAACTCGAGTGCGACTTAGAGTCGTCCTTATCACTTTGGAAGCTGGAATCGGTAAAGGACTCCACCCGGAGTTCTCCGTTACCATACACCAAGAACATGTCTCTAGTCCTTCGCAAGTACTTGAGAATGTTCTTCACAGCTGTCCAGTGACTCTCTCCAGGATCTGCTTGATACCGACTCACTACACTTAGTGAGTATGCTACATCGGGTCTGGTACATAGTATCGCATACATGATAGAGCCAACTGCCGAAGTATAGGGTATCCCTTGCATGCGAGCTCTCTCCAAATCAGTCTTGGGAGACATCTCTTTGGAGAGAGTGAGTCCAGAGATCGTGGGTTGGTTCCCACGCTTGGATTCTTCCATACTAAACCTCTTTAGTATGGTATCAATGTACCTGGATTGGGACAATCCCAGTATCCGTTTAGATCTATCTCTATAGATCATGATTCCCAATATGCAGGAGGCATCACCGAGATCTTTCATTAAGAATCTTTGTGATAAGAAGAGCTTGACTGATTGCAGCATAGGAATGTCATTTCCTATCAAGAGTATGTCATCCACGTACAATACGAGGAAGACAACCTTACTCTCTGCTACCTTCTTATAGATACAAGGTTCATCTATATTTTTGATGAAGTCAAACTATTTGACTACAACATCAAAATAGATGTTCCAACTCCGCGATGCTTGCTTCAACCCATAAATGGATTTAAACAGCTTGCATACCTTTCCGCTGCTCCCACTATCTACGAAGCCCTCTGGCTGAGTCATGTACACGCACTCTTCTAAATCACCGTTTAGAAAGGCGGTCTTAACATCCATTTGCCAGATTTCGTAGTCATGGTATGCAGCAATGGCAAGTAAGATCCGGATGGACTTAAGCATAGCCACTGGAGAAAAGGTTTCGTCATAATCCACACCTGGTCGTTGACGAAAATCCTTTGCTACAAGTCTAGCTTTGAAAGTCTCAACTTTTCCATCTACACCAAATTTCTTTTTAAAGATCCACTTGCTCCCAATGGGTTTTACCCCTTCAGGAGCATTTTCCAAAGTCCATACTTTATTGGTGTACATGGATTCCATCTCAGATCGCATTGCATCCAGCCATTTCACAGAGTCACCACTCGTGATGGCCTGCTCGAAACTAGTTGGGTTATCATCTTCTATGATGCAATCCTCGCTTCCACCATCAATGAGAAAACCGTAGTATCTCTCAGGCGGATGAGAAACCCTGCTAGATCGGCGGAGAGGCTGGGGCTCGTCGGGTACTACTGAATCCTCTGGTTCTACCAAATCATCTGTTGTAGTTTGTTCTGCTGGAACTTCTTCCAGTTCTACCTCTATGCCACTAATCTGTTTCATAAGAAAACCTTTTTCTAAGAAAGTGGCATGTCGAGAAACAAACACCTTTTGTTCCTCGGAGTGGTAGAAGATATACCCTCGCGAATGTTTGGGATATCCAATAAACTTACATAGAACAGACCTTGCCTCGAGCTTGTCCGGATTTTGTGTTTTAACATAGGCCGGACAACCCCATATCTGAATAAAATTAAGACATGGTCTCTTACCATTCCATATCTCATATGGAGTGGTAGGCACTGATTTGGTTGGAACTTTATTCAATAGGTATGCAGCTGTCTCCAGTGCATATCCCCAGAAGGAAATAGGTAACTCAGCAGTGCTCATCATAGAGCGCACCATATCTAATAGAGTGCGATTCCTCCGTTCCGATACACCGTTGTGCTGTGGTGTATAAGGTGGAGTAAGCTGAGAGAGAATCCCATTCTCTTTTAGATAATCTAGGAACTCATTGCTTAAGTATTCTCCTCCTCGATCAGATCGAAGAACCTTAATACTTTTGCCCGTTTGATTCTCTACCTCGTGCTTATATTCTCTGAATTTCTCAAAAGCTTCAGACTTGTGTTTCATCAGGAACACATATCCGAATCTTGAGATATCGTCAGTGAATGTAATGAAGTAGGAAGAACCATTCCTGGCATGCGTAGACATGGGACCGCATACATCACTATGTACCAGTTCTAAGAGTTCCGTAACTCTTTCTCCGTGTCTACTAAACGGAGCTTTGGTCATTTTTCCTTTGAGACATGAATGGAAAGTATCATAAGATGATAATTCGAACGGATTCAAATATCCATCCTTATGTAACTTAGCCAGTCGTGTCGCATTGATATGACCAAGTCTACAATGCCACAAGTAGGATTCGTTCATTTCTGAACTCTTCCTCTTGTGTATGTTTTGTATATTGAGGACTGTATTTTGATTTAGAATGAATATGCTATTATGTAACGAGCCTGATGCAATCAACTTTTGATCTAGGAATATGTTCATAACATTATCCTTACTACAAAATTATATCCTTCTTTACTTAATAAAGAAACTGATATAATGTTGCACATCATGTTCGGTATATAATAGCACTCATTTAGAATCAGTATATCACCACTTGGTAATACTAGGTGATATTCGCCAACTGCTTTGGCTGCAACATTTGCCCCATTCCCTACTTGAACGGAATGATCACCTTTTTCCGGTTCTCTACCTTTCCGTAGCCCATATAACAATTTACATATGTGGGATCCTGATCCGGTATCTAATACCCAGGACGTAGGGTGAACTGAGAAACAGTTCTCAATAACTAACACACCTGAAGAAGATGCATCAACATGCATGTTCTTTTGGGCGGCTTGAGAATCCAGATATTCTCCTATTCCCTGTTCAGTCTTATAACTCTTATAAGAAAGAACGGGTCCAACGTTCCCATGCTTAGTATAATAAGCGGGTTCAGTCAATACATCCATATTATTATCTTGATTATGGCTTGACATGGTCGCTACCTGGAGAGGGAGAGAAGAAAACACTTTAGCGTATGCTCTTGCAAGATTAGATTGGTTATTATCTTATCTAATCAGGATGTCTCCCACTGTTTTTATCAAATCTTCCTTCAAATCCTAAAAGGTAAGATTAGCCGGGATTAATTACACTCTACAATTTCGTCAATCTTTCAGCCAGATCAGTGTCGGTACTTGAGGGAGGTTCCCCATGCTTTCGCACGGACCTAATTAAAGTAAACCTCGTTTTCCCAGAGGCGTAACCCCGTTAACACTTTTCTAGACACCTACTTGATCGGCTAATTATCCTGTGTAAAACTCTCCCACGAGTAACTCTTACTCGCAATGAGTATTGGGATCCAACTATCTCATAGGAGGTATGCAATCTCATTGCAAATTTCAACACTTGAAATTCCCGATAATGCTTTTTCCCCTAGCGTCCCATGACCTTGACGGAGGCCAAACTACCCATAGGGCGCTAGTCAAGTTCAACCCGTCATTTCTTGATTGAATTAAACCCACCCGTACGACCCTTGATGGAGGCCAAACTATGCCGTACGAATACCCTAATCCAATCGCATCATATGCTAGTAGATAAGCACTAGTTAGCTACCATACACTACGCCTTGACGGAGGCCAAACTGCCGCAGCATGAATACTAAGTAGCACTTATCTGAAATGACGGAGGGCTACGCAGGTTTTTTCAGAAAAAACCATGAGCGTAATGAACTTGATATCGTTGTAGAATCATATGAAATTTTGAAATGGGGTGTTTTTGAGGCTTTCATTAGTTTTGCTAAAGAGGTCATTCCCGGTGAAGGAATCTCGGCTCTTTACTCATCGAATAAGGTGCAGGGTATATCATATATACCGCTATGCATAGCAAAACTGTAGCTACCCTTTTTATAAAGTTTTGATTCTACAACATCTTTTAGGTTTCTTTTCTTTTTATTAATCTCATTAATAAAATCCCATCAGCTTATGCTTCCTAAGCATCACAGAAGAAACGAAAGCAGTAATATTTATATATCAGATATATATATATATATATATATATATATAGTATAAGCATTCGTCTCAGGCAGTAATATGATCTCATCACAGAACATTGCAGCAGAAGAACATATATGAAATATTGGATATACTAGGACGTCCGTGTTTTCAATACGAGCCGGTATAAAACACGGATTCCACGGTCGCGATGAATAGCCAAACCCACATCCCCAGACCCCTACGAGAGTGGCAAGTAACACTGCCAATTCTAGGGTTAGGAGACCCGGTCTCGACTCCTCGAGATGGCCTCCCACTGGACCCTAGAACCCGGTTACTTGTGCTCCCCTCCTTGGGTCTACCTAATGCAGAAAAGTAAATAATATACAATGGTGACATCAACCTCATCCCGGAAGTGCCCCAATAAAAGAATATTACATACAAATGAATTTTACATGAATGAAAATAAAAACCCCCATCTCACATAAAACCCCCGGCTATTCAGAACACGACGATCCAATATAACATATCACAGCAACACATAATATCACATATCATCAACGTAAGTAAGTATGCATACACCGATCGTCATTGACGTATAGCAACGAGAACCGGCAATACAACTACATACTACACTTACGGTCACAGAAAAGAAATTGTAAAACTACAATATTTGGAATCCACAATCACTTTAGACATCGTAAATCCGAAATATCACATACTTCGCATTTCATGCCTAACTCTATGAATTCCACATATTGTATCACATTCCAGATAAATAGATAGTATTAAACTTTCCGAACAGATAATCAAATACCCAAAATTTCCTAAATTGCTCAACACTTGACCGGAGTTCAAATAATCCCAGAATATGTCACAGTACCGGTGATCCAGCCGTAGAAGGGTCAAGCCAACGCCTCACATGTAGCACGCCGTACTGCCCCAAACCCTAAGGTTTAGAGGCAGTTCAAGACGGTCACATAATCGAGTTAAGGTTTGTTGTCTTCTAGAGGGTCCACCGTGTTACTTGTACAACTTTTCCGAAAAATTTAAACCCGATAAAAATTCAACACTTGAAAGTTTTTTCGTGCCGGGGAAAAATGAGTTAATGATATCCGTTCGAACATTTTAACAGTTTCTAAATATCCGGAAATAATAACGAATTTAAATTTTCCGATCGAATCAACGATTACAAAATAAACCCCAGAATACACAACACTCGAGTCAGATTAAAAATACCCAGAAAATATAAAATACAGATACTGATATTACTGTAGAAATCCTAAGACCTAACTCTACATTCCCACCGCGGATTCGCGGCCCAAGCGCGGTACGGCCGCGGTTCCGCGGTGGTATGTACGGATTGGGGACACGTTTTTCACAATAATATTTATATTTCCCTGTTGAATTTTTTAGGAATTCTTAATTCAGAAAAATCCCAGATTTTAGAAAAAGTCCAGAGAGGGGTTGATTTTCGTCGTATCGGGTTCGATCGGAGTTTTAACTTCGTATACACGTCGCCTAATACTCTAGCTAGGCTCTGATACCACTGTAGGGTTCCTAGGCACTCTTGTGAAGGTTCATAAGGCATCAAACATGCCCGAATAAAATTTTAGACGTGCCGAACAACCCAAAGCCGGGATCTTTGCTAGATTATTAGGGTTTTAACATGCAAGTAAACATCTTTACTACTAATTGTGAGGGATTACAACCTTTGTAGTCCGCTCCTTCGCTTCACAAGCTCCGAGTAGAAGTCCCTTCGCCGCGATCCACGATCTCCCGGACTCAAGAGAGGCTCCATGACTCGAACGATCCATGCTAGCTTGTAGTATTCCGTTTCTCCGATGATCTACGTCGAAGTTGCTATAACTCAAGCTCTCTCACTCTAATGAGGTGAACACCCTAATCTAATGGGCTAGATTAGATGAGAATGATGGAGTAGTATTTATGCTTTCTTTTTATATCATTTTCTCACAAGAAATCATCACAAAAGAATTAACTAGTGAGCTCTTTTCAAAACTCAAGAGAGAAGAAGATGAAGAATGAAAAAGATAAATCCTTTTGTGATGAATAGTAGATAAGAATATATGATTGATCATAAAACCATGGTCAAGGATGAGAAGGTTAACCTTTGTAGAGAATAAACTAGGATTAGGATTTGGTTAGGTTTTAAAGAATGAGTCATAAGATAATATCAAGCATAATATCTTACACTTGACAAAAGGAAAGCTTCTAGATGGTGCAAGAAGAAGCTAACCCTAATCATACCCTAACCTTGCTTAACCTCTACTAAACATGTTCTATTATCAACCATATCATGTCACAATAATATATATCACATATATATTATATATATTTGTAACAAAAGAAAATAATACAATTAATATATATCGCATATATGTCAATGTATTATCCGGTGAGAAAATGAAATAATAAAGCGAGCTAATATTAGATAATGTAATATAATATATCATATATATTATTATACATTAAATCATCGAATCAACACTTGACCCGACAATTCGGTTATATCGAATATAACCGACTAATATATCATGTACCGATTCATCGAATCAACACTTGATCCGATGACCCGGTTCATATCTAAATATCGTGAGAATATAATACGGCCTGAGCCAAGAAACCTCTGTGTAGGACTCTAAAGAATCGTCAATACGCCGGTAGCAGGTGATGATCATATCAAACACCCACAAGCTGCAAGCGGTCAGCTAAACGTAACAGCCACCCAGGTATTGAGCGATCAGAAGATCAACAAGCTAGCCTGTCCGTTCTCCTGTGAATCCAATCAGTAACACTCCCGTACAGTCCGGTCTGTTCGTCTGATATGTCGTATATCAAGTCTAGGGGTGGTATACGTCAGACCCCAGTAACCGATAAGTCGTGTCGATGTGAGGCTCATAACAGGTCGAGAAACTACTGGTAACACTTACCAGTATATCTCTATATCAGCCCTGGCCAGGGACTTCCAGTTATAGCCAATCGAACACAGCACAACATCAACTCCCTATACCGGGAGAGACGAATCCCCTCCTATCGCTCATTGCCTCCATGTGATTCGGGACTGTACCCAAAAGCCACCGTTTTGCACGCCCTCTTAGACGTGTTAAGGTGGAAATCAAAGCACAGTGGGAATCACACAAGACTCTATGACGATCTCGGGTCTACAGACTACCCTGTACCAGTGTCACCGGAGAACTGCCATCTGACGTGTGGTATATCACCATCTGGGAGTTCTCGGCGAGTCCGTCCAGTGTACCCAGTCTCCACTGAGCACCCGTATACCATCTCTGATGTCAAACACCGATGGATATGGGATCATCCATCGCCCATCATATGGGTCAAGATGCGTATACGCTAGTCTACTCTGGTGTATCGATGCCCTATCTCGATATACCCTCGACTAGGAACAGTTATAGGATGTACTCATCGACTACCATGGCCCCACTGGTATGATCTCATCATAGTCCCAGTAGTCGAGTACAGATCCTAAGGGCTTTATCAACATGTGAGAGAAAGACAGTAAACCAATACAAGTCAACATGTTAAGATAAAGTGAAACCAAATAGCATACTATCATAACAAGCAAGAAAGTCCTCTCTGTATATATCCAAGCATCCATCATAATATACATCATATGTACAACAATGGCCTCTAGGGCATATACATAACTAACAAAAGTTACAGCGTTGCAATAACGTGCAGACACGTGAGAGCAACGCTGTGGGGGCATTTGTTTCCTGATTAAAAATCAGGAATTATCTCAATGAGGTATCACGTGTTCACACGTGACCAATAGTCACGTGATGACACGTGATGGTTAAAATCCCATCAAATAGAAAGGTAAAAAGACGGCTGAAAGATGACTCAATTGGGGGTCACGTGCTCACACGTGACCAAGGGTCACGTGCCAGCACGTGACAGGTTTTGAAAGCCTTACAGCTTAATAGAATTTAATTCTAAGAAATCAGGAATTACCTCTATGGGGTATCACGTGCTCACACGTGACCAATGGTCACGTGATGACACGTGATGGTTAAAATCTCACTAAAACAAAAATGGAAAGCAAAAGGCTGAAAGATGACCCAATTTGAGGTCACGTGCTCACACGTGATTAAGGGTCACGTGCCAGCACATGACAGGCTTTGAAAGACTCACAGTTTAATAGAATTTAATTCTAAAAGTCGGGAATTACCTCAGTGAGGTATCACGTGCTCACACGTGACCAATGGTCACGTGTTGACACGTGACTAATGGTCACGTGTTGACACGTGACAACTAAAACAGAAATAAAATAACAAATGGCTGAAGGAATTACCTCAATGAGGTGTCACGTGCTCACACGTGACCAATGGTCACGTGTTTACACGTGACGGTTACAATTGAAGCATATGAAGACGCTGAGGAAAGGACTCAATTGGTGGTCACGTGCTCACACGTGACCAAGGGTCACGTGCCAGCACGTGACTGGCTTCGAAAGCCTTACAGTTAATAGAATTAAATTCTAAAAGCTTTTAAATCTTTCCAAAGGAAAAGGATTATGGGGACCGTTGGATTAAAGATTCAAGGGTGATTAAAAATCACCAATTTATGGAAAAATTTTAGACAAGGAAAGATTTCCCCTAAATCTCACCGAAATAACAAAAAGAATATCTTTGGATTTAAAATCCAACGGTGAATAAAATTCACCTAATAATCTAAAGGCCCAGATTAATGATGAAAATAAATCAAATCTTTTAATGAAAGATTTACCAAACAGATCGATTCTTTTCCTTCTCCTATAAATAGGAGCCAAAGGAGAGAGTTTGGGAAGAGAGACAGAGAGATAGAACTTTGGAATCTTGAAAATTCAGAGAGAAAAGAAAGGAGAATTTGATTCTCTACAAAGAAAAACCCTAGGTAAGAAAAGAAAGGGGATCAGGAATCCAAAAAAGAGAATTTAATTCTCAATCTAAGAGTTTAACTCTTCTATAAAAGAGAACTTAGTTCTTTCTCTGTATGAAGATCTGCAAAGTGCACATCTCCCCATAAGTTGAGAATTTAATTCTCATCGGGTCGAGATCCTGCCATGCAGATCTAAAATATAGAGGAGGAATTGAGTTTAGAGAATTTAATTCTCCCAAAGTTATAGGAATTTAATTCCTCCAAGATAAAATTAGGGTTTAACCCTATGTGAGAATTCAATTCTCCAAAGATTATAGGAATTTAATTCCTTCAAAATGGACAGAACTATGGTTTTACCCTAATCGAGAATTTAATTCTCTCAAACTCACAGGAATTTAATTCCCCTTAAAAAGAAATTAGGGTTTCACCCTATGCCAGAACTTAATTCTTTACATATATGGGAATTTAATTCCTACAGAAGGGAAATTAGGGTTTAACCCCCTCCAAGAATATAATTCTTCAAAAGAAAATGGGAATTTAATTCCTCTAAGATTATTGCTAGGGTTTAACCCTATGAAGAATTTAATTCTTAAAAAGATAAAGAGATCTTTAAATAAGCAAAGAACCAGGGTCACGTGTTCCCACGTGACCCCTGTAAAGATCTACAGAAAAGAACTTTGAGGCAACGCCTCACGTGCTCCCACATGACAGAGGAGAAAAAGCAAAGGGAATCCAAGCTCTGGGCGCTCTCATGTGCTACCACGTGACCCCTTAACAAAAGATTTAACAGTCAAATACCCAAATCCCCATCACGTGTCAGCACGTGATGCTCCAGAATCAAATGTAGAAAGTATTCAATACTTTTGGCAGAACAAATTAAGAGGAATCAGGGCGTTCTCACGTGTTCACACGTGACCCCTATAAAGATCCACAGAAAAGAAACTCTGGGACGCCCCCACGTGTCACCACGTGACCCCTAATGAGTATTCTAATAAACCAGGGCATGAGCACCCATCACGTGCCCACACGTGATGGCTGTCAGAATTAAAAGTGTCAAACACTTATCTACAGAACAAACTGAAGGGGATCTGGCCCCACCTTTTGGATGCCATCTCGTGCTCCCACGTGATCTCCCCCTCTTTTAGTGTTTAACACCAATCTAATAATTTCGTTGCCAGTGTTTAACACTGTTATCTGTTAGTGTTTAACACTAATTTGAGAATCATAATTTTTAGTGTTTAACATTAATTTGATAATCTTATTTCCAGTGTTCAACATTGTTGGTCTTTAGTGTTTAACACTAGTTGTAGCCCAATTGGCTAACTTTCTAGAGGCAAATCCTCCCCTTCAATGGACCAACAGAGGGCCAATATTCTAAACATGATTGGACTTAGCCCAAGAAGGCCATAAGTCCTCAATTCAGACTTAACTGAGCCAATGGGCTCGTAATATAATTAATTGGTCTTGGTTCCAAATTGGGCTACAGATCATCTAATCTACCTTGGTTCAAGGGTACATCTCTTCACTCCTTTGATATTTGTCGTTGTAATTCCTTAACGTCTTCAAAGAGGTGATAGGTCCCAACGACCATACATTTCACGGACTGTGGGGTCCTTAAACTCATGGACTATGATGTCCTTAACCTTGACCGGGATGTCTTAAAACTAACAACGGACTATGACGTCCTTAACCTTGACCGTGATGTCTTAAAACTAACGATGGACTGTGGAGTCCTTAAATCCTCGGACTATGATGTCCTTAACCTTGACCGCAATGTCTTAAAACTAACATTGGACCACAATATCCTTAAACTACCTATCGACCGCAATGTCATTAAACTAAACAATAGGGTCCCCAACTGCTCTCTTGTTGGATCTAAACGATCCCGTTAAGTTGATCTTAGTCTAAATTAGACTAATGTATCCTTAACTAATGTTTAAGTCGATCTTAGTCTCAAATGAGGCTAACGTATCCTTAAACCCAACCTCCAAACCCAAATCTATGAAAGATATGGATTTGGATTAGTCCACGCCCTACGGGCAACAATATAACTTAGTCTCCGTATACAATCCATGGGCAACCAAACACAAAACGAACACACACGACACGGATTGACCACATGGAGAAGGAGAAAGTTGTTACCGCGATGCGGTAGCGTAATTAACTGCAGGGGCTTGCGCCTGCAGGGAAGAGCGTCCCCACAATCAAAAACCCCTCGAGCGAGGGGGAATCTGACGAAGTCTGCTATATCGGACGCATCCGTTTAAACCTTCGATACACGGTGCCATAAATCAACTTGGCATCTTCGAAGAGGTAGGCGGATAGCACCAATTAGCATCTGCCCCGAATTTCAGGCAAGACGTCCCTGTCTTGTCGCGCTGTCATTCGGAGGGGAATACATACAAAATAGCCGAAATGGTTGGGCAACTCGTAATAAAAAGCAGCGAGTAAATAAAACAAATAGCCGAAATGATTGGGCACCGCGAAAAATAGCCGAAATGATTGGGCAATCGCGACTTTCGCGATATAAAAGCTGAAATGATAGAGCATCGCGGAAAGAAAAATATATAAAATGAAACTTTTTTCCCTACATGTGAGATCACATCGATCCCTGTATACAATCCAGGGGCACAAACAAAGAGGGAACCATACCTTCCTACCAGGCTCCATCAGAAAAAGAAGCCAAATCTCGACGGTTCATAGACAGCCTGGAGATCATCTCAACATTCGTCTCATTACAACAGACGCAATATCAGCAAATCGGAGCCGCGGCAAAGTTCCCAGTTCCATGACTCGGCGATGCGCAGACAACCTAGAGTCAACCCCTCCTGGTCCCGTGGAACACGGATAATGTCAATCCTGACCCCGTGGGAAGCGCCCAGAGCAAATTCTGGTCCCGTGGAACATGGATAATGTCAATCCTGACCCTGTGGGAAGCGCTCAGAGCAAATTCTGGTCCCGTGGAACATGGCTAATGTCAATCCTGACCCCGTGGGAAGCGCCCAGAGCGAATTCTGGTCCCGTGGAACACGGCTAATGACAATCCTGACCCCGTGGGAAGCGCCCAGAGCGAATTCTGGTCCCGTGGAACACGGCTAATGTCAATCCTGACCTCGTGGGAAGCGCCCAGAGCAAATCCTGGTCCCGTGGAACACGGCTAATGTCAATCCTGACCTCATGGGAAGCGCCCAGAGCAAATCCTGGTCCCGTGGAACACAGCTAATGTCAATCCTGACCCCGTGGGAAGCGCCCAGAGCAAATCCTGGTCCCGTGGAACACAGCTAATGTCAATCCTGACCCCGTGGGAAGTGTCCAGAGCGGATCCTGGTCTCGTAGAATACGGCTAATGTCAATCTTGACCCCGTGGGAAGCGTCCAGAACGGATCCTGGTCCTGTGGAACACGGTTAATGTCAATCCTGACCTCGTGGGAAGAGTCCAGAGCAAATCCTGGTCTCGTGGAACATGGCTAAGTCAATCCTGACCCCGTGGGAAACGCCCAGAGCAAATCCTGGTCTCGTGGAACACGACTAATGCCAATCCTGACCTCATGGGAAATGCTCAGAGAAAATCCTGGTCTCGTGGAACACGGCTAATGTCAATCCTGACCCTGTGGGAAGCGTCCAGAGCGGATTCTGGTCCCGTGGAACACGGCTAAAGTCAATCCTGACCCCGTGGAAAGAGCCCAGAGCAACCCCTAACTCCGTGAAATGCGGATAAAGTCAACCCTCGACTTCCCCGTCAAAGCAATTCTTTGATTCGGGAGCAAGTCAACTCATCAACAACTTACAAGTCCTCTCGACTTGTAAGGAAGATAATTCTCTCGGGAGATCCTTACGACTCTCAAGAGAAAACGCACTTAGGAATCCTCACGATTCCTAAGGAGAAAATACACCTACGGGATTCTCTTGACGTGTAGGGAGAAAATTCTTTATGAGAACCCCACGGCTCATAAAGTTGAAAAGTCTTAGGTGACAGATCCTAACCTTGTCTCCCAAGCCATCATTGCCTCGCAGAAAGGTCAAGGTAGATTTTCTACAGGCCACACTCTCCGACAAGAAAGGAAACAATCACTTACGAGTCCTCTCGACTTGTAAGGAGAAAATTCTATTGTGAGATCCTTACGAATATCAAGAGGAAACACACTTAGGAATCCTCACGATTCCTAAGAAGAAAATACACCTACGGGATCCTCTCGATCTGTAGGGAGAAAATTCTTTATGAGACTCTCACGGCTCATAAAATTGAAAAGTCTTAGGCAGCAGACCTGAACCTGTTTCCTAAGCCATCGTTACCCTGAAAAGAGTCTAAGATGGACCGTCACTTACTATCTACAGGCCACTGTTCCTGCCAAAAAATTTTTGCGCAAAAGAGCCCAAGGTATTAAATGGCAGCGATACGTTTAAGAAAATATGAACCAGTATTTTCCGGGCTGTATTTTGACAAACTCCTGAATGAGAAACAGATAAATTCTGATGGTATCGAAAGCGTTTCGAAAAAGCCTTCTATTTGATATATTATGGGCCTCATAATTCATCCGGGATCAAAATTTATGAGCAAATATGCTATGCACGTGTAATCTAAGGAAGAAAATGCGAACCGGTATTTTCTGATCTACATTTTGACAAACTCCCGAATGAGAAATAGCTAAATTCTAATGGTATCGAAAGCATCTCGAAAAAGCCTTCGATTTGATATATTATGGGCCTCATAATTCATCCGGGATCAAAAGTTATGAGGCATCACGTGCGCACACGTGACCGGGCATCACGTGCCCACACGTAACCGAGCATCACGTGCAGACACGTGACCATTTATAGGCAAAGCCTGTAGGCACTGAATAAAATAAATAATTGGAAATAATTAATCAGTGGGGTCACGTGCCAACACATGATGGGCCTTTAAACCCACTGAAAAGAATTAAAGGTATAATAAAACACTAAGGAAAAACCCCAATGGGGCATCATGTGCTCACACGTGACCAAGGGTCATGTGCTAATACGTGATGATTCCTTAGCTCTGTTAAAAGGTAGAATTAAATTCTGAATAAAATGTTTAATCAAGAGGGTCACGTGCCAACACGTGACACGTTCCTAAACTCTTTAATTGATAGAATTAAATTCTATTTAATAATCAGATAAAGGGATCACGTACCAACACGTGATAGACTTTTAAAAGCCTTCTGAAATAATAGAATTAAATTCTAATTAAGGGAAATCAAAGACCCAAACTGGGAAAATATTTCATTAAATCTTTCCAAACAAAAAAGATGGTGCTCTGTAAAATGGAGCACCGTTGGATTAAAAATCCAATGGTGATTAAAAATCACCAATTTGTGGAAAGTTTTTATAAAAGGAAAGATTTCCCTAAAATTCATCAAGAATAACAGACAGAATATGTTTTGGATTAAAAATCCAATGTGAATAAAATTCACCGAGTGATCTAAAAGATCATGTTAGTTATAAAAACAACTAAAATTTTTCAATAAAAGATTCACAAAACAAATTGATTCTTTTCTTTCTCCTATAAATAGGAGCCAAGAAAAGAAGAGAAGGGATCTACTTTTTTGGGAGATAAGAACAACAGAGAGAAAAAATAGAGGAGAATTTAATTCTCAAGAGAGAGAAAAAAAAAGATCTCTTCAGAGAAAAGAAACCCTAGGTGAGAAAGGGGAAAGAGATCTAAGTTTCATAAAACAAAGAGAATTTAATTCTCAATTTAAGAGTTTAACTCTTCTGAATAAGAACTTAGTTCTTCGTTTGGTTGAAGATCTGCTGAAGCAGATCTCCCCACAAGTTGAGAATTTAATTCTCATCAGGGGGATTCTGCCATGCGGATCCAAAACTTAGAGGGAGAATTGAGTTTTGAGAATTTAATTCTCCCAAATTCACAGGAATTTAATTCCTCCCAAACAGAACTAGGGTTTAACCCTATATGAGAATTTAATTCTCCCAAATTCATAGGAATTTAATCACTCCAAGATAAAACTAGGGTTTAACCTTATATGAGAATTTAATTCTCCCAATTCATAGGAATTTAATTCCTCCAAGATAAAACTAGGGTTTAACCCTATATGAGAATTTAATTCTCCCAATTTATAGAAATTTAATTCCTCCAAGATAAAACTAGGGTTTAACCCTATATGAGAATTCAATTCTCCCAAATTCATAGGAATTTAATTCCTCCAAGACAGAACTAGGGTTTAACCCTACATAAGAATTTAATTCTTTCACATACATGGGAATTTAATTCCTCTAAAACATAATTAGGGTTTAACCCTACAAAGAATTTAATTCTTAAAAAAATAAAGAGACTTGAAAGATCTCCATGCATATAAAGAATTAGTTCACGTGTCCCCACGTGACTCCTGAAAAGATCCTCCAAAAATAAGAAGGAAACAGCTTAGAGGCAATGCCTCACGTGCTCCCACGTGACCTCCAAAACAACAAGAATTAAAGCAAAAGCAGATTCTAATTTGGGCGCTCTCACGTGACCCCTAATAAAAGCCTTAACAAATCAGTGCATGAGTGCCTATCACGTGCCCACACGTGATGGCCAGGAAATTAAAAGTGTTTAACACTTATTCGCAGATTTGAGAATAAAACAAAGGAGATCTGGCCCCACATTTGGGCGCCCTCACGTGTCTTCACGTGACCCCTAATAAAAGTCTTAACAAATCAGTGCATGAGTGCCTATCACGTGCCCACATGTGATGGCCAGGAAATTAAAAGTGTTTAACACTTATTCGCAGATTTGAGAATAAAACAAAGGAGATCTGGCCCCACCTTTGGGTGCCCTCACGTGTTCCCACGTGACCTCTTCCTCTCTAGTGTTCAACACTAATTTGAGAGTTTTATTCCCAGTGTTTAACACTGTTGTCTTCTAGTGTTTAACACTACTCTGAGCATTTCATTTCCAGTATTTAATACTGATGTCCTTTAGTGTTTAACACTATTTTTAGCCAAATTGGCTAAGTTTCCAGAGGCAAAAACCTCTCCTTTAACTAAATCTCAAAATTGAGTAAAACCCAGAGCTATAATGTTTAATGCTCAGTCAAAGACAAAAATGATATCAGAGCCCTCAAACTCTTGTTTAGCATTGCTAAGTGACGAGGGGCTGAACCCAGACAAATGTCTAATGGTCCAATAAAGGACCAACATTTCAAATCTAATTGGACTTAGCCCAAGTTGGCTATAAGTCCTCAATCCAGATTTAACTGAGCCAATGAGCTCATAATCTAATTAATTGATCTTAGTTGCAAATTGGACTACAGATCCCCAATCAACCTCGGTTCAAGGGTACATCTCTTCACTCCTTTGATATTTATCGTTGTAATCCCTCAACGTCTTCAAAGAGATGACGGGTCTCGACAACCACACATTTCACAGACTATGACGTCTCTAAACTATGGACTGTGGGGTCCTTAAACCTATGGACTATGATGTCCTTAACCTCGACCGTGATATCTTTAAACTAACATTGGACTGTTGGGTCCTTACACTCATGGACTATGATGTCCTTAACCTCGACCGTGATGTCTTTAAACTAACATTGGACTGTGGGGTCCTTAAACTCATGGACTATGATGTCCTTAACCTCGACCGTGATATCTTTAAACTAACATTGGACTGTGGGGTCCTTAAACTCAAGGACTAGGATGTCCTTAACCTCGACCATGATATCTTTAAACTAACATTAGACTGTTGGGTCCTTAAACTCATGGACTATGATGTCCTTAACCTCGACCGTGATGTCTTTAAACTAACATTTGACTGTGGGGTCTTTAAACTCATGGACTATGATGTCCTCAACCTCGACCGCGATGTCTTTAAACTAACGATGGACCATCATGTCCTTAAACTGGTAATTGACCGCAAAGTCCCTAAACTAAAACAATAGAGCCAAAATGCTCTTTTGTTGGATCTAAATGATCCTGTTAAGTAGATCTTAGTCTAAAATTAGACTAACGTATCCTTAACAAATGGTTAAGTTGACCTTAGTCTAAAATTAGATTAACGTGTCCTTAGCAAACCGTTAAGTTGATCTTAGTCTAAAATTAGACTAACGTATAACTAACGTTTAAGTTGATCTTAGTCTTAAATGAGACTAACGTATCCTTAAACCCAACCCCAAACCCAAATCTAAGAAAAATACGGATTTGGACTAATCCACGCCCTACGGGCGACAACATAAATTAGTCTCCGTATACAATCCACGGGCAACCAAAAAACAAAACAAACACACACGACACGAAGTGACCAGCTGGAGAAGGAGAAAGTGGTTACCGTGATGCGGTAGCGTAATTAACTTCAGGGGCTTGCGCCTGTAGGGAAGAGCGTCCCCACAATCAAAAACCCCTCAACGAGGGGGAATCTGACGAAGTCTGCAACATCGGCCGCATCCGTTTAAACCTTCGATACATGGTGCCATAAATCAACTTGGCATCTTCGGAGAGGTGGATGGATAGTACCAATTAGCATCTGCCCCGAAATTCAGGCTAGACGTTTATCGCGTCTTCCCCGTCGAAACAAGAACTTTTTATGATTAGATCTTTTTGATCTATAAAGGCAGAGCATTTTATAAAAACAAGAACTTTTGTTCTTGGATCTTGAGGAAAAAGCCTCCTTTGAAGAATATAAATTTGTTCTTTGATCTTAAAATTGATCAAATGCGTTTTGCGCTATTGAAAAGTGCCTTGCACTCATGACTTGCGCCCTTGCGCTCATTGGACCGGCGCTCAGCGCTAAAACCTGCCACGTGTCAATCAGAGACACAACCTGCGCTTTGCGCTTCTAAAACAGAGCACTGCGCTCATGGGCTGGCGCTCAGCGCCAAGCGCGCCACGTGTCACTCACTGGTGCGCCAACAGACTAGCGCAATGCGCTCATAAATTAAAAGCGCAATGCGCTAACAAACTAGCGCTTAGCGCTAAGCGCGACACGTGTCCTCTTCGTGTGCGTTACCCGACAGAAGCGCAATGCGCTCTTTGACTGGCGCAACGCGCCTGGCGCGCCACGTGGCGCACTGTCAGAACAAACTTTTTCTCTGATGAATGCTATGCATTCAATACAAGACAAAAATGTCAGAGCCCAATGCCTAGCATTATTAAAAGGGCTAAGCCCAAATAAAGGCTTAATAGCCAGAACAAAAACAAAATGTTAAAACATTTTAATTGGACTTAGCCCAATTTTGGCCATAAGTCCTCAACTTGTTTTGAATTGAGCACATCTGCTCTTTCAACCAACTCACCTTGATTCGAGGGTACATCTCTTCACTCCTCCGATATTTCTCATTGTAATTCCTCAACGTCGTCAGAGAGGTGACGGGTCCCAACAACCACATATTACTATGGACTGTGGGGTACTTAAACTCATGGACTATGATGTTCTTAATCTCGACTGTGATGTCTTTAAACTAATATTGGACTGTAAGGTCCTTAAACTCATGGACTATGATGTCCTTAACCTCGACCGTGATGTCTTAAAACTAACAACGGACTGTGGGGTCCTTAAACTCATGGACTATGATGTCCTTAACCTCGACCGCGATGTCTTTAAACTAACATCAGACTGTGAGGTCCTTAAACTCATGGACTATGATGTCCTTAACCTCGACCGTGATGTCTTAAAACTAACATCGGACTGTGAGGTCCTTAAACTCACGGACTATGATGTCCTAAATCTCGACCGCGATGTCTTTAAACTAACATTGGACCGAGATGTCCCTAAACTAACAATGGACCGTAATGTCCTTAAACTAATTACCGACCGCAATGTCACTAAACTAAACAACATAGCCCAATTGCTCTCTTGTCGGATCTAAATGATCCCGTTAAGTTGATCTTAGTCTAAAATTAGACTAACGTATCCTTAACAAACGTTTAAGTTGATTTTAGTCTCAAATGAGGCTAACATATCCGTAAACCCAACCCCCAAACCTAAATCTAAGAAAGATACAGATTTGGACTAGTTCATGCCCTACGGGAGACAACATAACTTAGTCTCCGTATGTCATGCCCCGCTTCCCAAAGTACGCTAAATTGGGCACGTGACATAGCCAATCATGCTACCTGTGGGTAGGAAGTATCCATCCACAGTCACATTACGGCTGTAGAGATATCAAAAACAAAATAAAACTATCTAATACATGTCCATAAGCCAAGATAATATGAGTCAAGAAAAATAAAAGTGCGGAAGCAAAAGATCCAATACAAATAACTAGAATGTATGTTCCATAATGCGGGCTCACATCAGGAATAAAATGCAAGAAGTAAAGAACTAACTACAACCGACACCTCACAGCTCAGCCTGCTGGCTGAAGTACTCCTGCTCGGACTGCAGCGACGGTACAGAATCTGGGCCATGCAAAACCCAGACGTCAGCGCGTCATGTCATCAAGTAATAAAATGTAACAGGGTAACAAGCAATGCAAATATAATCATGAGTTATAAAGCATGTGTAACAGTGATATAAATCAGGGCAGTGAAGGGTAGTGTGCAGTGAGTAAACTAAACCGGTCTATTGGGTTATCTATTCTAAAGTCTTTGAAATCAATTTGATGAATTATCGATGTAACTCAATAGTATCCCGTGCATGCCCGGGACCACGGTCTACAGACTCTCGGGCTAAAACCGAGACGTGCCGCTAGGCAGTAAAAGGTAGCAGGTACAGACGAGTGATGTCAGCATCATCACTCCGGGGCTGGCCTAGCCCGTAAGACTGATCAGAACAGGTATCGAACTGTTGAGTTACAAGTCAGGTTTCATCATTGATTTCCCCATACCCCCAAACTATGTATGTCAAGTCAGGTATTCAGTGACCAAGAACTAATGCCCACAGGATCAGGTAAGAGCAGGTTTGTCTGGATAGACAACAGGAACGGTCCGTGAGGACTACATGTCAGGTTTGTTGGCATTAGACACAAGATCAGGTAATGGGTCAAGCCATGGTACATCAGGTCAAGTCAAGTAGTGTACGGTACCATGTCGGGTCAATCAATATGTGTGTAGCAAGTCAGGCCGAGGTGTAAAAGACAACATGTGGGTATTCAAAAACAACTAGCCTAATCATGGTTATAAATAAACAAGCATAGGTATCAACAACCCGATACATTGGCACATGTGATAGGTTAAGCAATGAATGCAAGTTTAATTAGTTTAGCCGTACGGTTATCAGTGTGTGTTTAAGAGAGGGTGTCAACATTATATGAATACCGTATAACAGATGTGAATGCAAAAGAATAGATTAATAAGCATTAAGTAATCTATGGATGCGACGACATGTATAATCTGTTCCATGGATGCAGTTGTAATTAAACCGGTTAAACTTGCACAAGGATGTCCGATAGGTTAAACTGGATAAAAAGGGTATCATGGCTATAAACAAATGTGGTCTATCATGTACAGGTGATTGTTAGGTATAAATAATTAGATGCAAGATTAGTTTCAAGTTCGGAATCATAAAATGTGTAACGGAACTTATACGGTTAACTTGAAATCCATTTCTTTCGATTCTATTTAGAGATTTAACAGGAAATAAATAATTTAGCATATGAATAGTTTAAAATAGCATGTAGCAAGCTTCACTTGCCTCGACGGGTCGCGAAACGGAAAACGGAACGTTACGCGTCGGCGGGGAAAAATCGCGACGCGCGCACGGTTCACGAAATGAACCCAAACGACGAACAATGGAGTCACACGGGTCAGGGGTCCTCGCTGGGTCGTCGGGAAACGTCGCCGGCACGGTCGGATTCTGGCCAAACACAAACAGTGAACATAAAGAAGAAAATGCATAAAAGAAACAAGAAGAATAGAAGAGGAGGAGTAAGAAGAAGAATGAGACGAAAAGAGGGGATTGATGAGAGAACTCACTTACTGGGTTGCAGGGGAAACAGCGTCGTCGGTGCGTCGTCGACGGAGCTCCGACGATGTACAGAAGCACCCTTCACAGAACAGAAAAGAATTAAGATAAAGAAGAAGAGAAAGAAGATGAGGTGTGAGAGAGAAAGGTTGCTCACAGGGTTTGGGAGGCAACTGTGATTGCAAGGCGGCAGTCGACGGCAAGGACCTCCGGCAGAACGACGACGAGGCAGCGCGTTCAAGGTTTCAGGGAAGGTCTTGGGTGCTCAGGTGCTAGGGTTTGGTGCAGGTTGGGGTTTAGATGAAAGGTTCTGGCGATGTAGGGAGAGCAGAGGAGAGGGAGGAGGTTGTAATGGCGAGGGTGGTTGGCGGCGATGGGACGAGACGGTGCTGGGTTCAAGGCTGCAGTGGGTTTCTGGGTTTAGTAGGCTCGCTTAAGGGAGGAAGAAGGAGAAGAGATGATGGAGTTGAGGGCGACGAGAGGGATGCATGAGGTGTTGACGAGGAGAGAAGGGGCGAGGGAAAAGTTAGGGTTTGAAGAGGCTGTGGTTGGGTTTCTTCTCTCATGCATGGGGTTTTAAGGAGAGAAACAGAAGAAGAAGAAGAAGTATAAGGGAGGTGAGAATAGCGTGGGGGGGGGGGTGACGGGATTCTTGCGCACCGCGAAAGGAGAGAGAAGCGGGCGCGAGAGGAGAGAAAGAGAGGGAGAAACGAGAGGAGAGAGAAAGAGGAGGAGAGAGAAGCTCGTCTCGTTGTGGGGTGAGCGAGAAAGAATAAGAGAGAGAAGGAGAAAAAGGGAGAGAGAGAATGATGTGGTGGGGGCCAGCGGCGAGGAATGGAGGGTTGTGATTGGATGAGGGGGAAGCTGTTAGGAAAAAGTTTGTAAAAGATTTACTGAGGGTTTTAAAATAATATCGTTGGTTAAAAAAAATCTGTGATAGGTTGTAAAATATTTTAGGCAGATTTAAAAGATTTAGAATAAATAGAATTTGGCGGGATGCAAAATATTTCAGAATTGCGCCCGGATTGAGTCCAAAAATTTGAATTTGAAATATGAAATTTATTGGCGGGTTCCAAAAATTAATATGAAGTATTTTGTAATTAAAAATCATACCCCTAAGAACGGACGCACGTACGTGCGCATAGACGTCCAAACACGCCCGTTCCACTGAACGGGACTAGAACATGATGCAAGGACGCTACCACAGGGTTAGGGGTAACGAGCAGGCCATGACAAGTATTTTTAATTTATTTTAGATGACTTAATTAGTTATATGCAGAATATGAATTGTCGGGGTAAATTATAACTAGCAGCAGTCAAGCAAGGTAAATGGAATAAATACCACACACCACACATACGGTAACTGAAATTTATAGAATTGGACTCGGTTGTTACATTATACCCAACTACAAAAAGAATTTCGTTCTCGAAATTCCAAGAATACAAAAGACAGATGAACAATCAACTACAAGAAAAGATGAGGGAACTTCTACCGGATTTCATCTTCTCGTTCCCAAGTGGACTCTCCATACGAGTGATTACCCCAAGAAACAAGTACAAGAGGGATAACCTTATTCTTAAGAACCTTTTCCCTTCGGTCCACAATTTCAACCGGTCGCTCCTTAAAAGTCAAGTCTTCTCGTACCGTCAGCTCCGAATGATCAAACACATGTGTTTCATCTCGGACATACTTACGGAGTTGAGATACGTGAAACACATCGTGCACATTCGCCAAGGACTGCGGTAACGCCAAACGATACGCTACTTCACCAACACGCTCCAAGATCTCAAAGGGTCCCACAAAT
The DNA here is from genome assembly GCA_030015575.1 of Agapanthus africanus. NCBI lineage: Eukaryota > Viridiplantae > Streptophyta > Magnoliopsida > Asparagales > Amaryllidaceae > Agapanthus > Agapanthus africanus. Next base: position 895,461,568 of record CM057339.1, on the reverse strand, counting down.
CGAGGACTGAGCTTTTCTCAACTTCCAAACGAATCACCCCTCTAGTCGGTGATATCTTCAAGAATACCAAATCACCCACGGCGAACTCTAAAGGCCTTCTCGACGTATCTGCCCAACTCTTCTGTCTGTCTTGAGCTGCTTTCATATGATTTCTGATAGTGTTAACTTTCTCTACTGTCTGTACAACCAAATCTGGTCCCAACAATCTTCGTTCACCGACATCGTCCCAACAAACAGGTGAACACTTGCGACCATACAAAGCTTCAAATGGAGCCATCTGAATAGTTGCCTGGAAACTGTTGTTGTAAGAAAACTCCACCAAATGTAGATGATCCTCCCATGAACCCTTGAAGTCCAACATGCACGCTATCAACATATCTTCAAGAGTTTGGATCGTTCTCTCCGACTGACCATCAGTTTGAGGATGATAAGCTGTGCTAAATTTCAATCGAGTCCCTAAACTTTCCTGTAAACTCCTCCAGAAGTGTGATAAGAACCGAGTGTCCCGATCGGATACGATGCTCACCGGTACTCCATGCAATCTTATAATCTCCTGCATGTACCGCTCTGCCAAAGTTTCTGTTGATTGACCAACCCGAAAAGGAATAAAATGAGCTGCCTTGGTCAAACGATCAACAATCACCCATACTGCATTGTTGCCTTTTAGACTCCGCGGTAGAGCTGTCACGAAATCCATGGTTATATGTTCCCACTTCCACTGAGGAATCGGAAGTGGTTGCAATAAACCAGCAACCCTTTGATGTTCAGCCTTAATTTGCTGACACACCAAGCACTTTGCTACAAAGCGCGCAATCTCCTGTTTCATGCCTTCCCACCAGAAATGCTGTCGTATATCTCGGTACATCTTTGTGCCTCCTGGATGTATGGAATACGCTGAACTGTGTGCCTCCTTCATAAGTTCTTCACAAATATCTCCCTTTGGCACAACACAAACGGCTACCATACCTCAACGAACTATCTTCGGGGATCAATAAATCTGTTCGTAGTCCGGCTTCGACCTGTTCTCGAAACTTTTGCAATCTAGGGTCCTGCGATTGCGATGCTTTAATATTCTCGATCAGCGACGAATGTACCTGCAGCTGCATCAACTGTCCCGAAGAATGCGGTAGCACAACCTCCAAATCAAATCTTCGAAAGTCTTCAATGAGATCCTTCTGTGCAGTCAACATCTGAATTGCTGGTAACCGACTGAGCGCATCCGGCACGATATTAACTTTCCCCGGATAGTACTTAAGATCAAGATCGTAGTCAGCCATCAGCTCCAACTATCTGCGTTGCCTCATATTAAGCTCCTTCTGCGTGAACACATACTTCAAGCTCTTATGATCAGTAAAAACTTCGACCCTTTCGTCCAAAAGGTAGTGTCTCCAAATCTTCAAAGCGAAGATCACAGCCGCAAGCTCCAAGTCATGAGTTGGGTAGTTCTTCTCATGGGTCTTTAACTGTCTTGATGTGTACGCTACAACCTTCCCATGCTGCATCAAAACACATCCCAAACCTTTCCCAGATGCGTCGCTGTGAATCACCAATCCTCCGGATCTGTCTGGCACGGTCAGAATAGGAGCGGTTATCAATTTCTGCTTCAACGCCTCAAAAGTTGTCGCACGCCTATCCGCCCACACAAAAGGTACCTCTTTGCGCGTGAGCTTGGTCAACGGCTCCGCCAGACGAGCAAAATTCTCCATGAATCTTCTGTAATACTCAGCGAGTCCAAGAAAACTTCTTATCTCCGCAACATTCTTCGGAATCGGCCAATCTCGAACCGCGGCAATCTTTTCGGGATCGACGATGATTCCATCGCCAGACACAACATGCCCCAAAAACTTTACTTCCTCCAGCCAAAACTCGCACTTGCTCATCTTTGCATATAACTTCTCCTGTCTCAACGTCTGCAGTGCGATCTTCAAATGTTCTTCATGCTCTTCAAAACTCTTCGAGTAAACCAGAATATCGTCGATGAACACCACAATAAACTGGTCCAAGAATGGTGAAAAGATTCGGTTCATCAAGTCCATGAATATCGCCGGTGCATTCGTTACTCCGAAGAGCATCACTAAGTACTCGTAATGTCCATACCGAGTTCGGAACGCCGTCTTGCAAATATCATCTGCTTTCACTCGGACCTGATGATATCCGGATCGCAAATCCAGCTTCGAGAATACCCTCGCGCCACTAAGCTGCTCAAATAGTTCGCCAATGCGAGGGATCGGGTACTTGTTTTTAATAGTCACCCGGTTTAATTCTTGATAGTCGATGCACATCCTTCTCATGCCACCTTTCTTCTTAACTAGAAGAACTGGAGCTCCCCAAGGCAAGTTACAGCTTCGAATCCAACCCTTCTCAAGCAGTTTAGCAACCTGTTTCTTGACTTCTTCCAACTCCACTGGTGCCATTGGATAATATGCTTTAGATACTGGCGCTGCACCAGGAACAAGATCAATTGCGAACTCCACGTCTCGCTTCGGCGGTAATCCCGATATGTCTTCAAACACGTCCATAAAATCGCGAACAATAGCTGGCTCTTCACTTTCCTCAACCTCCATTGATGCAAGAATATTAGTTGTCGGCCTAGCCCTAAACTCGACTGGCCCGACAGAACTGCTTCTTCCAGTGAAGGTAAACTCGGGATGTCCGGGAATCTGGAAAATTACTTTCTTTTCCCTACAATCAATGTGAGCGTGGAAAGTGCCAAGAAAATCCATTCCCAAGACGACTTCGTAGCTGCCCGTATCAATCACCAAGAAATCTGCAAAAAGCTCCCGTCCGCAAACAACAACTGTACAATCTTTACATTCCCTACTAGATATGATTTTCCCATTCCCAGTGTGTATGTCCCAGAAACTAGACAGGGTCGTGCATGTAATCGAGTGTGTAGCTAAAAACTTGGACGACATAAAACAATGAGATGCACCAGAATCAAATAACGTTAATGCGGGAAAACCATGAACGGGTAGAATACCTGAAACAACTTCTCCTGAAGCCTTAGCTTCCTCAGCCGTCAAGGTAAAAGCTCGAGCCTGATTAGGTCCTTGAGTCAGCTGCTTCTGTTCCTGGAACGGTTTCTGCGGAGGCTTCTGAATATCATCTCTCGTACGAAGCTTCGACGGACAAGCACTGACAGTGTGATCTGCCGCTCCACAAACTAAACAGAGTCCCTGCCTCGTTCGACACTCCCTTTGCACGTGTCCAGGTAAATGGCAGTAGTCACAAATCACGCTCCTTCTTCGATCAACGACAACAGGCTTCTTCATCGGTGTTACGCCACGACGGTCCACTGGAATACCTCTGCGTCCATGAGCTCGGTTTGGTATAAATGCCGGCTTCCTTACTGCAACTGCTGTCTGCTGTAAACTCCTAGTCTTCCCAGATAGGCTCTGCTGTTCTCGGGCTGCTGCAAGAACCTATGAGAAGGTGGTCAAACCCAGGGAGACAATCTGCCTCTGGATGTCCACATCCAAGCTGCGCATGAACCTCCGTGCCCTTTCTGCATCGTTGGAAACTAAAGGTCCAGCGAATCTACTAAGCCGTGTCCACTCAGCTGCATGTACATCTACGGGTGCACCATTCTGCTTCAGACTGATGAATTTCTCTTCCATTTCCTCCCGTGCAGTCCGTAGGAAGAACTTCTCCAGAAAACTCTTCGAAAAATTCGCCCACTTGATCGGCTTGGGCAAGCGGGTCTCCTCCACAAGCCACCATTCACGGGCGTAATCCACTAACTGAATGCATACCACATCCACCTTCTTATCATCTGGGATCTGTGCCGCAATAAGTAAGTTCTCCGTGTCAACTAGCCACTGCTCCGCTGGCAACGGCTCCTCCAAACCGGTAAAGACAGACGGGCCCAAACGCCGGAAATCTGCTACGGTCCCGACACGATCAACTGGCTTAGCTCCAACATTGTTCACGGACTGCTGAACGGTCCGCAAACCTTCCTGAAACGATTCAGTTTGCAGCTAGATCAACTCGGTCTGCCTCTTTTGATTCTCCAGCATCCCCCGTATCACTCCAAGCATAGCGGCTTCGTCAACACGCCTTTGGTACGTCTTCAGATTCTTGTCTGCCATATTCCTGAAATCAAAACACCTAACGATTAGCATGATAACAGATTCAAAATATAGATCAAGGCTAGAACTCCGAGTTACTTAAATAGAGTACCGCATTGTAATTATGCCGCGGTATCATAGCTATAATTACATAACTCCACCCAAGTCGCCTAAGTCCTACAGATAACAAGGAATCAGGTTTTCGAGTCGATATGCAAAGGAAGTTTGCACATCGTAAAAGATATAATCAGGAAGAACTTGATTCAAGAACGGTAAAACGACAAGGTGGCAGGACATGTTTCCTAAACACGGGTATTCTGATTCGTGTATTGGGTACAATACCCAACTACAAAAGAATCAACTCGACTAACCTATGGCTCTGATACCAAAAAAACCATGTCACGCCCCGTTTCCCAGAGTACGCTAAATTGGGCACGTGACATAGCCAACCATGCTACCTGTGGGTAGGAAGTATCCATCCACAGTCACATTACGGCTGTAGAGATATCAAGAACAAAATAAAACTATCTAATACATGTCCATAAGCCAAGATAATATGAGTCAAGAAAAATAAAAGTGCAGAAGCAAAAGATCCAATACAAATAACTGGAATGTATGTCCCATAATGCGGGCTCACATCAGGAATAAAATGCAGGAAGTAAAGAACTAACTACAACCGACACTTCACAGCTCAGCCTGCTGGCTGAAGTACTCCTGCTCGGACTACAGCGACGGTAAAGAATCTGGGCCATGCAAAATCCAGACGTCAGCGCGTCATGTCATCAAGTAATAAAGTGTAACAGGGTAACAAGCAATGCAAATATAATCATGAGTTATAAAGCATGTGTAACAGTGACATAAATCAGGGTAGTGAAGGGTAGTGTGCAGTGAGTAAACTAAACTGGTCTATTGGGTTATCTATTCTAAAGTCTTTGAAATCAATTTGATGAATCATCGATGTAACTCAATAGTATCCCGTACATGCCCGGGACCACGGTCTACAGACTCTCGGGCTGAAACCGAGATGTGCCGCTAGGCAGTAAAAGGTAGCAGGTACAGACGAGTGATGTCAGCATCATCACTCCGGGGCTGGCCTAGCCCGTAAGACTGATCAGAACAGGTATCGAACTGTTGAGTTACAAGTCATGTTTCATCATTGATTTCCCCATACCCTTAAGCTATGTATGTCAAGTCAGGTATTCAGTGACCAAGAACTAATGCCCACAGGATCAGGTAAGAGCAGGTTTGTCTGGATAGACAACAGGAACGGTCCGTGAGGACTACATGTCAGGTTTGTTGGCATTAGACACAAGATCAGGTAACGGGTCAAGCCATGGTACATCAGGTCAAGTCAAGTAGTGTACGGTACCATGTCGGGTCAATCAATATGTGTGTAGCAAGTTAGGCCGGGGTGTAAAAGACAACATGTGGGTACTCATAAACAACTAGCCTAATCATGGTTATAAATAAACAAGCATAGGTATCAACAACCCGATACATTGGCACATGTGATAGGTTAAGCAATGAATGCAAGTTTACTTAGTTTAGCCGTACGGTTATCAGTGTGTGTTTAAGAGAGGGTGTCAACATTATATGAATACCGTATAACAGATGTGAATGCAAAAGAACAGATTAATAAGCATTAAGTAATCTATGGATGCGACGACATGTATACTCTGTTCCATGGATGCAGTTGTAATTAAACCGGTTAAAGTTGCACAAGGATGTCCGATAGGTTAAACTGGATAAAAGGGGTATCATGGCTATAAACAAATGTGGTCTATCATATACAGGTGATTGTTAGGTATAAATAATTAGATGCAAGATTAGTTTCAAGTTCGGAATCATAAAATGTGTAACGGAACTTATACGGTTAACTTGAAATCCATTTCTTTCGATTCTATTTAGAGATTTAACAGGAAATAAATAATTTAGCATATGAATAGTTTAAAATAGCATGTAGCAAGCTTCACTTGCCTCGACGGGCCGCGAAACGGAAAACGGAACGTTACGCGTCGGCGGGGAAAAATCGCGACGCGCGCACGGTTCACGGAATGAACCCAAACGATGAACAGTGGAGTCACACGGGTCAGGGGTCCTCGCTGGGTCATCGGGAAACGTCGCCGGCACGGTCGGATTCCGGCCAAACACAAAACAGTGAACATAAAGAAGAAAATGCATAAAAGAAACAAGAAGAAGAGAAGAGGAGGAGTAAGAAGAAGAATGAGACGAATAGAAGGGATTAATGAGAGAACTCACTCACTGGGTTGCAAGGGAAACAGCGTCGTCGGTGCGTCGTCGACGGAGCTCCGACGATGTACAGAAGCACCCTTCACAGAACAGAAAAGAATTAAGATAAAGAAGAAGAAGAGAAAGAAGAGGAGGTGTGAGAGAGAAAGGTTGCTCACAGGGTTTGGGAGACAGCTGTGATTGCAAGGCGGCAGTCGACGGCAAGGACCTCCGGCAGAATGACGGCGAGGCAGCGTGTTCAAGGTTTCAGGGAAGGTCTCGGGTGCTCAGGTGCTAGGGTTTGGTGCAGGTTGGGGTTTAGATGAAAGGTTCTGGCGATGTAGGGAGAGCAGAGGAGAGGGAGGAGGTTGTAATGGCGAGGGTGGTCGGCGGCGATGGGACGAGACGGCGCTGGGTTCAAGGCTGTAGTGGGTTTCTGGTTTTAGTAGGCTCGCTTGAGGGAGGAAGAAGGAGAAGAGATGATGGAGTTGAGGGCGACGAGAGGGATGCAGGAGGTGTCGACGAGGAGAGTGGGGGCGAGGGAAAAGTTAGGGTTTGAAAAGGCTGTGGCTGGGTTTCTTCTCTCGTGCATGGGGTTTTAAGGAGAGAAACAGAAGAAGAAGAAGAAGTATAAGGGAGGTGAGAATAGCGTGGGGGGGTGACGGGATTCTCGCGCACCGCGAGAGGAGAGAGAAGCGGGCGCGAGAGGAGAGAGAGAGGGAAAAACGAGAGGAGAGAGAAAGAGGAGGAGAGAGAAGCTCGTCTTGTAGTGGGGTGAGCGAGAAAGAATAAGAGAGAGAAGGAGAAAAAGGGAGAGAGAGAATGAAGTGGTGGGGCCAGCGGCGAGGAATGGAGGGTTGTGATTGGATGAGGGGAAAGCTGTTAGGAAAAAGTTTGTAAAAGATTTTCTGAGGGTTTTAAAATAATATCATTGGTTAAAAAAAATCTGTGATAGGCTGTAAAATATTTTAGGCAGATTTAAAAGATTTAGAATAAATAGGATTTGGAAGGATGCAAAATATTTCAGAATTGCGCCCGGATCGAGTCCAAAAATTTGAATTTGAAATATGAAATTTATTGGCGGGTTCCAAAAATTAATATGAAGTATTTTGTAATTAAAAATCATACCCCTAAGAACGGACGCACGTACGTGCGCGTAGACGTCCAAACACGTCCGTTCCACTGAACGGGAAGAGAACACGATGCAAGGACGCTACCAAAGGGTTAGGGGAACGAGCCGGCCATGACAAGTATTTTTAATTTATTTTAGATGACTTAATTTGTTATATGCAGAATATGAATTGTCGGGGTAAATTATAACTAGCAGCAGTCAAGCAAGGTAAATGGAATAAATACCATACACCACACATACGGTAACTGAAATTTGTAGAATTGGACTCGGTTGTTACACCGTATACAATCACGGGCAACCAGACACAAAACAAACACCCACGACGCGAAGTGACCATCTGGAGAAGGAGAAAGTTGTTACCGCGATGCGGTAGCGTAGTTAACTGCAGGGGCTTGCGCCTGCAGGGAAAAGCGTCCCCACAATCAAAAACCCCTCAAACGAGGGGGAATCTGACGAAATCTGCTATATCGGCCGCATCCGTTTAAACCTTTGATATATGGTGCCATAAATCAGTTTGGTATCTTCGAAGAGGTTGACGGATAGCACCAATTAGCATCTATCCCGAAATTCCGGCTAGACGTTCGCCGCCTCTCTGTCGCGTCTTTCGGAGGGGAACAGCCACACTTGCTAAAATCATATGGCAACAACACGACAAAGAGAAGAAAGCGACAGTAAGGAGAGCAATTGATTCGCATTCAGTTAAGCGTTCAAAGTGTACCCATTCATGCATTTGCAAAAAGGTTTAATGCATAAAATAAACACATGGAAATGGAAAAGCAAGCTATTCATACTTCAGAAAATTTCTACATTGATGAAAATAGTAAATAAGAACGCCGTTAAAAATGTTTTACAAAGGTAAGACATCAAATCCAGGATATGGATTGAGAAATTCAAAAGTAAGGCCATCCAAAATTTTTCGGGCCTCTCGGACCATCTTCGTGTGCATCCTTTCACGATCACAAGCGTCAGGATCACTACTGATGTCCTCCACCCTTCGATAGGCAGCGAGTATCACCACCTGCTGAAAAGCTTGATGCAGGATATCAATAAGGTTGTCTCGTCTTTTCTTTGAGATTAAGCCCATCAGGTACACCGAGTGCACCTTATCTTCGGCGTCATCCAATGCCTTAAGCGGCATGCCGGCGTAAAATAGGGGAAGTGCTCCCGAGATCTCTCCCACAATAAGTTTCAAGAGAGAGGAACGGCGAGGCAACAGTCGACCATTGTATGCATCAAAGCGACCCATAATTTCAGCACTCTGGGCGTTTGTGAATTCCTGGTTTTGAGAACGGCCAACTGCGTGAATGTCTCCGTATGAAATAATTTCGTCGAAATCATATATATGAGCGTCCATAACGTCTGAAAAAGAAAATCGGCAGGAGTTAGTGGACAGACTGATCAAGAAAATCCTTATTAAAAACAGACACAGGGATTTGAATGACTCTTGATATCCGCATCGGGAAAAAAAGTTCTGGTTATGACATCTAACAAATTTAAATTTATGTAAATAAAAAAGAAGTCCTAAAGAAAGATTCTCATTTAATGAGAGACTCCTCGAATCTAGGAGTTAAACTCCTCGAGAGCAATGCTCTGCAGACGGGAATGACACCTGTCAAAATCAATTATGAGGGGAATAGAAAATTCCTCGAGAATTCCAAGAGCCTTGCTCTGTAAAAATAATGGAATAACTCATCAGAAAAATTGAAATAAATTTTTAAAATTCTGAAATCTTCAAGATCCATGAACAGACTCTTAAGAGTTCTTCATAAGAGATTAACAAATCTCCATTATTCAAGAGAGCAAAGCTCTGTTAATGGGTTAAGAAACATCAAGAAAGATCTGTTTAGATCTATGAGAGCAAAGATCTGTTAATGAAACCCTAAAAGGGTTTTCTTTAGATCTAAGATCTATGAAGAGCAAAGCTCTGTTAATGGGTAAAACCCTAAAAAAAACATTTTGAGATTTGTGATCCGAGGAAGAGCAAAGCTCTATTGATAAAGTTCAAATCTTACCAAAAATTTGGCAGAGTTTTGACTCTTGAAGATTCTTAAAATGAAGAGCTATACTCTGAAAGAGAATAAAAATTCTCAGAAGAAAAAAATGAAGATGAACAGAAATCATCCTAAGGGCCAAGGGTCCTATTTATAGGCACTGAGATACCGTTTCAGCTTCTGAGTTGATCCAAGGGCGTAGATACTGCCACCGCTGCACTCACATGTGGGCCACGTGAGCGCAACAGTGGGGGGGCATTTGTTTCCCCCAATCAGAGCAACGCTCTGTTCAAAATTTCAAATTTTGAAATGAAGCAACACTTCATAGCAGCGCCAAGTGTGCTGCGCTCTAAGCAGTGCACTACGTGCAAAGTACGTGTGCGCTAGTGCTAAGAGCGCTGCACTTAAACAGCACACCACGTGCAAAGCACGTGTGCGCTAGCGCTAAGTGCGCTGTACTCTAAACAGCGCACCACATGCAAAGCACGGGTGCGCTAGCGCGGAACTAAAAGCTCCCCACCGTCAGATCAAAGATCCAATAAAGATAATAAATCATCAACTAACCAGAATAAAATTCTGTTAAGGAAAGATTCCTTAAAATCTTTCTAAACAAGAAGATTGTGCTCTATAAATCAGAGCACCGTTGGATCAATGATCCAAAGGTGATTAAAAATCACCAAAATACATAATAAATTCTGTATGAAAAAGATTTCCCCATCTTGTTAAAAATAAGAAAATTGCTTTCTGTAAATCAGAACCCCTTGGATCAAAGATCCAACGGTGAGGAATCCCCAAATCAATTGGAGAAAAGATCTCCTTAACTGATTGAACAAATCAGCTTGCCCTATATAAAGGCCCCAAGACTTGAAGTCAGAAAAAGAGGAACCCCTCATAAATTTTGAGAAATCTCAGAAAGAAGAGCCAAGCTCTCGGTAGAAGAAGAAGATTTTCTTCAAGGTAAAAAAAATAGACAGAAAGACGAAATCGTCTCATATAAAAAGAAGAATTCACTTCTTTCTCACAGATCATAGATCTATAAGACAAATTTTCTTTCAGGGATCATGAACATCTCATTAAAAAGGGGGGTGAGAATAATTCAATTCTTTTAGGATCATAGATCCATAAAGGCAAAGCCTTTCACTAAAATAAGATGTTGAAATATCTCCTATAAAATAAGAACTTCGTTCTTAGATCCTTGAGACAAAGTCTCTTATAAAAAGAGAATTTAATTCTCAGGACGCAAACTGATCTAAGTTGCATAAAAGAAGAGCCTTGGCGCTCCTAATTTAAAAGAGCTTCAGCCCTCCATATTTAGCGCAAAGCGCTGTAGAGCCTTAGCGCTCTTAATCTAAAAGGAGCCCTAGCGCTCCAAATTTAAAGAAGCGCTCTGTGCTCAAGACTGGCACACAGTGCCAAGCACACTACGTGCTCCTCACGTGTACGCCACTTAACAGAAGAGTCTTAGCGCTCCTAATCTAAAAGAGCTTTAGCGCTCCTAATCTAAAAGAGCCTTAACGCTCCAAATATAGCGCACTGCGCTCATTGACTGGCGCTTAGCGCCAAACGCGCCACGTGCTCCTCACGTGTGCGCTACTTAACAGAAGCGCTTTAGCGCTCCACATCGAGGGCAAAGCGCTGTAGCGCCTCAGCGCTCCAAATATAGCGCAATGCGCTCATAATCTGGTGCTCAGCGCCAAGCGCACCGCATGCTCCTCACGTGTGCGCTACCTAGCAGAAGCGCTCTGCGCTCTTTGACTGGCGCAAAGCGCCAAGCGCACCATGTGTTGCGCACGTGTGCGCTAAAGGAACATAAATTGTTCTATAAGTAAAGCCCAGAGCTATTATGAATGCTCGGCATTCCATAAAAGACAAAAATTGTCAGAAGCTCAAATTAATGCTCAGCATTATCAAATGTTTAACATTTTAACTGAATGGGCCGAGCCCAAAGTGGCCACAAAACCCTCATTCAGATTAACTGAGCCCATACGCTCATAAATCTCAGATTTTAGTCCTAATTGGACTACAGATCTCCCAACCAAAATTGGTTCAAGGGTACATCTCTTTACTCCCCTGATATTTGTCGTTGTAATCCTTCAACGTCTTCAGAGAGGTGACGGGTCCTAACAACCATACATTTCATGGGCTATGACGTCTTTAAAATGGACTATGGGGTCCTTAAACCCATGGATTATGATGTCCTTAACCTTGGACTGTGGGGTCCTTAAACCCATGGACTATGATGTCCTTAACCTTGGACCGTAATGTTCTTAAACTAATTATAGACCGCAAAGTCCCTAAACTAAAACAATAGAGTCCAAATGCTTTTTTGTTGGATCTAAACGATCCCGTTAAGTTGATCTTAGTCTAAAATTAGACTAACGTATCCTTAACAAATGTTTAAGTTGATCTTAGTCTCAAATGAGACTAATTTATACTTAAACCCAACCCAAAACCCAAATCTAAGAAAATACGGATTTGGACTAATCCACGCCCTACGGGCGACAACATAAATTAGTCTCCGTATACAATCCACGGGAAACCAAAAACAAAACAAACACCCACGACACGAAGTGACCATCTGGAGAAGGAGAAAGTGGTTACCGCGATGCGGTAGCGTAATTAACTGCAGGGGCTTTCGCCTGCAGGGAAGAGCATCCCCACAATCAAAAACTCCTCAAATGAGGGGGAATCTGATGAAGTCTGCTACATCGGTCGAATCCGTTTAAACCTTCGATACATGGTGTCATAAATCAACTTGGCATCTTCGGAGAGGTGGACGGATAGCACCAAATAGCATCTTCCCTCGAAATTCAGGCAAGACGGACCTACGCGGTCTCGTCTCTGTTTTCGGCGGAGAACAGAGATATTGGTACGTATATTACTTAATAGTAAAATATTATATCATATTATAGATAGTAACATATGCAATATTAGTAGCCTGATCTTATTTTGTTGTAGACTTAGCTTTGATTAATCATACTTACATAAAACTATCTAATTAAAATAAACTACGGTTTTCCAAACTAGATACCTAAATGAGGCATAAGTCCCAAGTATTCTTAGATTGGGTTTCACAATAACCTGATAATGATACGAATTCGACTAAAATATAATACACCGTTCTTGCTTGTTTATTACACACAAAATTTAACAGACGCGACAGGCTACTTCGGTTGCGGTTCCACATGCATCTCTTTCGGTTGCGGCTCCACAAGCCACTACCTCGGCTGCGGTTGCGTAGACCACTCCTGCAGCTCCACAGCCCGCTCAGACTCCCGCACAGTCCGTTCCTTCATTAGTCGAGTTTTTGACGACTCAGGGCTACACCGAGGAGCAGATGCGCTAGATTACGGCGATTATCAGAGGTGGAGGAGCTGGACCGAATTAGGGTAGCTTTTTAAATATTTTTGAGGATGTATGTACTTATACGATACATATTGTATATATTTTGGACGTTATTGATGGTTGTTTGCTTGTTCACGATAATTTAGATTGATATCGTATTCTGTTTGTTTATTTCTTTTATATATTATGCGTGAGATGTTGATTATGAATATTTCTGTATTTGGTTATATGATGTATATATTATTGTGCACAAGGCGAGGTAAAATCAGAAAGCCCATTTAAAAAAAAACCCTGATATTTTGTCCCTACGAATTAATCCGTAGGGCTATCTATTGCACATACGGATTAATCCGTAGATGCAATGTTTACCCCTACGCAATTGGCCGTAGGGACAAAATATCAGGATACCTGATATTTTGTCCCTATGAGCTCAGTAACAGGGGTAAAACTTGCCCCTACGAATTAATCCGTAGAGGTATTTATCAGGCCCCACAGATAAATCCGTAGGAGAATCTATCAAGCCCTACGGATAAATTCAAAGGGGAATCTATCAGGCCCTACGGATAAATTCGTAGGGGCAAGTATTTTATTTTATAAACCAATAAATTAAATAAAGATTATGTCCCTATGGAGTAATCCATAGGGATAAATTCCCCAACGAAGTAAGCCGTATGGGTAATTATTACTCCGTAGAGGTATGTTCAGGACGAAAACTTGCACCTGTGGCCTTTGGACCTACGGTGGAGTTTTATGTCTCTACGGATATCTCCGTAGGGGCAGTGGTTTGCCTCTACGGCTAAATCCATAGGGGCAACCCATTATTGTAGTAGTGGTTAGGATTGCTTGATGGTCAAATATTAAATCCTAAGTGTTTATTATAAATAGAGAGGTAGTGTTGTTCTCCTCTCAAATCGTATCATTGTAGTTTTCTTTTTTATCAATAAACAATTATTTCTCTTCTATTTTTCATAATTTAGTCTCTCAGTTATTTTACGCTCCTCCTCTGATACTCATGTTTCTTAACATGTATCAGAACCTTACCCCAACACCTAACCATCAATCCTCGCTGTGCCAAGCCCAACACCCATGTTGTCGTCCTGGCCGTCTAAGCCCTCAGGTCACTGCCGCCGCCGCTGCCGATCATCGCTGGGAAGTTGTAGTTATTAATTGATTGTCAAGGTATATGATACAGTGAGGCCATTACGTTAGATTGTTGGAGCTTATTCAAAATAGACGACACATATGGCTGGATCCATTGCTGGAGATGCCTCGCATTCTGGAGTGATGAAAAGTGGGCTATATAAGATGGAAGAAATTGAATGTCTTGGATCTGGATGGTATTTCTCTGGAAAAAAAATTGAAGATAATTCTCCGTCTAGTCGAGATGGTATAGAACTAAAGAAAGAGATTTAGACCATTCGAGAGAAGATTAAGAAATATGCTTCTGTTATCCACGTGCTGGCTCACATTCAGATTTGGAAGACGACAGGATCTTTTCTCGAAACCCAAGATTTCGAGCCACCTAGAGGTAAAACCCTTTTCTCTAATAAATAAAAAGATGTGAAGTTAAATTCGTTGGTGAAGTTAAAAAAAATAAAATTTGAAGTTGTTGGAAATTATGCATGTCAATCTACATATTTTTTTCCTTTCGTGCTGATTGTTCGTTGTGATAATCTGTAAAGAATAAGATTTTTTTTCCACGTAGATCTTCTTTCAAAGACCTATGTGCGGGAGAGATACATGGTATATAGGATATATGAGTAAAGTACCCATTGATATTGAAGTTGAAAATGAAGTTGAGATTTGAAGTTGATGAACTTTGTTGGTTCGTTGAATTTACTCGTTAAAGCTCTTCACTGAAAAATTGGAAGTTGTTGGCAGAACTTATTAATTAAAGCTCCTGGTATATTGACCTCAAAGTCGTTAAACTTTTCGTTGATCTCAAAATTGTTGAACTTGTTGTTGACCTTAAAATCGTTAAACTTGATGTGCAAAAGAGTTAACAACACTTCACGAAAGTGTGTGCGATATGGCACATTTATGAAAATGTTTGAAGAAGCTATTAATGGAAGTTCATGGAAACCACAAATTTTTCATTCAAAACTCTTCATTGAAGATTATCTTAGCTCAAATAAAATTACAAGTTTCCAAATACTGAATGTCACGCCTCGCTTCTTAAAATACGGAATATGAGGGGTGATTAGGCCAGCCATGCTCATACAGTTAAGGAATAATTCTGCCGTAGTCACACTTCGGTTTCTAGTAGTACATGGTAAGCAATAAACACAACACAAGTAACAAGAATCATAATCACTAAATCTATCACATCAGAGTGCAACAGATACAAATCTGTAATATCAAGAGAACAACTAACCAGATAGTGACAAAGTAAATGATAGCGTTGAAGCCGCACGTCTAGATCTCCGCAATGTCCTCGAAATAGGGTAGGTCTTAATCTAGACTAAGTCCACTTCTTTCTCTGAGTATGCATACTTAGGTTATCAGGGCGACACAATATAGCAATAATATAATATGTGAAATAATAATAATCATGAAATAATAAGCATAGATGCGTTGTAAAAACAATAAACATGAACTAGAAACTATAAAGCAATAACATGGAAATGTGGAATAACATGAACAGGCAAGCAGTATAACATGTGCATCAAGACAGTGGTCAAGGGTTATATGCAAGTCACTAAACCTATCGTCAGTTCGAGCGTGAGCGTCAACCACCGCATGAGTATTTCCAACCCAGGGGTAAGCCCCATGGGTAAGGAAACACGGGCTCGAATCAAGAGTCTGTAATATAATATACTGTTCCAGCTCGGTACCACAGCACTGCATATTCATGAAATATACTATTTCAGCCCGGTATCACAGCAAAATGAAATGATTGGTACCGTTCCATACCCGGTCTCCCTAGCAAAATGAAATGATTATGCAAGCAATGGGACTCCTGAGATTTCGTGGATTGAACTCACACTCAAACTATCCCTAAAACCTCGTGTTTACATCGAGGTCCGGCCATTAATCTTAAAAACTAGTCACGCTATAACAAGTCTATACGAGAATTGAAGACAGGGTCTTTATCAAGTATGTCTCGACCGGTATCTGAAACAAGTGGATAGTTCTCAATGTCTTACCTATGACACTAATATACCATACCCGTCCCATACCAGTTATAGTTACACTTATATAAGTTCCATAGACATCGACAATGAAATAACTAATTGGATGTCACTACAGTATGTTCAAAGCATGAGTCGAGTTAATTGTGTACAAGCACGTGTCACTTCCACTGTTCAATCACGCTTTCATGCGTATCAGTTTCGCTATCAATCACTTGTTCGCTAACGTACTTGTCACAATACAATCAATAGCACTTATCACTCGATAATGCAATACAGTCG
The DNA here is from genome assembly GCA_030015575.1 of Agapanthus africanus. NCBI lineage: Eukaryota > Viridiplantae > Streptophyta > Magnoliopsida > Asparagales > Amaryllidaceae > Agapanthus > Agapanthus africanus. The sequence goes on along the minus strand of CM057339.1, from coordinate 895,445,391 downwards.
CTAGGGTATCAATGTATATGGTCACAAATCAATGAGTGTAAAGCAAACACATGATATGATAGAAATACGTTAAATGAAGTTCAACTAAGTATAGACAATCGGTGTCATTCAGCTTGCAAAATTCATCATAATTCATACGTGCAGATTAAGTAAAGAAATATAAAAAGAATAATAAATTATATTTATTTATCTAAACGATAAAATTGGTTTCATATCAATAGGAAATCTGGTTAATGAGATATGATCATTTTAAAACATGCGTTCACTGCTGATATCTCAGTTTAAGAACTGGAAGTCCAACTTTAAACGCATTTTTCTATTAGTTACGTACAGAATTAGGTGTTGCTACAGTGCAATAAAATCTAGGTTTATTAGTTAAGCTTTCAACACAATAGATGGATCGGTAATAACCATTGTATACGGGGAGTTATAATCTGTTTAATGTCAATACGTATAAATGGTCACTGCAGAAAACAAAAAACACGCTAACAGTTTAAAATACTTTTAAAATATCAAACAACAATTAATTTTAATGAAACTAATACCAACAGTTATCTAACTCGATTATCTATGCAACGATATGGGTTTCCGCATATTATCATATTTGTACAGTGAGATATGTATATTTCAATTCAGGCATTGACAGAAAATATTGCTCTGGATTACAGTCCTGAGCCGTATTTCCTCCCATTTTCAGTATCGTAACATGTCGATATTCAATAACAACTTACAAAGGTTTATAGGTTATATAATTGGCTTCGATACGAGTCCTGGAATATCACAATATGATTTGTATTAAATTTACTATGAATTTTACGAAACGTCATGTACAGTAAATTTCAGATTCGACGTCGCCTCATGGGGACGTCATATTATGCGCGAAACTCAATCGTTTCTATCCAAAACTTCTTCATATTACTAATTATCAGTAAAGTGAACTAGTGGTAATGAAAACGAGGACTTTTAATAAGGTTTTGATTTAAGTAAATCGTATGGAAGTCTTAATACACACATATATAATCATAATTAATATTTATCAATCTAATTAATATAATTATATATATAGCATGATTGAACAGGTGAAGGGGGTTCACATGCCTTCGGTCGCTGATATAGAAGCGACACGACGTGAAGAGTATTCGTCTCGACACACGAGATGACGTCTACGCCATGTGGAGCGAGTGAGGCTCGGATGTGATGCACGCGTGACACGGATGCATGCAGGAGCTCCGGCGGTTGCGACGGAGTGGACAACAACGATGGCTACGACAACAGTGACTGCGATGAAAATGACGTCAGCAACTTGGACGGTTACAGCGACTTGGATGGTGCGAAGAAGGAAGGGCTTAGGGCTCGGCTTGGCTTGGAGAGGAGGGGATGAAGGAAGTTGGGGGAGCTTGGTTGCTGGAGGAGGTGGCTCGTTGGCGAGAGGAGGCAGTAGCTGTGGGTGTTGGCGGTTGGCAGTGACGGGGTTGCGGCGACAGTGTACAGAGGAGAGCGCAAGAGGATGGCGATGGAGAGAACGTGGAAGGAAGAAGGGAGGGTGTACATAATAATATAATTGTATATAGTAACACAATCAATCATTATTATATTGATAATAAATGGACATGCGAGGAATTACCTGGCCAATTAAGCAGAGAATTAACATCACTATAATTATTCAATCTGTTTTCTCATATGAATTAATGCACCATTAACAAAATTTATCAGTCAAAATTTAAAGGCATATTAAAACCATAAGTTATGAGAAAATATAAACAAAAATTAAAGAAGATAAATTAATCTTAAATAGTTTTTTTCAAAAACATCCCAATTAATAAATAATCATTAACAAAATTTTAATAGCAATTAAAACAATTTAATGGTAATAATTAAAAAAATAATGGCAATTAAAACAGTGCAATTAATAAAAATTAATACTAATTAATTAACAACAATCAACACAAATTAATAAAAATTAATACCAAATTAATCAACATTAATAAAAATAAAAAAATTATTTTAGTTTAAAATAAAAAGAAAATCGGTTTTGAGCTTGGCCCTTTGGACCAGATGAGTAAGGAGATACGAAAATAAAAAAAGAGAGAAGTAAAAAAAAATAGTTGAACCTTTGGGACTAATTTTGGAATTTTTAAAATTCAAATACTGAAATTTGTATAAAGGAAACTGGTTATTACACCGAAGAAATATTTCAAGACAGTATGGAAGTTAAATTTTCAAGACAATACAGAAGACACAAGAAGATTCGCTGAAATTGCAATTTTTATTTTTAGAGTGAGAAATTAGCTTTATAACAAGCTGAGAGTATATCATATGCGACCTTCAGCTTGAGAGGGAGTGTTAAGAATAAAATATATATTTGTGAGAGATAAGATCTGATGTGTTTGAGAGATTGATAAGATTTAAATTTGATTAGATTTAATTAGATTATGATTTACTTAGGAATCAAGTTAGGGTTGCTTGGTGATCAAGTATTGAACCCTAACAGTTTATTATAAATAGAGAGGTAGAGTTGTTCTTTACTCAGATCATATCATTGTAGTTTTCTCTTTAATCAATAAATAATTGTTTCTTTTCTATTTTGCACAATCACTACAAGAAAAAAGATTTTATTTCGTCGGGGTGATTAATCCGTCGGCACACAGCCGACGGAATACGGAGCAAAACCGACGGATAAAGCCTGAATAATTAAATGCGGGTCCATTATTTTTTTTGGTTTATTTCGTCGGCTCTTAGCTGACGAAAAAACCAATTCATTAAAAAAGGGTCGGGCTCAACTCAGAGCCCCAAATCCTTCCCAAAACCTTAGCTCCCTATTTTTTCCTTCCAATCGGCGGCCGCTCCTCCAATTGACGACCGCTCCTCCGCCGTTCGCCGGCGATCACCCCGTAGTACTAGCCCATTCTCTCTCTCTCTCACTCATTCTTTCTTGATCTCTCTCTCTTTCTTTCTCTGTATGTGTATGCAGCGCCGGTGACTGCCCCTCGTCACCCTGCTCGGCCGACAACATCCTTGCTCGGCCGATGACGCCCCCTCCTCTGGTAAGATCTTTTCCTCCCCCTTTCTCTCTCTGACACTCTCTCTCACACAGTGTCTCTCTCTCCTTCTCGCTTAGAAGATTGTCGTAGAGACCGCCGCCTTGTGACCGCCGTCGAGATCGCCGCCTGGTCTCTGGAGATCGAAGTCCTTTCCACTTCAAAACAATTTTTGACAAGAGGTATTTTAATTTGGTTTGATTTAAAATTAAAATTTTTTGGTTTAATTTTAATTTTTTTGGATGTTGTTGTTATTGATGTTGTTGTCGATTGTTGTTGTTGATGATGTTGCTCTTATTGATGGGTTAGGGAGGGTTTGAGTTGGGGGTTAAGGTTAGAGTTAGGGTAAAGGTAATTTACCTAATTTTTCTATGTAGCTTAGTGAAAAAACAATGTTTATGTGTTAATTAAGTGTTTGTGTTAGGGTGAGAGTGAGGGTTAGGGTTTAAGAAGATAAATTGTTTTTTTAAATTTGTTAAGATAGTTTAGTGAAGAACCAACAATAGTTAAGGGTATTTTAGTCTAATTTAGTAAAATTGAAGAAATAAACTGGTTAGGAAAGTTTTTAAGGTAGTTTAGTCCGAAAACAACAATAGTAAAAGGTAGTTTGGAGAGAATTTTTTTGGCATTTTATAATAATTTGGTAAATGTGTGTGTAAGTGTATGCTTGTGTGTGTATGTGTGTCACGCCCCGCTTCTCAGTGTACAGAAGCAGTGACGTAGCAAGCCCGCAACGTATTTACTGAGAAATAAATACGTTAAGCGTAATTAAGCAATATATGTATAAAATGCACAATAATTGACAAGAGATATAAAATAAACAACAACTTTTATTAACATTCATCTTTACATTACAACTGCTTTGAAAAGAAAAGATACAATAATATAAAGTAATGCCTAAACAGTGACATATAAACTGAAATAAGTACAAGATGAACTAGAAGTCATGCTGGGTAGTGAACCGGTCTAAGTCCTCCTGGCTCGGCTCAATCTCTTGAGAGTCCGGTTCTCCTGACGAACATTCCAAAAGAAGAATAAACAGGAATATCGTCAGCGAACTAGCGCTCGGTATGTCCCAAAAGAAAGAAAGAGAATATAGCAAATAATGAGAATTGAACTGGTAAGATGTACAGGTATAAGATTGCTATTCTAACGTAGTTGTTTGTAACTTGGTACAGAAAGTATTTGTATAAACGAGAGAAGTCCATCTTATCCCATGGACTATAGTAACATGTGTAAGTCTATGTCGCACACCCTGCGAGTTCGCGGGGAGGCGGAATTCATCAAAAACGATTTTTCTCACATCAAAAGATTATGTTTAGCTTTGCAACATAGACTTTATCCACTTTACGATCTTTATTAAAGCTTAACTAGCTAAACTAAACTACATGAAGGCTTTAACTACTCGGATAGAGGGTTATACTTTCGTGTCAAGTCCTTCGGGCTTCTAGTGGTTATTTGCTTCTTGAATCGAGCTTCAACTTTGAACTTTTTTCTTTGGCTCCTCCGAAGCTTCAAACGAACTCGGTTGCCGGTCTCCTTTAGGTCGTAGAAGATCCACCCGCGGGCCTATGGTCAAGCTCCAATCTCAAGTGAGGTAACTTAGTGATCTAATGTGCTAGATGAGATTACTAAGTAGATGTAGAGAGTGATCTATAGATTAATTAGTCTCAAACCTCAATGGATCATAACACATGTGAAGAGATGAGCTTGAGGGAGGAGGAGATGAAACCTAGGAGAGAGAATGAGAATAAGATAATGAACTAGAGAATGAGAGGAGAGAATGGCTAAATCTCATGACAATAATTCAAGCATGAATTATTTTAGTCTCAAAATAATCAACCATGCTTGAAAAGCAACTACAAATGAATAAACAATTAACAAAGCCATGCTTTCAACCCATTCCTCAAGTGTCTCCTAATTTCCACCTCATTAATCTTTTAGAAAAAAAGGATAAATCAAAAATGAGGTGTCTCTTTCTAGAAACTCATTCTTGTGAAATTACAAGAATGCCCTCATCGTATATAAATACCCGTATCCGTATTCTGAAAAATACGGATACATAGAGACACGGATAATCTAATAGTATAATACTAGGATTCGGCTTAAACCAAAGCCCACTTGTATTATCCGTCCGAACATCATTCGTATAGCCAGTATACGTATGTGATCGAAACCCTGCCGTAAGACCATACGGCCTCTACATCGTCTCGCTTGATCCAGGGAAACCCTCTGTGTGGGACTCTAAATACTTGACAGTACGCTGGCAGTGGGTTTAACCACAAGTCCGTCAGTAATACTAGCTGTACGTAACGACAACCCAGGCACATGTCGAAAAGGAGGGCGACGAGCGAACTCATCCGAAACCCCAACCGTGTCTATCCGTGACAATCTCCGTGTAGTCCAGTCTGTTTGTCTGAGAGTATCATATGTAAGGTCTAGGGGGTGGAGAACGTCAAACCCCTAATAACCAGACAAGTCGTGTCGGTGTGGCTCAAGACCATCTGAGAATCTACTGGTCCGACCACCAGTAATTCTCAATCCGTCCTGGCCAGGGACTTATGGTAATGACCAACCAATCACAGCGCGACATCGACTCTATCATGCCACGCTTCCCAGTGTACGGATAGAGGACGTGACGGGCCGCTGCGTATTTACTCAGAAGTAAACACGCTAAGCGTATCTAAGCAATATAAAATGAAATGTACACAAGAGATAAGATGTAAATAAACAATAACTTTATTTATTAGCATTCTTTTTACAATACATCTGAAAGGTAAATATATGGAATGGAAAGTAATGCCTAAACAGTGGCATAACAGAAATGAAAAATACAGAAATGTAAATATGTACAAGGAATCTAAAGTTCTAGGTCGAAAACTAGCTGGTCCAAGTCTTCGCTTGTGGGCTCGATCTCCTGAAGGTCCGATTCACCTGACAACATTCCAAAGAAGAAAGAAAAGGAATGTCGTCAGCGAACAATCGCTCGGTAAGTCCCAAAGATGAGGGGAAATAGAATAAACAGAGAGAGAGTGCAACTTTTAAAGTTGTATTATATTGTTAACACTGTTGTTTGCAGCTTAGTACAGAAGAGGCCAGTGTATACGAGAGGAGTCTCACTATACCAGAGACTACGGTATATGGAGTACAAGGAACCGTTCAGCCACGGTACAAAGGCAATGGAGATTCAGGTTAGGTGTCTTATGGTTGCATTCTCGTGCCATTTCTAACACCTTTCGTACCAATCTACCCCTTATAAACCCCGCGATATCTTAATTGTATTGTTTGTATTGTTTGAATTGTATATTGTATATAGATGGATGACTTACCGAAACCATGATATCAATAATGGAACGGATATAATGGATGATCATGTAAATGGAATATATCCATGGTTCGGTTCAGTCAATATAGATTGATTAGATTGAATAGCCGGATTGATAGATCTATGTTGTATTGTAGTTTGATACTTGAATCATATTCAAATCAGATTGATTATATTGAGACTCAGTCTAAGTCAGACAATTAGAAAAGAAATTGAAGTCCTGAATTATATTTTGGTGCTATCGGTAACTGCTGCACATGGACGGCAGGATTTGTGTCTTTTTCAAAGACAATTACCGTGTTGATAACACCGTTTGTTAAGTTGTCTACCTTAAATAGGCAAGCACCTATATCTCTGGCTCCCTGAGGCTCAAGAGACTGGTCCCGCTTAAACCTATGTTTACTAGGGTCCTTATTGTAATTTAGCACAACTTGAGGGGGTTTTATGTAAAAATAATTTTGTATAATTTTCAAAATACACCTCAAGCATTTAATTATCGTCTTTAGGATTTTTATTGATGTATATTTTATAAATGCGACATTTCTAGTGAATAAAACCTAATTTCATAATATATGGTATTTATTTGTAATATGAATATTGTTTTGAATTATCATGGTAGTTTCATGTAATATTTGAATTCTTTTCTTGAGTTTTGGAAACATGGAATATTATATATATTTAAAATAAGTATTTTGGTAATAATTATATATATATTCAATGAAAATAATTTTATTTATTTTCTTGTAAAAATCTCATTTTCTAAAGAAAAATGTATAAAATTCCATCGACACCGAATGCTCTTTGCGGAGGTCTGCATCTTGCTCTACTAAGCCCGAGAATGTGCGATAATCCACACCATCCTAAACGGGGTCCCTAAAATGGGTTGTAGAGACGCAATTGCATGGAAAGTTAAATACATTTTTTAAAGAAAGCGGTTTTATAAGTTAAAGGCATTTTACTGTAAAGTCGTATTTTCTCGAATCTATGTTCCCGAATATAATCGTGCTACGTTAGAGATGCGTGTTGTGATGAGATAGGTCATTACCTCGTGTGTTTTTTTCCTAAGGTAATACGGTTAAAAGGTATAAACATGTCGGTATGAAATATAAAGGTATTTTAATATAAAATTGAAATACAACTTGCTATGGTTATCATTTTGATACCAAACTTGTTCTATTATCTTTGTTAATGATTACTAAACAATATATCAAAAGTTGTAGATTTTTTATTAAGAAAAATTTGTATTTTTAAAAGAAAAGAGAATCGGAAGACGGATAACTCCGCTTCCGACACATTTTAAGAATGAAGAGTTTGGGAATACCAAAAGAGAGTGAGAAAGGGGACTTACTGGTTATTTGGCTAATGGAGAGAAAGAGGAAGAGTTGGGAAGCGCCGGTGCATCGTTTCGTCGCCGGAACTCTTGGGATCGTCGCCGGAAGTTCGTCGGAGTTTCGCTCTTTGTTAACTCCACCTGCACACTATAGGAACTTGGAATTTTTTTGAGAGTTTTGGCAGGGAATTGTGAGTGAGAAGGTGTGAAATGAAGGTCGTATTTATAGGAAAAATTAGGGTTTAGGGTGTATAAAGAATGCTTTGAAATATGCATTAAAATGAGGTTAAATGGGCATTTTATTGCTCTCTGGATTAATTCAGAGTAAACAAGCAATAAGGGGGTAGTAGGGTAGCTGAAGAGGTGCAGGGGGTAAAGTTTGGAGGCTTTACCATCGGATTGGACCGACGACGCCGGCCATTTCCTACATCTTACAGGGTCAACACCGACAGTTGGGGTTAGTGTTGGGGTATTGGGTCGGGGTCGTTTAGTATTCTACAGTGCACGTGTTTGATTAGGCTGTGTCTCTTCAGTTTACGTGTAGTGTACGTGTAGTATCTTAGGCTTCTAAAAGATTAAAAGAATTTTAAATAAAAAGAATGTGTGACTGATGGGATTTGAACTCTGGTGCTTTGGTTCAGCAGTGCAAGGTCTTACCAGTGAGCTACAAGCTCTTTCTTGCTGTACAAAATTAAATTAAATACTTATAGTACTCACAGAAATTGTAAATACCCTAATTTTACATTAACTTTAAATGAATTTTATGTACATAGAAATTGGAGTTACAGTCTACCCTTCTTACAAAAATTTCGTCCTCGAAATTTTCAATTTATTTTAAGGACTAGTTTACAAATAGGTGAGGGTATTTTGCATGCATCTCATCTTCCCTTTCCTATGTCGATTATCCTGGAGTGTCTTTTCTCCACATCACTCGAACCAAGCTGACTTCCTTGTTCCGAAGTGACTTCACTTTCCTGTCCAGGATCTCAACATGTCGCTGCTCACAAGATAAATCGGGCTGTACAGTGAGCTTGGAGTGATTGAGAATATGGATGGGGTCACTCACATACCTTCTGAGTTGGGATATCTGAAACATATTGTGCACTCCTTCCAATGAAGGTGGAAGTGCCAAGCGATAAGCCACTTCACCAACTCGTTCGAGTATGTCGAACGGTCCAATATATCTCGGACTTAGCTTACCACGTCTTCCAAAACGGACTACTCCGCGGTTCGGAGATATATTCAAAAATACGTGATCTCCCGGATGGAACTCCAAATGACGGCGCTTTGCATCGGTCTAGTGTTTCTGTCGATCTTAGGCTATGCGCATTCTTTCCCTGATAGTACGAACTACGTCAACAGTTACTACTATCATCTCAGGTCCAAGAAGTTCTTTATCTCCGATGTCGTCCTGACCTAATGGCGATCGACATTTCCTTCCATAAACCGCTGCAAAAGGTGCCATTCCGATACTTTCTTGGTAGCTGATGTTGTATGAAAACTCGACAAGTTGTAGGTGATCTTCCCATGATCCTCCGAAATCTAACATACACGCTCTGAGCATATCTTCCAAGATCTGAATAGTTCGCTCAGACTGACCATCTGTTTGTGGATGATAAGCTATGCTGAAGTTCAGACTTGTTCCCAAGCTCGCTTGCAGGCTTTGCCAAAATTGCGATCGGAACCTGGTGTCGCTATCGGAGACAATGCAGACCGGTACGGTCATGCCCCGCTTCCCAAAATACGGAATACGTGGGGTTGACAAGGCCAGCCATGATCCTACGGTTAAGGAAACATCCTGCCATAGTCACACTTCGGTTTCTAGCTTTACGTGGTAATCAGTAATCAATGTACAGGTAATGAGAAATGCAGTCACTAAATCAAAATAGATACAAAACTAACCAGATAGAGATCAAGGAAAGATGGCGCTGACGTCGCTGATCTAGATGTCCGCAATATCCTCAAGGTACGACAGGTGCTGATCCGAGTTAAGTCCACTTCTCACTCTGAGCATGCATACTCAGGTCGTCAGAGCGTCACAATAACAATATATATAAATGCAAAAGTAAACAAGTGCAATGATGATGAGCATGAAGCAGTAAATATAGAATGATGATGCACATGAAATAATCGGTACAGGTAAACAGTAAAGTAGGTATATCAAATCAGTAAGCAATGCATGTCAATGTCACTAACCCTATCAGTCTCTAAGTCTCACTGTCTAGGTCGCTAAACCTATCGTCAGTCCAAGTATGAGAGTCAACCACACAGGAGTATCCCCAACCCAAGGGTAGGGCCCCACGGGTAAGGGAACACGGGCCCGAATCACGCTCGCTAATAGTCAGTAATATCGCCCATATGACTCCCAGAATCGCTGTATATGCCGGCAATGGGACTCCCGAGATTCCGTTGAACTCACACTCAAACTACCCCACACCCACGGTCTATATCAAATACCGACCATAAATCCAAATACTAGTCGGTCCATGACAAGTTTACGCAAGAACTGGAGACATGATCTCCATCAAGCATGTCTCGACTGGTACCTAAGATAAATGGACAGTGTTTGACGCCTTATCTATGACACTAATATAAGTGTTTCCATAATCATCCCATATCAATTATAGTTACACTTACATATTCCCCATAGGCGTCGACAATGAAATAATTAACCGGTTCCGCTGAGTGTGTATAAGTACGTGTCACTTTCACTATGCAATCACACTTATACACAAACGTACTTGCCACACTCTAATCAATAATACTTATCACTGGTAATGTACACAATCACTAGGTTATCGATTCTAATAAACCCTATTTACACGAGTATGACAATCATGCACATGGTGGGGATATAGTAAGTGTACCGCTAACAACATATAAGCAACCGGTGTCGGTTGGACTAGGAAAATCATATAAAATCACACATACATAATTAAGCGAAACGATATAAAAGGAGTAGGAAGTATATTTAATCATCTATACAGCAAAATTGGTTTAGTGTCCATCGGGTTTCAGGTTTGCTAGTTATGGCCATTTTTTTAAGTGTTCACTGCTGGAAATCCAATTTCTGAACTGGAAGTCCGTTTCGTAACACATTTTACTCTAAGTTAGGATCATAATTAGGTGACGCTACAGTTGGATAATATTTAGATTTAACAGTTAGGTTTCCAACGTATCAGACAGATTGATGATATCCTCTGTATATGGGAAGATATGTTCAGTTTAATATCAATGTGTACAAACTGTCACTGCAGAAAACTGTAGGACAGCGGTATTCTAAAATACGAATTAAATATCAAACGAAGGTGAAACGACACGGGACCAGATTCAGATGTTAGCTAACTAAATTATCTACACGACCATATGGGAATCCATGCATTTTCAGCTTAAGGAAGAGGTGTACAGGTGTTCCCAAGGCCAGGTATTTAAAACGAACGCTGCCCCGGACTGCGGTCCAGAGTTGCGTTCCTATTCATTTTTCAGTGTCATGAATTTGCAATATTCAATAACTAATTACATAGGGTTATAGGTTATATAGTTAGGTTCGATACAAGCCTTGGAATACAATGATTAGATTTATATTTAATTAACTACCAATTTTACGACATGATGGGTACGGTGATTTTCAGATTTGACGTAACCAATTGGGATGTCATTTTACATTGTTAAAATCCGTATTTTCAAGCCAAATCTTAACACAGTATTCTTTATCACTCGGGCTAACTGTTATGTTTAATTTTCATCATTTTAAGGAGATTTTCAGATTATGGTTTGCATCAAACACTTATAATAATAATGAATCGCAATCAAAATGAAAATATAATAGCATGAAGCAAGTATTTAAACTTGCCTGATGACGACGATCGGTGATATGACAGCAATGGACGGTGATGAACGGTATGGCACGTTGCAGACACGGACTAAGCACGAAACGACAACACAGAAGTTTGGCTTCGGTTCGAGCTTGGTGCGGCTTCGAGCTCGGCAGTGGCAGCTTGTGTGCGCTGGTGTTGGGGAGAGGGAGACGAGGAGGTGGAGGCGGCGTCGACGACGGCGAGGTGGCTACAGTGAAGTTCCGGCAAGGTCATCGACGGGTGCAGGAGGTCGGGGGCGGTGAAGGGCGAAGCGACGAGGTTGTAGGGTTGGGGATTCTTGCGTCAGGTTGTGGTGGCTGGGGAAGAAGACGAGGGTGAAGCGGTGGTGGTGAGGACGAGCGGTAGAGGAGAGCCGATGAGATGGGTGCAGGAGAAGCTAGGGTGCTGGGCTTCTCGTCGTGCGGTGGTCCACAGAGGAGAGGAGAAAGGAAGTAGAGGGGGAGGAGGTCGAGGGTGTGAGGGAGACGAGGGGAGAAGTCGGCGGCGGCGACGTGCAGGTGAGGTCGGGGCTGTAGGTTCGAGAGGGGAGAGGCTTCGGAGAAAGAGAGGAAGGTGAGGGCGTCGAAGGTTGGTGGAGGCGAGGTCGGAGGGAGTCAGAGAGATGAGGATGCCGGCGGTGAGGGGACTGCGGCGAGAGCGACACGCGGGCGCGGGCGCGGGCACGGGTTCGAGCTCGGAGGCAGCAGGAAAAGAGGAGGGAGAGAGAGTGCGAGATGAGAGAGAGAGAGTGTGTACGAGAGGAGAGAGAGAGAGTGGTAATAGAGAGAGAGCGAGACGTGGCGTAGTGAACAGAGAGGGACAGAATATTAAATGAGGATTAATTAGAATTGAAGGGGATTAAAGGGGGTTTAATGTGGAGATTTGATTTGGTTTAAATGGGGAGATGTTGGTTTTGATTTTTTTGGAATCCAAAAAGAAAGTGGCTGTTAAGGGAGGGATGATGAGAGTTTTAATTTTAGGGTTCAGGAATATTAACGGGAAATTAATATTGTTTTAATACGATATATGGTTTGATTGTGAAGGAATTTGAAAAAGAAAGTAATTGTTGGGAGAAGAGAAAATGGGGGAACCGGCCATGTGTGTGTGGGATTTGGGTTAGAGAGTTTGGGTTATGTGGGCCTGGGTAAGAAAAGAGTGAGAAGGTGGAAAAGAGAGAGATTGGGCTGAGCTGAGCATGAGTGAGGTTTAGGGTTAGGAAAAATAGAAAGAAGAAAGAATGAGTCAGAGAGAGTGAGCAGGGCCAGCTTGGGCTAGGGTTTTTGGATAGATTTGTTTAGTGAAAACTATTTGGGTAAAAGTATAGGTTAGGGTTTTAAAATCAATAAAATAAATATAAATATAAATAAACAAATTTTGTAAACAACACTTTATATAAATACGGATATTGGCGTACAAAAGGAACTGGGTATTACAGGTACTCCATGAAGTCTCACGATTTCCTGCATGAGTTCATGGATATCAGAGATAGTACATTTTGAAGAGTTTAAATCTTACTTAGATTCCTACCTCCATGTACTTCTTTGCTAGTGTCTCAGTAGATTGGCCAACTCGAAATGGGATGAAGTGAGCCGACTTTGTGAGTCGATCCACAATAACCCATACCGCATCGTTACCCTTTGTGCTGCGAGAGAGTGCAGTCACAAAATCCATTGTGTTGTGTTACCACTTCCATTCTGGGATCGGTAACGGTTGAAGTAATCTAGTAGTCCGGTGATATTCAGCCTTTACTTGTCGACACACCAAGCATTTGCGACGCTTCTGGCCACTTCACGCTTCATTCCATGCCAACAGTAATTTTGACGCAGATTTTTGTACATCTTTGTACCTCCTGGGTGTACTGAGTAGGGAGAGCTATGAGTTTCTTTCATTAACTCTTCCCGCACAGAACGTTTTGGTACACACAGCCTGCTGCCATATCTTAAAGATCCGTCTTCATGGATGATGAAGTCCGTTCTAAGTCCATTCTCTACTTGTTCTCTGATCTTTTGCAACTTAACATCACTTACTTGAGCTGCTTTGATCTGATTGACAATGGTAGATTGAACTTGTAAATTCATCAAACTTGAAGCATTACTTGGTATGACTACTTCAATCTCCATCTGATACAAATACTGTTGAAGCTTCTACTGAGCGGTGAGATTCATTGCTAATGGTTGGAGACTAAGGGCATCATGTACCACATTCACCTTCTCTGGATGATATTACACGTTGATGTTGAAGTCCGCCATGAGTTCTAACCATCGTCTCTGCCGCATATTCAACTCGTTCTGAGTAGACACATATTTCAGACTCTTGTGACATGTGTATATGTTCACTCGCTCACCAAGAAGATAATGGCACTAAATCTTAAGAGCAAAGATTACGGATGCCAACTCCACATCATACGTTGGATAATTGCGCTCATGAATTTTCAGCTGTCTTGAAGCATAAGCCACAACCTTTCCGTGTTGATGTAGAACGCATCGTAATTCCTTAGCGGATGCATCATAATGCACTTCAAAACCTCCAGTTTGATCCGGTATGACGAGAATAGGCGCTGATGTCAACCTTGACTTGAGTTCTACGAAAGCTTGCTCACATGCTTCTGACCACACAAAGTCTTCATCTTTACGTGTGAGCTTGGTCAGTGGTGTTGCTATCTTCGAAAATCCTTCAATAAACCTTCTGTAATATTCAGCTAAACCCAAGAAACTTCGAATTTCTTTCACTGAATTAGGTGTCGGTCATTCGCTTACTGCTGAAACTTTCGCTAGATCTACAGAGATTCCTTCACCCGATACAATATGTCCGAGGAAACCGACTTGATTTAGCCAAAACTCACACTTGATGTATTTAGCATAGAGCTGATGTTGTCGTAGAGTTTCCAGGATAATTCGTAGGTGTTCGATGTGTTCATTCCGACTCTTGGAATACACTAAGATGTCATCGATGAAGATGACAACGAACCTGTCTAGGTACTCCCGGAAAACTTGATTCATCAGGTTCATGAATATCGCTGGTGCATTGATCACTCCAAATGGCATCACAAGAAATTCGTAATGACCATAGCGAGTTCTGAATGCCGTTTTATGGATATCAGACTCCTTGACCTTCACCTGATGATAATCCGAACGAAGATCTAACTTAGAGAAAACGCACGATTCACTTAGCTAATCGAATAAATCATCGATGCGCTGGAGTGGATACTTGTTCTTTATCGTTACTTCGTTCAAGGCTTTATAATCAATGCACATTCAATATGAACCTTCCTTCTTCTTCACGAGTAGAACTGGAGATCCCCAACTTTAAGTGCTGGGACGAATCCATCCTTTCGCCAATAATTTATCCAACTGAGTTCGGACCTCCTTTAAACCTTCCGGACTTGATCGATACGGTGCTTTGATCACCGGTTGTGCTCCTGGAACTAAATCAATGCTGAATTCAAGAGCTCAATCGGGAGGCAAACCTGATATATCTTCAGTAAACACATCGTCGAACTCTCGAACTACTTCTGGTTTTGATACTTCCTCCGCTTGAATTGCCGCAATCACTGCCTTCTTTGGTTTCGCCTTGTATGTACTTGGCTCTAAGGTACGGTCTCCACTTTTGAAAAAGAAGACTGGATGCTCGGGAATCTTGAATACTACCCTCCTTTGACGACAGTCAATGATAGTATAGAATGTTCCAAGCAAATCCATACCTAGAACCACATCAAAGTTCGGTATGTCCAGCACTTTGAAGTCAGCATAGAATTCTCTGCTGCAGACAACCACTGGACACAGTCTGTATCCCATTATTGCCTTTAGAACGCCGTTTCTTGAACTGACATTCCAGCTGGATACAAGCGGGTGACTGGAATCACATGAGTTCGGACGAACCGTTGTGATATAAAGCAATGAGATGCTCCAGTATCGAATAGTGCGAGTGCAGGGAGTGAGGTTACTAAAATTGTACATAAGGTATGCGGGATATGTTTTAGGAAAAGATATATAGGTATGTCTATGAACTGAAAGAGAATTTGAAAAGGAAGTGTTACCAGTAATGACTTGGTCGGTGGCTTCAACCTCTTCCACAGTCATCGTGAAAGCTTGTCGCTTCGGCACATTCCTCCTTACTGGAGGAGCATTCCTCTGTCCGTTCCTTGGTCCTTGAGGTGGGTTCCTTTGAGCTTGATGGAACTGACGAGAAGGAGGTACAGTCGGTCCACGAGGAGGTGGAGCAGGTAGTGCAAGTCTCGGATCAGGTTCCTGAATAGCTGGGTGCTGCTGGTAAGTGATTGCTGGCCTGGGTGTAGCATATGGGTTTTGTCTACGAGGACAAGACCCAATATCGTGAGTAGCTGAGCTGCAGACTAAGCAAAGGCGATTTGCACGCCGGCAGTCTTTCATCAGATGTCCATCTTTCCTGTAGTAGGTGCAAAAGGCTAGGCTAGGCCAGTTGTCTGATACTCCCGGTCTCCTTGGCATAAAAGGTGGCCTTGAAGAGGCTCCTTCTGCCATCTGGTTTGCAGGACGCTTCATCTCGGCAGACTGAGATCTGCCCCTCATCTTTACCACTACCTCATAACGGCGGGCAGCTTTCAAAGCCAATTCATAGGTCGAAAAACCTCCTGTGGCTAATGCAGCCTGGATCTCCGGATCTAACCCTTGTTGAAATCGACGGGCTCTGATCTTATCCGTCGGTATCAGGTGTGCCGCAAATCTGTTAAAGTATTGTGTTAGCTATGTAGTATGTGATATTTCAAAATCTAACTATTGAGACGTATCTTACCGACTTTGCATGGTGAACTCAGCGTCATATTCATCTACTGACTTGGTCCACATTGAACCTTATTGCAGATGGATGAATTGTTGTTCCATATCAAAGCGGGCAGTCTCAGGGAATTACTTTGCATCGAACATGTCACGGAAAGTCTTCCATTCGATGTGTTGATCAAGACGGCTTTCTTCCGCCTTCCACCAAACTCGGGCATTGTCCGTAAGTTGCAACTTCGCAACACGAACCCAAGCTATCTCTGGCACTTATGCCGCTGCCAGGTCATCTTCAATACTTTGATCCCATTCCTCAGCTTCTAGAGGGCTCTCTTTTCCTGAGAATTGCTTGGGGTGCAAGGCCCTGAATTGCTTCGCCCCAGGTGCTTTTGCTTCTGGTCGGTTCATCAGGATAGAAGTCTGCTTCTGCTGTCCTTCCAGGAGGCTGCGGATCGCCTCCAGCAAAATCGTATGCTCGTTGATCGGAGCAGCTACGACAGGTGTGAGTGGTAGTGGTGGGGGAGTGTTGTTGACATTCATGCTGGTGTTGTTTGGGGAATCCATAACCATGAAAGAAAAATTTGGGTTATGAAAGATTCAAAATATATGAAATGATAAGATTCAAGGAATATGAATTGTAAAGAATGTTTTTAGTTGCTGGTTCTTGTGTTATATTGTTTAGGTTGTCTATGCAGAGCTGACCTGCATGTCCATACAGAGCTGACCTGTATGTCCACACAGAGCTAACCTGCATGGGTCACCAACAAAACCTGTCACGCCCCACTTCCCAGTGTACGGGCAGAGGACGCGACGGGCCGCTACGTATTTACTCAGAAGTAAACACGCTAAGCGTATCTAAGCAATATAAAATGAAATGTACACAAAAGACAAGATGTAAATAAACATCAACTTTATTTATTAACATTCTTTTTACAATACATCTGAAAAGTAAATACATGGAATGGAAAGCAATGCCTAAACAGTGGCATAACAGAAATGAAAAATACAGAAATATAAATATGTACAAAGAATTTAAAGCTCTGGGTCAAAAGCTAGCTGCTCCATGTCCTCGCTGGTGGGCTCGATCTCCTGAAGGTCCAATCCACCTGACAACACTCCAAAGAAGAAAGAAAAGGAATGTCTTCAGCGAACAATCGCTCGGTAAGTCCTAAGGATTAGGGGAAATAGAATAAACAGAGAGAGAGTGCAACTTTTAAAGTTGTATTATATTGTTAACGCTGTTGTTTACAACTTAGTACAGAAGAGGCCAGTGTATATGAGAGGAGTCTCACTATACCAGAGACTATGGTATACGGAGTATAAGGAACCGTTCAGCCACGGTACACCGGCAATGGAGATTCAGGTTAGGTGTCTTATGGTTGCAGTCTTGTGCCACTTCTAACACCTTCCGTACCAATCTACCCCTTATAAACCCCGCGATGTCTTGATTGTATTGTTTGAATTGTATATTGTATATAGATGGATGACTTACCGAAACCATGATATCAGTAATAGAACGGATATAATGGATGATCATGTAAATAGAATATATCCATGGTTCGGTTCAGTCAATATAGATTGATTAGATTGAATAGCCGGATTCATAGATCCATGTTGTATTGTAGTTTGATACTTGAATCATATTCAAGTTAGATTGATTATATTGAGACTCAGTCTGAGTCAGACAATTAGAAAAGAAATTGAAGTCCTGAATTATGTTTTGGTGCTATCGGTAACTGCTGCACATGGACGACAGGATTTGTGTCTTTTTCAAAGACAATTACTGTGTTGATAACACCGTTTGTTAAGTTGTCTACCTTAAATAGGCAAGCACCCATATCTCCAGCTCTCTGAGGCTCAAGAGACTGGTCCCGCTTAGACTTATGTTTACTAGGGTCGTTATTGTAATTTAGCACAACTTGAGGGTGTTTTATGTAAAAATAATTTTGTATAATTTTCAAAATACACCTCAAGCATTTAATTATCGTCTTTAGGATTTTTATTGATGTATATTTTATAAATGCGAAATTTCTAATGAATAAAACCTAATTTCATAATATATGGTATTTATTTGTAATATGAATATTGTTTTGAATTATCATGATAGTTTCATGTAATATTTGAATTTTTTTATTGAGTTTTAGAAACATAGAATATTATATATATTTAAAATAAGTATTTTGGTAATAATTATATATATATTCAATGAAAATAATTTTATTTATTTTCTTGTAAAAATCTCATTTTCTAAAGAAAAATGTATAAAATTCCATCGATACTGAATGCTCCTTGCAGAGGTCTACATCTCGCTCTACTAAGCCCGAGAATGTGTGATAATCCGCACCATCTCAAACGGGGTCCCCAAAATGGGTTGTAGAGGCCCAATTGCATAGAAAGTTAAATACATCTTTACAAAAAACAGTTTTATAAGTTAAAGGTATTTTACTGTAAAGTCCGAATCTATGTTCCCGAATATAATCGTGCTATGTTAGAGATGTGTGTTGTGATGAGGTAGGTCATTACCTCGTGAGTTTTTTTTCTAAGGTAATACGGTTAAAACGTATAAACATGTCGGTATGAAACAAAAAAGTATTTTAATATAAAATTGAAATACAACTTGCTATGGTTATCATTTTGATGTCAAACTCTTTCTATTGTTTTTGTTAATGATTACTAAACAATATATCAAAAGTTGTAGGTTTGTTATTAAGAAAAAGTTGTATTTTTAAAAGAGAAGAGAATCGGAAGCCGGATAACTCCGCTTCCGACACATTTTAAGAATGAAGAGTTTGGGAATAGCAAAAGAGAGTGAGAAGGGGGACTTACTGGTTATTTGGCTAAAGGAGAGAAAGAGGAAGAGTGTGGAAGCGCCAGTGCGTCGTTTCGTCGTCGGAAACTCTTGGGATCGTCGCCGGAAGTTCGTCGGAGCTTCACCCTTTATTAACTCTACCTGCACACTATAGGAACTTAAATTTTCTTGAGAATTTTGGCAGGGAATTGTGAGTGAGGAGGTGTGAAATGAGGGTGGTATTTATAGGGAAAAATTAGGGTTTAGGGTGTATAAAGAATGCATTAAAATATGCATTAAAATGAGGTTAAATGGGCATTTTATTAGTCTCTAGATTAATTCAGAGTAAACAAGCAATAAGGGAGTGGTGGGGTAGCTGATGAGGTTCATGGGGTGAAGTTTGGAGGCTTTACGATTGGATTGGACCGACGGCACCGGCCATTTCCTACATCTCACCTTGTCAACACCGACGGTTGGGGTTGGTGTTGGGGTATTGGGTCGGGGTCGTTTAGTATTCTACAGTGCACGTGTTTGATTAGGCTGTGTCTTTTCAGTTTACGTGTAGTGTACGTGTAGTCTCTTAGGCTTCTAAAAGATTAAAAGAATTTTAAATAAAAAGAATGTGTGGCTGATGGGATTTGAACTCTGGTGCTTTGGTTCAGCAATGCAAGATCTTACCAGTGAGCTACAAGCTCTTTCTTGCTGTTCAAAATTGAATCAAATATTTATAGTACCCACAGAAATTGTAAATACCCCAATTGTACATTAACTTTAAATAAATTTTATGTACATAGAAATTAGAGTTGTTACAGACTTCCTATACCGGGAGTGACGAATCCCCAACAGTCGCTCACTACCTCCATATGGCTCGGGACTGTACCCAACTAAAACCTGTTTTCATGACTCCTTTGAGCCGTGGTAGGGTAGTAATCAAAGCACAGTAGAAACTCACACAAGACAAATAACGACCTCAGGTCGACAGACTATCTGCACTCATGTCACCAAAGAAATGGTACTGACGCTAGGTATAATACCATCTAGTCAGTTCTCGGCGAGTCCTCTCCGGTGTACTCACATTCAGTGAGCACCTGTATACAATCTTAGGTGCACCTCACTAATGGCTGCGGGATCAATCCATCACGCCTCGTCAGAGTCTAGATATGTATACACTAGTCTACTCTAGAGTAACGATACCCAGTCTCGATACTCCTACGACTAGGGATGCTTTTAAGGATGTGCCTATTGACTACCCAGCTCCCACTAGTATGATCGCCATCACAACACAGGAAGTCAGGCAAAGATCCTACGGGTTTTATCAACATATACAAGATATGAAATATGTTCCCATATGAAAAATGAATAATAAATATAAAAAGCAATGGGAAAAGTCCCTAAATGGAGCATCACGTGCCCACACGTGATAGGCACTGCGCTTCACAAAACAAGGCTAGAACTTAGCCTCACGTGCAGACACGTGACCTCTATATACAAAGTATATAGGTGCCCTCTTAAAACAAACAATTGGCCAGGAAAATTCACGTGATAGCACGTGACGCTCTTTGGTGGGCTTAACTTTGTAGGGTCACGTGCTACACGTGATGGGCTCCTATGCATTCTGAACCGATAGAATTAAATTCTAAATAAAAGGGATCAAAACTCTATTTGGAAAATATTTCCTTAGATATTTCTAAATAAGAAAGATTGCGCTCTGTAAAGCAGAGCGCCGTTAGATTAAAAATCCAATAGTGATTAAAAATCACCAATTTACAGAAGAAGATCCTGTATAGTGAAATATTTTTCTAATCTTGTGAGAAATATCTTCTGTAAAACAGAAGTCCTTAGATTAAAAGTCCAACGGAGAATAAAATTTACCGATTGATCTAAAAGATTATTTTGATTGATTATAAAATCAATCTAAATCTCTCAATAAGAGATTTTCTAAACAAATTGAATATTTTCTTTTTCCTATAAATAGGAGCCAAGAGACACAAAAAAAAGAGACCTCCTGGAGATAAGAAAAAGAAAGAGAGTAACCCCATTGTAAGCTTAAAAGAAAAGAGAATTTAATTCTCCAGAGAGAAGAAGACCTTCTAAAAGAGAAAAAGAAACTTTAGGTAAGAGAGGGAACAAAACACAAAGAATATCTCATCTCCTTTTCACCTCTATAAGAGTTTAACTCTTATAAAAAGAACTTAGTTCTTCTTCTGGTTGAAATCTGCAGAAGCAGATCTCCCCACAAGTTGAGAATTTAATTCTCGTCGGGAAGATTCTATTATGTAGATTCAAATCCAGGGGAAAGAACAAAGTTCAAAGAATTTAATTCTTACTAAAAAGATATAGGAATTTAATTTCTCTGATAAAATTAGGGTTTAACCCTATAAAAGAATTTAATTCTTATAAAATTAAGGGTCCTGAAATTCACAAAACTCAGATCCATAGCTCCATGCATATTAGTGTTCAATACTACATAATAAAAGCTCATGTGTTCCCACGTGAGCACCTTTGAGAAATAAAAAAAGGAAGACTGGGATCTAGTCACGTGACCCCACGTGATCCCTGAGAAGTGCTTAGCTCTTATAAAAGAGAAAAGGGAGTGAACCCTATTTTGGGGCGACTCACGTGATCCCACGTGACCTCTGAGAAAGTGCTCAGCACTTATAAAAGAGAAACGGGGAATAAACCCAAGACTGTTCCCATTCTGGGGTGCCTCACATGATCCCACATGACCCAACGGTGCTTAGCACTAGAATAAGAGAATAAAAGAGGCAGCGCCCGACTTTAAGCGCCTCATGTGACCCCACGTGAGCACCTCAGACTCTCAGCGTTTAACTCTACTTCAAGTGCCTCACGTGACCCTACGTGAGCGCTTTGGATCTTCAATATTTAAACAATACTTTAAGACCTCACGTGGGAGCATGTGAGCGCCGAACATATGCTAGTGTTTAACACTATGATAGGCCAACCTTAGCCTAAATTAGCTAAGTCTCTCAAAACCAAGACTCTTTTTCAGTCGAGCCTCAATTATACTCAGGTCTTTCAAAATTGATCTCAGATGGCCTTCAAAATAATGTTATCCCATCCCTTCTCAATCTGACATTTGGTTTAAGGGTACATCTCTTCACACCTCTGATACATGTCGTTGTAATTCTTCAACGTTTTCAGAGAGGTGGTGGGTCCCGATAACCAACAACTTTTTGGTACATTTCCAAACCCATGGATACACCAAATAGACCGCAATGTCCTTAAAACTAAACTCCATAGACCGCAACATCCTTAAAACTAAATTGCGGACCGCAACGTCCCTAAAAACTAAATCCCACGGACTATGATGTCCTTAAACTTTGGACCGCAATGTCCTTAAAACTAAACCCTTTGGGCCATAATGTTCCTAAAACTAAATTGCGGACCGCAATGTCCCTATAAACAAAAGAAAATTCTGTTGAGCAGATCTTAGTCTAAAATTAGACTAACGTATCCTCAACAAACGTTTGAGTTGATCTTAATCTAAAACAAGATTAACAATCCTTAAACCAACCCAAACCCTTATCTAAGAAAATACAGATTTGGACTAATCCACGCCCTATGGGCGACAACACAAATTAGTCTTTGTATACAATCCAAGGGCAACCAAAAAATAAAACAAACACACACGACACGAAGTGACCTTCTGGAGAAGGAGAAAGTGGTTATCGTAACCCGATAACGTAATTAACTGCAGGTACTTGCGCCTGTAGGGAAGAGCATCCCCACAATCAAAAGCCCCTCGCAAGCGAGGGGGAATCTGACGAAGTCTGCTACAACGGCCGCATCTGTCCAAACCTCCGATACACGGTGCCATAAATCAACTTGGCATCTTCGGAGAGGTGGACAGATAAAACCAAATAGCATCTACCCCCAAAATTCAGGCCGGACGTCCTAACGTCCCGGTCGCGTCTTTCGACGGTAAATAGATTCTGGCACACCCGGTGGGACCTTTTTCTCTTTCCACTCCACACTTCGTGTGTCATGTTCGCGAACAAATCGCGGTATAATATGGTTTCCCCTGGATTCGAGATACTAAGATTTGGTGTCTTGCTCCATGCTAGAAGAGAAGATGTCGTTAATGGCTTCCAACTGCACCAACTTCAACAGCAACTCCCGCTCCGTCCTCGCCGGAGGAGTGACCTATGGGCCCCAAGCGGCTTCCATCTTTGCAATGCCGATGGAACAGGTGACACAGGCCACTACTGGGTTATTCTTCGGGACCATGCTCCCGCCAATGAGCTTCAACGCTCCGGCGCCATCACAGAAAGCTCCAAAGAAGTCGGTCTTTGATCGGCTTACCACTACCACGGCCCCTCTCAATGGGTCATCCAAGTCCAGCACCTCGGTCTTTAACAGACTAGGCCAAAGCTCAAGCGGGCCTGTGAAGAAGCCTGCAATACCCGAAGGAGCTATCCCGAAGCGGATAGCCATTCCAGCTCCGGTAAACGAAGTCATCAGAGGAGATTCTCCAGCTAAGGGGTCGGTCTTCGCAAGACTGGCCGATCCAACTCCTGCTGCGGATGGAGTTGTCCAAACTACTTCCCCTGCTCAAAAGTCGGCCTTTGACAGATTAGACGTTCCCTCTCAACGAACGTCAGTCTTTGACAGGCTGGCACCAACAACAGCCTCTTCTCAAAGTAGGGGACACGACGAAGCCACTCCCGTAGCTGAACCATTCCCATCTGCACGACATGCTCGATGTCGTCACTAGCGCCGAGTAAGGAAGGCTGGGGGCAATTCTCCCTCTGGACTTACCCCACCAGCTCCAATAGTGGAAGTTGATGCTGTTGTTCTAACTGGGAACAGCTTTGAGCCGCTCAGAAGGATTCGTAAGAACTCCCCAACTGCCGTATTGAAAAGGTCTCCTTCACTTGTGGAGAACGTTATTAAAGTGAAGCCGGAACAGCCCTCTCAGCGGCTGTCCTCCAAAATCCACAGGGTCTGGCAAAGAGTCCAAGACTCTGTGATCGACAAGGATTACTCCCGCCGACAGAAGAAAATGAAAGTTTGGTAAGAGGAGGACCATCCCGCCGCCGTACCGCGGAAAGTATCACCTGCAACAGCCCCCTCAACTTCGACCGCCTATAAAAGGAGAAGGCCGGAGAAAATCCCCGTGCTTACGACAAATCTCAAGGGTACTGAACCCAAACACCCCATGTCTGGGGGCATGGTAGTGCACACCATCTACATGGCTTCCAGGAAAGAGGATAGCCATATCTCCACGGGTCATCGACCACTCACCCGGTCTGTGACAAAGGCTCAGGAGCAACAGCAAAAGCTCCAGGAGATACTAACGAAGATGGCCACGTTCACTGGGCCGAAGAAAACCCGGAGACGTCATCGGAGCAGCGTCAGGAACAGGAAACCGACGCCGAGTTCCTCTGAAGAATGCTCGAGAAGAAAGACAAAGAGGTTGCGGAAGAAGCGGCCAACATAAAACAAATGGCGCTCTTGTTCCAAGATATGGTCGGGATGATGATACAGTCGGATCCTTCAGATGAAGACCCTCCAATAATCCTTGAAGACGACAGAGGGGTGACATCAAACCCTCTTCCGACTCTATCAGCAGCTAAGGAAGAGACCGTCTCCAAAGCCGCCCTTGACGACTATATAGCTCAATAGATATGAGCTCATCAGGCGAGCGAAGCGGTCGGCCAAATTGTCAAGACTGGATGATCCTATCCGGGTTGGTACGATCAAATAAAGTACTCGTCAGGATATACGATCTCTAAATTCCATGTGTATAAGGGGACGGGTAATCCACAATAGCACGTTGCTCAATTCAGGGCTCTGTATGGTAATACTGGGGGTGACGACAAACTACTGCTTCGCCAGTTTGTTGGCAGCTTGTCGGAAACAGCGTTCGAATGGTACTCCAAGCTCCCGAATGATTCTGTCAAGATATTTGCAGAAATGGAGCTACTGTTTATACAAAAATTTGCAAGCGCTAGCGAGCGCACCCCGATCACCGCACTAATTAATGCTAGAGTGAAGTCGGGAGAAACCTGGGTTCAGTACACCATTCGGTGGCGGAACCTGTGGTCAAAGTGTGAACATCTAATAGAGGAAGCTCCTGCCGTGGGCATGTTCATGGGGACCCTTGACCCTCAGGCAACCATTTCCCAATTCATGATGTTCTTCAAGCCGGCCACTTTTCAGGCCTTGATCGACAAGCTGGCCCAAATGGACCAGATGGGCCATAAGACGTCCTCTTCAAAAACAGATTTTCGGACTGAAAAGGGAAAAGAGAAAGCGACCTTCATTGCCAACGCTCAGCAACAACCGAGTAGCCCGAAGCCGATTGCTCACCAAAACGATAAACAGCGATCACTCGGAGAAAAGATGAGACGCCCTTACTCGTTCCCTCGGGATAAGAAGAAGAGATTATTCGAGCTAGCACTGCGCAACAGGCTTATCACTCTGCCAGAGCCGAGACGCCCAACGCAATTAGGCGACGTTAACAGCCCTAATTACTGTCCTTACCACCGAATATTGGGTCACCCAATCGAAGATTGTTACATTTTCAAAAGTTGGATCGAAGACCAGTACCAACAGGGCAAGTCCGCACTGTCAAAAAACTGGAAGGTGAACCTGCCACAACCGCACGCTCCTAAAAAGGTGGACATGCCGGGGGCATCATGCTCACTTATAGAGGAAGCCCCATGGGAGGTTGCCCTTTCAGATAAGACTAAAAGTATGCTGAAAGACCTTCAAACATGTCCGTCGATTAGGTGGAAGAGCCCGCTGGAGTCTGAGATTATTGAGGGGATGCTGAAGCCGTGCCCAACGCTGAAAGTTGGTGATTGTAGACAGAACCTTTGGGCCAAGCCTCCGAAGTCTTTAAAGAAAAAGAAGAATGCCAAAAAGCCCGTCCAACCCGATGACAGTCGTACAGGTTTGCAGAAATATATCGATGCACTGTAAGAATATAACCAGAAGGCACAGACCCCAATTACATTGGACGAATTCTTCAAGCATGCTCTTGAGAATGAAGACGATAATGCCGATGAAGGAGACGATTCTTGAGAAGAGCCCAAGAATTATATGGAGAGCTGCCATATGATCTCTCACTCGTCAATAGATGGTAAAGAAGCTCCTGATGCAGAGAGACTGGGGGCAGAACCGGATCCAAAATCCCTGGGGCTATCAGACGAATTGATTGACAGGCTGCTGAGCGAAGCTCTTCAGATGAGCAAAACTGACCGAGAGCGTGAAACGGCCATATACGAAAAGGCCAAGCGTCGGTGTCAAGCTGAAGAAGCTCCGGTAATGAGAAGCCATAAAATAGCCCAACCGGGTCAAAGTGCCCTTGTTACCGGCAAAGCAGGCTTAAGATGAAGAAGTAACTCGCTAAGGCCCTGTCAATGGGAATGAAGTTGCCACCTTTTAAAAAAAGCACTTCAGAAAGTACGTGCCCGGACGAACCAGATGCACATCCAAACTACTGCTTATACCATCGAAGGATCACGCACCCTACAGAAGAGTGTAACGCCTTCAAGAAGTGGTGGAAGGATACGTTGCACACCGACAACATTTCAAGCGAATAAAGTGCTAACCTCGTCGGGAGTAGAGAAGCACGACAGATGGGCACAAAAGAGCTGCCAGCAACTGTCACGCGGTTGATACCAGAGGATCGCAAGTTCTCACCTTTGGGAGCGATTCTGACGAATAAATGGCCCTTGACCCCTTCTTTAAGGAATCCACCTCTGGAAGAGAAGAAGAGATGAAGAACTGCGAGAACATTCAGCTGCGTAATCGTACGTTGCCTGAAAAGAATCTCGGACCTTCAAACAAAGGTTCGAACAGAAAAGACAAGGGGAAGGAGAAAATCCAATCGGAGATTGCCCTCGATGATGGGGTCGTCAAAGAGCTCGCAGCCATGGACCCGCCTAAGAAAAGCAAGGTGGATTATAATTTCCTAGTGCATTTGAGGAAGATACCCTCACAACTAAGCATATTTGATGCCCTCTTTCTGTCTAAAGAAGCACGGGATTCCTTGGTCAAGGCGTTACAAGAGCCCGATCAGTTCCAGGCCTTCATCGCTGAGAAGAAAATGCAAGATGAGCTGGCAAAAGTCTACACAGCTAACATTAAATTTAACAACGAGGATCTTCTCCTTGGTACGTGTGACCACAGCCGTCCTTTATATGTCACCGGATACTGCCATGACATCAAAATAGGAAAAATACTTGTTGACAACGGGTCCTCTGTCAACCTTCTCAACATGCGGGTGCTAAAAGAAATCTGCATGAGCGTTCAGCATTTAGCCCGAGATAAAATCACTATCTCTGGATATGATTCGCAGTCGTCGCAGACGCTCGGGTCCATGATACTGACATTGCGCTATGGGCTTCTCGTCACAGACATCAAATTTCATGTCATCGACGCTAGGACTTGCTACAACACTCTACTTGGTCGGCCTTGGTTACACGAATATAACGTCATCCCTTCTACACAACACCAGTGTATGAAGTATTTCAAAGATGACCGCGAGTACACCGTTACGGGAGAGCTAAACCCATTCTCTGTGAACGAAATCCGAAAATATGAAGACGCCAAGTACTTCCTGCCATACTTCGAAGACATGGAGAAATGTCATAAGCTGGAGCTTAAACAGAAGCCTGTCACTCCTAATCCTACCTTTGGAAGCGATACTGAGGAGGATGAAGAAATAGTCTACTCGGGACAGCCTCAGAAGCGGAATGATAAACCCGGACCATCCACTCCGATTTTGGTCTTTGGCAGCAACTCCGAAGATGAAACCAACACCATATTCTCCGTCCGCCCGTTGATGCAAACCTTCGTTGGAATAGACCAGAGTTTGCAAATCGCCATGGTTCCGTGGCGGCACTATAGAGATCTTGATGCGCTAGATACATATAGTGTGCAAGAGTTGCAGATGTTTTACGTCCTTCCTAGGCGAAGAGGTGAAAAGGCAATTCTATTCTATCGATCCACAGAGACTAAAGTCGAAAGAGAAGTCTGGCGTGGTGCCGAACCTACGCTTGACAGGCTCCAACCCATTCGTCTGCTCAGGTATTACACCGAGAGATTGAAAATATTATTAAGTTGCCAAGGCGTACCATTCAAACAAACTCCTCGACAAGCTCAGTTCTACAACATGATTTGGAACGTCCCCGGAACTCAGAGAAAATTGCCCAACAGAAAAATGGAAACGATTGAGCTTGGATATGTCCAGTCCAAGAAACGGGAGTAGTTCCATGGCTGCCATGTTATAAAAGACCTTGATGAAGAAGAGGATGCTCTTTTAAAAGACGTTGACGTTGAACCAGAACGAGGTCCTGCCATAAAAGTGCCGAGTCCGTCATTTGAAGAACAGATGGACAAGCTAATAAGGGAAGCGAGTCAAAAGGTTCGGAACGACTACAACCGCGAAATGGCGCCTCCTTCAGCAGGCTACGGAGGACGACGATGCCCTTCACCGTCAGCCCGCCATGCATTTCCGAGACAAGAAAAAGTCCCGACGCAGAGGCAAAAACAAGTCAAAGAACGGAAAAAACGTTCGACAACGGCAAAACGGATCCAAAAGGCCACGCGATCGAGAAAAGGCCAGCCGGAATCCGTCGCTGATGAAGAAGATGGATCGGGAATATTCCTTCCTTCAAGACAAGATAAGGAAGATATTCGACCTCGTCACGAAACATTATATGATTACGCTCCCGGAGTCTAAGCACCCTGAACAAACAAACGAGGTTCATCTCCCGGATTATTTCTCATATCGCCAAGCGATAGGACATCCTCTTGAAGACTGCTTCACCTTAAAAAACTGGGTCGAAGACCAATATCAACTCGGCAGATTTGCTTTATCCAACAGTTGGAGGGTAGCCCCACCGCAAAAGCATGTACCAAAAGCAACGTATATGGCGAGAGTAGAACCAGATCAACATCGGTCTTGGAAACGATCTCGTGCCTGTGACGTAATAATGTTGTCAGAAGAAGGAGTGCCCAAGAATATGGATGACATCTCCTGGTGCTTCGAAAACGAGGATGAAGAGGAATTGATCTCAGAATTTCCACCAGCGCCAAAAGAGCTGGAAGATGGAATACATACTACTGCGGACAACCTAAGGAAAATCGAATTAAGGACAGCAAACGACCCCCGGCCTACGTTCGTCGGCGAGCTGCTGTCTAAAGAACAGGTGGCTACGCTAAAAGACGTGCTCATGTAGTATAAGAACTGCTTCACATGGAACTATTCCGAGATGCCGGGACTAGATCCGGAAATAGCTGTGCATAAATTGGCGATATCTCCGGACGTCAAGCCAGTTAAACAAGCACCAAGAAGATTGCGGCTTGAACTTGAAATGAGCATCAATACCGAAGTTAAGAAGCTAATCGACTCTGCCTTCATCCAAGAAGTTCAATACCCCAACTGGGTCGCCAACATTGTCCCAGTGATGAGTAAAAATGGGACGGTGCGCATCTGTGTGGACTTTCGGGACCTCAACAAAGCCTGTCCAAAAGATGATTTTCCTATACCGGTTACCCAGCTGATGATAGACAACACGTCCATTCACGAAGTCTTCTCCTTCATGGGCGGCTCATCAGGGTACAATCAAATAAAGATGCATCCCGAAGACCAAATGCATACCGCTTTCCGGACTCCTCTGGACATATTCCGCTACAAAGTGATGCCTTTCGGTCTGAAGAACGCCGGCGCTACCTATCAGAGGGCCATGAAGAAGATTTTCGATGACCTCATACATGAAATCATTGAATGCTATATCGATGACCTTGTGGTGAAAAGAAAATCATATGAGGAACACTGGGAGCATTTGAAAGTAGTGTTTCGGAAATACAATCTGAAGATGAACCCTCTCAAATGTGCGTTTGGAGTTTCCTCGGGCAAATTCCTGGGGTTCATCATCCGACACCGGGGCATCGAAATAGATCCATCAAAGATCAAGGCGATTATGGAAATACCTTCGCCAAGAACTCTTAAGCAATTGCGATCTCTCCAAGGAAAGCTCGCGTATATCCAGTGGTTCATAGCCAATCTCTCCGGAAAATGCCGTCCCTATAGTCACCTGATGAAGAAAGGGGCCCCGTTCGTTTGGGATCGTAAATGCCAGGGTGCACTCGACGAAATCAAGCAATACCTGCAGAATCCGCCGGTACTGACCGCTCCATTCAAGGGAAAGCCCCTCATCCTATACATAATAGCCCTTGAAGGTTCTTTAGACGCGCTATAGGCACATGAGAATGATCAAAGGAAAGAGAGAGCCCTCTACTATTTGAGCCGAGTTCTCCTGGGGGTAGAAAACAACTACTCCTCTATCGAAAAACACTGCCTGACGTTAATCTTCACTATAACGAAGCTTCGGCATTATGCTTTGGCGCATGAGGTCCATCTCATATCAAAGGTGGATTCTCTCAAGTATTTGATATCAAGAGCCATACTAACGGGACAGCTCGCTAAATGGGCCCTACTCTTAATGGAATTCTCGATAACATACCGACTTCTCAAGGCAGTGAAAGACCAGGCCATCGCTGACTTCCTCGCTGAGCATCCGATACCTACCGATTCACCCCTAAATTGTGAATTGCCAGACGAGCACTCGTTTGACACGATCGACAGGGAGAGAGGAGGGAGTGATACCCAATAGGAACTCTACTTCGATGGGGTATCTTCCATAAAGAAGCGATAACACAACAACCCTATAATCAAATCGGGGGTAGGCCTTATCTTCGTGACTCCGCAAGGAGAGATAATGCGCTTTGCCTTTTCCCTAAGAGAGCTGAGGACAAATAATGAAGCGGAATATGAAGCCTTGATAGCAGGTCTTGAGATCACTGTCGACATGGGAATCGAAAACCTCCTCATATACGGAGACTCCCAGCTGGTCGTTTGTCAAGTAAACGACGACTATCAAACGTGCAAACCGGAGTTGGTAAAATACGGCGAAAGGGTGCAACAATTGCTGACTCAAATCCCTTCCTACGTCCTGGAAAGTATACCGCGTACAGAAAATAGCAAAGCGGATGCATTAGCCAAACTCGCCAAAGAACTGGCCGACGAAAACCTCGATGACGTGAGGATCGTTGTATAAAGCCGTCGGGTTCTTGCACCAGCAGAAATGTCCACGGAGTCGTTTGAAAAAAAGGAAGCGACCAAGAAAACGGCCCTACAAATAGAGAACCAAGAAAAGGCTAAGGATTGGAGAGAAGTCTTTTTAGACTACTTCAAATCCCATCGAACACCTGAAGATACATCCTCAAGACATCAGCTCATGAGACGAGCTTTGTCTTTCACCTTCGTCAATGATACTCTCTATAAGAGATCGTTTGACTCTCTATAGCTAAGATACCTGGGACCAGAAGAAGCAAGGAGAGTCGTCCAAGAAACTCACGACAGACTCTGTAGTTCTCATCAAGCCGGGCCAAAGATGAAGCTGAAATTCAAAAGGATGGGCTACTATTGGCCCACGATAATTCAGGATTGTCTCGAATACGCAAAGCAGTGCCACTCGTGCCAAATTCATGGATACTTCATCCACCAGCATCTAAACCCGCTACACCCAACAATGGCCAGCTGGCCGTTCGAAATGTGGGGAACCGATATAATCGGACCCATCGAGCCAGCATCATTCAGGGAACATTGGTTCTTATTGGCAACAACCGATTACTTCTCTAAGTGGGCAGAAGCAGTACCTCTAAGAGAAGTGAAGATGGAGAAAATCCTCTATTTCTTCAAGACACACGTCATCTATCGGTTCGACACTCCGCGGCGGATTATCCCCAATAACGGACCGGCCTACAGAAGTCATAAAATCAGCCGCTTCGCACAGCAGCATAATATAGACTGGAGATACTCTTTGGTTTATAATCCCCGAGCTAACGGTCTAGCTGAGGCTTTCAACAAGACCTTGACGAAGATCATAAAGAAGACGGTGTCCAAAAATAAGAAGGACTGGCATGAAGCTCTCTGGGTGTATCAGACCATGTTCAAAACGGCCACAAACCCACCGCCGTATGCATTGGTATTCGTCGTTGAAGCAGTACTCTCATTGGAGGTAGAGCTATCCTCTCTACGAGTAGCGGTTCATTATGAGCTAACAGACGAAGAGAATGCTCATCTTCGACTTGAAGAGCTCGACGCCTCGATGAAACTCGTCTCATAGCGCAGCAAAAATTGGAGGCTTACAAAGAAAAAATGACGTGCTCATACGAGGGATTGACTAGGTCAAGAACATTTCGCCAATGCAAACTCGTGCTAGTGGTCAAGAGACCTATGATCCCCAATCGTGCCAAACCGGGGAAACTCGAGCCGAACTATGAGGGCCCGTACATCATAGACAAAGTCTACCAAGATGGGGTTACTTGCTCATGGATATGCATAGCGAAAGACCCTTCAGGCCAATAAACGGACGGTTCCTGAAAAAATACTATGCCTGACGAGTCACAGCCTAGGTTAACGATAGATGACGACACCTATGTCCGCTCGCTATCTTCCCAAGCCCAAACTCTATAAGTAGTATCTAGCGAAAACTTGCCTCAAAATTGCTATGGACCGAGATGTCCTTAAACTAACAATGGACCAAGATGTTCTTGAACTAACAATAGACCGAGATGTCCTAAAACTAGCTACGGACCGAAACGTCTTTAAACTACTACAAACCGCAGCATCCTTGGGCTGACGCAAAAAAAAACGGTATGTCCATATGCAAGATCGGCATGGATGAAAACCCGAAAAGGCTCCGTAAGTAAAACAGCAAGGCTACCAGCGATATTTGTGAAAACCCGAAAGGGCGCAGACTTGTAAAAAAAAAATTCATGCACACTTGCAAGGTCTTCTCGACCTTGTAAGGAGAAAATACCTGCGTGAGATCCTTACGACTCACAAGGGAGCAACACCCTTAGGGATCCCCACGATTCCTAAGGAGAAATTACACTTACGAGATCCTCACGAAGCGTAAGGAGAACCTTCTTCTGAGACCCTCACGGCTCATAAGATTCAAAAACCTTAAGCTACAGGGATCTGAATATGTTCTTAAGCCATCACATTTTCCAGACCGCCCTACAAATGGTTCAATGATGACCCTTGTATATAATCCACGGACATAAATAAACATTTCCCCACCCACTTCCACCAATGGCGCGAATTTTCCTTATGTGGTGAATGACACTTGTAAGTCCTCTCGACTTATAAGGAGAAAACACTCTTGTAAGATCCTTACGACTTATAAGAGAACACACACTTAAGAATCCTCACGATTCTTAAGAAGAAAATGCACCTACGAGATCCTCATGACTCATAGAGAGAAACACCTTTACGAGACTCTTACGGCTCATGAAGTCAAAAGCCTTAGTCGACAGGATTCTAACCCTGTTTGCTAAGCCATCTTTGTTTAAATCGACAAAGGCAAATGATGATCCGCTCGTAGCAATATCCCAGTTGTAGCGATGCTGATGCATAAATCGGTATCAAATTCCAAGTCCTTTCACGACAAATGATGATTCGCTCCTGGTAATATTCCATTCACAGCGATGCTGATGCTAAGATCAGTATCAGATCTTGAGTTCCATACTCGCAAAAAAATGCATATGAAATAACCGAAATGTTTGGGCAACTTGCAATAAAAATCAGCGAGTAAAATATATGCATGTAAAAATAGCCGAAATGTTTGGGCAACTCGCAATAAAAAGTAGCGAGTATAGAAAAAGAAAAATAACCGAAATGATTGGGTACCGTGAAAAATAGCCGAAATGATTGGGCAATTGTTCGCGATATAAAAAGCTGAAATGATAGAGCATCACGGAAAGAAATAAAAAAAATGAAAGAATGAAACTTTTGCCCTGCAGGTAAGTCCATACTGACCCCTGTATACAATCCATGGGCATAAACGAAAAGGGAACCACATGTCCCAACAAACTCTGTCAAAGGGAAAGTCAGATCTCGACAGCAACATCTGCATCCCAGAAGACCAACAACGGCATTCCTCCTCATGCCATCAGGGCACGGACGCGACACCACCAATCGGAGCCACGACAAAGTCTCCAGTTCCAAGTCTCTACGGTTCACAGACAACCTAGAGTCAGCCCCGACACCGCAGAAAGTGGAGCAACTTAACCCGACACCGCAGAAAACGGAGCAAGTCAGCCAGTGACCTTCGTCTCGGAAATACGTCAGCCAATGACCCCCGTCTCGGAAACACGTCAGCAAATGACCTCCGTCTCGGAAACACGTCAGCAATGACCTCCGTCATAGAAATACGTCAGCAAATGATCTCCGTCTCGGAAACACGTCAGCCAGTGACCTCCGTCTCGGAAATACGTCAGCAAATGACCTCCGTCTCGAAAATACGCCAGCAAATGACCTCCGTCTCGGAAACACTTCAGCAAATGACCTCCGTCTCGGAAACAAGTCATCAAATGACCTCGTCTTGGAAATACTTCATCAAATGACCTCGTCTCGGAAATACGCCAGCCAATGACCCCATCGCGGAAATATGTCAGCCAATGACCCCGTCGCGGAAATACGTCAGCAAATGACCCCGTCTCGGAAATACGTCAGCCAATGACCCCGTCGCGGAAATACGTCATCAAATGACCCCATCTCGGAAATACATGATCCAATGACCCCGTCGCGGAAATACGTCAGCAAATGACCCCGTCTCGGAAATACGTCAGCAAATGACCCCGCCTCGGAAATACGGCAGCCAACGACCTCCCCGTCAGAGCAACGTTTCAACTCGAAAATGAGCCAACTCACCAACCACTTACGAGTCCTCTCGACTTGTAAGGGAGAAAATTCTCTTGTGAGATCCTTATGACTTTCAAGAGAAAACGCACTTAGGAATCCTCACGACTCCTA
Organism: Agapanthus africanus; assembly: GCA_030015575.1. Lineage (NCBI taxonomy): Eukaryota > Viridiplantae > Streptophyta > Magnoliopsida > Asparagales > Amaryllidaceae > Agapanthus > Agapanthus africanus. The sequence continues at coordinate 895,410,443 of CM057339.1, read as the reverse complement.
AGGAGAAAATACACCTACGAGATCCTCTTGACTCGTAGGGAGAAAAGTCTTTATGAGACCCTTACGGCTCATAAAGTTGAAAAGTCTTAGGCGGCAGATCTAAACCTGCTTCCTAAGACATCGCTGCTCTGCAAGGAGGTCCAAGATGGACTATTGTATACTATCCATGGGCCACACTCTCCCAAGTCGAATATCGACAAGAAAGGAAACAACTACTTACGAGTCCTCTCGACTTGTACGGGAGAAAATTCTCTTGTGAGATCCTTACGACTCTCAAGAGAAAACACACTTAGGAGTCCTCACGACTCCTAAAGAGAAATTACACCTATGAGATCCTCTCGACTCGTAGGGAGAAAAGTCTTTATGAGACCCTCACGGCCCATAAAGTTGAAAAGTCTTAGGCAGCAGACCTGAACCTATTTCCTAAGCCATCGCTACCCTACAAGGAGGTCAAGATGAACTGTTATCTACCGTCTATAGGCCACACTTGCCAAAGTTACATGCCACTGAAATGGAGGTGCTACTTAAGTGTGCATAAACTATTTTGCGCCAAGTCAAAACAAAAAAAGGCATAACCCATGGACATTAGCCACATACTATGCAAGGCAATAAAGAGAACATTCGACTCGCATCCAATTAAGCGTTCGAAGCATATCCACTCATGTATACGCGAAAAGGATTAACGCGTCAAATAAATGCATAGAAAGGGAAAATTTGTCATTCATACTGCAGAAAATTCTTACATTGATGAAGACAGTAAAACAAAAAATATCATTAAAATGTTTACAATGGTAAAACAATAAATCCTGGACATGGATTGAGGAATTCAGAAGTAAGGCCGTCTAAAATGCTTCTGGCCTTTCTGACCATTCTCGTGTGCATCTTCTCGCGAATACAAGCGTCAGGATTTTCACAGATATCATCCGCCCTTTGATAGGCAGAGATTATCGTTGTCTGTTGGAAAACTTGATGCAAGATATCAACAAGACTATCTCGCCGTCTCTTCGAGATCAAGCCCATCAGATACTCTGAGAGTACCTTGTCTTTGGCATTATCAAGCACCTCCAGCGGCATGGTTTCATAAAATCCGGGAAAGGCTTCTTAAATCGCTCCCACGATGATCTTCAACAAAGTAGAACGACGGGGGAGTAGTCGACCGTTGTGTTCATCGAGGCGACACATAACCTCAGCGCATTGAGTGTCCGTAAACTCCTGATTTTGACAACGGCCTTGAACGCGAATGTCTTCATAGGAGATGATTTCGTCAAGATCATACAAATAAACCTCCATAATATCTGAGCAGGAAAATCAGCAAAAGTTTAGCAATCAAGATAATCAAGAAAACAGGACAATTATTATAAGAATCTAAAGAGATTCTCATTAAATAGACATAGGAGTTTTAAACGACTCTTGACATCCCCATTGGGAAAACAAGTTCTGTTAAGCACGCAATAAATTCAAATTTGTACGAATAAGGGTAAAACCCTATGAAAAGATTTTCAAGAACACCAGAGAATAAAATTCCTGAAGGGTCCTCTTGATCTTTCAGAGCTAAGCTCTTCGCTAAAGGAATTAAATTCCTTTTATGGGATGGAATTAAATTCCAAAAACTCATAAAACATATGAGAAACAAAACCCCATGAACCCTCAAAAATCAGAGGGGAATGCCCGAGATATGGAGGTTTACTGCTCAAAGATCACATTTTTGGATTTCTAAGAGATGGGTTTTAGAGGAGAGCAAAGCTCTCATGGCGGATTTAAAATCCAGAGGCTTTCTTTAAGAAGAGGGTTCTCTGATGTTCAAAAACTTTACCTAAAAAGGGATTCTTTTTGGCAGAGTTAAACTTTGGAAATTTTCAATAGACAGAGAACTAAGCTCTGAGGAGGAGAATTAAATTCTCAAAGAAAACGAAAAAGGAAGAAGATGAAAGAAACAGTGGTTGCCTAAGGAACCAAACCTTTGCATTTATAAGACGTGATAAGGGCGGTTCACCTTCCCGTTCCCCTAGGCAATCCAACGGCTGTAAGGGTGACAGCGTTGCACTCACGTGCAAGCCACGTAAGAATAACACTGTGGGGGCATTTGTTCCCTTATGAAAAATGAATAATAAATATAAAAAGTAATGGGAAAAGTCCCCAAATGGAGTATCACGTGCCCACACATGAAAAGCACTGCTCTTGACAAAATAAGGCTGAAACTGAGCCTCACGTGCAGACACGTGACCTCTATATACAAAGTATATAGGCGCCCTCTTAAAATAAACAATTGGCCAGGAAAATTCACATGATAGCACGTGACGCTCTTTGGTGGGCTTAACTTTGTGAGGTCACGTGCTACACGTGTGGGCTCCTATGCTTTCTGAACCGATAAAATTAAATTCTAAATAAAAGGGATCAAAACCCTATTTGGAAAATATTTTCTTAGATCTTTCTAAACAAGAAAGATTGCGCTCTTTAAAGCAGAGCGCCGTTGGATTAAAAATCCAATGGTGATTAAAAATCACCAATTTACAGAAGAAGATTCTGTATAGGGAAATATTTTCCTAATCTTGTAAGACATATTTTCTGTAAAACAGAAGTCCTTGGATTAAAAGTCCAACGGAGAATAAAATTCATCGATTGATCTAAAAGATCATTTTGGTTGATTATAAAATCAATCAAAATCTCTCAATAAGAGATTTTCTGAACAAATTGATTCTTTTCTTTCTCCTATAAATAGGAGCCAAGAGACACAAAAAAAAGAAACCCCCTGGAGATAAAAAAAAAGGAAGTAAGAGAGAAACCTCCTGGTAAGTTTAAAGGAAAAGAGAATTTAATTCTCCAGAGAGAAGAAGACCTTCTAAAAGAGAAAAAGAAATTCTAGGTATGAGAGGGAACAGAATACAGAGAATATCTCATCTCTTTTTCACCTCTATAAGAGTTTAACTCTTCTAAAAAGAACTTAGTTCTTCCTCTGGTTGAGATATGCAGAAGCAAATCTCCCCACAAGTTGAGAATTTAATTCTCATCAGGAAGATTCCGTTATGTAGATTCAAACTCAGGGGAAAAAACTAAGTTCAAAGAATTTAATTCTTAGCAAAAAGATATAGGAATTTAATTCCTCTGATAAAACTAGAAACCCTATAAAAGATTTTAATTCTTATAAAAATAAAGGACCCGAAATTCATAAAACTCAGATCCAGAGCTCCATGCATATTACTGTTCAATGCTACACAATAAAAGCTCACGTGTTCCCACGTGAGCACCTTTGAGAAACAAAAAAGGGAAGACTGAGATCTAGCCACGTGAACCTTGAGAAGTGCCTAACACTTATAAAAGAGAAAAGGGAACAAACCCTATTTTGGAGCGGCTCACGTGATCCCATGTGACCCCTGAGAAAGTGCTCAGCACTTATAAAAGAGAAAAGGGGAATAAACCCAAGACAATTCCCATTCTGGGGCGCTTCAAGTGATCCTACGTGACCTAACGGTGCTTAGCACTGGAATAAGAGAATAAAAGAGGCAGTGCCCGACTTTAACCGCCTCACGTGACCCTACGTGAGCGCCTCAGACTCTCAGCGTTTAATCCTACTTCAAGCGCCTCACGTGACCCCACGTGAGCACTTCAGATCTTCAGTATTTAAACAATAGTTTAAGACCTCACGTGGGAGCACGTGAGCGCCGAACATATGCTAGTGTTTAACACTATGATAGGCCAACCTTGGCCCAAATTAGCTAAGTCTCCCAAAGCCAAGACTCTTTTTCAATCGAGCCTCAATTATACTCGGGTCTTTCAAAATTGATCTCAGATGGCCTTCAAAGTAATGTTATCCCATCCCTTCTCAATTTGACATTTGGTTCAAGGGTACATCCACACCTCTGATACATGTCGTTGTAATTCTTCAACGTCTTCAGAGAGGTGGCGGTTCCTGATAACCAACAACTTTTTGGTACATTTCCAAACCCATGGATACACCTCAATGGACCACAATGTCCTTAAAACTAAACTTCATGGACCGCAACGTCCTTAAAACTAAATTGCGAACCGCAACTTCCCTAAAAACTAATTCCCATGGACTATGATGTCCTTAAACTTTGGACCACAATGTCCTTAAAACTAAACCCTTTGGACCGCAATGTCCTTAAAACTAAATTGCGGACCGCAACGTCCCTAAAAACTAAACTGCAGACTGCAATGTTCCTATAAACTAAAGAAAATTCTGTTGAGTAGATCTTAGTCTAAAATTAGACTAACGTATCCTCAACAAACGTTTGAGTTGATCTTAATCTAAAACAAGATTAACAATCCTTAAACCAACCCAAACCTAAATCTAAGAAAATACGGATTTGGAATAATCCACGCCTTACGGGCGACAACACAAATTAGTCTCTGTATACAATCCACGGGCAACCAAAAAATTAAACAAACACACACGACACGAAGTGACCTTCTGGAGAAGGAGAATGTGGTTATCATAACCCGATAACGTAATTAACTGGAGGGGTTTGCGCCTGCACGGAAGAGCGTCCCCACAATCAAAAACCCCTCGCAAGCGAGGGGGAATCTGACGAAGTCTGCTACAACGGCCGCATCTGTCCAAACCTCCGATACACGATGCCATAAATCAACTTGGCATCTTCGGAGAGGTGGACGGATGAAACCAAATAGCATCTTCCCCCTAAAATTCAGGCCGGACGTCCCAACGTCCCGGTCGTGTCTTTCGGCGGTGAACAAAATACAAAGTAAAACACATCACATGTTAAGATAAAGACAAACCAAATAGCACACTATCATATCAAGTAAGATTGTCCTGTACATATATATCCCTAGTATCCTGTACAATGAAGGCCTCTAGGGCATACATATCCAACAATCTCCCACTTACACTAAGGCCTGTAATTGGCGCAATGATTACCCGCTGTCTGCACTAGACCCAGTAGCTGGCGTACCGCATGCCCAACATCTCGAACAGTCTCTTGAACTAGATTTGAGGGATGACCTTGGTGAATGGATCTGCCGTGTTTTGTTTTGTGTCCACTCTCCGTACCTCGATCTCCTGGCGTTCCACGATCTCCCTGATCAGGTGATATCGCCTCAAGATATGTCTGGATTTCTGATGGGGCCGTGGTTCCTTTGCCAAAACCATGGCTCCATTGTTATCGCAATACAAAGGTATTAGATTAGCAATGGATGGAACCACCTGAAGTTCAGAAACGAACTTCTTGATCCAGACTGCCTCTTTTGCGGTATCGCTCGCAGCGATATACTCAGCCTCCATCGTCGAGTCTGCTACGGTATCCTATTTGGAGCTTTTCTAACAGACCGCCCCTCCGTTGAGGGTAAACACATAACCTGAGACAGATTTAGAGTCATCCTTGTCACTTTGGACGCCAGAGTCAGTAAAGCTCTCGATCTGGAGGTCCCCATTACCGTATACTAGGAACATCTCTTTGGTCATTCTCAGGTACTTAAAAATTTTCTTAACTGCTATCCAATGTTTCTCACCTAGGTCAGACTGATACCTTCTTACTACGCTAAGTGTGTAAGCTACATCTGGTCTGGTACATAACATCGCATACTTTATTGACCCTATCGCCGAAGCGTAAGATATTATGCTCATGCGAGCCCTCTTCTCGTCAGTCCTGGGAGACATGTCTTTGGAGAGGGTGATTCTGTGACAAGTGGGCAAATTGCTGCGCTTAGAATCTTCCATACTAAACCACTTTAGTACGGTGTTAATGTACCTTGACTGTAAAAGTCCCAATATTCTTTTAGATTTGTCACGATAGATCTTAATCCCCAGAATGTATGAGTTATCACCCAGGTCTTTTATAGAGAACCTCTGTGACAAGAACAACTTGGCTGATTGTAGCATAGGAATGTCATTTCCTATCAGGAGAATGTCATCAACGTATAAAACGAAGAATATCACAGTTCTCCTTACAATCTTCTTATAAATACAAGGTTCATCTACATTTTTTATAAAGTCAAATTCTCTGACCGTCTCATCAAAGCAGATGTTCCAACTCCGCGATGCCTGCTTCAATTCATAAATGGATTTAAGTAACTTGCACACCTTTCCACTGCTCCCACTGTCTACGAAGCCCTCTGGTTGATCCATGAAAACACACTCTTCTAAACTTCTATTTATAAAGGCGGTTTTAACATCCATCTGCCAGATCTCATATCATGGAAGGCAGCAATGGCAAGTAGGATCCAAATGGATTTAAGCATAGCCATTGAAGAAAAAGTTTCGTCATAGTCCAATCCTGGTCTTTGACGAGAACTTTTAGCAACAAGTCTAGCTTTTTAGGTTTCTGACCATCTATACCAATCTTCCTTTTGAAGATCCATTTGCATCCTATGGGTTTTACCCCAGTAGGAGCAAAATCCAAAGTCCAGACTTTGTTTGTGTACATGGATTCCATCTCGGATCGCATAGCATCCAGCTACTTCACCGAGTCTTTACTCGTGATGGCTTGCTGAAAACTAGTCGGCTCATCATCGTCGATGATGCAATCCTCTCGATCCCCGTCTACGAGAAAACCGTAGTATCTCTCGGGTAGATGAGATTGCCAACTAGATCTGTGGAGTGGCATGGGTATGTCCTATTCCATTGAAGTCTCAGGTTCTACTAAGTTTTTAGTAATAGTCTGTGATTCTCGAATTTCTTCCAGCTCCATCGCGCTCCCACTTATCTCTTTTTTGAAAAATTGAGTTTCCATGAAGTGAGCATGATGAGAAACAAAGATCTTTTGTTCCTCACCGTGATAAAAATAATACCCCTAGAATTCTTAGGGTATCCCACAAACTTACACAGTACTGAACGTGCCTCTTGTTTGTCCGGATGCACCTTTTTGACAAAGGAACGACAACCCCATATTTTCAAATACTTAAGACATGGTTTCTTCCCACTCCACATTTCATATGGAGTGGTAAGCACAGACTTAGTTGGAACATTGTTCAATAGGTATGCAGCAGATTCCAGTGCATAACCCCAGAAGGATGGCGACAACTCAGCATTACTCATCATGGAACGCACCATATCTAGTATGGCGCGATTCCGTCTTTCTGATACACCGTTGTGTTGTGGTGTGCATGGAGGAGTAAGCTGAGTGAGAATTCCATTCTCTTTTAGGTATTCCAGGAACTCGGCACTTAAGTATTCTCCGCCCCTATCGGACTGGAGTATCTTAATACTTTTACCGGTTTGTTTTTCCGCTTCATTCTTATACTCTTGAAATTTCTCAAAGGTTTCGGATTTATGTTTCATTAAGAATATATGTCCATACTTAGAGAAATCATCTGTGAAAGTAATGAAGTAGGAATAGCCACTTCGTGCATGCGTAGACATTGGCCCACACACGTCGCTGTGTATGAGTCCCAGGAGCTCAGTGGCTCTTTCTCCATGTCCAGTGAACGGAGTTTTGTCATCTTTCCTATGATACATGATTGACAAGTTGCATATGATTGATACTCAAACGGATCTAAGTATTCTTCTTTATGTAACTTAGTCAGTCATGTTTCATTGATATGATCGAATCTATAATGCCATAGAAAAGCTTGGTTTGATTCTGGAGCTTTTCTTTTTTGTGTGTTTTGGACGTTGAAAATTTGATGTTGATCGAGAATGTATATTCCGTTGCTAAGTAACCCGACCCAACCATTTCATGATTTAGGTGAATGTTGATAACATTTCTACAAGTGCAAAATTATATCCTTCATTTGATAATAAAGACACCGATATAATATTACACACCATACTGGGTACACAAAAACAATTATGCAACAAGAAAATATGTCCACTCGCCAATCCAAGGTGATATTCCCCTACCGCAACTGCATCCACACTGGCTCTGTTACCAACCCTGAGGGTCATATCATCTTTTCTCATAACCCTACGGCTTCTCAGCGCCTGCAAAGAATTACATATGTGAGATCCTGATCCGGTATCCAATACCCAGAAAGTAGAGTTTATGGAAAAGTAGTTTTCAATCACGAACACACCTGAAGCCGAAGCCACAACTTGCTTCGTGTCCTGATTCTTGGCCTTTAGGGCCCTGCAGTCCTTCCTACAATGACCCTTCTTCCGAAAATAGAAGCACTGTTCCTTTTTGGTTGCCTCTCCCATTTTCTCCTTTCCCTTTCCCTGCACCTTCTACACACCTCCCCTCGGTTTAGTAGGGGCCTTCTTCTTCTTTCCCTTAGCCTTAGCCTTGGATTTAGAAGAAGAAGATCCTCCAACAAAAAGAGCGGGTGTTTCCTTGCTTTTGTTCAAGGTGTCCTCTGCCATCCTCAATATGTTGAGGAGCTTAGGAAGTGAAACTTCCATACTGTTCATATTGAAATTCAATACGAACTGGGCATAGGTGAAGGGACGGGACTGGAGGACCAAGTCGATATACAACTCATTTTCCAACGTGGTTCCCAGGTCCGCGAGCTCTTCGATGAGAGAAATCATCTTCAGGACATGGTCCCCGACAGATTATCCGGTGACCAACCTTACTTGAAAACGTTTCTTCGAGGTCTCGTATCTTGCGATACGAGATTGCTCTCCATATAAGTCTTTGGTATAGACGAAGATGGAAGCAAGGTCCATCTTCTCGTGCCGCCTCTGATGTTCATTGTTCATGGAGGCCAGCATGAGGCACTTGGCCTTCGTGCAATCAAGATCCCAGGTCTTACGGACCTCAATGTCCGCGACCAAGGATTTTGGACCGGGAACAGGGGGAGCTTTCGCTGTGAGGACGTATGCGACCTTATCATATGTAAGGGCCATTTGGACATTTCTCAGCCAGTCTTTATAGTTTGGTCCAGCGAGTTTATTTTTATCTAATATGAGATTAAGTCTCATCATGGTCGCTGCAATTAGGAGAGGAGAAAAGAAACACTCAGCGTATGCTGTTGCAAGTTTAGATTGGTTTTTAGTTTATTTAAACAGGATGGCTCCCACCGTTTCCTCGAATTCTTCTTCAAACCCTAAAAGAAGAATTAGTCAAGATTAATTGCACGTCACAATACTTGCTTAACCTTTCAGCCAGGCTAGTGTCGGTACTTCGAGGGAGGTTTTCCAACGCTTTTGCAAAGTTCCTTAATTATATAAGCTCTTTTCCCTGGAGGCGTATCCCCACTAACACTGTTCTAGACACCTACTTTTTTTATAGCATTGATTGTTAAGTGAAACTATTTCCCGAAGAGTAGCATATACTCATAGCAGGATTAGGACCCAACTATCATTGTGTGATGAATCTGAAGGAAGCCTACCAAAAACAACACACTCAAAAAGGTATGCAACACTAGCAAGTTTCTTTTATGTTTGAAACTTCCGATGTGATTTTTGCCCCGTGCGCTTATAACCTTGGCAAAGGCCAAAACATTATAAATCGCAAGTCAAGTTGTACCCGTCATTATCCAGATTAACCTAGACCCATTCGTACAAGCCCTTGACGAAGGCCAAAACAGCTGTTCGTCTGTCCTAGATTAATACATCTATCTATGCCACAGATAAGCACCCACTAGCTACCAAACACTATGTCTTGGCGAAGATCAAAAAACATAGCATGAATACTAGTAGATACTTATCTGAAATAACGGAGGTCTACGGCTGGTTTTCTAGCGAAAAAACCGTTAACGTATTGAACTTGATATAGTCGAAGGAACCTGATAGCTTTTGAAAAGGAGTGGTTTAAGCTCCGCTTTTAAAAATGCTTTTTGAAGAAAACCGAGTGGTTTTGTAATTGTTCCAACGACATCAGATTTTAGGTTTATTTTCTTGCATTAATTAGAATTAATGCGGTCCCATCAATTAACCTTATCATTGCAGCAAAAGAAACAAAAATAGAATGTACGCTTATGCCATCCGCATTCGTCACTGGGCCCCGTCTTACACTGTTAGGTTACTTAACTAACGCCAGGGCGGGGGCTGGACTAGCGCGGGTGAAAAACATAAGCAATATTTATTATATATAATAAATATATATAGCCATTTGTCTCACGCAATAATAAGCATTTCAGATCATAGAATCACAGATAGAAACATTGGATATACTAGAATTTCCGTGTTTCGTTTAAATCTATAATGAAATACGGATTCAACAGTCATGATGAATAGCCAAAACCCCACCCTAGACCCCACGGGTGCGGCAAACTACCCGCCAAATTCCCGAAGTGAAGCAACCACTCTCAATAAAATGAGTAGGCCACTCGGCACTTCAAGAATCCGGTAGTTTGTGCACCCCATCTTGGGTCTATCTTAGGAGCAAAAACAGTAAAAAGAAATAATATACAACGGTGGCTACAACCTCAACCCGGATGTGCCCCACAAAAATAATATTACATCAATTTACAAATTGTACATGAATGAAAGAAAAGAAAAACACTCTTCTCACACCCCCGGCTATTCATTCACGACGATCCAATCAATCTATATACACAAACCATCATAGATCACAATCACAGAAATGTGCAACCCCCACTAATCGACATATAACAATTAGCGGACATTTCGAAACACATTTATACAAATACAGAAAACCCGATTAACCAAATAACTTAGAATTTCTATCGAATACCAAATTTGTGTCTACCCCATGAACAATCTAGAACAAAAATAATTCTGGGCAGAAAACAAAATATTCCAGAAATCATATTCCCAACAAATAGATCCATAAAAGAAATTTGGCGTGAATCGTCCTCGACTCGGCCGCGGTTCCGCGGCGAAACAGTGAGTTTCGCGGTGGTTCTGCGGTGGTCTTGGGCGATCACGTGCTCAAATTTCATCTGTGTTCTTACAACTACCTGCACGTATTTTTAAGACCTCTGAAAATATTTTTTGAACTCATTTAAAAATCGACAGCAAGAAAGTCCAGAAAATATGATTTCGGGCAAAAAACTTTCGATCGAACTTCTAACTATTTGCTAACAAGCTAGTTTAGGTTTAACCTGGCTCTGATACCAGTGTAAATCTATGTCGCACACCCCGCAAGTTCGCGGGGAGGCGGAATTCATCAAAAACGTTTTTTCTCACATCAGAAGATCATGTTTTGCTTTGCAACATAGAGTTTATCCACTTTAGGATCTTTATTAAAGCTTAACTAGCTAAACTAAACTACATGAAGTCTTTAACTACTCGGATAGAGGGTTATACTTTCGTGTCAAGTCCTTCGGGCTTCTAGTGGTTCTTTGCTCCTTGGATCGAGCTTCAACTTTGAACTCCTTTCTTTGGCTCCTTCGAAACTTCAAACGAACTTAGTTGCTGGTCTCCTTTAGGTCGTAGAAGATCCACCCGAGGGCCTATGGTCAAGCTCCAATCTCAAGTGAGGTAACTTAGTGATCTAATATGCTAGATGAGATTACTAAGTAGATGTAGAGAGTGGTCTATGGATTAATTAGTCTCAAAGCTCAATGGATCACAACACATGTGAAGGGATGAGCTTGAGGGATGAGGAGATGAAACCTAAGAGAGAGAATGAGAATAAGATAATGAACTGGAGAATGAGAGGAGAGAATAGCTAAGTCTCATAACAATAATTCAAGCATGGATTATTTTAGTCTTAAAATAATCAACCATGCTTGAATAGGAACTACAAATGAATAAACAATTAACAAAGCCATGCCTTTAACCCATTTCTCATATGTCTCCTAATTTCCACCTCATTAATCCTTTAGCAAAAAAGGATAAATCAATAATGAGGTGTCTCCTTCTAGAAGCTCATTCTTATGAAATTACAAGAATGCCTTCACTGTATATAAATACCCGTATCCGTATTACGAAAAATACGGCTACATAGAGACAAGAATAATCCAATAGTATAATATTAGGATCCGGCTTAAACCAAAGCCCACTAGTATTATCCGTCTGAACATCATCCGTGTAGCCAGTACACGTATGTGATCGAAACCCTACCGTAAGACCATAAGGCCTCTACATCGTCTCGCCTAATCCAAGGTAACCCTCTTTGTGGGACTCTGAAGACTCGACAGTACGCTGGCAGTGGGTTTAACCATAAGTTCGTCAGTGGCACTAGCTGTACGTAACGGCAACCCAGGCACATGTCGAAAAGGACGCCAACGAGCGAATCTGAAACCCCAATCAAGCATATCCGTGAAAATCTCCGTACAGTCCGGTCTATTCGTCTGAGAGTATTACATGTTAGGTCTACGGGGTGGAGAACGTCAGACCCCTAATAACCAGACAAGTCGTGTCGATGTGGCTCAAGACCATCTGAGAATCTACTGGTCCGACCACCAGTAATTCTCAATCCGCCATGGCCAGGGACTTATGGTAATGACCAACCGATCACAGCACGACATCGACTCCCTATACCGGAAGAGAAGAATCCCCAACAGTCGCTGTCACGTCCCGCTTCCCAGAATACGGGTAAGGAGACGCGATGAGGCCTACGACGTATTTACCCATAAGTAAACACGCTAAGCATAATAAGCAATATAATAAATATACACAAGAAAAAAAAATGACAAGAGATGTAATTGAACAACAACTTTTATTTATTAAATATTTTTTACAATACAACTGAAAATGTAAATACAAGAATGGAAAGCAATGCCTAAATAATGGCATGAACTGAAAGAAAAGTGAGTACAAGTGAAGCCTAATGGTCGTGTTGCTCAGTGATCTGCTCCAATTGCTTCTGGCTGGTCTCGAACTCCTCAGAGTCGGGTCCTCTTGACAACATTCCAAAGAAAGAAGAGAAATATGAATGTCGTCAGCGAACAATCGCTCGGTAAGTCCCAAAGAGAGATAGAAATAGAATAGACAGATAAGAGGATGTAATCAGTATAATATTTGATTGTTATGCTAACGCAATTGTTTGTAACTTGGTACAGAATGTGCCAGTGTATATGAGAGGAGTCCAACTTACACCGTGAACTATGGTAACCCATAGTACAAGCTCCGTCGATAAAACTATGGAACAACAGCAATGGATGTGTAGTTACGTCTTTTAATGACCATCTCGTGCCACTTTTAACACATTCTGTGCCAGTCTACCTCTTTAAAACCCCGTAATATATTTTTTGTTGATTTGTATTGTTTTGTTTAATGGATGTACGACTTGCCGAAACTATGATATCATGTAAACGGAATGGATATAAATGGATAGTCATGTAATCAGAGTATATCCATGGTTCGGTTAGTTCAAGTCAAGTTGATATAGATTGAATTCTGGTATAAATAGATTCATGAAGTTATACTTGAATCATATTCAAGGATAGATTGATTGATTAATTTCAGATTATACCGAGACTCTGTTCGAGTCAGACACTTTAAAACGAATTGAAGTCCTGAATTAGTTTTGATGTTATCGGTAACTGCTGTACATGGACGGAAGGATTTGTGTCTTTTTTCAAGACAATTACCGTATTAATGACACCGTTTTTAGGTTGTCTATCTTAGATAGGCAAGCATCTATATTCTCCGGCTCTCTGAGGCTCAAGAGAACTGGTCCCGCTTAAACCTATGTTTACTAGGGTCCTTATTGTAAATTAATATAACTTGAGGGGGTTTTATGAAAAATAGTTTTGATATATTTTCAAAATACACCTCAAGTATTTAATTATCATTTTTAGGGTTTTCATAGTTGTAATTTTTATAAAATGAAATATTGTAGTGGATATAAACCTAACTTGAATAGTATATGGTATTATAGTGTAATATTGGAATTGTATTGATTTGTAATGGTAGTTTCATGAAATTTGTGATTCCTTTGATTTAGAAAAATATGGAATATATATAATATATTTAAAGTAGATATTTTGATAATATTCATATATATATATATATATATATATATATATATAGTAAAAATAAATTTTATTTATTAAGTAGAAATATAATTTTTCTTAAAAATTGCATTAAAAATTCCATCGAGATCGGATGCTCTGTAAGGAGGTCTGCACCTCGCTCTACTAGGCCTGAGGATGTGTGATAACCCGCACCATCTCGATCGGGTTCCCTAAAATGGGTTGTAGAGGCGCATTTGTAAAGAATTAAGTAATACATTTTTAAAGAAAACGGTTTTTGAATGTTTATGGTATTTTAATGTAAACTCGTATTTATCCCACAAACTTATATTCCAAAAGTCATTGTGCTATCTCAAGAATGTGTGTTGTGATGAGCTAGATCATTACCTCATGAGTTTTCTAAAGGTAATATGATCAAAATGAATAAGTAAGGTTGTATGTAAATATGATGGTATTTTACCGTAAAACTAAAATAGAAGTTGCAATACATATTATTTTGAGATGAAACTTGTTCTGATATTTTTGTTTATGATTGCTAAATAATATACAAAAGGATCGTAAATTTGTTATTAAGATAAATGATGTTTTTAGATAAATTAGAAACGAAAGTCAGATTAACTTCGTTTTTGACTAGTTTTAAAAATGGAATTCGTTTTAATGGAAGGAGATGAGGGAAAGTGAGACTTACAGATTAGAAAGAAAGAGGAGAGGTAGGGGAAGTTTATGGAATCGTCAAGGAGTCGTTTCGTCGCCAGATTCTTCCCGAAACGTTACCGGAACTTTGACCTTGAGCTAACTTTACTTGTACAACTTTTTGGTTTGGAATTTTTAGAGAGTTTTGATACTATATTTCTGAATGAGGAGGGCCAAAGTGTAGGGTTGTATTTATAGAAGAAATTAGAATTTAGGGTAATGAAGAATAGAATTAAAATGTGCATTAAAAATGGATTTAAGAGGGAATTATTACTCTCTGGATAATTGCAGAGAAATCAAACAATATGGGGGTAGTGGGGTAGGCCAAGGGGTGCTAGGGTAAAAATTTCAGAGCATTTCCTACAGAGGGCCCGGCGGCGCCGGCCCCATAAGTAATCTTGCCGGCCATAGTGGTGTGGGGTGGGTCTGGATTGAAGACACGTGTCCCTGGCTGTATAAATACCAATTTCCACATGTTTGTTTTTATTGTAACTTTTCATTTTACATGTTTTGCACGTGTAAACTTTTGAGCTTCTAAAATTTTAAAAGAAAAATCAATAAAAATAATATGTGGCTGGAGAGATTTGAACACAGGGGCTACGTCACAGCAGTGCAAGGCTTTACCAATGAGCTACCAGTGCTTTCTTGCAGTTTAAAAGCAAATTAAATTTATAACTTGTGTTCAGGCTTAGGTGCTTCTTTTTGTATTTTTGAAAAAATAATTCTGTACAGAAAGTTTAGGGTTGATACATTCTATCCTAATTATAAAAATTTCGTCCTCGAAATTTATAGAAGGAAAGTGTAACAGATTCAAGAAAGGTTTGGTGATAGAACTATTGATAATGCATGAAAATATTTAGAAGAACGAAAGAACGCAAAAATTTTGGAAAGATGTAAGGGAATTACCATGGTTACCTTGGTCTACAATCTCGGCTTTTACGGAGCCTATCGCCGGATTCCTTCTAGCTGGAGGCACATTCCTCTGTCCTTGGGGCATGTTCCTCTGCCCTCGAGGCATGTTCCTCATTGCCTGATGGAACTGGCGAGGAGACTGTGCAGGAGGTCCATGTGGAGGTGGAGCTGGGAGAGCAAGATGAGGTGCAGGAGCCTGGATAGCTGGCCGCTGTGGATAAATGATGTGAGTTGGAACTGGGTTGCGTCTATAAGAACATGTTCCAATTCCATGAATGGATACGCCATAAACTAAGCACATACCTTTTGCGCGCCTGCAGTCCTTCTACAGGTGTCCATACCTTTCGCAGTAGAAGCAAAAATATGGACTTAGCCGGTTATTTGTTACTTCCGGTCTCCTGGGTTCAAAAGTTGGCCTTGAAGAGACTCCTCCTGTCATCTGGGTGGCAGGATGCTTCACTTCGGCAAATTAGGGTCTGCCCTTCTTCTTCACTATTGCCTCATATCGACGGGCAGTTTTCAGAGCTAGGTCGTGAGTTGGGAAATCCCCTGTAGCTAAAGCGGCTTGGATCTCCAGGTTTAACCCTTACTGAAATTGTCTGGATCTGATCTCAGCAATTGGAATGAGGTGTGCCGCGAACCCACTGAGCATGGTAAAATAAGCATCATACTCATCCACAGATTTGGTCCACATCGAACCTTGTTGCAGGTGGATGAATTGCTGCTCCATGTCAAATCGGGAAGTCTCGGGGAAATATTTCGCATCGAACATGTCGCGAAATTTTTTCCATTCGATAGGCTGGGCAAGACGACTTTCTTCCGCCTTCCACCATACTCGGACGTTGTCGGTGAATTGCAGCTTCGCAACCCGAACCCAACCGATCTCTGGCACTTGTGCTGCTGCCAGATCGTCCTCAATGCTCTGAGCCCATTGCTCATGTCACGCCCCGTGTCCCAGAGTGCGCTAAGATCGGCACGTGACAGAGCCAATCATGCTACCTGTGGCTTGGAAACATCCCTCCACAGTCACATTACGGCTGTCTATAAGATATCAAGAAAAATAAAATAAAATAAACTATCTATTACATGTCTATATGCCAGAATAAACGAGTCAAGAAATATAATTATGCGGAAGCAATAAATCCAATAACAATAACATCTGGAAAGTACGTCCCAAATACGGGCTCACAACAAGAAAAAAAATACGGAAAGAAACTAAACTAAACTGGATACTAACAGGATCCTCACTGCTCGGCCTGTCGGCTAAAATACTCCTGGTCAGCCTGTAACAAAGATAGAGGATCTGGGCTATGCAAAACTCAGATGTCAGTGCGTCATAATATCAACAATAATAAATAACTAGAATACATGAGATATGCAGGCATGAGTATAAACAATAACATGAATATAATCAGGTAAACACGGATATAAAACAGTAAAGTGTATGAGTGTATGTGTCGTGTGGTGAGTAATCTAAACTATACTACTGGGTTAATTACTCTCAAGTCTTTGAAATCAATTAATGTAATCTTCATCGTAACCCATTGGTCTATGCCCCGTTCATTCCCCATGGGACCACGGTAACAGGATTATTCCGTAACGCCCGGAACAACGGCAAACAATATATTCCGTAACGCCCGGAAAAACGGCAAACAATATATTCCGTAACGCCTGGAAAAACGGCAAACAATATAATATCCCTTTGAGTTACGTTCGATTACATTCTTGATTTCCCCTTACCCCCAAGGTTATGTGTTCAAGTCAGGTATTGCCAATCGATATCTAATGCCAACACAGGATCAAGCAGGTACAGGTTTTGTCTATACAGACAACGGTAACGTCCATCGGGACAACAAGTCAGGGTTGTCGGCATTAGTAACAGGATCAGGTATCAAGTTGAGCAATGGTGTATCAAGTCATGTCAGGTGGTATATTGTGTATCCAATGGATGCCCAACAGTAAAATGTAACCAGTATCGAATCACGGTAAAAGCACGGATGCACGAATAGTAATCAGTGCTAACATATAATGAGTCCATGAGTCGTATAATACATACTAGCAAGTATGGTATATGAATCTAGCAGTAACATGAAACAATCAGGTTCAGGTATGCAATTAAATATGTAATATACAGTACGGATATTACCGGGCGTCATAAAACGGTAAACTATAACAGGGATGCACAATGTAATAAACATGCAATATTTTTATTCATATAATGAAAATATATAGACATAGCATGTAGCAAGATAAACTTGCATGCGACTAGATATATAATAAATGATACGGATGTGAACTGGTATCGTAAAATAGTATAACGGTAACATGGAATGCATAATAAAATAAACATGCAATATTTTTTTTCATATAATGAAAATATATAGACATAGCATGTAGCAAGATAAACTTGCCCGATCGGATTTCATGACGGGGTGCGTACGCTGCGTCCGATGTCGGTAACTGCCGCAATGCACACGCGGGCGTATAGAACTGAACTAGGCGATACAAGAAAGTGACCATGCTGACTGGGAACGTCCACTGGGTCGCCTGGATAGTCGGCGGCGGCATGGCTCCGGCGATCACCGGAAAATGCGCAACCAAGAAAAGAGAAGAAAGAAGAGGAAGAAGAAGGAGAAGAAGAGAAGAAGAAGATGGCTGTGGGTTTAGTACTCTGGGTTTGGAGTCAGAGATGATGCGATGGGAGGGGACGAGGTCTCCGGCGATGGGGCTTTCCGGCGTCAGGTGTGGGGTGCGGGTGAGTGCAGGGTTTCTTGGGTCGGGTTGTGAGCTCGGGAAAAGAGAGAAAGAGAAGCGGAGGAGGATGAGGTGGTCGGTGTAACAACTCCATTTTTAGTGTACAAAATTTGCTTTAAATTTGAAGTATACTTGGAGTATTTAATGTTACTGTTACCACTTTAAGTATTTATTTCACACCATAATTACTAGAGAGAGCTTGTAACTCATTGGTAATACCTTACACTGCTGAACCAAGCCACCAGAGTTCAAATCCCATACCCCACATTATTTTTAATATTGATTTTTTTTAAAACCTTTAGAATACCAAGGGTTTACACATGCATATCTCACAAAAACCCCACTACACCCAAAAATGTAACATTTCTAGGGGTTAGATGAACCGTCGGGGGGGATCCCGGCCGCCTGACTCGGCCGGGAATCGGCCAAATCGGCCTCGACTCGGCCGAATCAGTCCTCCGACCGAGTCACGGCCGAGTCGGCCGATTCCGGCGACGACCCCAACATGAAAGTTGTGTCTTTTCATATTCCCTATGCACTTGCAAAATTTTAGCCTCAGAACATTTTCAGAGCTCTTTTAAAACCCCAATTACTCCACTTTTAATACATTTTTAATACATTTTATCACATTTTTCATTTAAACCTTTCATCTACCCCAACCCTAGTCTAACCCTATAAATACCATCCCAACCCTCTATCCTCTCACCCCTAAGTCTGAGCCAACTCTCTAAAAATTTTTTAAGAATCTTGTGCACTATGAAAACGTGCTCGAGGCAAAGCTTCGACGAATTCCCGGCGGAACTTCCGGCGATTGTTTTAGGAACTACCGGCGACGACGCAACACATCGGTGATTTCTCTACTTCCCTCTCACTCTCTTGTGTGATCTAAAACCCGTAAGTCCCAATTTCTACCTATCTCTTCTATCTAAAAATACGGATTTACAAAACCCGACGGAATCGGAACAAATCCGATTTCCGATTCGATTTCCTATAAAATTCCACTTCTCACTAATACAATCATACTTAAACTTTCTCATGTTGACTATTAAATACTAATCAAACAAATTGATCAAGTTTCATTACATAAAATGATGGCTATTTCAATTTATCGTATTTTTCACTTAAATACCACATTGTTTCAATCCTACATTTAACTCCATCAAACTTTCTATACATTTAAAGTAGATCATGAGATAACGACCTACCTCCTCACACACTGACATACAACCTAACACGATACTCTCGAGAACTCAGAATACGGGAAAACAAACATTTTCATTTAAATACCCTATACTAAATAAAGCCATTTCTAAAAGATTTAGTATTGATACACTTTTTAAACAAATATCACTTATTATGAAAATAGGATAAGTTGTGGACATCAGTCGTTTATCTAAAACCTGACTTTATGGTGTCTAGGCTAGGCAAGTGAGAAAGGTAACTTTAAATGGCCCGTCTCACGGTGATTCGTGAGCGGATCCCTCCTTTCTTCACTTGTACTTATCTGGCCACAATTGGCGGTGAAGAGGCGATTTGAGGTATCTCACAACTTGTCGTTTTGGACCGGTTAGAAATAGTCTAGTTGACTTAGGAGACCCTAGAACATAGAATACGGAAAATTTGATATCTTTACAAATAAATACCACTTATTTGATAAAACTGTTTTCTAAAAGATTTAGTATTTATACAAATCTTTGCAAAGCGCCGCTACAACCCATTTTGGGAAACCCGTTCGGGATGGTGCGGGTTATCGCACATCCTCGGGTTTAGTAGTGTGAGATTCAGACCTCCGCAAGGAGCATTCGGTCTCGAAAGATTTAAAATACGATATCTTAAGAAAATGAGATTTTTAGAATATAAAAAATATATTAAAATTATTTTTGTATAAATATATGTATATTTATCATTAAAATACCTATTTTGTTATAATATAAATATTCCACTTTTTTCTAAAAATCACAAGAATCAATTTTACACTAAAATACCATGAATTCCATAAATCAATATTACAAATAAATACCTTTATTTCTGAATTTAGGATATTTTCATTAGAATTATCATAATATAAAATCCACATTCATTACACGCCTAAAGACGAATAATAAATGCTTGGGGTATATTTTGAAAAGTATATAAAAGTATTTTTACATAAAACCCCCTCAAGTTCTATAATTTACTCTAAAGACCCTAGTAAACATAGGTTTAAGCGGGACCAATCTCTTAAGCCTCAGGGAGCCGGAGAAGTGGGTGCTTGCCTATCTAAGCTAGACAAATTAATAAAAATAATCTGGACTTCAATTTATTTTGCTGATTGTCTGACTCAGTTTGAGTCTCAGTATAATCGGACTTGAATATGATTCAGGTACAATCTACAATCTTCAATATTACAATTCAATATGAATCCATGAATCCAATTATCAATCTATACAACTTGACTGAACCGAACCATGGATATACATTCCATTGACATGGTTCTCCAGTTACCCCATTCACATGATTCTACGGTTAAATCCGTTCACTGATATTATGGTTTCGGTCAGTCATCCAATTATACAATCAATACAATTTACAAGACAAATAATACAATCAAAATACTACGGGGTTTAAGGGGTAGATTGGTATGGAAGGTGTTAAAACTGGCACGAGACGATAAGATTAAGACACCTAATCTATATTCCGTTGCTGTTGTACCGTAGCTTAACGGTTCCTTATACATTCCGTTTGCCATGGTCTCTAGCATATAGAGACTCCTCTCGTATACACCGGTATCTTTCTGTACCAAGCTATAAACAACAACGTTAACACAATATTACAACAATATTACACAACTTTAAAAGATACCTTCTTATTCTGTCTATTCTACCTTCCTCTTATCTTTGGGACTTACCGAACGACCTGTTCGCTGACGACATTCTATTTCTTTCTTTTTTAAATGTCGTCAGGTCATTTGGATCCGTCAGAGATTGAGCCAACTGCAGAAGACTTGGATCAGTACAGCGAAGACCCTGAGCTCTAGACATTGTACATTTTCTATTCAGTACCTTTAATTTCCTGTCATGCCATTGTTTATGCATCGCTTTTATTTCAGTTGTATTTCCTTTTCATGTTTTGTACAAAAAAATGTTAATAAATAAAGTTTCTGTTTTTATTATATCTTGTCCCTTGTGCATTTACTTTTTATATTGCTTAGTTACGCTTAGCGTATTTGCTTCTGAGTAAATACGTAGCGGACCAGTCGCGTCCGCTTCGCCGTATACCGGGAAGCGGGGCGTGACAGTCGGGATGAGGTGGGTGATGGCGGGGTGATGTAAATGGCGAAGTTTACCGGCAAGGTGAGGGTTTTCTTGGGTGCAGTCATGGTTGTTGGGGGTTGTGAGTTGATGATGGTGGTGGTGGTGTCAGGAGGTCGGGAGAGAGGGATAAGGAAGGTGAAGAGGCCGGGATGAGGTCGGGTGATGGGGACGGCGACGAGGTTGGCGAAGGCAGGGGGCAGGCGGGATGATGGGTTCCTGGGTTTGTGGGGTTGTGGGTTTGCCGGGGAGACGAGAGGAGAGAGGTGTGGTTGAGAAGGCGAGGTCGGGGATCGACGAGGGTGAGGCAGCGAACGTGGGTGACAGGCTGGAGGCGGCGACGGCAGAGCGGCGTGGGCAGGATCCTCGTCACGAGGAGGGGAAGAAATTTTTGTTTTTTAAGAAGAAGAAGAAGATGCGTGGGGGATTAAATAGGGTTGGGTTTTCCAAGGAAAATCTTAAGATAATATATGTATATATTTATATATGTGGAGGAGAGAGGGGGTCAGTTAGGATCTGATCTTTAAATCAAACATTTAGTTTTTAAAAAAAATATATAATTCATATATATTTAACGGAAAAAGTATATGGAATATAATATCAGGAGAATTTAAGTTTTTGGCTAATATAAAATTACTCCAAAATACGCCCGGGTCGGATTTAAAATTACGGTTTAAAATTACGGATAATGTACGTATAAACCAAAATTAAAATAGGATATCCGGGTAACGAAAATACATACCCCCAAGAACGGAGGCACGTAACGTGCACGTAGCTATCCAAACGGGTCCGTTTCACTGAACGGGACGAGAACACGATGTACGGACGCTACGACAGGGTTAGGGGTATCATGTAGGCCATGCTAGATATTTTCAAAATATTTTATTTGACTTTACTTATTTTATTAAAATGTAGATGCTAGATATAATACAAGTATGCAGTATAAACAATATGAAAGTGCACGGATCCACATAATTAACCGGGATAAATTATAAACAAGAATCAAGACGGGTTTCCAGCATGCAGGTCGGGTCAAATGCAAATACAGATATCAATTACATTATTCGCACCTAAAACACAAGAAATCAAGAAATAACCATAAATAAAGAAATACCCAAAACAGAACCGGTATAAATGAACTAGGGTATTACATTATACCCAACTACAAAAAGAATTTTGTCCTCAAAATTTCCGGAACAAGAAAAGAAAGACAAGCATGAATCTAGGAAAAGATGTGTGGAAACTTTTGTCGAATCCCGTTTTCACGTTCTCAAGTCAATTTTCCGTGCGAGCGGTTCCCCCATGAAACAAGTAAGAGAGGGATAACCTTGTTCTTGAGGATATTTTCTCTTCGATCAACAATCGACATCGATTGTTCCTTATAGGTCAAATCCTCCCTTATAGTCAGCTCCGAATGATCTAGCATGTGTGTTTCATCTCGAACATACTTACGGAGTTGAGATACATGAAACACATCATGAACACTTGCCAAAGATGGTGGTAACGCCAATCGATAAGCCACTTCTCCAACACGCTCAATAATATCGAAAGGCCCCATGAATCGAGAACTAAGCTTGCCTCGACTCCCAAAACGAATCACTCCTCTAGTTGGTGATATCTTCATGAATACAATATCACCAACAGCGAACTCTAGAGCTCTTCTCGATATATCTGCCCAACTCTTCTGCCGATCCTGTGCTATCTTCATATGATTTCGGATAGTATTAACCTTCTATATTGTTTGCACGATCAAATCCGGTCCCAACAATTTTCGTTCTCCAATATCGTCCCAACAAACGAGTGAGCGACATTTGCGACCATACAACGCTTCGAATGGAGCCATCTGAATAGTCGCCTGAAAGCTGTTATTATATGAAAACTCCACCAAGTGTAGATGATCCTTCCATGAACCCTTGAAGTCCAACATGCAAGCTCTCAACATATTTTCAAAAGTTTGGATCGTTCTCTCCAACTGGCCATCTGTCTGGGGATGATAAGCAGTGCTAAACTTCAATCGCGTCCCCAAACTTTCCTTTAGACTCTTCCAGAAGTGCGGTATCACGATCGGAAACGATGCTTACAGGTACACCATGCAATCTCACAATCTCCTGCATGTACCGCTCTGCTAACGATTCCATTGACTGACCAACTCGAAATGGTATGAAATGAGCTGCCTTAGTCAATCGATCAACGATTACCCAAACTGCATTGTTGCCTTTTGGACTCCGCGGTAAAGCTGTCACGAAATCCATGGTTATATGTTCCCACTTCCATTGAGAAATCGGAAGTGGTTGCAATAAACCAGCTACCCTTTAATGTTCAGCCTTAACTTGCTGACACACCAAGCACTTCGCTACAAAGCGGGCAATCTCCCTTTTCATGCCTTCCCACCAGAAATGCTATCGTAGATCACGGTACATTTTCGTGCCTCCTGGATGTACGGAATATGAGGAACTGTGCGCCTCCTTCATAACTTCTTCGCGAATATCTCCCTTCAGCATACAAAAACGGCTACCATATCACAACGAACCATCTTCATGAATCAACAAGTCCGTTCGAAGTCCCGCTTCAACCTGTCCTCGAAACTTCTGCAACCTTGGATCTTATGATTGCGCTGCTTTAATATTATCGATCAACGACGACTGTACTTGCAGCTGCATTAACTATCCTGAAGAATGCGGTAACACGATCTCCAACTGGAATCTCCAAAAATCATCGATAAGCTCCTTCTGTACAGTCAACATCCGAATTGCTGGCAACCGACTAAGCGCATCCGGTACTATATTAACTTTCCCGGGATGGAACTTGAGATCAAGATCATAGTCAGCCATCAGCTCCAACCATCTACGCCGACTCATATTGAACTCCTTCTGCGTGAACACATACTTTAGGCTTTTATGATCAGTGAATATTTCGACCCTTTCGCCCAATAAGTAGTTTCTCCAAATCTTCAAAGCGAAAATCACTGCTGCTAACTCCAAATCATGAATTGGGTAACTCTTCTCATGGATCTTCAACTGTCTCGATGCGTAGGCTACAACCTTCCTATGCTGCATCAAAACACATCCCAAACCTTTCCCAGATGCGTCGCTGTGAATCACCAATCCTCCGGAACCGTCTGGTACGGTCAAAATAGGAGCAATTGTCAATTTTTGCTTCAACGCCTCAAAAACTGATGCACAACTATCTGTCCATACGAACGGTACTTCCTTCCGCGTAAGCTTGGTCAAAGGCTAAGCAAATCGAGCAAAATTCTCCACGAATTTTCTATAATATCCAGCAAGTCTAAGAAAACTTCTGATCTCCGCTACATTCTTCGGAATCGGCTAATCTTGAACTGCTGCAATGTTCTCAGGGTCAACGGCGATTCCATCTCCGGATACGACATGCCCCAAAAACTTCATTTCTTCAAGCCAAAACTCACACTTGCTCATCTTTGCATACAATCTTTCATGCCTCAATGTCTGCAGTGCGATCCTCAAGTGTTCTGCATGCTCTTCTAGGCTCCTCAAGTAGACCAGAATATCATCGATGAACACCACTATAAACTGGTCCAAAAACGGTGAAAAGATTCGGTTCATCAAGTCCATAAATATCGCCGGTGGATTCATGACTTCGAATGGCATCACTGAATACTTGTAATGTCCATATAGAGTTCGGAATGCAGTCTTGCAGATATAGTCTGATTTAACTCAAACTTGATGATATCTAGATCGCAAATCCAGCTTCGAGAATACCCTCGCGCCACTGAGTTACTCGAATAATTCGCCAATACGAGGGATCGGGTACTTGTTCTTAATAGTCACCCGGTTTAATTCTCGATAATCGATGCACATCCTCCTTGTGCTATCTTTCTTCTTGACTAGAAGAACTAGAGCTCCTTAGGGTGAATTACTGCTGCTAATCCAATCCTTCTCTAGCAATTTGGTAACCTGCTTCTTTACTTCTTCCAACTCCACTGGTGCCATTGGATAATACGCCTTTGAGATTGGCGTTGCACCAGGAATGAGATCGATCGTGAACTCCATATCTCGTTTTAGCGGTAAATCTGAGATGTCCTCGAACACATCTATGAACTCTCGAGCTACAGCTGGCGCTTCCTCCTTATCAAATTTCATCGACGAAAGAACAACGCTTGTCGGCCTAGCCCTAAACTTGACTGGTCTGACGGAACTACTACCTCTAGAAAATACAAACTCCGGATGTCCGGGAATCTGGAAAATCACTTTCTTTGCCCTACAATCAATATGGGCGTGGAAAGTGCCAAAAAAATCCATTCCCAAGACAACATCATAACTGCCAGTATCGATCACCAAGAAATCCACGACCAACTCTCATCCGCAGATAACAACTGAACAATTCTTGCACTCGCTACTACATATGATCTTCCCATTCCCAGTGTGTATGTCCCAACAACAAGACAGGGTCGTGCAAGAAATCAAGTGTGTAGCAATAAACTTGGACGACATACAACAATGAGATGCACCAGAATCGAATAATGCTAATGCAGGAAAAATATGAACAAGTAGGATACCCGAAATGACTTCATCAGAAGCCAAGTCACTGAAGAATATTAGCACGGTAAACATGATTCAAGCTTGCGATAAAACATGAACTGGTAAGCAATGAAACCGAGAGAAGTAAGGTAATATAATGACCATAAAACAAGGAAATGAATCAAGACTAGGACTCCAAGTTACTTAAATAGAGTACCGCATTGTAATTATGCTGCAGTTCATAGTTACAATCACATAACTCCGTTCAAGTCGCCCAAATCTTACTATCAGAATCGAAAGAATAGGTAGGGAGAAACAATAAGGAATCAAAAGGATTTTAAGCCGAGATGCAAACTCATTCCATCTCGTCAAGATAAAGGGCAAAGAGAAAGATAAGATTCAAGAATGGCAAGATGGTAAAGTGGTAGGACATGTTCCTAATTACTGGTTTCCTGATTCGTATATTGGGTCCAGTACCCAACTATAAAAGAATCAAACCCGATTAACTTAAAACCTATGGCTCTGATACCAAACAAACCCTATCACGCCCCACGTCCCAGAGTGCGCTAAGATCGGCACGTGACAGAGCCAACCATTCTACCTGTGGCTAGGAAACATCCCTCCACAGTCACATTAGGCTGTCTATAAGATATCAAGAACAATAAAATAAAATAAACTACCTAGTATGTGTCCATATGCCAGAATAAACGAGTCAAGAAATATAATTATGCGGAAGCAATAAATCTAATAACAATAACATCTGGAAAGCACGTCCCAGTTACGAGCTCACAACAAGAAAAAAAATATGGAAAGAAAGTAAACTAAACTGGATACTAACAGGATCTTCACTGCTCGGCCTGTCTGCTAAAATACTCCTGGTCAGCCTGTAACAAAGACAGAGGATCTGGGCTATGCAAAACCCAGACGTCAGTGCGTCATAATATCAACAATAATAAATAACCAGAATACACGAGATATGCAGGCATGAGTATAAATAATAACATGAATATAATCAGGTAAACACGGATATAGAATAGTGAAGTGTATGAGTGTATGTGTCGTGTGGTGAGTAATCTAAACTATACTACTGGGTTAATTACTCTCAAGTCTTTGAAATCAATTAATGTAATTCTCATCGTAACCCATCGGTGTATGCCCCGTTCATTCCCCACGGGACCACGGTAACATGATTATTCCGTAACGCCCGGAAAAATGACAAACAATATATTCCGTAACGCCCGAAAAAACGGTAAACAATATATTCCGTAACGCCCTGAAAAACGGCAAACAATATATTCCGTAACGCTCGGAAAAACGGCAAACAATATAATAGCCCTTTGAGTTACGTTCGGTTACATTCTTGATTTCCCCTTACCCTCAAGGTTATGTGTTCAAGTCAGGTATTGCCAATCGATATCTAATGCCAACACAGGATCAAGCAGGTACAAGTTTTGTCTATACAGACAACGGTAACGTCCATCGGGACAACAAGTCAGGATTGTAGGCATTAGTAACAGGATCAAGTATCAAGTCAAGCAGTGGTGTATCAGGTCATGTCAGGTGGTGTAAAGTGTATCCAATAGATGCCCAACAGTAAAATGTAACCAGTATCGAATCACGGTAAAAGCACGGATGCACGAATAGTAATCAGTGATAACATATAATGAGTCCATGAGTCGTATAATGCATACTAGCAAGTATGGTATATGAATCTAGCAGTAACATGAAGCAATCAGGTTTAGGCATGCAATTAATTATGTAATATACAGTACGGATATGACCGGGTGTTGTAAAACGGTAAACTATAGCAGGGTTGCACAATATAATGAACATGCAATATTTTTATTCATATAATGAAAATATATAGACATAGCATGTAGCAAGATAAACTTGCATGCGACTAGATATGTAATAAATGATACGGATGTGAACTGGTATCGTAAAACAGTATAACAGTAACATGGAATGCATAATAAAATAAACATGCAATATTTTTATTCATATAATGAAAATATATAGACATAGTATGTAGCAAGATAAACGTGCCTGATCGGATCTCACGACGGGGTGCGTACGCTGCGTCCGATGTCGGTAACTGCCGCGATGCACACGCGGGCATACAGAACTGAACTAGGCGATGCAAGAAAGTGACATGCTGACTGGGAACGTCCACTGGGTCGCCCGGATTGTCGGCGGCGGCACGGCTCCGGCGATCACCGGAAAATGCGCAACCAAGAAAAGAAAAGAAAGAAGAGGAAGAAGAAGGAGAAGAAAAGAAGAAGAAGAGGGCTGTGGGTTTGGTGCTCTGGGTTTGGAGTCAGAGACGATGCGATGGGAGGTGACGAGGTCTCCGGCGATGGGGTTTTCTGGCGTCAGGTGTGGGGTGCGGGTGAGTGCAAGGTTTCTTGGGTCGGGTTGTGAGCTCAGGAAAAGAGAGAAAGAGAAGCGGAAGAGGATGAGGTGGTCGGGATGAGGTTGGTGATGGCGGGGTGATGGGAATGGCGAAGTTTACCGGCGAGGTAAGGGTTTTCTTGGGTGCAGTCATGGTTGTCGGGGGTTGTGAGTTGATATGGTGGTGGTGGTGTCAGGAGGTCGGGAAAGAGGGATGAGGAAGGCGAAGAGGTCAGGATGAGATCGGGTGATGGGGTGGCGACGAGGTCGGCGAAGGCCGGGGCGGGCGAGTTGATGGGTTTCTGGGTTTGTGGGTTTGCGGGTTTGCCTGGGAGACGATAGGAGAGAGAGGTGTGGCTGAGAAGACGAGGTCGGGGATCGATGAGGGTGAGGCAGCGAATGTGGGTTACAGGATGGAGGCGGCGACGGCAGCGCGGTGTGGGCAGGGTTTTCGTCATGAGGCGGGAAAGAATTTTTTGTTTTTTTAGAAGAAGAAGAAGATACGTGGGGGATTAAATAGGGTTGGGTTTTCCAGGGAAAATCTTAAGATAATATATGTATATATTTATATATATGGAGGAGAGAGGGGGTCAGTTAGGATCAGATCTTTAATTCAAACATTTAGTTTTTTAAAAATATATATAATTCGTATATATTTAATGGAAAAAGTATATGGAATATAATATCAGGAGAATTTAAGTTTTTGGCTAGTATAAAATTACTCCAAAATACGCCCGAATCGGGTTTAAAATTACGGTTTAAAATTATGGATAATGTGTGTATAAACCAAAACCAAAATAGGATATCCGGATAACGAAAATACATACCCCCAAGAACGGATGCACGTAACGTGCACGTAGCTATCCAAACGGGTCCGTTTCACTGAACGGGACGAGAACATGATGTACAGACGCTACGACAGGATTAGGGGTATCATGCAGGCCATGCTAGATATTTTAAAAATATTTTATTTGACTTTACTTGTTTTATTAAAATGCAGATGCCAGATATAATGCAAGTATGCAGCATAAATAATATGAAAGTGCACGGATCCTCATAATTAACCGGGATAAATTATAAACAGGAATCAAGACAGGTTTCCAGCATGTGGGTCGGGTCAAATGCAAACACAGATATCAATTACATTATTCGCACCCAAAATACAATAAATCAAGAATATCCATAAATAAAGAAATACCCAAAACAGAACCGTTATAAATGAACTAGGGTATTACAGCTCAACTTTCAGAGGGCTCTTTTTTCCTGAAAATTTCTTCGGGTGCAATGCCCAGAATTGCTTCACTCCGAGTGCTTCAGCTTCTGGACGGTTCAATAAGATAGCAGTTTGTTGCTGCTGTCCTTCCAAGAGGCTTCAGATTGCCTTAAGCAATACCGTTTGCTCGTTGATCGGAGCTGCAATGGTAGGTGTAAGTGGAAGAGGTGGTGGTGTGTTGTTGAAATTTGTGTTGGTATTGTTTGGAGAATGCATAACCTTGAAAGAAAAATAGGGTTAGGACAGATTCAAAGAATATGATATTGTAAGGTTCAACGAATATGAAATGTAAAGAATGTTTTTAGTTGCTGATTCTTGTGTTATATTGCTTAGGACTTCATGCAGAATTGAACTGCATGTCCATGCAGAACTGACTTGCATGGTAGGGTTCCATGCAGCACCGACCTACATGAACCGCCAACAAAACCTGTCACGTCCCGCTTCCCAGAATACGGGTAAGGAGATACGACGAGGCCCGCCACGTATTTACTCAGAAGTAAACACGCTAAGCATAATAAACAATATAATAAATGTACACAAGAAAAAAAATGACAAGAGATGTAATTGAACAACAAATTTTATTTATTAAACATTTTTTTACAATACAACTGAAAATGTAAATACAAGAATGGAAAGCAATGCCTAAACAATAGCATGAACTGAAAGAAAAGTGAGTACAAGTGAAGTTTAGTGGTCGTGCTGCTCAGTGGTCTGCTCCAATTGCTCTTGGCTGGTCTCGAACTCCTCAGAGTTGGGTTCTCCTGACAACATTCCAAAGAAAGAAGAGAAATAGGAATGTCGTCAGCAAACAATCACTCGGTAAGTCCCAAAGGGAGATAGAAATAGAATAGACAGATAATAGGATGTAACTGGTATAATATTTGATTGTTATGCTAACGCAGTTGTTTGTAGTTTGATGCAGAATATGCCAGTGTATACGAGAGGAGTCCAACTTACACCGTGGACTATGGTAACCCGTAGTACAAGGCTTCGTCGATAAAACTACAGAACAACGGCAATAGATGTATAGTTACGTCTTTTAATGACCATCTCGTGCCACTTTATACACATTCCGTGCCAGTCTATCCCTTTAAAACTCCATAATGTATTTTTTATTGATTTGTATTGATTTGTTTAATGGATATACGACTTGCCGAAACCAAGATATCATGTAAACGGAATGGATATAAATGGATAGTCATGTAATCAGAGTATATCCATGGTTTGGTTAGTTCAGGTCAAGTTGATATAGATTGAATTCTGGTATAAATGGATTTATGAAGTTATACTTGAATCATATTCAAGGATAGATTGATTGATTGATTTCAGATTAGACTTAGACTCTGTCTGAGTCAGACACTTTAAAACGAATTGAAGTCCTGAATTAGTTTTGATGTTATCGGTAACTGCTGCACATGGACGGCAGAATTTATGTCTTTTTCCAAGATAATTACCGTATTGATAACACCATTTTTAGGTTGTCTACCTTATATAGACAAGCACCCATATTCTCCAGCTCCCTGAGGCTCAAGAGAACTGGTCCCGCTTAAACCTATGTTTACTAGGGTCCTTATTGTAAATTAATATAACTTGTGGGGGTTTGTTCATATCATATTCTTGCATTATTATATTCCCCATTCTTATGTATTTTACAATAAAACAGGTGCTTTTGACCCATGTTTGCTACATAGTACAGATTCTAGGTTCTTGGAGCGAAAACAGTGAAAAAGACAAAAGACGATACAAAAATGGGACTTTTGACCAACAAATAGAAGGATCTTAGTCAAGTCTAGACGAAGAACAGTTCAAGGCAACACAAGGTCCAAGATGTTAAAGCGAACGGTTAAAAGACCACTACAAGTTTTCACTGAAAGATCTGGAGAAGACCTAGAATCCAAATGGAGAAAAGAACCAAAAAATCAGGAAGCTAAAAGCGCCTATAGTCAGCCCAGAAAATTTCATCATCCAACATCACCAATGGGCCGCGGAACCGCGGCCCAACCCCTACCCAGGCCGCGGTTCCGCGGCCATAAAGAGCCTGGGCTTGAAAACTTTTTTACCAAAATCTGTTTGCGGCGCTGACCAGTCTCCTAGGGATATTTTGGTAAATGCAGACGTCCGAATCAATTGTAAACCTAGGGTTTTCTATATCCTATAAATAGAGACCCAATTCATTGTATTTTTTCTCATGCCTCTATTCATCAATAAAATTTCAGTTTTCTTTGAAGTTGGAGAGCATCAATCGTAAGTAGGTTTATTTTTCTGCCCTAGTTTTAGTTTTAATTTCTGCCTTAGGTAATTTCTTTTCTTGCTCTAGTATAATATAGCTTAGAATTTTTATCAACTTGTAGTAGATCTTTTCATCTCTTAAAACAAAATAAAAATTATGTCTTTCGTAGATCTCTCAATGAGTGAGTAGTTTCCTCGCTTGTTAGGGTTGAGAATAGGGAAGGGTTTGAGAGATGAAGATCTCTCATCTCTTTTCTTTGCCAATCTCTAATAAACATTAGGACTCCATGCATACTTTCATCTTCCGCTCCCTACGGCACTCTACCCACGAGGTAACAGTGATACTGTAGTATAAAAGACCGGATCTGTAAGTTTTCCATAGAGGTTAGGATAAAGATTAAGAAAGGAAGGACAAGGATCTAGAGGAAGAAACATCTTCCCAATCATCCTAATCCCCTTTATTAATATTTACCATAACCCCTAATATGATATCTAATTAACGGCATTGGAAAGAGGTGTAGATCTTTATTTACCAAACTTTACCTAAACCTAATCCGAGCAAGTTTCCTAATCCTAGTATAACACAACTTCGTTTTTAGATTTAATAATTAATCCGGCTCCCATCGGAATTAACTCGTTTGAGCGACTAGGAAATTCACAACATCCATGTGGACCGACTCGTTCTCACCGGCTAGCTACCAAGCGATGCCATTCTTGATTGCGGTTTAGAAATATTTTTGACATACAAATCAAATGGCGCCGTTGCCGGGGATGGCGTAAAATTTCCTTTTTGTAATTTCGGGTTAATATAAAATATAAAAAAAACCATAAAAATTGAAAATTTTGAAAATATAAAAATTCTATCATCTTTTATTGTTTGAAGGGTTTCTCGTTTGAATCTTTGCAGGATCGACGGATCTGGAAAAATCCAGAGTGCGAAACAGAAAAAGGTATATCAGAACAGAAGAGGATTGGAGAATCGGAGCTACATAATTTTTTTCAGAACCTGATCCCTCCTCCGGACCGCAAAACCGCGACCGAACAGCGCCCCGAACCGCGGAACCGCGGCCGCCACGTGGCCTCTTTGCGCAAAATCTTCTCTGTTTGTTTCCTATTTCCCTTCTCTGCAAATCCCCATATATCTTTTTGCTAAATTTTCTGCTGGATTCTTTGCGCTAAAAAATCTTCCCCCTTCCAATAATTGATTTTCTGCAGGATTCTTTGCGTCGCGCTAAAAAGCAAATTGATTGCAAGTGATTTACTGCTTTGCATATTTTAATCTGACTTTAAGGGGTTTTTGACCAATTCAGATTGGGTGGGGATTTCATCACCCTTCCCAGGACCCCAGAAATCACATAAGGAATTTGCATTGACCAATCTTTAATTAAAAAATACTAGACTCAGCCCTAAGGATTTCGAGCTAAATAGGATAGAGGACTAGTTATAGGCATCGGCCGTTTATCCTAACCTGACTTTGCGGTGTCTAGGAAAGTGTGTCTAAGGCAAGTGGTTACTTAATTAGGACCGCTACTTGTAGCGGGGAGCTTCCCACTTACCTGGCACTTACCCGGCTGCAATTGGTGGTGAAGAGGCGGTTTGAGGTTCTATTTCTAACCCTTTGAAACAGTTAGGAGCTGTCTAGCTGACCTAGGTGACTCTAGATCTAGGCCTGATTGTGCATTTATGGTTGATTGCATTTGTGTCACAAGTCTCTTTTCAAAAATCTTTTTGCAAAAGCTCCACATAAAAGAAAAAGGAAAAATCTTTTCAAAACTTGCAACTTGTCGCTAAAGAAATCTTTGCACCCACTTACACCACTTTCTTCTCATTGACGTTTTCTTACCTCCACATTCTGTCTTTCATCTTTCGACTACACTACCCCTTTAGTGTATGTCCGGTTGGAATAGGGACACTAGCGCCCGATTAGTCCGTGTTTCGTTGGTACCGACCGACGAACCTTTCGACTCCGAAGTCGAAATCCTTTCTACTTCTTTACTTTCACCTTCAAATTTTTCTTCCGAAGGTATGTCGGGATACAATCCTAACAACACCTTACCGACGGGAATGATTCCACCTCCGTTAAGTGCGAATAACCCGAATCACCCACCTGTTGAAGCGCCCACACGAGTCACGCTCCAGGATCTCTTCTACCTAATCCGCAGCGCCCTACCTACTTGTCTTTCCCTCCCACCGGCAAATGAGGACAATTTTGAGATCAAACCCCACTTCATCAATATGCTGCCTAAGTTTCATGGTTTGGAATCCGAAGATGCATATATCTTTATCAACAAATTCCAAAACGTTTGCGCTATGATGAAAACAACCCAATTATCTGACGATGCTATAAGGCTAAGGGTAATTCCTTTCACCTTATGTGACTTAGCCGAGAAGTGGCTATACAGCACCGCGTCGCATTCAATTAAGAATTGGGAAGAGTTTGTGAAAGCCTTTCTTAAAAAGTTCTATCCTCATCATAAAATTGCTAGAATCCGTAATGAGATTATACAATTTTCCCAGCTTCCTTCCGAACCATTTTGGAAGTGTTTTGAAAGATTCAAAGACCTACTCGTTCAATACCCTCACCATGGGATCGAAAATTGGCAACTTTGCCAAACATTATACGAGAGATTGAACCCGGCAACGAAGCAGTTGCTAGAAACCATTTGTCAAGGTCACTTTCTATCCAAATCTAGTGAGGAAGCGTGGCAGTTTCTTGAGGACCTTAGTGAACAAACAATTCAGTAGGAAAGCATTAAGACCACATCATTTTCTTCTAGTGGTCAATCTAGGGCAGGCATACATCACTTGGATATGTCGATTGCTATGAAGGCCGAGATGGCCGCTCTTACGAAAAAGCTAGAAGCGATTGAGACCAAAATCTCATCGCCTTCTCCTGCCCCTGTTGTGCCTCCACGAACTGTTTGTGTTTGTTGTTCGGATCCATCACATCTCACCGAAGAGTGTCCTTACACTGCATCTACCCAAGGACATGATCAAGTCAATGCTGCCTTTCAGCAACGACAAAGAAATGATCCATACTCTTCGACATACAATCTGGGTTGGAGGAGTCACCCAAATTTCGCTTGGAACCAAAATCAACAATTCCAAGGAAACAACAATTTTCAAAGGCCTCCTCCTCCACAACAACAAGCACCTCCACAAACTCAATTTCAGCAACCTTTCCAGCAACCTTACCCTAATCAAGTGAACAATTTTGTGCCTAACACTTCTTACCCGCCAAACAATTTTGTTCCACCTCAGAATGACAAGGTTATCTCGCTCGAAAGAAGTCTAGATGCGTTCCTAAAGCAATCTACACAATCCACAGCGAGATTAGAAACTTCTATTCAATCTTTGGTGCAAAACAGCACCTCACACGATCAAAGCATCAAATTTATTGAGGCATAAATTGCACAACTCAATACTGCGTTGAAAGAGCGAGAAAAAGGAAAGCTTCCATCTCAACCACTGCCAAATCCCGGTCACGCACATGTTGCATATGAACAGCAGAATCATAACGTAAATGATATGACCACGTTGAGATCCGGAAGAGTGTTGTAAAAGAATGTGGGTATTAACCATGACACCCCTGCCGGTGGTCCTTCTTCATCTTCTTCACCTTCTTCTTCTTCTTCGTTAGAGCCTATTCTCCATCCTTCACATTGCTCTACTTCTTCTAACTTGAACGGACCCACTTCTCACAACACGAACACATCTACACGGGGATCTGTTCCAACTCCACAATCTGATCCACAAAAATTGGACTCAATAACTTTTTAAAATGTTCCTTTTCCAAACCGGTTGAGATCCAATAAACCAACTCCACAGATGGAGAAGATTGTAGAGTTGTTCAAACAGGTTAGCATAAATATCCCTCTTTTGGATGCAATCCAACAAGTACCTTCATATGCAAAAATCTTAAAGGACTTATGCACCAAAAAGAGGAAGTCACAAGTACCAAAGAAAGTTTTTGTGGCTAGTGCTGTTAGCGATGCTCTTGTCCAATCTTTGCCCAAAAGCACAAGGACCCCGGTTGTCCTACTATTTCAATAACAATTGGGGACAAGAACATCAATAAAGCACTATTAGATCATGGTGCTAGTGTCAATTTGCTACCTTATTCGGTGTACGAGCAATTAGGCGTTAGAGAGCTTAAGCCCACTCATTGTACTCTCCAAATGGCCGACCGATCTATCACCCATCCTAGGAGAGAGTTGGAGGATGTGTTAATTAGAGTAGGGGATTTCATTTTCCCCATTGATTTTATTGTTATGGACACACAACCTGTCGCTAACCCCCGGAGTCAAATTCCGGTGATACTTGGTCGACCATTTCTTGCGACTTCTAACGCGGTGATCAATTTTCGTAACGGTTCAATGAATCTATCTTTTGGCAATATGACAATTGAACTCAACATTTTCAAGTTGCGAAATCAGCCTTGCGAGCCTAATTCTAGCGTACTTGATGTTTGCTCGATCAATGATATCGCGGAGGAGGACTGTGAGTTCGAAAATTTTATGTTTGATCACAGCAATGTTGACGCCACTAGTGCGTTCCTCCTAGAATCCGACACAGCTTTCACAGCGGACAATGATTATGAGTGTTTCACCTTTGTAGACGATTTTGAAGACTCTCCACCCGAGTTTGAGTCTTTTGCTTTTTCGGATGAGTTAGTTGAACCATCCGACTCGGTTGCGTACACTCGATTTGAACCTTTGATGGAATCCTTCGAGTTTGAAACAGTTACACCATTGTTACCATCAATTGTTTCACCTCCTAAACTCGAACTAAAGCTTTTGCCGTCGCACCTAAAATATGCTTATCTAGGTGATAATGAGACCTTACCCGTCATCATATCGGCCTCTCTAGCTCTTGAGCAAGAGAAGGCCCTTTTAATGGTCTTACAAAATAATCGGCAAGCTTTTGGCTGGTCTATGGCGGACATCAAGGGGATTAGTCCCCTCATAGTCGAACATCATATACACTTGATGGATGATGCCAAGCCGGTAAGGGATCCACAAAGATGCCTCAACCCCATTATGAAAGAGGCTGTCAAGAAAGAGATTGTTAAATGTCTTGATAGTGGTACCATTTACCCTATCTTGGATAGCCAATGGGTTAGCCCCATTCATGTTGTGCCAAAGAAATCAGGCATCACGGTCATTACCAATGAGGCAAATGAGTTAATTCCTACTCGCATCCAAACTGGGTGGCGAGTTTGCATCGACTATAGAAAACTCAATGCCGCGACAAGGAAAGACCACTTTCCTTTACCTTTCATTGACCAAATGCTAGAACGATTAGCTGGGCACGAGTTCTACTGCTTTTTAGATGGTTATTCCGTTTATAACCAAGTCCCCATAGCCAAAGAGGATCAAGACAAGACCACATTTACTTGTCCCTTTGGCACTTTTGCTTATCGTCGCATGCCCTTTGGGTTATGCAATGCACCCGCTACATTTCAGCGGTGTATGATAGGGATCTTTTCAGACATGGTTGAAAAGTTTTTGGAGATCTTTATGGATGATTTCTCCATTTTTGGTGACTCCTTCGACGAGTGTTTACGACATCTTGACGCAGTTCTTACCCACTGTAGGGATAAAAACCTAACTTTGAATTGGGAGAAGTGCCACTTTATGGTACGAGAAGGCATTGTCTTAGGACATGTCATCTCGCAAAACGGCATAGAGGTTGATAAAGCCAAAATTGAAGTTATTTCTAATTTTCCTCCTCCTAAATGCGTCAAAGATATCCGAGCTTTCTTTGGCCATGCCGGTTTTTATAGACGGTTCATCAAGGATTTTAGCAAGATTGCTAGACCCTTGACTCTCTTATTGGCCAAGGACACAACATTTGATTTCGACTCAACTTGCATGGAAGCGTTCGAGTCTTTGAAACACTCCCTAATTTCTGCGCCTATTCTTTCATCTCCAGACTGGACGCATCCTTTCGAAATTATGTGCGACGCATCATATTTTGCCATTTGTGCTGTTCTTGGACAGCACATTAATAAGATACCGCACGTGATTTATTACGCTAGCCGAACATTAAATGAGGCCCAATTAAACTACACAACAACAGAAAAAGAGTTTTTAGCAGTTGTGTTTGCACTTGAAAAATTCCGGCCTTATTTAATCGGCTCTCCAGTTATTGTATACACTGACCATTCAGCTCTTCGCCACCTTTTTGCGAAGAAGGATGCTAAATCGAGGCTAATACGTTGGATCCTCTTGCTACAAGAGTTTGACCTTGTCATAAGGGACAAAAGAGGATGTGAAAACGTAGTGGCCGATCACCTTTCACGACTTTCTTCTTCGCCTACACTTGAACTTCTAATCAAAGATGTTTTTCCCGATGAGCAACTCTTAACCGTTTCTTGCGAACCATGGTTCGCTGATATAGTAAACTACTTAGCCACCGGATTGATACCTAAAGATTGGTCGAAACAAGATAAACTTCGATTCTTGTCCCAAGCAAAACATTTTTACTGGGATGAAGCTTATCTTTTTAAATACTGTTCCGACCAAATCATTCGTCGGTGTGTACCGGAAAACGAGTTTAAGAGTGTGCTGTCTTTTTGCCACGATCAAGCATGTGGCGGGCACTTTGGCCCAAAGAAGACAGCCGAGAAAGTCTTGCAGTGTGGTTTCTATTGGCCACGACTCTTCAAGGATGAATATGTATACTGCAAGACTTGCTCACGGTGCCAACACTTGGGCCGGATATCGCGGAGAAACGAAATGCCGCTCCAACCAATTTTGGTTGTGGATATTTTTTATGTTTGGGGAATAGACTTCATGGGACCATTTCCTAATTCTTTTAGGAATGTTTATATTCTTTTGGCTGTTGACTACGTTTCAAAGTGGGTCGAGGCTGTGCCTAGCCGAACGAATGACAATAAGATTGTCGTTCGATTTCTTAAAGAACATATCTTTTC
Organism: Agapanthus africanus; assembly: GCA_030015575.1. Lineage (NCBI taxonomy): Eukaryota > Viridiplantae > Streptophyta > Magnoliopsida > Asparagales > Amaryllidaceae > Agapanthus > Agapanthus africanus. The sequence goes on along the minus strand of CM057339.1, from coordinate 895,371,728 downwards.
TCGATTTGGGCACCCTCGAGCGATAATAAGTGATAATGGTTCTCACTTTTGCAATAGGACTTTTGAGTCCTTAATGCGCAAATATTCTATTACCCACAAGCTGTCAACGCCATACCATCCCCAAACATTTGGGCAAGCTGAGGTTTCGAATCGGCAAATCAAGCAAATCTTGGAGAAAACGGTTTCTAAAAACCGTAAGGGTTGGTCACTCAAACTGATCGATGCACTATGGGCTTTCCGTACTGCACACAAGACCGATCTTGGCATGTCTCCATACCGGCTTGTTTACGGGAAGGTTTGCCACCTCCCGGTAGAGATTGAGCATAAGGCATTTTGGGCTATCAAAAAGTTGAATTTATCATTAGGAGATGCGGGCAGCAATCGAAAGCTGCAATTAAATGAACTAGAAGAGCTGCGGGATGAGGCTTATGATAATGCTGTAATTGCTAAAAACCGAACTAAGGTGTTCCACGATAAACACCTTCTGTGAAAAACGTTTAAACCTGGTCAACGGGTTTTACTCTATGACACTCGGTTACATTATCACCCCGGCAAGCTCCGTTCTAGGTGGAAAGGACCTTTTGTAGTTCGCACCGTTTATCCGCACGATGCGGTCGATCTTGAAAATCCGGAAGACGGTACTTTATTCAAAGTAAATGTACATTGATTGAAACCGTTCTTCACAGCGGGCCATTCGGAGGAGCTCCTGTTTTTACAGGAGAAGATTTACACCAATTGATTTTCCTCCACTTTCAGCCCCGAATTTCCAATCAATTTTTCCAAAACTTTTTTTCAAATAAGTTTGGGGGTGTGTATCATTTGTAAATATGTTAATAAACAGGAAATTGCCGACATTATCGACCCACTTGGTGCAGCATGACAGTGAGGACACTGTCCAGTTTAAGTTTGGGGGTATGCTCGGTAAGTTTTCTTCCTTCGCATTCATATGTATATTACTGCATTGCATCCTTATATAAAAATCATAAAAATAGAAAAATTTGAAAAATAAAAAAAATAGAAAAGGAAAAACCCATAAAAAATTGAAAATTTCAAAAAATTATAAAAATTAATGTATTCAATTTTTGCCTTATTTAACTTGAGTTTGACAAATAGGTTAACTGGTTAGGAACAACTAGATCTTAGACTTAGTAAATTAAAAACCTTAAAAATGACATTTCTTAAAGTTTAATGGTAGAAAGTATATGTCTTTGTAGTTTATTTAGAAATAGGCAAATTTTAAGTTCACTTCTTGGGCTAAGTCGAAACAAAGGAAAAGTATTGATATTTTTATTAGAGTATAAGTTTGAAAAATAATTCCTAGCTTAAATCTAGATTCTGAAAATGTATACCCTATAAATTGCACAATCACGCACCTTGAAACTTGGAATAGTAGAGGAGACCTTGAAATGCTCTTGTTTAAATTTCTTAGTACGAAGAAAATGAAAAAAAATAATATAAGTGTGAATAAAGAAAAAATGAACACTGGTTTTTGTGATTACTTAAGGCTAAAAAAATAGAAAAATATTTAGTGAGGGTGCTTCATCACCTAGTGCCTTAGACCAACTGGTTTGGGAGTCACTGCTAAAGCCATGGGTGTTGCAAGACTAGGAAGTACGCTTTAAAGTGCTAACGCATCTTGTAATCGGTTGTTGGTATCTCAAGAAGTATTAACGGTCGCATGAAGGATGTGTAAGCATAATTCAATTAAAAATTCACCAATTAATAAGTGCTTTGGACAACAGACAAGAGTATGATTGCTTGATTTGAATTTCCAAGTGTAGGGGTGATATTTACACACACGTAGGGGTATGTGATTGGAGTTTAGATGAGAGAAAGGAGTGAAGAATAGAACTTGTATCTTTAGTAAAGTTGATAAAAATTCCTAAGTGGAGATGGAACCCTAGAAGGAAAACTTAAGAAATGTCGAAAGCTAAGTAAGTCTATAGAACGTATATAATTTTAAGTTAAATGATGAGGAAGTGTGAAGAATATGGATGGATAATTTACGAGTCGACGATAATAGAATTCCTTGTAAGGAAACCTAATTGGAAAACAAAAGTTGAAGAGCCGAATTGATAGGATTTTGTGGGTAGTATCCGCTGAAAACCCTCAGGAGACAACACTCCTCCTACTAGGGACACCTAGAGGTTTAACGGCTTGTTGCACGAGCTCAGTGCAATCGCGTTTCCCTACGAAAGTGCGGTTAGATTTTTGTCGAGAATAAAAAATAAGTTTGCTCGAGGACGAGCAAAAGATAAGTTTGGGGGTATTTGTTCATATCATATTCTTGCATTATTATATTCCCCATTCTTATGCATTTTACAATAAAACAGGTGCTTTTGACCTATGTCTGCTACATAGTACAGATTACAGGTTCTTGGAGCGAAAACAGTGAAAAAGACAAAAGACGATACAATAATGGGACTTTTGACCAACAAATAGAAGGATCTTAGTCAAGTCTAGACGAAGAATAGTTCAAGGCAACGCAAGGTCCAAGATGTTAAAGCGAACGGTTAAAAGACCACTACAAGTTTTCACCGAAAGATCTGGAGAAGACCTAGAATCCAAATGGAAAAAGAACCAAAGAATCAGGAAGCTAAAAATGCCTATAGTCAGCCCAGAAAATTTCATCATCCAACATCACCAATAGCCGCGGAACCGAGGCCTAACCCCTACCCAGGCTGCGGTTCCGCGGCCATAAAGAGCCCGGGCTTGAAAACCTTTTTACCAAAATCTGTTTGCGGCGCTGACTGGTCTCCTAGGGATATTTTGGTAAATGCAGACGTGCGAATCAATTGTAAACCTAGGGTTTTCTATGTCCTATAAATAAAGACCCAATTCATTGTATTTTTTCTCATGCCTCTATTCATCAATAAAATTTCAGTTTTCTTTGAAGTTGGAGAGCATCAATCGTAAGTAGGTTTATTTTTCTGCCCTAGTTTTAGTTTTAATTTCTGCTTTAGGTAATTTCTTTTCTTGCTCTAGTTTAATATAGCTTAGAATTTTTATCAACTTATAGTAGATCTTTTCATCTCTTAAAACAAAATAAAAATTATGTCTTTCGTAGATCCCTCAATGAGCGAGTAGTTTCCTTGCTTGTTAGGGTTAGGAATAGGGAAGGGTTTGAGAGATGAAGATCTCTCATCTCTTTTCTTTGCCAATCTCTAATAAACATTAGGACTCCATGCATACTTTCATCTTCCGCTCCCTACGGTACTCTACCCACGAGGTAACGGTGATACAGTAGTATAAAAGACCAGATCTGTAAGTTTTCCATGGAGGTTAGGGTAAAGATTAAGAAAGGAAGGACAAGGATCTAGAGGAAGAAACATCTTCCCAATCATCCTAATCCCCTTTATTAATATTTACCATAACCCCTAATATGATATCTAATTAAAGGCATTGGAAAGATGTGTAGATCTTTATTTATCAAACTTTACCTAAACCTAATCCTAGCAAGTTTCCTAATCCTAGTATAACACAACTTCTTTTTTACATTTAATAATCAATCCGGCTCCCATCGGAATTAACTCGTTTGAGCGACTGGGAAATTCACAACATCCTTGTGGACCGACCCGTACTCACCGGCTAGCTACCAAGCGACGCCGTTCTTGATTGCGGTTTACAAATATTTTTGACATACAAATCAGGGTTTTATGAAAAAAGTTTTGATATATTTTCAAAATACACCTCAAGTATTTAATTACCATCTTTAGGGTTTTAATAGTTATAATTTTTATAAAATGAAATATTCTAGTGGATATAAACCTAACTTGAATAGTATATGGTATTATAGTGTAATATTGGAACCGTATTGATTTGTAATGGTAGTTTCATGAAATTTTTGATTCCTTTGATTTAGAAAAGCATGGAATATATATAATATATTTAAAGTAGATATTTTGATAATATTCATATATATATATATATATAGTAAAAATAAATTTTATTTATTAAGTAGAAATATCATTTTTCTTAAAAATTACATTAAAAATTCCATCGAGGTCGGATGCTCCGTGATGAGGTCTGCTTCTCGTTCTACTAGGCCCAAGAATGTGCGATAACTCCCACCATCCCGACCGGGGTTCCCAAAATGGGTTGTAGAGACACATTTGCAAGGAATTAAATAATACACTTTTAAAGAAAACGGTTTTTGAATATTTATGGTATTTAAATGTAAATTTGTATTTATGCCACAAACTAATATTCCAAAAGTCATCATGCTATGTCAAGAATGTGTGTTGTGATGAGGTAGGTCATTACCTTGTGAGTTTTCTAAAGATAATATGATCAAAATGAATAAGCAAGCTCGTATGTAAACATGATGGTATTTTACCGTAAAACTGAAATAGAAGTTGTAATACATATTATTTTGAGATGAAATTTATTCTAATGTGTTTCTTTATGATTTCTAAATAATATACAAAAAGGTCGTAAATTTGTTATTAAGATAAATGGTGTTTTTAGTTAAATTAGAAACGGAAGTCGGATTAACTCCGCTTCTGACTAGTTTTAAAAATGGAATTCGTTTTAATAGAAGGAGAAGAGGGAAAGTAGGAATTACAGGTTAGAAAGAAAGAGGAGAGATATTGGAAGCTTATGGAATCATCGGGGAGTCGTTCCGTCGCCGGATTCTTCCCGAAACGTCGTCGGAACTTTGACCTTGAGCTAACTCCACTTGTACAACTTTTTGGCTTGGAATTTTTAGAGAGTTTTGGTACTATATTTCTGAATGAGGAGGGCCAAAGTGTATGGTTGCATTTATAGGAGAAATTAGGATTTAGGGTAATGAAGAATGGAGTTAAAATGTACATTAAAAATGGATTTAAGAGGGGAATTATCACACTCTGGATAATTGCAGAGAAATCAAACAATATGGGGGTAGTGGGGTAGGCCAAGGGGTACTAGGATAAAAATTTCAGAGCATTTCCTATATAGGGCCCGGCGGCGCCGGCCCCATAGGCCATCTCGCCGGCCATAGTTTGGTGGGTTGGATCTGGATTGAAGACACGTGTCCCTGACTGTATAAATACCAATTTTCACATGTTTGTTTTTATTATGACTTTTCATTTTACGTGTTTTGCACGAGTAAACTTTTGAGCTTTTAAAAGTTTAAAAGAAAAATCAATAAAAATAATATGTGGCTGGGAGGATTTGAACACAGGGGATATGTCACAGCAGTGCAAGGCTTTACCAATGAGCTACAAGTGCTTTCTTTCTGTTCAAAAGCAAATTAAATTTATAACGTGTGCTCAGGTTTAGGTGCTATTTTCTGTATTTTTGAAAAAAAAATTCTGTACAGAAAGTTTAGGGTTGTTACAGTCGCTCACTGCCTCCATGTGGCTCGGGATTGTACCCAACTAAAATATGTTTGCACGAATCCTTTGAGCCGTGGTAGGATAGTAATCAAGGTACAGTAGGAACTCACATGAGACAAATAACGACCTCAGGTCGACAGACTATCTGCACTCATGTCACCAGAGAACTGCTGTTTGACGCTAGGTATAATACCATCTAGTCAGTTCTCGGTGAGTCCTGTTCGGTGTACTCACATCCAGTGAGCACCTATATACAATCTTAGGTGCACCTCACTAATGGCTGCGGGACCAATCCATCGTCCCTCGTCAGGGTCTAGATATGTATACACTAGTCTACTCTGGTGTAACGATGCCCAGTTTCGATACTCCTACGATTATGGACGCTTTTAAGGATGTGCATATTGACTATCCAACTCCCACTAGTATGATCACCATCACAACACAGGTAGTCAGGCAAAAATCCTACGGGCTTTATCAACATATATACAAGATATGAAATACAAAGTAAACCACATCACATGTTAAGATAAAGATAAACCAAATAACATACTATCATATCAAGCAAAGATTGTCCTGTACATATATATCCCTAGCATCCTATACAATGAAGGCTTCTAGGGCATACATATCCAACAACATATAGTACAAGGACCCGTCAAAACCCACGGGACAACGGCACGGGAGTTCATGTAAGTGTCTTTTAGTGATCATCTCGTTCCACATTAATACATTCCGTACCAATCTACCTCATTAACCCCGTGTAATGTATTGTATAGATTATATTTACCCGTCTTGCTGAAACCATGGATACAAGTTGTTCAAGTAGTCAGGTTCAGGATGTATTCTTGTAGTCATGTCAAGTTATAGCTATGGTTCGGTCAAGTCAAGTTATGTATTCGGGTTTGATATTCCGGTTCATGTTCAAGTATACATGTTAGAGTTTGGATTCATGTTTGAATTATATTCTGATTTGAGTTTGAATTCACGTTTGATTTAGACTCAGATGGAGTCAGACACTTGTAACTGGTTTGCATTCTGAATTAGATTCGGGAGTCTTCGGTAACTGCTGTATATGAACGGCAGGATTTGTGTATTTTTCCAAGTCAATTACCATTGATCACATCGTTAAGTTTTTTTTACATTAAATAGGCAATCATTCACTTTCTCCGGCTTCCTGGGGCTCAAGAGAATTGATCCCGCTTAAACCTATATTTACTAAACTCCTTAAATATAGTTTTATATAACTCGAGGGAGTTTTATGAAAAATGTTTTTAATATAGTTTCAAAATAATCTTGAGAAATTATTTATATTATTTAGGGTTTACATGGATGTGAATTTTGTAAGTCTACGGTAGCGCCCCGGCCGTCTGTCAGAGTCCAAAATGCGGAAACGAAAACTTTTTCAAAACTTGAAACTGGCGCTGTCGCAGACTTTAATCCCGGATCGAACCATTAACCTATAACTAGCAACTAGAGAAAGGTTAGAAAAGCTATACCGATCGATCCGTGTCCTTCGGTCTTTAGCCACCATCCTTAGCTCCTCGCGGCATTTCCGATCTCCTCGTCGGAAAGGGCACCACATCTTCGAGTCTTTTTACGGGCTCCCGCTTCGTCCGAAGCAACTCGGACACGAAGTTTGCTAGCCGACGTGCCCCAGGCAAAGTAGAGAATGTGTGTGATCACTTTGTCTCAAGTATCCATTGATTCTCAACACATGAGAGTGTATGGATGGAGGTTGAAGATGAAGCCATCAATGGAAATGGTGAGCTAGAGAAAGAAGAAGAAGAATGAGCCTTTTCTTTTTCTTATCTTGTATAATAAAATGAGAGAGTGTGAATGAAAAATACAAGACCAAAACCTTTACAATGGCTGCCCTTCTCTCTCTTCCTCTCAATTCAACTCACAAATCAATCACACAATGTGACATTTGCACAAGAAATAAGACCATGAGTCACCTATGATGTACATGTCTCATTTAATGCACAAAATGATGATTTAAGCTCACAATATCCATTTGTAAATATTAATCCAAATGTTTACAACAATAAAAAGATACGGCAACATCTAAAGTAAACCCGTGACGGATCACAAGGATACCCCTCACCTGTATATACATACCTGTATTCGCATTCCGACTGAATGCGAATGCGATGAGACTAAAGTAATCCAACAAATCTAATATTAGGATCCGGCATAAACCAAAACCCACTAGTATGATTCGCCCGATCATGATCCGTGCACGACTGCATGTATATGATCGAACCCTGCCATATATCATACGGCCTCTACAACGTTTCGCCCGAAACGTGAGAAACTGTCTGTGGGGGACTCTAAAGACTCGTCAATACTTTGGCTGTGGATTTAACCACTAGCACGTCAGAGATACTAGCCGTACGTAACGGGCTACCAGGTATTGACCAAAAGGGAGGTCGATGAGAGAACTCATCCTGACACCCTACTGAGTCTGTCAGTGACAATATCCGTACAGTCCGGTCCGTTCTTCTATGAGCATCGCATGTCAGGCCTAGGGGGTTGGTAAAAGTCAGACCCCCAAAAGCGGTACAAGTCGTGTCGGAGTGTAGCCCAGAACACCCTGAGATACTACTGGAATACCTACCAGTAAATCTCCTGCCTTGGCCAAGGAATTTATGTAATGGCTCTCCTAGACACAGTGCGATCTCACCCCCAATACTGGGAGAGACGAAAGCCCTGCTGATCCGCTCACTGCCTCCATGTGGCTCGGGACTGTACCCAACTAAAACCTGTTTGAACAACTCCTTTGAGCCGTGGTAGGGTAGTAATCAAAGCACAGTGGGAACTCACACGAGACAAATGACGATCTCAGGTCGATGAAATAACCTGTACACATGTCACCAGGGAACTGCTATCTGACGTCAGGTATAATACCAACTAGCATGTTCCCGGCGAGTCATGTCCGGTGTACTCATAACCCAATGAGCACCTGTATACATCTTAGGTGAACCAACTGACGCCAATGGATTGTGAGACCGGCCACCGCCTCTCGTCGGGGTCTCGACTGTATACACTAGTCTACTAATGGAGTATCGATGCCCAGTCTCGAAAACTCCCACGACTTGGGACCAGTTTAAGGATGTGCTTATAGACCCCAGCTCCCACGTATATGATCGCCATCATACTGCTGACCGTCAAGCAAGAATCCTATGGGCTCTATCAAAGTGCAATAGTGACCTGTAAGGTCACCTAAAGCTGTACACGATGATAAAGATAAACCAGATAGCATACTATCATCTTGAGTAAGACTGTCCTACCGGTATAGGTCCTCCCTCGATCTTTGCAATCACGTGCCTGCGATCCAATAATTGACTCTGAGGGCATTATATCCAACAATCTCCCACTTGCACTCAAGGCTAATTATTGCGATGTCGTATACTCACAGCCTGTGTGATATCGAACACCCAACTCCTCTACTAATCAGTTTCACAAAGCCCGTTTGCGAAACTATTGCGTTCGAGGAATAGCCTTAGTGAGTGGATCCACCCTGATTTTTCTTTCTATGTCTCTCTTTATCTTATGTTCGTGGAGAAAGCCATCTCCCGAAATGAGCAATACCTGTCTTAGAATATATTTGGATATCTGATGGGACCTAGTTCATAAATGAACTCCAAATCCAAACTTCTTAGACTGTATCGTCAACTGAACTTAATCAGTATCCTGCGTCATGCCTCCCTCAGTGTCCGCTTGGATCACTTGTCCAAGCCACTGCCCCTCGTCAGAGGGAAAACTATAACTCTGACAGTCACTCTGTCATCCAGGTCACCTTGGAAGCCTGGAATGATAACCGTCTCCTAAAAGAGGCTATTGTTATCATATCCCTAGAACATGCACTTATGTTCTAAAACTGCTTCTGAACGTTTCTCCAAGATAGGATTAATATCAACTTATTGCATCTAGTGCAAAAAAAAACATCTGGTGTGGTATTTGACATCTCATGATTGACTCAATTGCCTAAGCAAGTGATGTGCCAATCATGCACATCCCTCTCCCCTTTAGTCTGTAAGACACCTTTAGAGAGGGTGACTCCATCATCTGCAGGTACACTACCGTGCCAGGAGTCGTCCATTCTAAAACACCTTTAGAATGCTGTCTAAGTACCCTGATTGGGACACTTCCCAAATCTAGATCTAAAACCATAGATCTAGTAACTAGAATGTCTGATATAATATCCAATTCCTATGTGGAGAAACCACCGTGTGACAACCAAAGTACAACCGATCGTAGTATAGGAATTTCACTTCCTACTCTGTGTATGTCATCCAAATACCAGGACATCATACCCTACTACCTTCTTAACATATCCATCCCCTATTCTGATGAAGTCAAACCTATGACTGTCATATCAGAAACAGATGATCTATCTCCGCTATATCTGCTTTAGTCCATAAATAGACATAAGCTACCTGTCCATTATGCTTCCGCTGCTCCCACTGACTACGACAACCCTCTGACAGAGTCATATACACGTATACTTCTAAAGCAAGTTTAGAATGACGCTATACTCATCCTCCTGCCGGGTTTCACAGTCTGGAACAACAGCAACGGTAAGTCTGGGTAAACAAGAACCTCCCTGTCACCGTCTTTGAGTATACCGAAGTACCTCTCGAGTGCCTAAGGTTACCCATCATATCTGCGGAGTGGCTAATGGAATGTCAATCCAGATTGAATCTTTAGGTTCTCATCAAATTTTCAGTAATCGTTTGTGGTTCTGGAATCACTTCCAGTTCTACCATACTCCCACTACTGTTTTCTGAAAAAGTCCATTTTACTAAAACTGTGGCGAGTCAAGAACAATATCACTATTGATCTTCCAGATGGTAGATAGTCAACCCTCGACATAGCCCGGGTCAACCCACAAACTGCCATTACAGAAACGCGCCTTGAGTTATCCAGAGTCTGGTTTTAAGCATAAGCCAGACAACTCCCCGTACCTTAACATCGTTAAGATATGAACCGTTCTATATCCAATATAGAAACAGAGGCACTGATTTAATTGGAACCAGATTCAAATCATGCAGCTGTCTCCAGTGCATATCAACTAAATGGAGAGAGGCCAATCAGCATTAGTCAACTTAGGAGTGCATCCAGATATGAGTAACCTGAAAGAGAAGCAAGTTATCATAATCATTACTATCAACTGAATACCATATACAAGTATCTATATCTTCGATCACATTGAAGAATCCTGATACTTACAATACCTGATTCTCTACTTTATTCTTATGCCTATAACTTCTCAAAACTTAGACCTTGCATTTCTACGAAACACATGTCTAAGAACTAGAGAAGTCATAAGTAAACAGAATATAGTACGAGTACCATCCCCTCTGTCCTCATGGACACTGGACAAAATACAATATTCTGTATAAGTCCCTGAGTCTAATAACTCATTCCCTGTGTGTCGTAGGTTGAAAACTGTACTTATGGTTAAGAAGAATTACACCGCTGTTTAATGCTCCTTACCTAATAATCCACTGATATAGGTAAATGTCACAAACATAATTTCAAAAGGTTATATCTCACTTTATAAAAATAAACGTACAGATATATCAATTTGAAATTGGTGCATAACAACGCGTATTCAAAACCAAATATTTGCCGTCCGGCAAACAACCCAGGCGATTTTCTCAAATATCACCAATTACAACGAATCCCGATATAATGAGGATGATCACCCAATTCCCAATAACTTACTCCCATTCATCATCTGTAAAACCATACAGATGTGAGAATCAATCCTGGTAAATACATACCCTGGAGCAAGGGCTAATTGGGAAATCAGTTTTCTTTTAACAATACACGGTGAAACTGAAATATAACAAATGTTTCGAAGGGGTATCCGGGTATTCCTAGTAATGCCTCTTCCATTATCAGATTCACAACTGTAACCGTATATTTCTTCGCCATCTCTCCAAATCCCTTTATATGTCTTTAGTCATTACCTTCTGTACACCCTTTTAGGCTAAATGGTTTTCTTCCTTCCCTACCGTTCGGCACCAGCCTATGGTTTGGAAGAAAACTATCTAATAAGCATAATGGGTGTACTCTCCTAATCCTAGGAGTACTCGTAACCTGAGAGAAGGTGAAGATAAAAGACAACTGAATAAAACCTTATTCCTATTTCTCCTGAACCAGAATCCATCCCTGAACTGGAACAAGTCCTTTCGAGTTCGTATATAACAATACGATGGAGTATCCAAATAACTGTGGATCTTCGTAGTGATACGGAGTGTTCTGGAGAAATATAAAGGTGAAGTAGGATTGGCGATGAAATACTTGGTTTGGTCGTGAATAGCAGTCGCAATTTACTTTGCCGTCTTACTAATCTCTTTATTTTTCTTTACTTAATACCTTCTGTACACCATCGTTAGGCTAATTGGTTTTCTTCATTCCCCACCGTTCGGCACCTGCCTATGGTTTGGATGAAGACTATCCAATAAGCGTAACAGGTGTACTGTCCCCTAATCCAAGGAGCACTCGCAACCTGAGAGAAGGTAAAAGGAAAAGACAACTGAATAGTCCTATTCATTTTCTCCAGAATCGGAAACCATCCTCGAATCTGGAACAAGTTTTTTCGAGTTCGTATATAACCATACGATGGTTTTATCTAATGGAAGTGGAAGTTCGTAGTAATACGGGGTGTTCTGGAGAAAAGGGTAAAAGTAGGAGTGACAATAAGGTATGCAACTCAGACAATCCAAAAGCCAGTGTTTTAAGAAGGTTCGGTTAACTTGGTCACTGAGTCATAGTCAAGGGTCGGGCCATAGTCGCTGCCAAAGAGAGAGAGAAAAGAAACACTCAGGGTGCACTCTAACCTAGATCAGAATGGTTATCAATTTATCTAATCAGGAAACCTCCCACTGTAACCTCAAATCCTCCTCTAAACCTGAAAGAAGAATTGTCGGGATCACCCGAGGAGTAAACCAACTCATCAGTTGGAATCGGGATCCAACTATCATCGCATGATAATGTGATGGAATCCACTCACGTTATCACACTCCAGAAGGTATGCGCATATCTGGCAAGTTTCAGTTTCGTTAAAAACTCCCGATATGATTTTTATCCCATGCTCTTATGACCTTGACGAAGGCCAACAAATCATAAGTCATATGTCAAGTTCTACCCGTCATTGTCCAGGTTAATTTGAACCCACCCGTACAAGCCCTTGACGAAGGCCAACAAGGCTGTACGACTGTCCCAAACCAACGCATCTATCTATGCAACAGAAAGGTAACAAGCAGCTGCCATACACTATGCCTTGACGAAGGCCAACAAATATAGCATGAATACTAAGTGCGACTCGTCTGAAATGACGGAGGGCTACGAATGGTTTTTGGCAAAAAACCTTTAACGTAATGAACTTGATATCGTTGAAGGAACCGGATAGCTTTTTATAAAAATATAGTGGCGAAAACCTTTGCTAAAGAGGTCACTCCCGGTGAAGGGATCTCGGCTCTTTCCCCGTAGAATGAGGTGCAGGATATTCCAACTGAATACCACGATGCGAAACAAGAAGTAATCGACTATAGTGAAGTTATTACCCTGACGCAAACTTTTGTCCAAGGGGTCACTCCCGATGAAGGGATCTCGGTCCTTGCCTCGTCGACTGAGGTGCTGGATATTCATAACCGAATACCACTGTGCAAAACAAAAAAAAACGTCCTTGCAATAATAGCTTTTTGAAAAATGTTCCAACAACATCAGAATAGGTTTGTTTAGCTTGCATTGATCCGAATCAATGCAGTCCCATCAATTAATCACACCACAAAAGAACGAAAATATGATGTACGTATATGTCATCCGCATTCACCACTGGGTCCCGTCATCACCCGTTAGGTTACTTAACTAACGACAGAGCGGGGACTGGACTAGCGCGGGTGTAAAACATATACAACATCTACTAGTATATATATCAATATATAATATTCGCTCAAGGCGTGATAAAATGCAACATCACAGAAATGTAATAAGCATCACAGAACAATACAGATAATCTGGGATCCCCGGGTTTTATAGAGCCGCTACTGAAACCCGACGTTCCTCTGGTCGTGTGGATAGCCTGTGCAATGAAATCCTAGACCCCTACGGGCGTGGCAAGTTACCCGCCAAAACCTGAAGCGAGGCAGCCCCCTTCAACAACGTGAATGGACCACCCAGCACTTCACGGAATCCGGTAACTTGAGCACCTCTTCTTGGGTCAACCTGTACCCCCTACGAGTGCAGCGAATAGCCCGCCAATTCTAGAGTGAAGCCCCCTCCGTCTTAAAGCCATGAGATGCGGCCCGTTGCCCTCTAGAATCCGGCCATCCGTGCACCCCACCGAGGGGTAATTCTAGTACAGAAAATAAAATATATATAACGGGTACATCGACCTCAGCCCGGTCGTGCCCCAAAAGAATAATATACAAACAGGCAGTGACGGCAGTCCACATGTCGGACGCTCGCCCCGCAATATCAAATGTACAAATATAACCAAACTGTACTATCATTGCATCCAGACTATCCACCACGACAAATCCGCAACATCACAGCACAACACAAAACATCAACGTGAATGTCACGTTCGCAAATCCGTCTAAAAGGACTATAGCAATTAGACAAGATTTACCGATCAAATGACATTCACGGTCGCAAATATAATGTAAGTACTGTAAACTAATATATTTAAAATTTTCGATCGATAAAATTTCCCGAAATGGGCCCCAAGCACAATTCCCAGTACTCAAACAAATCTGGGCCCAAACAAAATATTCCAGAAATCCCAATTCCAAGTTTAAGACCATTGTAGAAAAAATGGTGCATTGAAGGCACAAAATGGCGGCGGAACCGCAGCCAAAAGAGGGGTATTGCCGCGGTTCCGCGGCGGAACAGTGTCATTATGCAACGAAATTTTCACAGATTTCTTAAAAACACCTGCCTAATTTTCTGCAACACTCAAAATAATTTTTCGACGACAAAAAATTTCGACAGAAACTGCACAAATTGGAATCGCGGTTTTGGAAATTTCGTTCGATCGAAATTCTAAACACGTTAGAGCAAGCTAGTAAAGGTTAATGGCGTGGCTCTGATACCATGTAAGTCTACGGTAGCGCCCTAGTCGTCTGTCCGAGGCCAAAACGCGGAAACGAAAACTTTTTCAAAACTTGAAATCGGCGCTATCGCAGACTTTAATCCTGGATCGAACCATTAACCTATAACTAGCAACTAGAGAAAGGTTAGAAAAGCTATACCGATCGATCCGTGTCCTTCGGTCTTTAGTCACCATCCCTAGCTCATCGCGGCATCTCCGATCTCCGGTCTCCTCGTCGGAAAGGGCACCACATCTTCGAGTCTTCTTACGGGCTCCCGCTTCGTCCGAAGCAACTCGGACACGAAGTTTGCTAGCCGACGTGTCCAAGGCGAAATAGAGAATGTGTGTGATCACTTTGTCTCAAGCATCCATTGATTCTCAACACATGAGAGTGTATGGATGGAGCTTGAAGATGAAGCCATCAATGGAAATGGTGAGTTAGAGAAAGAAGAAGAAGAAGGAGCCTTTTCTTTTTCTTATCTTGTATGATAAAATGAGAGAGTGTGAATGAAAAATACAAGTCCAAAACCTTTACAATGGCTGCCCTTCTCTCTCTTCCTCTCAATTCAACTCACAAATCAATCACACAATGTGACATTTGCACAAGAAATAAGACCATGAGTCACCTATGAAGTATATGTCTCATTTAATACACAAAATGATGATTTAAGCTCACAATTTCCATTTGTAAACATTAATCCAAATGTTTACAACAATAAAAAGATACGGCAACATCTAAAGTAAACTCGTGATGGATCACAAGGATACCCCTCACCTGTATATACATACTTGCATTCGCATTCCGAATGAATGCGAATGCGATGAGACTAAAGTAATCCAACAAATCTAATACTAGGATCCGGCTTAAACCAAAGCCCACTAGTATGATTAGCCCGATCATGATCCGTGCACGACTGCACGTATATGATCGAACCCTGCCATATATCATACGGCCTCTACAACGTTTCGCCCGAAACTTGAGAAATTGTCTGTGGGGGGACTCTAAATACTCGTCAATACTTTGGCTGTGGATTTAACCACTAGCACGTCAGAGGTACTAGCCGTACGTAACGGGCTACCAGGTATTGACCAAAAGGGAGGTCGATGAGAGAACTCATCCTGACACCCTACTAAGCCTGTCAGTGACAATATCCGTACAGTCCGGTCCGTTCGTCTATGAGCATCGCATGTCGGGCCTAGGGGGTTGGTAAAAGTCAGACCCCCAAAAGCGGTACAAGTCGTGTCGGAGTGTAGCCCAGAACACCCTGAGATACTACTGGAATACTTACCAGTAAATCTCCTGCCTTGGCCAAGGACTTCGTGTAATGGCTCTCCTAAACACAGCGCGATCTCACCCCCAATACCGGGAGAGACGAAACCCCTGCCGATCCGCTCACTGCCTCCATGTAGCTCGGGACCGTATCCAACTAAAACCTGTTTGCACGACTCCTTTGAGCCGTGGTAGGGTAGTAATCAAAGCACAGTGAGAACTCACACGAGACAAATGACAATCTCAGGTCGATGAACTAACCTGTACACATGTCACTAGGGAACTGCTATCTGACGTCAGGTATAATACCAACTAGTATGTTCCCGGCGAGTCATGTCCGGTGTACTCATAACCCAATGAGCACCTGTATACATCTTAGGTGAACCAACTAACACCAATGGCTTGTGAGACCGGCCACCGCCCTTCGTTGGAGTCTCGACTGTATACACTAGTCTACTAATGGAGTATCGATGCCCAGTCTCGAAAACTCCCATGACTAGGGACCAGTTTAAGGATGTGCTTATAGACCCCAGCTCCCACGTATATGATCGCCATCATACTGCTGACCGTCAAGCAAGAATCCTATGGGCTCTATCAAAGTGCAATAGTGACCTGTAAGGTCACCTAAAACTGTATACGATTATAAAGATAAACCAGATAGCATACTATCATCTTGAGTAAGACTGTCCTACCGGTATAGGTCCTCTCTCAATCATTGCAATCACGTGCCTGTGATCCAATAATTGACTCTGAGGGCACTATATCCAACAAATTTTAGGGATTTAAGGTATTTTAGTGATAATAGCTTAGCTTGGAAAGTTTATGATATTTTATTGTAAAACTTATTTTTTGTTGGTATCTTGATGGTATTTTGATGAAACCTGAAATTCTTTAATTAAAAAAATATAAAAACCGTATTTTTTCTACTTAATTAATTTAATTTTTAATAAATATATAAATATTACAAAATGCATATATTTTCAAAATATAAGGTTATTATATTTTGAAAATATATGCATTTTGTAATATTTATATAATTATTAAAAATTAAATTAATTAGGTAGAAAAAATGCGTTTTTCTTAAAACCGTATTTAAAATCTTTCGAGATCGAATGCTCCGTGAGAAGGTCTGCATCTCGCTCTACTAGCCCAAAAATGTGCGATAATTTGCACCATCCAATAGCGGGTCCCCTAAAAAGGGCTGTAGAGGTTTATTTGCAAAGGAATTCTAAAATACAATTCCAAAGAAAACTGTTTTTATAATAAATGATATTTTAATGTAATCTTGTGTTCGTAACTAAAATTCATACAAGGGTATATCGTGCTATGAAACCATGTGTGTATGTGAGAGGTGGGTCGTTATCTCGTGAATTTTCCTAAAGGCATGTTTAAGCAAAACATTAAAAGATGATATATACAAACTTCATGGTTTTAAATGTTGAGTTCAATTTATTTTGCATAATATTTTTGATTAAAAATTGGTTCTAAGCATTGGTTTTATGTTAACAAGTATGGTGTAGGAATATGAATGAAAAATATGTATGAAAAAGTGAACTTTCTAGGGTTTAGAAGAAGATATCGGTATTAACTCCACTTCCGACATATATTTTGATAAGAGATTTTCAAAGAAGAAGAAGAGGGATTGGAAAAGACTTATGGCTGGTTAGGTTAAGAGAAGATAGAAGAAGGGAGGGTTGTCGTTGTGGCGTCGCGGGGTCACCGGAACTTTGCTTCGATCCTCGTCGGAAGTAGATCTCTTGCTAACTCCACTTGCACTTCACTTGTACTTAGAAAATTTGGAGAGTTTTGGCTATAATTTTCATAATGATGAAGGGCTAGGGCTTGGGGTAGTATTTATAGGGTGGAATTAGGGGTTTGGAATTAAAATGGTGAATTAAAATGCATTAAAATGATGATAAATGCGGAATTGAAGGATCTCTGTTTGATTTCAGAGCAATCAAATAATGCAGGAGAGTTAGAGGTAGGGGAAGGGTCGTGTGTGCAAAGCTCGGGCCTCATTGGGCTCGGGGGGACCGTCGGTGCCGGCCCTAGGGGGAATCTATCCGGTCGTTTTGGTGAGGGGGGCCGGTGGATTCTTGCCACGTGTTCAAATCTGTATTTAAATCATTGTGCACATATTTGATTTTTCTGTCTTTTCGTTTTTATGTGCATTGCACGTGTAAGCTTTAGGGCTTCTAAAAAGTTTAAAAAGAAAATCAGAAAAAAATAATGTGTTTGATGGGAATCGAACACACAGACTACTTCACAGCAGTGTAAAGGCTTAACCAGTGAGCTACAAGTTGCTTCTTATTATTCTTAAACAAAAATTTACTTATAACTTGTACTCAGGCTTGTAAATTCCTTTCTGTATATTAACTGAAAAATTTCGTACAGTAAATTCAGAGTCGTTATAATGTGTGTGTGGTTACATACCAACGGAATAACCCAATCCATAAAATAGACTCTCGATTCAAAACAATCTCCCAAATTCTATCCCAAAAATAACCCTAATTCCCCCCCTCCTCCGATCCCCTTTCCCCTTGAATTAGGGTTAGGGTTAGGTGTTAGGAGATGGATAATTTAACTAATTTTTCTAGATAGTTTAGTGAAAAGTAACAATATTTAAGTGTTAAGTGTTGGTGCTAGTGTTAGGGTTAGGATTAGGGTTAGGGTTAGGGTTAGGGATGAAATTCGATGATAATAAGAAATATACTTGTTATTATTGAGGATCTCACAATCAAAAAATTGAACCTAGAACATCAAAACAACACGAAAATTCTATACTTAGTGGATGAAACTCAATGATAACAAGAAATATACTTGTTGTCATCGAGAATCTTACAATCAAAAATCAAAAAAATCGAACCCAGAACATTAAAGTAACACAAAAATCTTATATTTAGTGGATGAAACTTGATGACAACATGAAATATTCTTGTTGTCATCAAAAATCTCGCATTCAAAAAATTGAAACACGCCTTAGATTTTCATATTGATGGGATGATCTTTTAAAAAAACGAATTCTAAAGTTCAAGTAGATTGAAAAGACATATAACACATTTTTTTCTCGGACCATTCTTTAAATTTTCATATTGTGAAGGCTTGAATTATGAATGCTTGGATTGCTTAATTTATAGGAATGCTTGATTTATGGTAGTAGCTCGTCTCTTCGTACTTTATATTCATCTTTTCGATATGAAAAATGGGTTAACACTAAAAAGACTAGGGCTTGGATTAATATTCCAGCGTGAAATATGCAAGGTATACAAATCAATAGTCGTCATTCTCTCTTGAGGCACCGACGAAAGAAAGTACCGGATGTAAATTTGATAACGCTTACTTCATTTATATTTTTCATATAATTATCGATAGTATTACGTACTAATTAATACTTATTTATGGATAACACTATAGTAAAATTGAGTAAAATTGAGCTAATTTATTGATTTATTTCTCATTTGCAGTGCCTTGATTTATTATGCACATCTAGCTAGTCTATTGCCACAAATAAATCATTTGCGTGTGAGTATGTATGTGAGAGAGAGAGAGAGAGAATATGTGTGTGTGTATGTATGTGTGTGCGCGTACGCGCGCGCATGTCCGTGTGTATGTGTATACACACGCGCACGCGCGCGCACGCACACAAGTGAATAAATAGCAACAGTTTAAGGCATTTTAGTTTAATTAATAAAATTGAGCTAATTTATCAATTTCTTCCTCATTTACAGTGTTCCCGGCTTATTATGTATATCTAGCTAGTAGATCTCTTGCAGCAAATAAAACAAGCAACCATTACGGTGTCTCCCCCTCTATCCTTTTATTTTTCACATTGAAAAGATAGATAGAGAGTGAGACACAATGCACAACACTTGTTGACGTTCGATGAAATATTTTTCCAAATTGGAATTGAGGTGAAAGTATGTCACCGAGTATCGGCGAGTAATGTGCATTGTGTCTCACCTCTATCCATCTTTTTAATGTGAAAAAGGAGTGGATAGATGGAAAGATACCGGGACAGTTGCTTATTTATTTGTGCCAAGAGATTTACTACGTAGTTTTTTTTGTGCCTTATGTCTCACTCCCTATCTAGCATCGGAAGGAACATAGAGTCTACCCGCGGTATAGGACGATCGACCAAAAAACTTGTGTTTGAAGGGTAATATTTGCTTGACGTAGACCAACTTTTGTTAACATCATTAATATCATAATCTGATTTGTACGATCTAATATGATTTATAGAACTGTTGGTGACTCTAAAGATACTTTTGCGAAGTTTAACTGATGCAGATTTGTTTCAAAGCTAAATTTTACTTGTGATGGGTAAGGTAAACGCTACGGTTGTACAGTTATTATTTACAGAAATTTTGAGCATAGAATTAAATATGTGATGTGTGCTTTGTCAGAGTCGGATGAGAATGAAGTCGATTGTTGTTGTATATAATTGTGTTCATTCAGAGCTTAACCTACCAAGGGGAAAAAGTACCGGATGTAAGCCCATGATTTTGTATGTATTTGAATTGATTTGTATATATTTGAATTGATTTGTTGTGAAATGAATTGATTGTGTGGATATATGATTTGAATTTGTCGTGAATTGAATTGAGTTTGTGGCGAATATATATCTTGGTGAAATGGAAATGGATTTTGAATTGGATTTGGAACTGCATTGTATAGCAGGTGTGTGCGTGCGTGCGCGCGTGTATTTGTGTATCGAATTTTTTCGACAAAGCAATTGCAGTTCAGACTTTTTTTCTCCGTCGCCAATTTATTTCGTCGGGCCTTACTCGACGGAAAAAGTAAATAGCCGACGGAATAAGTCTTCAAACCTGGGAAAAAATGACTTGCCTTCCCAGGTTTTTTTAACCTTTTCCGTCGGGATGTAGCCGACAGAAAAAACACTGCCGATGAAATAAGTTGAAGATCCGACGTAATAAACATTATTATGTCGTACTTTTACACGTCGAGTAATGTCCGACGGAATAACTTTATTCCGTCGGATATCAATTTAATCTGTCGGGCCTATACCGACGGAATAACTACAATTTTCTTGTAGTAAACGTAGTCTCTCAATTATTCTACGCTCATCCTTTAATACTCATGTTTTTAACACAGCAGACATAAAATTACATTTAAAAGCTGTCTGTCTCAACCTTGTAATATCCATATCTAGGTAGAGTCTGATGAAATGATATGTTGATTTCTTGTAAGATCGTGTATCAATATCTTTCATAGATCAAGATGTTATAACTTTATGTATATATAAATATATCTCTATAATTGTTGAGAAGATGTTTATGATTTACTGCGTTCTACTTGTGTAACACACTCAACTAGCAAATGCATGGGGCCAATTCTCCAATTCCAATGAGAAGATACCACACACTAGTTTCGATCCTTAAAGATTCCAAGGGGCGGCTTCAAAATGCATGGTGACCTCTCACATTTATTTAGTTTCAATTCATACAAATTAATTAAAGATATAGAGAGCCACTTGCTTCAATATATATCAATCACCTCAATTGGATAGGGATCATTATATTCTTCTTGTGGAGTTTTATTGAGTGCTATGCAACGAAGTAGGTGGGCCAGTGACAAGAGTAGTTCTCATGAAACCAATTTCTTCTAAGCCATCAACATGTTGGAAAAGTTCAAGGCTCTTTTGGTTGAATTGTGACAACCACTCAAGTAGTTGTTTAGCTTGTCAAATACATGTTTTCCAAGTTAAGAACCCAATTAATATTATAAGTTTCTTGAATAAAAATAAAACCAATCATATATATATATGGAAATAAAAAGCTACAAAAAGCTTTGGACTTGCGGCGTGCAAACTACGTACCAAAAGGTATGCAAGTCATCGGGAATTAGGACGATTAGCTGCCGCTTCGGCTTCATGTCAACACTGGTGTCGTCACTTAATTTGCTACGCCACATCACTTAATTTTCCACACCACTAGCTCAGTTGGTAGTCACTTACCCTTTTGGAGAGAGTGCATGGTTCAAATCCCAGAAACCCCAAGAGAGGAAGTGACCACAATTTAATGTTTATGGGGCAAATTCGTGGGTCCCTTGTGTGCTTGTGTGTTGTGTGCGTGGGTGTGTTGTGTGTGGTGTGTGTTTAGGTTGTGGTTAACGGGCCAATACAAATAAAATAAAATAAATAAATAAAACAAAACAATATACTAATTTTTTTCATCCTTCTCCTTTCCTCAAAAACTAACCCTAAATTAATCATTGTTGTCCTCCTCTTCGGCCGCCACCATTGTCGCCCCTCCTTCTCGTCTCCTCCTAGTTTATCTTCTTCCTCATTCCTCTTTCCTCCCCCCGAGATAAAGGGTTATCACACGGCCAGAGAGTGTGTAACGACTCTGAAATCCCTATACAAATGTAATTTATTCAGAAATGATATTTCGGCCTGATTAGAAATTATAAGTTATTTTTATTCAATAAAAGCAACACGCAATTTGTAGCTCATGGGTAAATCCTTTATACTGCTATGATATAATTTGTGTGTTCGAATCCCATTAGTCCTAATTATTTTTAATATTTTTCTTTTTAATTTTTTTGAAGCCCAAAAGTTGCACGTGCAATGCACGGAGAATCGAAAAGTTTCAGAAAAATCAAACGGGATAAACGAAGAGTTAACACAGAATATAGTACGTGGCATGAATCTCAAAGCAGATGGATTAAATCCAATCGTCCAAATCCTCATTTTGGCCGCCACCGACGGTCCATCTAGCCCCAATCGCCTCCATTCTTTGCCCGTGCATTCCTTTGACTCTCCACTACTCCCCTGTAGTGTTTGATTTCTCTGCAATTGACCAGAGACTCTTCAAATCTCCCATTAATATCTTTTTAATTCACCTTTTTAATTCTCACCCTCAAATTTCACTATAAATACCATCTCATCCCCTAATTCTTCCCATTCTGAAAATCTTTATCAAAATTCTCTAAGTAAAAAGTGGAATTAAGCAGGCCAAGAGGAGTAGCGATCCAATCTCGACGACCGAAGTTTTCCCGACGATACTACGATCCCCGAAGGCTTCCCCTCCCTCTTTTCCTCTCTTGTTAACGCTCTAAAATAGTAAGTCTTTTTTCTCTCTTTCATTTCGACTCAAACCACCTTCTTAAAACAATAATCGAAAAGTGGAGTTAACTTGTAATATTTTCCTTTTAACCAATTTTTGTCACCTTTAATATGTTAATATTTCACTTTAACCCTTAAATCTTACCTTGAAATATTAATCACCTCTTTGATCTTTTTATGTAATTAAAATTTCATGCGCAATAAACACATATTGAATCTTTTCATATAAATATCATGAACTTTAAATACAACATTTTAACTGATAACTAGCATACATATCACTAGAACCTACACAGGGTAACAACCTACCCTACACGCACACTTCTGATTCATAGCACGATGGTTGATTAGAATTTTTCATCTAAATGAAACAATTTACAATAAAATACAATCCCTTTATAAAAATATGTTTTATTCGATATTTGAAAACCTTTGGTAATTACGTCTCTACAATCCTTTTTAGGGGACCAGCTTGTAGATGGTACGGATCATCGCATGTTTTTGGGATAATAGAGCAAAATTCAGAGCTCCTCACGGAGAATTCGGTCTCGAAAAGAATGAAAATACGTAAAAGAAATGCGACTTTTTAAAATAAATTAACTTCGGAAAATTATATATAATTATGAATCCGTATTTTCAATAAAAATACATGGTGAAAATTATCTTTTAAAATGAAAAATTAAAATTTTAAGAAAATATCACCAAGCTTACAAAAAGAGCAGTTTTCATTAAAATACCATAAACTTTTAAAAAGTAGGTTTCATCACTAAAATACCACTAAAATTAAAATACATGTTCATAAAACATCTAAATATTCTAAATCACCCTCGAGGGTTATTTTTAAACGATATTAAAATATTTTTCGTAAACTCCCTCTTGAAATATAAACAATATAAGTACAATGTAAACAACGATAATAAATATTTAAGGACTCTAAATTAATATAGGTTTAAGCGGAATCAATTCTCTTGAGCTCAGGGAGCCGGAGAAAGTGAGTGCTTGACTATTCAGGCTAGACAAATTAATAGAGTCATCAATGGCAATTGTCTTGAAAAAACACACAAATCCTGTCGTCCATGTGCAACAGTTGTCTGATTACTCCCGAATTTAAGATCTTCAAAAGTTAAATCCAGTCACATGAAATGTCTATAAATTGAACACAAACTCGAAACTAAACTGAATTTTAAATTCAACTAGAATCCAAACTCGAAACTAAACTCGAACTCAATCTACTCGACTAACTTGATTCGAACCAATATTGCAATTGACATGACTCACATTCTACTCGACTTACTCGACTTCGTTCTTCAACTTTTGCAATCTATTGTTTCGATCAAGACATGTTATAATCAACCAATCAAATTAACTAAGAATATCTTACAGTTATACATATATTATACTCGGGGTGTTTGGGATAGTTTCTTGTGTGAATCTAACAGAGTTTCAGAAATCCCATATTAACATATTTTTTTATTTACTTGAATCTCAGTCGGGTCGATTCCTCCACAGCTTGGAATCCCGATGCTAACATATGAAATGAGCCTGTGTTTCCTTGCTCCTGGGACCCCACTTTTGAGCTCGTGAATACTTCTACGGTTGCGTTGATATTCACACTTGGAATTCAACGTTAACATAGTGACCATATAGAGACCTATAGTATATATAAGTTGTAGGGTTCCTAGGCACCCTAATGAGGTCTCACAAGGCATCAACCATGCCAATTTCAAAAATTCTAGGTGCCGAGAAACCCTAATACGGATCGTTGGCTAAAGTTTAGGCGAAACTAGAAACTAGTTAACAACTTAACTATAAAGAATACGGAAATACAACCTTTGTAGATCCAGTGCTCCACCTCCATAGCTCCGCAACGAAGTCCCCTCACTGTCCAAATGAGTTCCCGGGCTCTAGCGTCGGCTTCGTCGGAGAATGGGCAAGCTAGGTCGTCGATGTCCATGTCGAAGATGATCTACGTCGAGACATCGCTAGATCAAGCTCCAACTTCACCAAGTCATGAAAACTTGTGAAGGAAACACACTCTACTACTTGGCAAGAGGTAGAGGATGAAGAAATAGGAAGTGGGTTCAATTTAGAATTGGATTTCTCACTCTTTATCACATTCCACCATTGTTGGTAGAAAGCTTTCTTCAAGGTTGAAGATGAAGAAGAAGTAGATAATGATATGATAAGTTATTATTAAAAAGGAAAAGAAATCAATTCTTATCATAACATGACCATGGTTAAGTGTAGAGAACTAATTAGGGTTAAATGAAGTGGTTAGGTTTAAGCATGAGACAAAAGGGTTACAAAGTCAAAGTGTTCAAGAAACTTCATGAACAAAACAAAAAAGCCACCATTTTATCATGCTCTTTTTCTTTTATTCATTTATCAAAAATAAATGGATAATTAAATAAGATAAATGAATAACAAATAAAAAACCCTAACCATTTCATTAACCAAGGTTTAACACTTTACACTTAACCAAAAAGCATGTATCATCAAACATGATACAAGCAAGTGCACAAAATCATATCACATATATAATGCGCACATCCGAGTGAGAAAATCTATCTTAAGTGAACCAATACTAGTTAACGCAAAGTAATATATCAAATATATATATATAATTATGCATTAAATCATTAAATCAACTCTTGATTTAACGATCCGGTCATGTCGCACATAACCGACTAGTATCCTTTGCATCGGCTTATCGAACCAATCCTTGATTCGATAACTAGGTTATATCGTATATAACCAATCGATACATTCATTGCGAGAATGGAATACGGTATCACATACACGCATTATTCTCGGTCCCGCACATATCTCATATGCGCTCCTATTTCGTTTCGCTTGAGCCAGGAAACCTCTGTGTAGGACTCTAAAGACTCGTCAATACGCCGACAGCAGATGATGATCATATCAAACACCCACAAGCCGCAAGCGGTCTGCTAAACGTAACGGCCACCCGGGTATTGAGCGATCTGAAGATCGACGAGCAAGCCCGCTCACACTCCAGTGAATCCAACCAGTAACACTACCGTACAGTCCGGTCTGATCGTCTGATATGTCGCATATCTCGCCTAGGGGTGGTAAACGTCAGACCCCAATAGCTCGATAAGTCGTGTCGATATGAGGTCTATAACTATTCGAGAAACTACTGGTAACACTTACCAGTAAATCTCAGTAACCCTGGCCAGGGATTTCCTGTTATAGCCAATCGAACACAGCGCAACATCAACTCCCTATACCGGGAGAGACGAATCCCCTCCTATCGCTCATTGCCTCCATGTGACTCGGGACTGTACCCAAAAACCACCGTTTTGCACGCCGTCTTGGATGTGGTAAGATGGAAATCAAAGCACAGTGGGAACCACACAAGACTCTATGACGATCTCGGGTCAACAGACTACTCAGTACCAGTGTCACCAGAGAACTGCCATCTGACGTGAGGTATAATACCATCTGGGAGTTATCGGCGAGTCCGTCCAGTGTACCCAGTCTCCACTGAGCACCCGTATATCATCTCTGATGTCAAACACCAATGGATATGGGATCATCCATCGCCCATCTGTATGGGTCTAGATGGTACACGCTAGTCTACTCTGGTATATCGATGCCCCGTCTCGATACACCCACGACTAGGGACTTTGAAGGATGTACTTATGGACTACCATGTCCCCACTAGTATGATCCGCATCATAGTCCAGGTAGTCAAGCACACATCCTAAGGGCTTTACCAACATGTAATAGAGAGACAATCTGAGTACACGTTAAGGTAAAGAGCAACCAGATAGCATACTATCATGTCGAGCAAGAAAGTCCTCCCTATATATGTCCCAGCATCCACTACAATATACATCCTATGTACAGTAATGGCCTCTAGGGCATACATATAACTAACAATCTCCCACTTGCACTAGGGCCATCTGTAGCAGTGGTTGTAGTATCTCATACTCAACCATCCCATAAAAGTCTCTCTCTGGGAACAGGCCTTTGTGAGTGGATCCGCTGTGTTGTCCTCTGAGTCTACTCTCCTAACCTTGATCTCCCTGGAGATCAACCATCTCCATGATCAGGTGATACTGCCTTAGAATATGTCTGGATCACTGATGGGACCGGCGTTCCTCGGCATAAGCCACAACTCCATTGTCACACAATGGTAGGAACCTAGTTCATCTCATGAACCAATATACACCCAAACAGCCTCTTTGGTAGCATCTTTAGTAGCGATGTATCCTGCCTTTATCGTCTAGTATGTCACGGTATCTAGCTTGGAACTCTTCCAACATACCGTCCCTTTACTGAGGGTAAAGACAATGCCTGTGACTGACACTCAGTCGTCTTTATCACCCTGGAACACTTCCAGTGATTCTCCCCGGGGTCGATTGATACCGTCTCACTACAACTAGTGAGAATCCTAACATCCATTTAAATCTATCTCATAGATCCAAAACTCAGGATTTAGGAGGTATCATTTTGATCCTATATGGAGAATCATAGTGATAAGCGGAGATTGCTCGAGCGTAGCATAGGAAACTCCTTCCCTATCAAGAGTATGTCATCCACGTACTCTACGAGGATCGTCACCATACTCCCTACTACCCTTTTTGTTTATACAAGGTTCATCTACCATTTTGATGATGTCAACTTCTTTGACTAATCCATCAAAAAAGATGTTCCAACTCCGCGATGCCTGCTTTATCCTATATAAAGCATCTTGCACACGTTTCCGCTGCTCCCACTGTTTACGAAGCCCTCTGGCTGTGTACTTATAGACGCACTCTTCTAAAACATCATTTAGAAAAGCAGTCATGACACCCAACCACCAGATATCGTAGTCATGGTATGTAGCCGTGACAAGTAGGATCTGGATGGACTTAAGCATAGCTACTTGAAAAAGGTTTCATCATTATCCACACCTGGTCAATGATGCACACTTTTAACAAGTCTAGCTTTGAAAGTCTCAACTTTTCGATCTACACCAAGTAATCTTCTCAAGATATACTTGCTCCTGATGGGGATTTAACCCTTCAGATATTGCAACCAAAGTCCATACTTTGTTGGTGTATAAGGATTCCATCTCAGATCGTTAAGCATCCAGCCATTCTTACAGAGTCACACTCCTGATGGCCAGCTCGGAACTAGTTGGGTCATCATCTCATGATGCAATCCTCGCTCCCACTGTCATAGAGAAACCGAAGTATCTCTCAGGTGGGTGAGGAACCCTACTAGATCGGCGGAGAGGCTGAGGTTCGTTGGTATCTACTGAATCCCTTGGTTCTATCAAATCATCTGCTGTAGTTCGTATAGCTGGAACTTTTCCAGTTCTACATTACAGACCTTGCCTCGAGCTTGTCCGGATTTTGCTTTCAGACATAGGCCGGACAACCCCAAATCTTAACTAACTTAAGAAATGGGCTCTTCCTTTTCCATATCACATATGAAGTGGTAGGCAACTGATTTGATTGGAACCCTATTCAATAGGTATGCAACTTCGTAAGTGCATAACACCCAAAAGGAAATAGGTAACTCAGTATTACTCATCATAGAGCACACCTTATCACATAGGGTGTAATTGCTCCACCCCGATATACCATCGTGCTATGGTGTATACGGAGGAGTAATGCTGAGAGAGAATCTCATTCTCCTTTAGAATAATCCAGGAATTCCGTGCTCAAGTATTCTCCTCCTTGATCTCATCAAAGGACATAACACTTTTACCCGTATTGGTTCTTTACTTCTAACTTATATTCTGTGAATATCTCAAAAGGTTCGGACTTATGTTTCAACAGGAACGTATGTCTGAATCTTGAGAGATTATCAGAGAATGTAATGAAGTAAAAGAACCGGTCTTGGCATGTGTAGACAGGGGACCTACATACATCAACATGTATCATCCCAAGAGTTCACTAACTCTTTCTCTGTTACCAATAAACAGAGCTGTGGTCATCTTATCTTTGTGACATGACTGGCGAGTTTCACAAGATGTAAATTCAAACTGATTTAAATATGCATCTACATGTAACTTCAGCTAGTCGGGTCGCATTGATATGACCTAGTCTACAATGCCTCAAGAAGGATCCGTTCATTTCTGAACTCTTCCTCTTGTGTGTGTTCTGTACACTAAGAACTGTAGTTTGATTTAGAACATCAATGCTTTTAGATAACGTGCCTGATCCGATCAACTTTTGATATAGGAAATGTTCAAAACATTATCCAATAATACAAAATTTTATCGTTTCTTTACTAATAAAGAGACAGATATTTTTTTTGTACATCAGGTTCGGTATCTAATAACATTCGTTCAGAATCAATGTATTTTGGAATACAGGGTGACAGTGACCAACAGACTTGGCTGCAACACTTGCCCCGTTTTCTGCCTCATGAAACTTATCACCCGTTCTCAGTCCTCTACCTTTCTGTAGCCCTATGTAACAGATTACATATCTGGGATCCTGTTCTGGTATCACATACCCAGGACGTAAAGGATACTGAGAAACAGTTCTTTGTAATGAACACATCCGAAGATGATGCATCATATGCACTTTCTTCGTTTGGACGGCACGGGAATTCTGGTAATCCCCAATTTCCTGCTCTGTCTTATAACAATTATAAGTTGGAGCGGGACCAACGTTCCCCAGCTCAGTATAACAAGCGGGTTCGGTCAATAATCCGTATTATTATCTTGATTAAGGCGTGATATGGTCGCTACCTGGAGAGAGAGAGAAGAAAACACTCAGCGTGCGCTCTTGCAAGAATAGATTGGTTATGTTTTTATCTAATCAGGATGGCTCCCACTGCTTTTTTATCAAATCTTCCTTCAAACCCTAAAAGGAAAGACTAGCCGGGATTAATTACACACTACAAGTTCGCCAATCTTTCAGCCAGGCCGGTGTCGGTACTTTGAGGGAGGTCCCCCGTGCTTTCGCACGAACCTAATTACTGTAAACCTCGTTTTCCCAGAGGCGTAACCCCGTTGACACCTTTCTAGACACCTACTTGATCGGCTAATTGTAATGTATAAAACTCTCCCAGGAGTAACTCTTACTCGCAGCGGGTATCGGGATCCAACTATCTCATAGAAGGTATGCAATCTCATTGCAAATTTCAACACTTGAAATTCCCGATAATATTTTGCCCCTAGCTCGCTATGACCTTGACGCATGCCAAACAACCCATAGTCTGCTAGTCAAGTTCAACCCGTACATTTCTTGATTGAATTAAACCCACCCGCACGACCCTTGACGCATGCCAAACAACGCCGTACGAATACCCTAATCCAATCGCATCGTATGCTAGCAGATAAGCACTAGTTAGCTACCGTACACTACGCCTTGACGCATGCCAAACAACCGCAGCACGAATACTAACTAGTACTTATCTGAAATGATGGAGGGCTACGACAGGTTTTTCTGAAAACCTATTGCGCAATGAACTTGATATCGTTGTAGAATCAAATGATTTTAAAATGGAGTGCTTTTGAGGCTTTTTTAGTTTTGCTAAAGGAGTCACTCCCGGTGAAGGGATCGTCGGTCCTTTCCTCATCGAATAAGGTGCGGGATATATCATATATATCACTGTGCAAAGCAAAAACTCTTAAAAGCAATCAAAAGACAAACCGAGTGTGTAGCATCTGCCAGTTATTGCTAAAGGAGTCACTCCCGGTGAAGGGATCTCGGTCCTTTCCTCATCGAATAAGGTGCAGGATATATCATATATACCGCTGTGCAAAGCAAGAACTGTAGCTACCCTTTTTATTTTGAAATTCGATTCTACAACATCTTAGGTTTCTTTTATTTCATTAATCACATTAATGAAGTCCCATCATTTAAGTACCTAAACATCACAGATAAATACGGCGTACACTTATGCCATCCGCATTCGCCTCGATGTCCCCTCGTGCACCGTTAGGTTAGGTAACTAACGGCAGAGCAGGGCAGGGCTAGCGCGGGTGTAAAACATAAGTAACGTCTATATAATATATCATATATACTATATACTGTATCTATCACAGAACATCACATGATCACATCACAGATATCGCGGCAGAAGAAACATATGAAATATTGGATATACTAGGATGTCCGTGTTTTCAATACGAGTCAGTATAAAACACGGATTCCACGGTCGCGATGAATAGCCAAACCCACACCCCTAGACCCCTACGAGAGCGGTAAGCAACCCTACCAATTCTAGAGTTAGGAGACCCGGACTCGACTCCTCGAGTTGGTCTCCCACTGGACTCCAGAACCCGGTTACTTGTGCCCTCCTCCTTGGGTCTATCCTAGTGCGGAAAAGTAAATAATATACAAGAGGTGACAACTTCCGCAACCTGGAAGCGACCCAATAAAAGAATATTACATACAAGTTTTTACATGAATGAAAATGAAAAACACTCATCTCACATAAAAAAACCCCGGCTATTCAAACACGACGATCCAATATAACATATCCAGCAACACATAACATCACATGTCATCAACGTAAGTAAATATGTCCATCCCAATTGTCGTTGACATATAGCAATGAAACCGGTGATATCACATATTACACTTACGGTCACAGAAAAGAAAGTGTAAAACTACAACAGTTGGAATCCGCAACCACCTCAGACATCGCATGCCTGACCAAATGAATTACTTAGACATCGCATGCCTAACAATTATAAACCCCGCATTTTAGTCTCAAAATCGAAAACACTTTTCAATATCAAGTCGGGCAATTCAACAAGATTCCCGAAAAACTGATCGAATGCTCGTCGCAAACTTTAGTAGGCGGCCGCACCCCTGATACCGTCGACGAAGTGCACCAAGGCGGAACACCGCTACCGCGAGCACCCGGACGGATGCTTTCGGCGACGGGGTTCTCCTACAGTCACTTGGTCGGGGCTATGGAGTGAGGCTGTCTATTAAGTTTACCCGGCGAGTATCCGCGTACACTACGTGATTGCGACGGACTTTTGATCACATCAAAATTCCGTGGCAACCGATCAAGTGAGACTAAACTGCTACGTTTATAACATTCATTCAGTTATCTCATAACTCTTTGTGAATTCCAATTATTGTATCCCATTCCAGATAAATAGAAAATGTTAAACTTTTCGATCGAACAGTCAAACACCCAAGTTTTCCCGATACAGATCAACACATGAAACAAGTCTAACAACATTCAGTTCGTGCCTCAGTACCAACGGTCCAGCCGTAGAAGGGTCAAGCCAACGCCTCACATGTGGCACGCCGTACTGCCCCAAACCCTAAGGTTCAAAGGGCAGTTCAAGACGGTCACATAATCGAGTTAAGGTTTGTTGTCTTCTAGAGGGTCCATCGCGTTACTTGCACTACTTAGAACGTCGTTAAACTTCGGAAAAATCCAACACTTGGAAATTTCCCGACAGGGGAAAAATTGGGTATTTATATCCGGTCGAACATTTTAACATATTCTAAAATTTATCCGGAAATACACAAAGACTAAATTTGATACCCCGATCGAAACACCGAATCCCCAAAACAACTCCAGAAAATTCAACTCTGTAGTCAGATTTAAAATATCCCAGGAAAACCAACACAGAAAAATACGAATTACTGTGCAAACTTCAAGTGCTGATGTGACAAGGAGACCGCGGAACCGCCGCACAATCCAAGCTTGTGCCGCGGTTCCGCCGCGTATTGGTGGAATCACGTTCTCGAATTTCACAGTAATTCATAGAAAAGCCTGCTGATTTTTCTGCATATTTTTATTTTCGAAATATCCCAGATTTTAGAAAAAGGACAGAGAGCATTTTCCGGGTTGGGTTTTCGGTTCGTTCGGACTTCAAATTCCGTCTAGACTTCGCCTAAGGCTCTAGCTAGGCTCTGATACCACTGTAGGGTTCCTAGGCACCCTAATGAGGTCTCACAAGGCATCAACCATGCAAATTTCAAAAATTCTAGGTGCCGAGAAACCCTAATACGGATCGTTGGCTAAAGTTTAGGCGAAACTAGAAACTAGTTAACAACTTAACTATAAAGAATACGGAAATACAACCTTTGTAGATCCGGTGCTCCACCTCCATAGCTCCGCAACGAAGTCCCCTCGCTGTCCAAATGAGTTCCTGGGCTCTAGCGTCGGCTTCGTCGGAGAATGGGCAAGCTAGGTCGTCGATGTCCATGCCGAAGATGATCTACGTCGAGGCATCGCTAGATCAAGCTCCAACTTCACCAAGTCATGAAAACTTGTGAAGGAAACACACTCTACTACTTGGCAAGAGGTAGAGGATGAAGAAATAGGAAGTGGGTTCAATTTAGAATTGGATTTCTCACTCTTTATCACATTCCACCATTGTTGGTAGAAAGCTTTCTTCAAGGTTGAAGATGAAGAAGAAGTAGATAATGATATGATAAGTTATTATTAAAAAGGAAAAGAAATCAATTCTTATCATAACATGACCATGGTTAAGTGTAGAGAACTAATTAGGGTTAAATGAAGTGGTTAGGTTTAAGCATGAGACAAAAGGGTTACAAAGTCAAAGTGTTCAAGAAACTTCATGAACAAAACAAAAAAGCCACCATTTTATCATGCTCTTTTTCTTTTATTCATTTATCAAAAATAAATGGATAATTAAATAAGATAAATGAATAACAAATAAAAAACCCTAACCATTTCATTAACCAAGGTTTAACACTTTACACTTAACCAAAAAGCATGTATCATCAAACATGATACAAGCAAGTGCACAAAATCATATCACATATATAATGCGCACATCCGAGTGAGAAAATCTATCTTAAGTGAACCAATACTAGTTAACGCAAAGTAATATATCAAATATATATATATATAATTATGCATTAAATCATTAAATCAACTCTTGATTTAACGATCCGGTCATGTCGCACATAACCGACTAGTATCCTTTGCATCGGCTTATCGAACCAATCCTTGATTCGATAACTAGGTTATATCGTATATAACCAATCGATACATTCATCGCGAGAATGGAATACGGTATCACATACACGCATTATTCTCGGTCCCGCACATATCTCATATGCGCTCCTATTTCGTTTCGCTTGAGCCAGGAAACCTCTGTGTAGGACTCTAAAGACTCGTCAATACGCCGACAGCAGATGATGATCATATCAAACACCCACAAGCCGCAAGCGGTCTGCTAAACGTAACGGCCACCCGGGTATTGAGCGATCTGAAGATCGACGAGCAAGCCCGCTCACACTCCAGTGAATCCAACCAGTAACACTACCGTACAGTCCGGTCTGATCGTCTGATATGTCGCATATCTCGCCTAGGGGTGGTAAACGTCAGACCCCAATAGCTCGATAAGTCGTGTCGATATGAGGTCTATAACTATTCGAGAAACTACTGGTAACACTTACCAGTAAATCTCAGTAACCCTGGCCAGGGATTTCCTGTTATAGCCAATCGAACACAGCGCAACATCAACTCCCTATACCGGGAGAGACGAATCCCCTCCTATCGCTCATTGCCTCCATGTGACTCGGGACTGTACCCAAAAACCACCGTTTTGCACGCCGTCTTGGATGTGGTAAGATGGAAATCAAAGCACAGTGGGAACCACACAAGACTCTATGACGATCTCGGGTCAACAGACTACTCAGTACCAGTGTCACCAGAGAACTGCCATCTGACGTGAGGTATAATACCATCTGGGAGTTATCGGCGAGTCCGTCCAGTGTACCCAGTCTCCACTGAGCACCCGTATATCATCTCTGATGTCAAACACCAATGGATATGGGATCATCCATCGCCCATCTGTATGGGTCTAGATGGTACACGCTAGTCTACTCTGGTATATCGATGCCCCGTCTCGATACACCCACGACTAGGGACTTTGAAGGATGTACTTATGGACTACCATGTCCCCACTAGTATGATCCGCATCATAGTCCAGGTAGTCAAGCACACATCCTAAGGGCTTTACCAACATGTAATAGAGAGACAATCTGAGTACACGTTAAGGTAAAGAGCAACCAGATAGCATACTATCATGTCGAGCAAGAAAGTCCTCCCTATATATGTCCCAGCATCCACTACAATATACATCCTATGTACAGTAATGGCCTCTAGGGCATACATATAACTAACAATCTCCCACTTGCACTAGGGCCATCTGTAGCAGTGGTTGTAGTATCTCATACTCAACCATCCCATAAAAGTCTCTCTCTGGGAACAGGCCTTTGTGAGTGGATCCGCTGTGTTGTCCTCTGAGTCTACTCTCCTAACCTTGATCTCCCTGGAGATCAACCATCTCCATGATCAGGTGATACTGCCTTAGAATATGTCTGGATCACTGATGGGACCGGCGTTCCTCGGCATAAGCCACAACTCCATTGTCACACAATGGTAGGAACCTAGTTCATCTCATGAACCAATATACACCCAAACAGCCTCTTTGGTAGCATCTTTAGTAGCGATGTATCCTGCCTTTATCGTCTAGTATGTCACGGTATCTAGCTTGGAACTCTTCCAACATACCGTCCCTTTACTGAGGGTAAAGACAATGCCTGTGACTGACACTCAGTCGTCTTTATCACCCTGGAACACTTCCAGTGATTCTCCCCGGGGTCGATTGATACCGTCTCACTACAACTAGTGAGAATCCTAACATCCATTTAAATCTATCTCATAGATCCAAAACTCAGGATTTAGGAGGTATCATTTTGATCCTATATGGAGAATCATAGTGATAAGCGGAGATTGCTCGAGCGTAGCATAGGAAACTCCTTCCCTATCAAGAGTATGTCATCCACGTACTCTACGAGGATCGTCACCATACTCCCTACTACCCTTTTTGTTTATACAAGGTTCATCTACCATTTTGATGATGTCAACTTCTTTGACTAATCCATCAAAAAAGATGTTCCAACTCCGCGATGCCTGCTTTATCCTATATAAAGCATCTTGCACACGTTTCCGCTGCTCCCACTGTTTACGAAGCCCTCTGGCTGTGTACTTATAGACGCACTCTTCTAAAACATCATTTAGAAAAGCAGTCATGACACCCAACCACCAGATATCGTAGTCATGGTATGTAGCCGTGACAAGTAGGATCTGGATGGACTTAAGCATAGCTACTTGAAAAAGGTTTCATCATTATCCACACCTGGTCAATGATGCACACTTTTAACAAGTCTAGCTTTGAAAGTCTCAACTTTTCGATCTACACCAAGTAATCTTCTCAAGATATACTTGCTCCTGATGGGGATTTAACCCTTCAGATATTGCAACCAAAGTCCATACTTTGTTGGTGTATAAGGATTCCATCTCAGATCGTTAAGCATCCAGCCATTCTTACAGAGTCACACTCCTGATGGCCAGCTCGGAACTAGTTGGGTCATCATCTCATGATGCAATCCTCGCTCCCACTGTCATAGAGAAACCGAAGTATCTCTCAGGTGGGTGAGGAACCCTACTAGATCGGCGGAGAGGCTGAGGTTCGTTGGTATCTACTGAATCCCTTGGTTCTATCAAATCATCTGCTGTAGTTCGTATAGCTGGAACTTTTCCAGTTCTACATTACAGACCTTGCCTCGAGCTTGTCCGGATTTTGCTTTCAGACATAGGCCGGACAACCCCAAATCTTAACTAACTTAAGAAATGGGCTCTTCCTTTTTCATATCACATATGAAGTGGTAGGCAACTGATTTGATTGGAACCCTATTCAATAGGTATGCAACTTCGTAAGTGCATAACACCCAAAAGGAAATAGGTAACTCAGTATTACTCATCATAGAGCACACCTTATCACATAGGGTGTAATTGCTCCACCCCGATATACCATCGTGCTATGGTGTATACGGAGGAGTAATGCTGAGAGAGAATCTCATTCTCCTTTAGAATAATCCAGGAATTCCGTGCTCAAGTATTCTCCTCCTTGATCTCATCAAAGGACATAACACTTTTACCCGTATTGGTTCTTTACTTCTAACTTATATTCTGTGAATATCTCAAAAGGTTCGGACTTATGTTTCAACAGGAACGTATGTCTGAATCTTGAGAGATTATCAGAGAATGTAATGAAGTAAAAGAACCGGTCTTGGCATGTGTAGACAGGGGACCTACATACATCAACATGTATCATCCCAAGAGTTCACTAACTCTTTCTCTGTTACCAATAAACAGAGCTGTGGTCATCTTATCTTTGTGACATGACTGGCGAGTTTCACAAGATGTAAATTCAAACTGATTTAAATATGCATCTACATGTAACTTCAGCTAGTCGGGTCGCATTGATATGACCTAGTCTACAATGCCTCAAGAAGGATCCGTTCATTTCTGAACTCTTCCTCTTGTGTGTGTTCTGTACACTAAGAACTGTAGTTTGATTTAGAACATCAATGCTTTTAGATAACGTGCCTGATCCGATCAACTTTTGATATAGGAAATGTTCAAAACATTATCCAACAATACAAAATTTTATCGTTTCTTTACTAATAAAGAGACAGATATTTTTTTTGTACATCAGGTTCGGTATCTAATAACATTCGTTCAGAATCAATGTATTTTGGAATACAGGGTGACAGTGACCAACAGACTTGGCTGCAACACTTGCCCCGTTTTCTGCCTCATGAAACTTATCACCCGTTCTCAGTCCTCTACCTTTCTGTAGCCCTATGTAACAGATTACATATCTGGGATCCTGTTCTGGTATCACATACCCAGGACGTAAAGGATACTGAGAAACAGTTCTTTGTAATGAACACATCCGAAGATGATGCATCATATGCACTTTCTTCGTTTGGACGGCACGGGAATTCTGGTAATCCCCAATTTCCTGCTCTGTCTTATAACAATTATAAGTTGGAGCGGGACCAACGTTCCCCAGCTCAGTATAACAAGCGGGTTCGGTCAATAATCCGTATTATTATCTTGATTAAGGCGTGATATGGTCGCTACCTGGAGAGAGAGAGAAGAAAACACTCAGCGTGCGCTCTTGCAAGAATAGATTGGTTATGTTTTTATCTAATCAGGATGGCTCCCACTGCTTTTTTATCAAATCTTCCTTCAAACCCTAAAAGGAAAGACTAGCCGGGATTAATTACACACTACAAGTTCGCCAATCTTTCAGCCAGGCCGGTGTCGGTACTTTGAGGGAGGTCCCCCGTGCTTTCGCACGAACCTAATTACTGTAAACCTCGTTTTCCCAGAGGCGTAACCCCGTTGACACCTTTCTAGACACCTACTTGATCGGCTAATTGTAATGTATAAAACTCTCCCAGGAGTAACTCTTACTCGCAGCGGGTATCGGGATCCAACTATCTCATAGAAGGTATGCAATCTCATTGCAAATTTCAACACTTGAAATTCCCGATAATATTTTGCCCCTAGCTCGCTATGACCTTGACGCATGCCAAACAACCCATAGTCTGCTAGTCAAGTTCAACCCGTACATTTCTTGATTGAATTAAACCCACCCGCACGACCCTTGACGCATGCCAAACAACGCCGTACGAATACCCTAATCCAATCGCATCGTATGCTAGCAGATAAGCACTAGTTAGCTACCGTACACTACGCCTTGACGCATGCCAAACAACCGCAGCACGAATACTAACTAGTACTTATCTGAAATGATGGAGGGCTACGACAGGTTTTTCTGAAAACCTATTGCGCAATGAACTTGATATCGTTGTAGAATCAAATGATTTTAAAATGGAGTGCTTTTGAGGCTTTTTTAGTTTTGCTAAAGGAGTCACTCCCGGTGAAGGGATCGTCGGTCCTTTCCTCATCGAATAAGGTGCGGGATATATCATATATATCACTGTGCAAAGCAAAAACTCTTAAAAGCAATCAAAAGACAAACCGAGTGTGTAGCATCTGCCAGTTATTGCTAAAGGAGTCACTCCCGGTGAAGGGATCTCGGTCCTTTCCTCATCGAATAAGGTGCAGGATATATCATATATACCGCTGTGCAAAGCAAGAACTGTAGCTACCCTTTTTATTTTGAAATTCGATTCTACAACATCTTAGGTTTCTTTTATTTCATTAATCACATTAATGAAGTCCCATCATTTAAGTACCTAAACATCACAGATAAATACGGCGTACACTTATGCCATCCGCATTCGCCTCGATGTCCCCTCGTGCACCGTTAGGTTAGGTAACTAACGGCAGAGCAGGGCAGGGCTAGCGCGGGTGTAAAACATAAGTAACGTCTATATAATATATCATATATACTATATACTGTATCTATCACAGAACATCACATGATCACATCACAGATATCGCGGCAGAAGAAACATATGAAATATTGGATATACTAGGATGTCCGTGTTTTCAATACGAGTCAGTATAAAACACGGATTCCACGGTCGCGATGAATAGCCAAACCCACACCCCTAGACCCCTACGAGAGCGGTAAGCAACCCTACCAATTCTAGAGTTAGGAGACCCGGACTCGACTCCTCGAGTTGGTCTCCCACTGGACTCCAGAACCCGGTTACTTGTGCCCTCCTCCTTGGGTCTATCCTAGTGCGGAAAAGTAAATAATATACAAGAGGTGACAACTTCCGCAACCTGGAAGCGACCCAATAAAAGAATATTACATACAAGTTTTTACATGAATGAAAATGAAAAACACTCATCTCACATAAAAAAACCCCGGCTATTCAAACACGACGATCCAATATAACATATCCAGCAACACATAACATCACATGTCATCAACGTAAGTAAATATGTCCATCCCAATTGTCGTTGACATATAGCAATGAAACCGGTGATATCACATATTACACTTACGGTCACAGAAAAGAAAGTGTAAAACTACAACAGTTGGAATCCGCAACCACCTCAGACATCGCATGCCTGACCAAATGAATTACTTAGACATCGCATGCCTAACAATTATAAACCCCGCATTTTAGTCTCAAAATCGAAAACACTTTTCAATATCAAGTCGGGCAATTCAACAAGATTCCCGAAAAACTGATCGAATGCTCGTCGCAAACTTTAGTAGGCGGCCGCACCCCTGATACCGTCGACGAAGTGCACCAAGGCGGAACACCGCTACCGCGAGCACCCGGACGGATGCTTTCGGCGACGGGGTTCTCCTACAGTCACTTGGTCGGGGCTATGGAGTGAGGCTGTCTATTAAGTTTACCCGGCGAGTATCCGCGTACACTACGTGATTGCGACGGACTTTTGATCACATCAAAATTCCGTGGCAACCGATCAAGTGAGACTAAACTGCTACGTTTATAACATTCATTCAGTTATCTCATAACTCTTTGTGAATTCCAATTATTGTATCCCATTCCAGATAAATAGAAAATGTTAAACTTTTCGATCGAACAGTCAAACACCCAAGTTTTCCCGATACAGATCAACACATGAAACAAGTCTAACAACATTCAGTTCGTGCCTCAGTACCAACGGTCCAGCCGTAGAAGGGTCAAGCCAACGCCTCACATGTGGCACGCCGTACTGCCCCAAACCCTAAGGTTCAAAGGGCAGTTCAAGACGGTCACATAATCGAGTTAAGGTTTGTTGTCTTCTAGAGGGTCCATCGCGTTACTTGCACTACTTAGAACGTCGTTAAACTTCGGAAAAATCCAACACTTGGAAATTTCCCGACAGGGGAAAAATTGGGTATTTATATCCGGTCGAACATTTTAACATATTCTAAAATTTATCCGGAAATACACAAAGACTAAATTTGATACCCCGATCGAAACACCGAATCCCCAAAACAACTCCAGAAAATTCAACTCTGTAGTCAGATTTAAAATATCCCAGGAAAACCAACACAGAAAAATACGAATTACTGTGCAAACTTCAAGTGCTGATGTGACAAGGAGACCGCGGAACCGCCGCACAATCCAAGCTTGTGCCGCGGTTCCGCCGCGTATTGGTGGAATCACGTTCTCGAATTTCACAGTAATTCATAGAAAAGCCTGCTGATTTTTCTGCATATTTTTATTTTCGAAATATCCCAGATTTTAGAAAAAGGACAGAGAGCATTTTCCGGGTTGGGTTTTCGGTTCGTTCGGACTTCAAATTCCGTCTAGACTTCGCCTAAGGCTCTAGCTAGGCTCTGATACCACTGTAGGGTTCCTAGGCACCCTAATGAGGTCTCACAAGGCATCAACCATGCAAATTTCAAAAATTCTAGGTGCCGAGAAACCCTAATACGGATCGTTGGCTAAAGTTTAGGCGAAACTAGAAACTAGTTAACAACTTAACTATAAAGAATACGGAAATACAACCTTTGTAGATCCGGTGCTCCACCTCCATAGCTCCGCAACGAAGTCCCCTCGCTGTCCAAATGAGTTCCCGGGCTCTAGCGTCGGCTTCGTCGGAGAATGGGCAAGCTAGGTCGTCGATGTCCATGCCGAAGATGATCTACGTCGAGGCATCGCTAGATCAAGCTCCAACTTCACCAAGTCATGAAAACTTGTGAAGGAAACACACTCTACTACTTGGCAAGAGGTAGAGGATGAAGAAATAGGAAGTGGGTTCAATTTAGAATTGGATTTCTCACTCTTTATCACATTCCACCATTGTTAGTAGAAAGCTTTCTTCAAGGTTGAAGATGAAGAAGAAGTAGATAATGATATGATAAGTTATTATTAAAAAGGAAAAGAAATCAATTCTTATCATAACATGACCATGGTTAAGTGTAGAGAACTAATTAGGGTTAAATGAAGTGGTTAGGTTTAAGCATGAGACAAAAGGGTTACAAAGTCAAAGTGTTCAAGAAACTTCATGAACAAAACAAAAAAGCCACCATTTTATCATGCTCTTTTTCTTTTATTCATTTATCAAAAATAAATGGATAATTAAATAAGATAAATGAATAACAAATAAAAAACCCTAACCATTTCATTAACCAAGGTTTAACACTTTACACTTAACCAAAAAGCATGTATCATCAAACATGATACAAGCAAGTGCACAAAATCATATCACATATATAATGCGCACATCCGAGTGAGAAAATCTATCTTAAGTGAACCAATACTAGTTAACGCAAAGTAATATATCAAATATATATATATAATTATGCATTAAATCATTAAATCAACTCTTGATTTAACGATCCGGTCATGTCGCACATAACCGACTAGTATCCTTTGCATCGGCTTATCGAACCAATCCTTGATTCGATAACTAGGTTATATCGTATATAACCAATCGATACATTCATCGCGAGAATGGAATATGGTATCACATACACGCATTATTCTCGGTCCCGCACATATCTCATATGCGCTCCTATTTCGTTTCGCTTGAGCCAGGAAACCTCTGTGTAGGACTCTAAAGACTCGTCAATACGCCGGCAGAGATGATGATCATATCAAACACCCACAAGCCGCAAGCGGTCTGCTAAACGTAACGGCCACCCTGGTATTGAGCGATCTGAAGATCGACGAGCAAGCCCGCTCACACTCCAGTGAATCCAACCAGTAACACTACCGTACAGTCCGGTCTGATCGTCTGATATGTCGCATATCTCGCCTAGGGGTGGTAAACGTCAGACCCCAATAGCTCGATAAGTCGTGTCGATATGAGGTCTATAACTATTCGAGAAACTACTGGTAACACTTACCAGTAAATCTCAGCAACCCTGGCCTGGGATTTCCTGTTATAGCCAATCGAACACAGCGCAACATCAACTCCCTATACCGGGAGAGACGAATCCCCTCCTATCGCTCATTGCCTCCATGTGACTCGGGACTGTACCCAAAAACCACCGTTTTGCACGCCCTCTTGGACGTGGTAAGATGGAAATCAAAGCACAGTGGGAACCACACAAGTCTCTATGACGATCTCGGGTCAACAGACTACTCAGTACCAGTGTCACCAGAGAACTGCCATCTGACGTGAGGTATAATACCATCTGGGAGTTCTCGGCGAGTCCGTCCAGTGTACCCAGTCTCCACTGAGCACCCGTATATCATCTCTGATGTCAAACACCAATGGATATGGGATCATCCATCGCCCATCTGTATGGGTCGAGAAGGTACACGCTAGTCTACTCTGGTATATCGATGCCCCGTCTCGATACACCCACGACTAGGGACTTTGAAGGATGTACTTATGGACTACCATGTCCCCACTAGTATGATCCGCATCATAGTCCAGGTAGTCAAGCACACATCCTAAGGGCTTTACCAACATGTAATAGAGAGACAATCTGAGTACACGTTAAGGTAAAGAGCAACCAGATAGCATACTATCATGTCGAGCAAGAAAGTCCTCCCTATATATGTCCCAGCATCCACTACAATATACATCCTATGTACAGTAATGGCCTCTAGGGCATACATATAACTAACATAAGTTTGTTCATTTTACATATACTTTTACTCGTCACCACATTCCTCTTCGGTTGCCACCTTTGTTGATATATCTCTTTCACACACACATGCACGCTCGTGCGCGCGCACACACCGGTTGTCAAATATACCTTGATCCTTGAATGAATCACAAACCATACAAGAGATTGCAGCGGAAACTAAATCAAGATCGGGTGCTTTGAGATTGAAAGAAAAAAATCTAATCGACGGCTAACAAACCACAACAAATACGAAACAAGCACACCAGACAACAAGAACACAAGATTTATCCAGATTCAACACAACTTGTACCTACTCCTACCTCCGTAACAAAAACTTCCACTATTAGAAAGAATTGCACGAGATTACACCGAGTTTTCATCCCCCCTTGACAAAAAAATACCCTCTTTCTAAACCTCTGTTTATCCACAGCCAAACTTGTCGCCTCTCCTCCTGAATCTTTGAATAGTATTGAAACTATTGTAAAGGTAATAAATTTTCAGTTTTCAAAATTTACAAAATTTAG
Source organism: Agapanthus africanus (assembly GCA_030015575.1). Taxonomy (NCBI): domain Eukaryota; kingdom Viridiplantae; phylum Streptophyta; class Magnoliopsida; order Asparagales; family Amaryllidaceae; genus Agapanthus; species Agapanthus africanus. Next base: position 895,328,127 of record CM057339.1, on the reverse strand, counting down.
TGTTTTTTGTCGGTTTTTCGATATTTTGCTTATTATACACATGAAATCATGAAATTTTCAAAACTGCAAAATTTTGATATTACATCGGCTTTCCAATATTTTGTTTGCTTCCACAAGCAAAATTGGGATAGTTTGTTCAAAACTATCAAAATGTATGCTATAGCATAAAAAACACGAAAATTTCAAAAATATCAAAATTTTGTATTTTTTCGGTTTTTCAATTTTTTTTTGCTTATTTATAGCATATGAAAATCACTAGATTTTGAAAAATCTAAAAATTTCCGTTTTCATCTGCTTTTCAATATTTTGTTTGCTTGCACACGGAAAATTACGATAGTTTCTTCATAATTATCACTATATATGCTATATAGCATGTAAAAATCATACAAATTTCAAAAATAATTTTTTTTAATGTTTTCTTTGATTTTTCAATATTTTACTTGGGATAGTAAATTAAAATCACAAAATTTTCAAAAATCTATAAATTTCCGTTTTAATCCGCTTTTCAACGTTTTGTTTGCTTCCACAAGCAAAATTGCGATAGTTTCTTCAAAATTATCAAAATATATGCTACAACACACAAAAATCATGGAAAATTCAAAATATCAAAACTTATGTTTTCTCCGGTTTTTCAATACACATGAAAGTTACGAAAATTTCAGAATCTAAAAATTTATATTTTCATCGGCTTTTCAATATTTTGTTTGCATGCACATGCAACATTGCAATAGTTTCTTCAAAATTATCAATAAATATGATATAGCAAAAAAAATTGTGAAAATTTCAAAAATCTAAAAATTTTGTGTGTTTTTTTTCGGTTATTCAATATTTTCTTTATTAGCACATGAAAATCACAAAATTTTCAACAATCTAAAAATTTCCTTTTTCATCGGCTTTTCAATATTTTGTTTGCTTCTACAAGCAAAATTATGATACTTTCATCAAAATTATCAAAAGCCATGCTGTGGCACAAAAAATCATGAAAATTTCGAAAATAACATTTTTTTTGTTTTTTCCAGGTTTTCAATATTTTTTGCTTGTCATAAAACATAAAAAACATGAAATTTTTAATATTATAAAAATTTCCATTTTCATCTGTTTTTAAATATTTAGTTTGTTTGCACGCGAAAAATTGCTATAGTTTCTTCAAAATTATCAATATGTATAGTATAGAACACAATAATCTAAAAAATTTCCATTTTCATTAGCTTTGCAATATTTTGCTTGCTTGCACACGCAAAGTTGCGATAGTTACTATAAAATTCATCAATATGAATGCAATATAACACACAAAAATCGTGAAAATTTCGATCTAAAAATTTCCATTTTCATATAATTTTGTTTGTTTTCACATGCAAAATTGTGATACTTTCTTCAAAATTATCAAAATGCAAGCTATAGCGTATAGAAATCGCGAAAATTTTAAAATTTTGCTTTTCTTTGGTTTTAAAATATTTTTAGCTTGTTATTTCAAAAATAAAAAAAAATCCGTTTTCAATGACTTTTCAATAGTTTGTTTGTTTTCACATGCAAATTTGCATTTGTTTATTCAAAATTATCAATACCTATGCTGGTACACAAAAAAAAAATCCAAAAATTTCAAATATCTCAAAATTTTGTGTTTTCTTTGTCTTTCAGTATTTGCTTGTCATAGCACATGAAAATCACGAAATTTTAAAAAAAAATCGAAAATCTACAAATTTCTATTTTTATCGGCTTTTCAATATTTTGTTTGTTTCGACATGGAAAATTGCTATACTTTCTCTAAAATTATTAAAAAATTTGCAACAGCATACAAAAATAGCGAAATTTCAAAATTCTACTTTGTCTTCGGTTTTTCAATACTTTTTGCTTGTAATATAGCATATGCAAATTACGAAAATTTTAAAATCTAATAATTTCCTTTTTCATCGGCTTTTTAATATTTTGTTTGCTTACACATGGAAATTTTACGATAGTTTCCTCAAAATTACTATCCTCAAAATTATCAAAATATATGATTTAGCACACAAAAATCGCAAAAATTTCAAGAATATCAAAATTTTATTTTTCTCCGGTTTTTCAATATTTTACTTGTTTACTTGCACTTGAAAACCACGAAATTTAAAAAAAAACTAAATTTCTAATTTCATCGGCTTTTCATTACCTTGTTTGCTTGCACACAAAATTGCGATGCTTTCCTCAAAATTATCAAAATGTATGCAATAGCATAAAAAATTTGCGAAAATTTCAAGAATATCAAAATTCTGTGTTTTCTTAAGTTTTTCAATATTTTACTTATTATAATATGAAAATCACGAAATTTTCAACAATCTAAAACTTTCTGTTTTCTTTGGCTTTTCAATATTTTATTTGCTTCCACAAGCAAAATTGTGATAATTTCTTCAAGATTATCAAAATATATGCTATAGCATGCAAAAATCACGAAAATATAAAAAATATCAAAATATTTTTTGCTTTATAGCACATAAAAATCATGAAATTTTCATAAATCTAAAAATTTCTACTTTCATTTGCTTTTCAATACTTTGTTTGCTTGCACATGCAACATTGCGATAGTTTCTTCAAAATCATCAATATCTAAACACATAAAAATCGCGAAATTTTTTTAAAATCTCAAAATTTTGTTTTGTCTTCGAGTTTTCAATATTTTGCTTGTTGTAGCACATAAAAATCACGAAAATTTTCAAAAGTCTAAAATTTTCCGTTTTCTTCGGCTTTCCAATATTTTGTTTGTTTCCGCACGCAAAATTTCGACTTTCTTCAAAATTATCAAAACATATGCTATAACACACAAAAAACACGAAAATTTCAAAATTATCGAAATGTATGCTATATAGCAGATCATAATCTTGGAATTTTCAAAAATCTAAAAATTGATGGTTACATGAGCTTTTCAATATTTTATTTGCTTCCATACACGCAAAATTATGATAAATTCTTTCAAATTATAAAAATGTGTAATATATGTAAAACATCGCGAAAAATTCAAAAATATCGATTTTTTGTGATTTATTCGGTTTTTAAATATTTTTTGCTTCATAGCACATGAAAATCACAAAATTTTTAAAAACCTAAAAATTTCTGTTTTCATTGGTTTTTCAATATCTTGTTTGCTTGCACACGCAAAATTTCTATCACTTCTTCATACTGTCAATATGTATGCTATAACACATAAAAATTACGAAAATTTTAAAATTTCAAAATTTCCAAAATTTTATGTTTTATTCTGTATTTTAATATTTTGCTTACCATATAACATGAAAAGCAAGAAATTTTCAAAAATCTAATGGTTTCCGTTTCCATCGGTTTTTCAATAGTTTTTTTCTTACACATGCAAAATTGCAATACTTTATTCAAAATTATCGAAATGTATGCTATAGTGTACAAAAATCGGGAAAATTTTTAAAATATCATTTTTTTGCGTTTTCTTCGGGTTTTCAATATTTTTGCTTGTTATAGTGTTGACACAAAAAATGCATTAAATATCATATATCCAACTTATATATACATGATGTATATATGATATTAATATGAGGGCACTTGTTGATATTAATAGAAGGGCGCTTGTTGGAGTCAAAAATATTGACTCTCAATGGTACTTAAATCGTGTATCGATGAATTTGCACATAGGCCAATTTTAAATACCTATAGATTTCAACATAATTGGTCAATGGGGGCAAATGAGGATTCATTTGAAAGCCCATCAAATCTAGTTTCCAAAATATCAAACGGTGTATCGTTTGGACTTCCTAGAGAAAATTACGGCCAAATTATTAGATCCTGCACGGGCAGATTTGGGCTGTCGAGAGCCTCTTTTTAGGACCTCGGGACCCCTTTACTGGGGTTTCGGTAGCCCCCTATCCGGATCCTTTTTTGGGGTCTTGGAAGCCCCTATTCAGGGTGTCGGGAGCACCTTATCAGGAGTCCTTTTGGGGTCTCGGGAGCCCCTATCGGGACCCTTTTCTTGAGGTCTCAAGAGCCCCTTTTGAATGTCGAAAGCTTCCTAAAATAGGCAGTTAACCTATTTTTAAAGGGAAGTGGGGGGTTATTTTTCCCCACTCACCCAGAGAACATAGATGGGTAGTTTTATAACTACACCCTCCTATAAAGAAATATATATACTTCTATATAGACAAGAAAAAGAAAAAGGATTCATATAGAGAATTCTAAAAGAGAAGCCTTGCAAGTGTTCTCAATTTTAGAAGAAGAGAAAAAGGTGAGGGATAGAGGAATGGAATTCCCATACCTTTCTTTTCTTCTCATATTCTCTCTCTCTCTCTCCAACCGAGGATGAACATAAGATCCATAGAAACTTTTATAAGTTTTATCCCCATTGGAGAAACTTAACAACCATTGCCATGGGTTCTACTATATCTTCATAAAATAAAGATGAGGACCTCAGAACACAAATTCATGCTTTCTTCACCAATTGAATTAATTTAGAATATGAGTCATCCCATGTTCTGTATATTTTGAAATAGTCCATCCTATTTCTTTTACATATTTTTGAAATATGATAATATCCCTATTTCTTTTAAGAAGAAACATGGATCAAAATCTCTATGTTACTTTAATAAAAATATATGAATATACAAAGCCTATTCATCTCTGAGATATGAAAATCATATCTTCATGTTGGAATCATGTGTGAAAACATTATATTTCTTATATAGAATATGATTTAAAATCATGTTCTGTCTTTTGACCATAATCCATATGTTCATATTTGTACAAAACTATAAAAATAATAAAATATATCATTTTTATATTATGCAGAAAGTTCAATATAATGAATTTTCATGTGGGGAAGTTCTGTAAGAAGAACTTTCCCATTATTGTCAACAATGAGTCATAGGAAGCCTCAAAATAGTCCTCTTGACTTTGCCGGGACCCCTTATCCACATGTCAAGACCCCCCTTCCGATGGCGGGAAGCTCCAAAATGAGTTTCCTAAATTGACTATTGGGAGGCCTCACGCGATCGAGATCCCCCTCCCGATGGAGGTAAGGTCCAAAATGAGTTTTCCAAATTGACTGCCGAGAGACCTCAAAAGAAGGGCTCCCGCGGTCGGGACCCCCTCTTGATGGAGGGATGCTCCAAAATGAGCTTCCCAAATTTATTGTCGGGAAGCCTCAAAAGAAGCCCTCCCTCGGTCGGAACCCTCCCCTCCCGACGTCTGGAGCCCCTAAAAATAGGTCTCTCGCAATTGAAACATGTCTGTTTCATGATGAATTGGAGGCCCTCACTTAGGGTAGCCCCACTTGCATCAACTTTGGCATAATATGGTCCCCACATAGGGTATTGCCCATCCCAACATGTCAAATTTGACACTAAAGTACCCTAAATATAGAATTAAACTCATAAATTAGAGTTCTCATGCAATTTTATACTTTTTGCAATATCAATATAATTTACATTCAAATTGTACACAAATATAAATGAAATACAATGATAATCCTTTGTGTTCTTATATTATTCTCTATTTGCAAATATTTTATATCTATAAATATGATCTTTGTGATGTGATTTGAACAACCTAACAAGACATCCCGTTTAGGCAATTCTTTAGACAATAGGATGTTATTAAGCATGGGTGTAATTAAGCCTATGTGTTTACGTCTACAGGAAGTCTCGAACCCAGTATCTTCTGGTCAACTTTTAAAACTCAAATAATTGTTTTGTTTAAACGCTGCTTATTTTTAGCATTCACTTCATCAGAGGTCCTAAAGAGGGTAAATATATAGCACATTAAAATCATAAAATTTTGGGTAAATTGTCAGAAAGCCTCCGGCCCGCTCCGGAGTTGTTTAAAAATCCTGTAATTTTCAAAATCGCTGGAAAGCGCTTATTGTTCAAAATCTTTATGAAAAAACCCCCTGGGCTTTATTTCAATTAGGACTTTTATTTTCTCAACTGTTTGGATATTATATGCAACTACTTAGATATTACAGAGAACTGTTTAGAGATTACAGGGAACCACAACTGCTTAGTTATTATAGGCAAGTGCTTAGATATTACATGCAACTGGTATATATAGGGTTTTGATTGAGCCCAGGTTTTTTTTAACAAGAGCGAAAAACCTAGAGATTTTACACAGGTTTGAAGCGAGCCGAGGATTTTTGACAATTCACCCTAAAATTTTCAAAAATCAAAGAATTTCCGTTTTCATCAGCTTTTAAATATTTTGTTTGCTTGCATACGTTGCGATAGTTTCTTCAAAATCATCAATATGCTATATAGCACACATAGATAGTGAAAATTTAGAAGAAAAAATATCAATTTTTTTGTTTTCTACGGTTTTTCAATATCTTGCTTGTTATAAACCTCCTGAAATTTTGAAAAATCCGAATTTATTGGTTTTTCAATATTTTATGTGCTTGCACACGCAAAATTGCGATAGTTTATTCAAAATTATCAATATGTATTGCGCACAAAAATAGCGGAAATTTCGAAAAAAAAATTCTGTTTTAATATTTTTCTTGTTATAGCACATGAAAATCATGATTTTTTAAGAAATCTACATTTTCATCATCTTTTCAATATTTTGTTTGCTTGCACGCGCAAAATTGCAATAGTTTCTTCAAAATTATCAATATGTACGCTATAGCACAAAAAAATTATTGAAATTTCAACAATCCTAAAAAAAATATTTTCTTCATTTTTTTAATATTTTACTTGTTATAGTACATGAAAATAATGAAATTTTCAATAATCTAAATATTTCCGTTTTCATCGGCTTTTCAATACTTTGTTTGATTGCTTATGTGTTGCGCCCCGCTTCCCAGTGTACGGGCAAGGAGGCGCGAATGGGTCTACGTATTTACTCAGAAGCGAACACGTTAAGCGTAACTAAGCAATATAATAAAGTACACAAGAAAAATGACAAGAGATGTAAATGAACATCAACTTTTATTTATTAAACATTTCTTTACAATACAACTGAAAATGTAAATATAAGAATGGAAAGCAATGCCTAAACAATGGCATGAACTGAAAGTAAAGTGAGTACAAGTAAAGCCTAATGGTCGTACTGCTCAGTGGTCTGCTCCAAATGCTCCTGGCTGGTCTCGAATTTCTCAGGATCGGGTCATCTGACAACATTCCAAAGAAAAAGAGAAATAGGAATGTCGTCAGCGAATAATCGCTCGGTAAGTCCCAAAAAAAGATAGAAATAGAATAGACAGATAATAGGATGTAACTGGTATAATGTTTGATTATTATGCTAACGCAGTTGTTTGTAGCTTGATACAGAATATGCCAGTGTATACGAGAGGAGTCCAACTTACACCGTGGACTATGGTAAACCGTAGTACAAGGCTCCGTCGATAAAACCATGGAATAACGGCAATAGATGTATAGATACGTCTTTTAATGACCATCCCGTGCCACCTTTAACACATTCCGTGCCAGTCTACCCCTTTAAAACCCCGTAATGTATTTTGTATTTATTTGTATATATTGTTTTGTTTAATAGATGTATGACTTACCGAAACCATGATATCATGTAAACGGAATGGATATAAATAGATAGTCATGTAATCAGAGTATATCCATGGTTTGGTTCGGTCGATTCATATTGATATAGATTGAATTCTGGTATAAATGGATTCATATTGAATAGGAGTTATACTTGAATCATATTCAAGGATAGATTGATAGATTGATTCAGATTAGACTGAGACTCCATCTGAGTCAGACACTTTAAAACGAATTGAAGTCCTGAATTAGTTTTGATGTTATCGGTAATTGCTGCACATGGACGGCAGGATTTGTGTCTTTTTCCAAGACAATTACCGTGTTGATAACACCGTTTTTAGTTTGTCTATCTTAAATAGGCAAGCACCCAAATTCTCTGGCTCTTTGAGACTCAAGAGAACTGGTCCCGCTTAAATCTATATTTACTAGGGTCCTTATTGTAAATTAGTATAACTTGAGAGGGTTTTTTGAAAAATAGTTTTGATATATTTTCAAAATAAATCTCAAGTATTATTTATCGTCTTTAGGGTTTTCATAGATGTAGTTTTTATAAAATGAAATATTCTAGTGGATATAAACCTAACTTTGAATAATATATGGTATTTTCTTGTAATTTGACTTGTATTGAAATGTGATGGTATTTTCATGATCTTTTGTGATTCTTCTCTTTTGATTAGAAAACATGGAATACATATTATATTTAAAATAGATATTTTGATAATATATATATATATATAATAGAATTTATTTATTAAATAGAAATTGCATTTTTCTTAAAAATTGCATTAACAATTCCATCGAGATCGGATGTTCCGTGAGGAGGTCTGCATCTCGCTCTACTAGACCCGAGAATGTGCGATAACCTGCACCATCCCGATCGGGGTTCCCAAAATGGGTTGTAGAGACGCATTTGCAAGAAATTAAATAATACACTTTTAAAGAAAACGATTTTTGAAAGTTTATGGTATTTAAATGTAATTTCATATTTTATCCCACAAACTAATGTTCAAAAAGTCATCGTGCTATGCATGAATGAGTGTTGTGATGGGGTAGGTCATTAACTTGTGAGTTTTCTAAAGGTAATATGAGCAAAAAGATAAGATAATGTCGTATGCAAACTTAAGGGTATTTTACTGTAAAAGTGAAATAGAATTTATTTAAGATAATATTTTGAATTGAAACTTTGTCCAATTGTTGTTTAATGGTTACTAAACAATATATGAAAAGGTGGTTAATTGTTGTTTAAGGAAAAATTGATTTTTTAAAGAAAAGAGAATCGGAAGTCGGATTAACTCCACTTCCGACGAGTTTTGAAAATAGAATTCTTTTTTATAGAGAGAGGAGAGAGAAGAGGGGACTTACTGGATGCAAAGAAAGAGGAGAGGTCAATGAATAAGTTGAGGATCTAATGGAGTCGTTTCGTCGCCGGATTTGTCCCGAAACGTCGCCGGAACTTTTCCTTGAGCTAACTCCACTTGTACAACTTCTTGGACTTAGGAATTTTAGAGATTTTTGGCAATGGAATTCTGAATGGAAAGGCAATGGTGTAGTGTGGTATTTATAGGAGAAATTAGGGTTTAGGATAATGAATAATGAATTAAAAATATGCATTAAAATTTGGATTAATACCTCATTTTAATTCTCTGGAAATGTGCAGGGAAAACAAACAGACTAGGGTTAGTGGGGGGAGTCCAAGGGTTGTAGGGTTAAAATTTGATGGCATTTGGAACGGGGGGGGGGCGGCCCTGGGGTGATCTTCGCCGGCTACGTGAGGATGGTTTGGGTCTAGATTTGTGCCACGTGTCATGGTTTGTATAAATAACATATTCCACATGTTTGATTTTTCAGTGACTTGAACACAGGGGTTGCGTCACAGCAGTGCAAGGCTTTACCAATGAGCTACAAGTACTTTCTTACTATTCAAAAACAATTTAAATTTATAACTTATGCTCAGGTTTAAGTCCTCATTTCTGTATTTTGAAAAAAAATTCTATACAGAAAATTCAGGGTTGTTACAATACGCAAAAATTTTAGTTTCTTCAAAATTATCAATATGTACGCTATAGCAAACAAATCGCGGAAATTTCAAAAATCTCCAAACCTTTTGTTTTCTTCGAGTTTTCAGTATATATTTTTCTCGTTATATAACACATGAAAATCATGAAATTTTCAAAAATCTAAAAATTTCTGTTTTCACCGGCTTATAAATATTGTGTTTGCTTGTACGCGCAAAATTGCTATAGTTTCTTCAAAATTGTCCATATGTATGCTATAACACAAAAAAATGAATTTTTTTTTTATAAAAACGCAAAAAAAAATTGTTTTCTTTAGTTATTCAATATTTTCCATGCAATATAGAAAACAAAATTCGTTAAATTCTCATAAGATTTCTGAGTTTTTTTCCTTCTGTTTTTCAATATTTGCATTTTATAGCTCACGAAATTCGCGAAACTTTTAGAAATCTTAAAATATTCTATTTTCATTCATTTTCATTTTTTTACGTATTATAGCACACGAAAATTAAGGAATTTAAAAAATCTCAAAATTTTCTATTTTCAATATATTTTTTGCTATATAGAATTTGTTAAATTTTTAAAAAAAAAACCAAAATTTTCAAATTTTAAAACATTTTGTATGTTAGCAGCTGAAAATTGCGAAATTTTTACATATCTAAAGGTTTTTGCTTGCTATATATAGCACACAGAAATCACGATGTTTTCAAAAATCTTGATTTTTAAAAATATTTTTCAGTTTTTTCATAATTTTGCATGTTGCAAAATTTTCTGTTTTTCTATTTTGTATGCAGCACGCAAAAATAACATAAGTTTCTAAATCTCAAAAAAAAAATCAGGATTTTAAATTTCTAGAAAATTGAAGGGGTAAGATTAAATTTATAGCTAGATATGTCCAAACTAAATTAGAAAACATATTGCAAATTATAATTTATGAAAAGTTGAGGAGCTAAGATAAATTTATAGCCATATATGTCCAAGCCCTCCAAAACTTAGGTAATTCCTAACACCCCCTCCCTCTAAAAATAACTTGGTAATTTTTTATCATAGCCTAAAACTTTTAAGTTGCTTTATTTTACTGCTTTCAAATATTCCGTCCAAAGAAAACCTGGCCATTAGCTAATTTATAATATCCCCATCTAGCCCACTTGTAACCACATGACTCTATTCAATAAAACCTCCATTTCTTTCTTGTTCTTCATCTACCTCTTCCTCTTGATCAGAAGCATTGTACCTAAGGCAACCGAAGAACTTTCCCTCCATTTTCAGTTTTCAATTTGCATGAAATTTGCAATTAAGCCCATATTCGCATTTCATTGCTTCATCGATGGAGAAAGTTAAGAAAGAAGAACCATAATCCGTTGCCATTGGGGGATTTGAAGAGCAATTCCTAAACCCTAATTTGGAATTGGGGCACTAATTGGGAATTTTAAATGAAGAGTGAAGACGAGTGGGTTGGGTTTTTCTAATTACTAAGTTTTGGTTTTTTAGTAATTATCTAAATTTTGAGAGGGTTTTAAGTAAAAAAATCCTATATCTATAGTCCTCTGCAAGATGAAAACAAGTAAAAAGTTTTAGTACTTCCTTTTATTATTACCACTCCTTTTTTGTTTTTTACACTGAAACAGTTTTTAAAATCTATTTCAGCTTTTGTGAGTTTTTTTAATAAAAGGCTGGGTGATAATAGGCATTGATTTAGCTTTCATTTTGGGAAAAATACGATTGGCCCCATGTTTTAGCAAATTTGTCCCCTTGCATGTAGTATGTGTTTTTGCCTCTTTGGATTCCTAATGGTTATGGTAAATAATTTTCAGATTTAGTTTTAAGTAAGATTGTTTTCATAATTAGTCTAAACTAATGCATAATCCATAAGTTAAGGAAAGTTCCTTTCGCACCTTTATATAATATATTTCATACCCATTTGAATGGCAGAAAGAAAAATATATGTGACTATGTACTGAGTGTGTGTAAACAAATAGAGAGTGAAAATAGAAATCTTATTTAAATTTAATGTAATTTAAATGTATTTAAAGTATTCCTAAAAATGAGAATGTGTAGCTTGATTTTGGTTGGCCTTTCTATATTCTCGCTTTTTTCTAATACAGTAATTTCACACTCACATATATTATTGTTTTTATTTAGAATTCAAAGTGGGTGTAAATTTAACAAATAAAGGTGTGAGCTATAACTTTCTTAAGCTATAAATTATGTATTACTCCCTTATATTTCAACAGTAATTTAGAAGTATAATAGTCATGTTAATTAAATTTATAAGAGGGCAATCAATCATGCCAGCAAGAAATTAATTAGTGCTATAATTAAGACAGTTTACCAAATCTAAGGTTTTTGAGATTATGGGGGAGATAAATTATGAAGGCTTATGGTATTAATTGTCGATTTGCTTAGTTTACTATAACCCTTAACTTTTAAATCAAGGAATACTAACTGACTCAACAAATGTTTTTCTGAAATCATAAAAGTGTGTGTTATTTTTTGTCCAGGAAATATGATATTCTGAATTTAAAAATGACAATAAACTCATGCTTGGAATTAATTGGGATAATTTTAGAAGTCGAAATACACTCAACACGTGATTAAAGTTAATAGCTGATCTCTTCATATTTCTATCTCTCTTCTCAATTTTCTCAATGGATGTATTCCGTCTTTTTGCTTCTTTAATAATTCCTTATCATTATCTAATTTTTATTCATTCATTTCTTGTTTGGTTTCAGGAATTGGGAGACTTCATCAAACACAGGGGGCACCAATCAATTGATCTGGGGTCGTTTTGATCTTTTTATTTTCTCGATTTTTCTTGTCATCTTTCATTTCATTATGTAAAATATATCATTTCTTATTGATGGACGTCGGAATCTCTCTCAGATGTTGTCCTCCGTCGATTTTGTGGCCAGGGGACTGAACGGTTGAAATTGGGTATGAAAATTGAATGTGTAGATCTCAATGGGTCGTTGGATGTTGTTGACGCCGAGCTACCTGCAAGGGAAGTCCCAGGATAGGAAACCACCGTAGGATCCTCCGACGATCAAATAAGTACCGAAGAATATTGAGACAGAATAGCGGCATATTGGATTGAGTTCTACATACCTAAGTCGTCTGGAAGTGAGGTCTATATAGCGGTCATATAGAGTAAGCCGATGCAAGATTCTTGCCATTCATTACGCACCTGCGTCACGTTCGTGTTGATGGCGGGATACGCCCATCAATGGCGAGATACGCGAGCGTGGGATGCGAGACGTGGAGCGGCAGAGATCTCGTCGTGGCGAGATACGTGGAGCGGCGGAGATCTCGTCGTGGCGAGATACACGGAGCCGTTACGGGGCCGCTCGGGCTCTGTGCTCCCGGCCAAATAGAAACGCTGAGGAATCTCAGATACATGATAGCTCAGAGACGAGTAAGTGAGTTGAGGAGTCTCTGTTTTGTGATGGCTCGGAAACGAGTGAGGGGGGCGAGGAAGCTCAGCTCCGTAATAGCTCAGAGACGAACGAGAACGCTGAGAAAGCTCGGCTGTAGGATAGCTCGGAGATGAGCTGTCAGCTGGTTGCTAGGCGAATAGTGAATGTACTCAAGAGAGGCCTCCCCAAAGGTTGGATGATACCTCGGAGATGAGACGCCGAAGAATTTCCCCTTCGCATGGTACTTTAAAGAGCCGGCCGGTGCACGCGAGATACTTACCATCCGTCACGTATCTAGATCGATGGAATCCACACTTATGAGCACCATCATTAATCCCCCACTCTCGTTCCGACCTATTTATGGGTCGGGTCAAAAGGTGGTCTGCTCGGTTTTCTCTGCTCAGTTTGGTATCGAGAATTCTCCAATGGTGCTTTGTCCGGAAACGACATTATGTTCGGCGGTTGTGTCTCCCTGATCTTCATGCCCACATGGCGATAATTAAGTGCCTTAATCTTTGAGCACGTTTTCGGATAATGTCAGCGGATCGCTGATGGGATGGCGTCATTAAGGCGACGTCGCTTCGCCTGATTAGATCCGCGTGAAGGAAAGGCGTCTAATAGTCGGCCGCCGCGTGGCGTCATGTGAATCATTGGACGTGACGCTTCATTTGGTGGGAGAGGATCTGGGCTATAATATGGCCTTCGCTGAGAGTATAAATAGAGGTGCACAACCTCCAGGGATCATCTTTGTTCACTTGCGCTCCTGCGTCTTTTTATTTAGACTTAATTTGTTCTTGTGTTTCCAGGTGTTGAAAGACCGAACATTGGTTCGGGTAAGGGTCCCCCCGCTGTGGATAGGCCGAGCAGGAAGTTACCCGGCTCTTGATAAATAAGGCTTAGGATCCAAAGTGTTGTTAGGAAGGAAGCTACCCGCTGTGGATGGGCCGATCAGGAAGCTGTCCGGCCGCCTCATGATGAGGGCTTTGGATCCACAGCGTCGTTAGGCAGGAAGCTACCCAATGCGGATAGGCCGAGCATGAAGCTGCCTGGCCGCCTCGTGATGAGGGCTTTGGATCCACGTCTTCATTGAGCAGGAAGCTACCCACTGTGGATAGGCCAAGCAGGAAGCTACCCGTCCGTCTTTAGATGAGGGCTTTAGATCCACGTCTTCGTTGGGCAGGATGCTACCCACTATGGATGGGCCAAGTGGGAAACTATCCGGCAGCCCCATGATGAGGTATTTAGATCCACGGCGTTGTTGGGCAGGAAACTACCCACGTTGGATGGGCCGAGCAGGAAGCTACTTGGTGGCCTCGTGATTAGGGCTTTAGATCCACGTCTTCGTTGGGCAGGAAACTACCCACTGTGGATGGGCCGAGCAGGAAGCTACCTGGTGGCTTCATGATTAGGGCTTTAGATCCACGGCGTTGTTGGGCAGGAAGCTACCTACGGTGGATGGGCCGAGCAGGAAGCTACCCGGTGGCCTCGTGATGAGGGCTTTGGATCCATGGCGTTGTTGGGAAAGAAGTTACTCACGGTGGATGGGCCGAGCAGAAAGCTACACACGGTGGATGGGCCGAGCAGAAAGCTACCCGGCCGTCTCGTGATGAGAGCTTTGGATCCACGGCGTTGTTGGGTGTTGAGATCAAAAATTACACTCCGGTTGACCAAGTCAAAATCAAAGTCAACCCCAAGCCAAGTGGGCCCAAGCCTAGGTCAAGACCGAGCATGGAAGGGACCGGCCCCATGACAAAAAGAATGAAGCCATAAATTGGTTTAATGTAATTCTTTTTTTATATAGAAATAAATGTATGAAAAAAATGGGCAGAAAACTAAAATTTTGTAAACCCCATGGCTTATGTGTAAAAAGAAATAAGCACATAAGTCATGGGGTGGCATAAGTCTTCCCAGGGCAAATGATGGGTCGCTCCTGGCATTGCTTCAGTGTTAGCGGTGCTGATGCCGACCCAAAAAACCCAAATCCCAGGTCTTCCCAAAGGCAAATAATGAGTCGCTCCTGGCACTACCCTTCAGTGTTAGCGGTGCTGATGCCGACCCAAAAACCAAATCCTAAGTCCTCCCGGAGCAAATGATGAGTTGCTCCTGGCATTATTCCAGTGCAGCAATACTGATACCAAACAAAATCCAAATTCCAAGTTCCTTTCAAATTCAAAAGTCCCGCCAAATAAGGTAGAAATCAAACAGATGAAATTAATGTCCCACCCGGTAGCGCTTCCAAGCTCAAAAGTCCCGCTGGACGGGTAGGGAACTCCCAAAATAAATCAAATCAAACAAATCAACCCTGACACCGTAGAAAGTGGAGCAAGTCAACTTCAACCCCGACACCGCAGAAAGTGGAGCAAGTCAAATCAAATCCCGACAATGCAAGAAGCGGAGTAAGCAACGACTGTCCACGTCGCTAAAATGGCAGCACCGACCGTCCTAGTCGCAAAAAAGGCAAGTACCGACCGTCCTAGTCGCAAAAAGGGCAGCACCGACCGTACAAGTCGCAAAAAGGGCAGCAACGACCGTCCACGTGGCTAAAATGGTATCACCGACCGTCCAAGTCGCAAAAAGGGCATCACCGACCGTCCAAGTCGCAAAAATGGCAGCACCAACCATCCACGTAGCTTAAAAGGGAAGTACCGACCGTCCAAGTCGCAAAAAAGGCAGCACCGATCGTCCAAGTCACAAAAAGGGCAGTATCAACCGTCCAAGTCGCAAAAATTGAAGCACCGAACATCCAAATCGCAAAAATGCCAGCACCGACCATCCACATCGCTAAAATAGCAGCATCGACTGTCCAAAACGCTAAAATGGCAGTATCGACCCTCCACGTCGTCAAAAGGGAACCCAACCAAATCAAGTTCCATATAGAACAAAATCTATCAATTTCATGCACACAACCCACACACGTAGTGTGCATTTATTGATTGGGGGCACTTTATTGAGGTCAAAAATTACACTCCGGTTGACCAAGTCAAAATCAAAGTCAACCCCAAGCCAAGTGAGCCCAAGCTCAGATCAAGACCGAGTATGGAAGGGACCGACCCTGTTCCCCTCCGAACGGCGGCCGAGACGCGGGCGTTTCGCCTGAGATTCGGGGCAGATGCTAATTGGTGCTATCCGTCCACCTCTCCGAAGATGCCAAGTTGATTTATGGCACCGTGTATCGGAGGTTTAGACGGATGCGGCCGATGTAGCAGACTTCATCAGATTCCCCCTCGCTTGAGGGGTTTTTTGATTGTGGGGACGCTCTTCCCTGCAGGCGCAAGCCCCTGCAGTTAATTACGCTACCGCATCGCGGTAACAACTTTCTCCTTCTCCAGATGGTCACTTCGTGTCGCATGTGTTTATTTTTCTTTTGGTTGCCCGTGGATTGTATACGGAGACTGAGTTATGTCGTCGCCCGTAGGGCGTGGACTAGTCCAAATCCGTATTTACTTAGATTTGGGTTTGGGGTTTTGGTTTGAGGATACGTTAGTCGTATTTGAGGCTAAGATCAACTCAAACGTTTGTTAAGGATACGTTAGTCTAATTTGAGACTAAGATCAACTTAACGGGATCATTTAGATCCGACAAAAGAGCAATTGGCTCTATTGTTCCAGTTTAGGGACATAGGGGTCCATTGCATGTATGGCCGTTGGGACCCATCACCTCTCTGGCGACGTTGAAGGATTACAACGACAGATGTCAGAGGAGTTCAGAGATGTACCCTTGAACCAAAGTTGGTTGGGAGATCTATAGTTCAATTTGGGACTAAAGTCTGTTTGAAGGTTTTGGTTTAAGGATACGTTAGCCCTATTTGAGGCTAAGATCAACTTAAACATTTGTTAAGGATACGTTAGTTCAATTTGAGACTAAGATCAACTTAACGGGATCGTTTAGATCCGACAAAAGAGCGTTTGGAGGCTCCATTGTTCCAGTTTAGGGACATAGTGGTCCATTGCCAGTTTAGGGACATGGTGGTCCATTGCCAGTTTAGGGACATGGTGGTCCATTGTTCCCGTTTTGGGGACAAATGTTAGTTTAAGGACGTATTAGTCCATGAGTTTAAGGACCCCACAGTCCGTGTTAATGTGTGGTTGTCGGGACCCGTCACCTCTCTGAAGACGTTGAAGGATTACAACGACAAATATCAGAGGAGTTCAGAGATGTACCCTTGAACCAATGAGTTGGTTGAAAGAGCAGATGTGCTCAGTTCAAGATGATTTGAGGACTTATGGCCAGTTTGGGCTAAGTCCAATTATGTTTGAAATATTGGCCCTTTGTTGGCTCATTGAAGGAGAGGCTTTGCCTCTAGCCATTTAGCCAATTGGGCTAACGTTAATTCAACAGTGTTGAACACTGAGATCAAGTTAGTGTTTTAACACTAAAAGACAGTTGGTGTTAAACACCAACAACAGGGGATTCAAACTAGTGTTAAACACTAGAGCAAATCGATGTCAAACACTAGCAGCAGAGGCTTCAAATTAGTGTTAAACACTAAGAAATTCAGTGTTAAACACTGCAAATAAAGTTCTTTGATTAGTGTTGAACACTAAGGCCAAACAGTGTTTTAACACTGGATTCAGGGGTTCCAGTTTAGTGTTAAACACTAAGGCAAGAGGGGTCACGTGATAGCACGTGAGGGCGCCCTCCCTTCATTTGTTCTGCTGAGAATATTGCATCTTTTAGAGCATCACGTGCCATCACGTAACGGGCATTTAAATGCTTGTATGTTAAAGCCTCTGCCAAGGGTCACGTGGGTCACGTTAGGCACTGCCTCAAAGGTCCTTCTCTATGGTTCTTTTCGGGGGTCACATGGTGGCACGTGACCCTGCCTCTTTATATGTTTTTTAGAAGGCACGTGACCCTGCCTCTTTATATGTTTTTTAGAAGATCTGTTAATCCCTTTTTAAGAATTAAATTCTTCGTAGGGTTGAACCCTAACGATAAATTTAAGAGGAATTAAATTCCTATTCCCTTCTGATGATTTATATTCTGGGATAGAGTTGAACTCTGAATTTTCTGTGGGAATTAAATCCCTCATATATGTGAAGAATTGAATTCCATCATAGGGTTAAACCCTAATAAAAGCTTTGAAAGGAATTAAATTCTCACTCTCTTTTAAAGAATTATTCTGAGGAATGAGATTCTGTCATAGGGTGAAACCCTAATTTCTCCTTTCTTGAGGGAATTAAATTCCTGTTATTTTAACAGAACTAAGTTCTTAACTAGGGTTAAACCCTGATTCTGTTCATTCTGAAGGAATTAAATTCCCATAACATAGGGTCAAACCCTAATTTTATTTTAAAGGAATTAAATTCCTATAGTTCTGCGAGAATTAAATTCTCAAGCTTCCATTCCCTCTCTATGCTTTGGATCTGCATGGCAGGATCTCAACCCAATGAGAATTAAATTCTCAATTCGAGGGGAGATGTGCACTTTACAGATCCTCCACTAAAGAGAGAACTATGTTCTTCCGTTTTATATCAGAGTTAAACTCTGTTGAGAATTAAATTCTCTTTTCCTTTCAAAAAGCCTTCCCTTCCTTACCTAGGGTTTTCTTTTGCAGAAGATCCAAATTCCTCCAAAGTATCAAGGCTCTCCTCTTTTTTTTTATGTATCGATTCCTTTCTGCCTCATCCTGTGTGTCTCTTAGCTCCTATTTATAGGAGAAGCAGTCGAATCAATCAGTTTTGGTGAATCTTTCATTGAGAGATTTAATTTGTATTCACCATTCGTTTTGGACCTTTGGATTATTATGTGAATTTTAATCACCATTGGATTTTAAATCCAGAGATTCTCCTTTGTTATTTCGGTTAGATTTTAAGGGGAAATCTTTCCAAGTTCAGGCTTTTTCCATAGATAGGTGATATTTAAGAATCTTTAAATCTTTAATTCAATCGGTTCCTTTGGAAAGATTTGAGAGGCCTTTTCTCAGAATTTAATTCTGTTAACAGATAGGCTTTGAAAGCCGGTCACGTGTGGCCACGTGACCCCTGGTCACGTGTGGGCACGTGACCCCTTTGGAACGGCCCTCTCCTTCTTTTTGTGCTCAGCCTTCTGCCGCTGCTTCACGTGCCACTACGTGACCCCTGGTCACGTGTGAGCACGTGACCCTCGTCCGGCGCCTTTTTCTTGATTTGATCAGGGAATTGATGTGCCTTTGAAGCCGCTTTTAAATGTCACGTGCCAACACGTGACCCTGGTCACGTGGGAGCACGTGACCCTTTCTGAACCCCTTTTCTTTGATGTAGTCGGGAAGCTGAATCTGCCTTGCCGATGCTTTTAGGTGTCACGTGCCAACACGTGACTGCTGGTCACGTGCTAGCACGTGATGCCTCCTTCGTAACTTTTCCTGATTTTAAATCAGGAAACAAATGCCCCCACAGCGTTGTTCTCACGTGTTTGCACGTGAGTGCAACGCTGTCACTTTTTGTGACCGTTGGATTCCTCTAGGAATTTGGGGAGATGAAGCGTCTCCATCACCTCCTATAAATATTGGGGTCATTTCAGAGACGCCTCCACTTTGCTTGTCTTCCTCCTTGCAAACTTTTTCCTGAGAATTTAATTCTCTTCTTCCAGAGCTTAGTTCTCTGTCTTGAAACCATCTTCAGAGTTTAACTCTGTTCGAAGAGACTTTTCTCTTTAGGTAATGCTCTCGAATGAACGATGAACTCTCATATTCCTCTGGATTTTAAACCCAAACCAAGGGTTTTTACCCCTTTAACATGAACCCATGAAATCAATTAATCTTCAGTAGTAAATCTCTTTTAGGGTTCATCTGATCCTCCAAGGAGATGGTGATGATGGTTCAAATCCATGGAGTTTAACTCCGTTCACAAAAAAAAAGTTTCTGGGGGTTTAATTCAATTCCTGTGAAGAACTAAGTTCTTCCCCAAAGAGGCTTCTTGGGGTTTCCTTCGCCCGAGGTTGTCCTTCTGCAATTAATGGAACAGAAGTTTGTAATAATTCTCATGATCTTTATTTCAGGTATCATGGATGCCCATTTGTATGGTCTTGACGAAATCATCTCCTACGGGAACATTCGCGCATTGGGTCGCAGTCAAAACCAGGAGTTCACCAACGCTCAATGCGCCGAGATCATGAGCCGCTTCGGCGAGTATAACCATCGACTACTCCCCCGTCGCTCTTCTCTTCTGAGACTGATCGTGCTGGCTATCTGGGAGGCACTCCCTCTCTTTTGCGCCGGAGTACCGCTCAGGGCATTGGACGCTGCTGAGGACAAGATACATTCGGTGTATCTGATGAGTCTAATCTCGAAGAGAAGGCGCGACAACCTCATTGATCTCTTGCACAAGGCATTTCAGCAGTCGGCCGTACTTCCCGCCTATCGGTGGGTGGATGACATTCGCGAAGACCCCGACGCTTGTGATCGTGAGAGAAAACATGTAGGGTTCCTAGGCACTCTAATGAGGTCTCACAAGGCATCAACCATGCCAATTTCAAAATTTTACAAGTGCCGTGAAACCCTAATACGGATCGTTAACTAGATGTCTAGGCGAAAAGGAAACTAGTTAACATCTTAACTAAAAGAACGGAAATACAACCTTTGTAGATCCGGTTCTCCACATCCATAGCTCCACGATGATGTCCCTCCGCTGTCCAAATCGGATCCCGGACTCTGGCATCGGCTTCATCGGAAAAATGGGCGGGCTTGGTCGTCGGCTTCGATGCCGAAGATGATCTACGTCGAGGCATCACTAGATCAAGCTCCCACTTCACCAAGTCATGAAACTTGTGAAGAAAACACCCTATACTACTTGGCAAGAGGTAGAGGATGAAGAAATAGGAAGTGGGTTCACTTTAGAATTGGATTTCTCACTTGATTTCATCAAATCACCATTGATGAAGCAAGCTTTTCTTCTTGTGTAGAAGAAGAAGAAGAAGATGATAATATTATGATGAGTTAATTAAAACCAAAAGAAAAATCAATCCTTATCATAATATGAACCATGGTTATGTGTAGAGAATTGACTAAGGTTAGATGAATGGTTAGGGTTAAGGATGAAGACAAAATGGTCACTTTGGTCAAAGCTTCATGAAGCTTCAACAAGCTTCAAGAAAGAAAGCAACCATTTTCTTTTCTTTTGCCATTTCTTTTTAATCCAAATTAAAAAGATAAAAGAATGAATAAATAAAAACCCTAACCATTTACTTAACCAAGGTATAATTCTTTACACAAACCCTAGCATGCATGTATCATCAAACATGATACAAACTTGTGCACAAAAGTATATCACATATACAACTTGTGCACTTCAAGTGAGAAAATCCATTTAAAGTGAACAAATACTAGTTAATGTAAAGTAATATATCAAATATATAATTATACATTAAATCATTAAATCAACACTTGATTTAACGATCCGGTCATATCGTATATGACCGACTAATATCCAATGTATCGGCTTATCGAATCAATCCTCGATTCGATAACTAGGTTATATCGCATACAACCATTCGATACATTCATCGCGAGAATAGAATGCGGTATCACATACACGCATTATTCTCGGTCCCGCACATATCTCATATGCGCTCCTATTTCGTTTCGCTTGAGCCAGGAAACCTCTGTGTAGGACTCTAAAGACTCGTCAATACACCGGCAGCAGATGATGATCATATCAATCACCCACAAGCCGCAAGCGGTCTGCTAAACGTAACGGCCACCCGGGTATTGAGCGATCAGAAGATCGACGAGCAAGCCCGCTCACACTCCTGTGAATCCAACCAGTAACACTTACCGTACAGTCCGGTCTGTTCGTCTGATATGTCGCATATCTCGCCTAGGGGTGGTAAACGTCAGACCCCAATAGCTCGATAAGTCGTGTCGATATGAGGTCTATAACAATTCGAGAAACTACTGGTAACACTTACCAGCAAATCTCAGCAACCCTGGCCAGGGATTTCCGGTTATAGCCAATCGAACACAGCGCGACATCAACCCCCTATACCGGGAGAGACGAATCCCCTCCTATCGCTCATTGCCTCCATGTGATTCGGGACTGTACCCAAAAACCACCGTTTTGCACGCCCTCTTGGACGTGGTAAGATGGAAATCAAAGCACAGCGGGAATCACACAAGACTCTATGACGATCTCGGGTCAACAGACTACTCTGTACCAGTGTCACCAGAGAACTGCCATCTGACGTAAGGTATAATACCATCTGGGAGTTCTCGGCGAGTCCGTCCAGTGTACCCAGTCTCCACTGAGCACCCGTATATCATCTCTGATGTCAAACACCAATGGATATGGCATCATCCATCGCCCATCTGTATGGGTCGAGAAGGTATACGCTAGTCTACTCTGGTATATCGATGCCCCGTCTCGATATAACCACGACTAGGGACTTTGAAGGATGTACTTATGGACTACCATGTCCCCACTAGTATGATCCGCATCATAGTCCAGGTAGTCAAGTACACATCCTAAGGGCTTTACCAACATGTAACAGAGAGACAATCAGTGTACACGTTAAGGTAAAGAGCAACCAGATAGCATACTATCATGTCGAGCAAGAAAGTCCTCCCTATATATGTCCAAGCATCCACTACAATATACATCCTATGTATAGTAATGGCCTCTAGGGCATACATATAACTAACAATCTTCCACTTGCACTAGGGCCATCTGATAGCAGTGGTTGCAGTATCTCATACTCAACCATCCTATAAAAGTCTCTCTCTGGGAATAGGCCTTCGTGAGCGGATCCGCCGTGTTATCCTCTGAGTCTACTCTCCTAACCTTGATCACCCTGGAGATCAACCATCTCCATGATCAGGTGATACTGCCTTAGAATATGTCTGGATCACTGATGGGACCGGCGTTCCTTGGGATAAGCCACAACTCCATTGTCACACAATGGGAGGAACGTAGTTCATCTCATGAACCAATATATATCCAGACTACCTCTTTGGTAGCATCTTAAGTAGCGATGTATCCTGCCTTTATCATCTAGTATGCCACGGTATCTAGCTTGGAACTCTTCCAACATACCGTCCCTTTACTGAGGGCAAAGACAATACCTGTGACTGACATTCAGTCGTCTTTATCACCCTGGAACACTTCCAGTGATTCTCCCCAGGATCATCTGATACCATCTCACTACAACTAGTGAGTCTCCTAACATCCATTTAGATCTATCTCATAGACCCA
The DNA here is from genome assembly GCA_030015575.1 of Agapanthus africanus. Taxonomy (NCBI): domain Eukaryota; kingdom Viridiplantae; phylum Streptophyta; class Magnoliopsida; order Asparagales; family Amaryllidaceae; genus Agapanthus; species Agapanthus africanus. The sequence goes on along the minus strand of CM057339.1, from coordinate 895,305,058 downwards.
AAATCCAGGATTTAGGAGGTATCACTTTGATCCTATATGGTGAATCATTGTGATAAGCGGAGATTGACCGAGCGTAGCATACGAAACTCCTTCCCTATCAAGAGTATGTCATCCACGTACTCTACGAGGATCATCACCATACTCCCTACTACCTTTTTGTATATACAAGGCTCATCTACCATTTTGATGATGTCAAACTGTTTGACTACTACATCAAAACAGATGTTCCAACTCCGCGATGCCTGTTTTATTACATAAAACATCTTGCACACGTTTTCGCTGCTCCCACTGTCTACGAGGCCCTCTGGCTGTGTATTTATAGACGCTCTCTTCTAAAACATCATTTTAGAAAAGCAGTCATGACACCCAACCGCCAGATATCGTAGTCATGGTATGTAGCCGTGGCAAGTAGGATCTGGATGGACTTAAGCATAGCCACTTGAAAAGGTTTCATCATTGTCCACGCCTGGTCGATGATGAAAACCTTTAACAAGTCTAGCTTTAAAAGCCTCAACTTTTCCATCTACACCAAGTAATCTTCTCAAGATATACTTGCTCCTGATGGGGATTTAACCCTTCAGATATAGCAACCAAAGTCCATACTTTGTTGGTGTATAAGGATTCCATCTCAGATCGCTAAGCATCCAGCCATTCTTACAGAGTCCCTACTCTCGATGGTCTGCTTGAAACTAGTTGGGTCATCATCTCATGATGCAATCCTCGCTCCCACTGTCATAGAGTAACCGAAGTATCTCTCAGGTGGGTGAGGAACCCTACTAGATCGGCGGAGAGGCTGAGGTTCGTTGGTAATCTACTGAATCCTTTGGTTCTATCAAATCATCAGCTGCAATTTGTATAGCTGGAACATTTCCAGTTCTACATAACAGACCTTACCTCGAGTTTGTCCGGATTTTGCTTTTAGACATAGGCCGGACAACCCCAAATCTTAACTAACTTAAGATATGGGCTCTTCCCATACCATATCTCATATGGAGTGGTAGGCAACTGATTTGATTCGAACCCTTTTCAATAGGTATGCAGCTTCTCAAGTGCATAACTCCCAAAAGGAAATAGGTAACTCAGTAGTACTCATCATAGAGCACACCTTATCACATAGGGTGTTATTGCTCAGCCCCGATATACTATCGTGCTATGGTGTATACGGAGGAGTAATCCTGAGAGAGAATCTCATTCTCCTTTAGAATAGTCCAGGAATTCCGTGCTCAAGTATTCTCCTCCCTGATCACATCAAAGGACATAATACTTATACCCTTATTGGTTCCCTACTTCTAACTTATATTCTGTGAATATCTCAAAAGGTTCTGACTTGTGTTTCAACGGGAACATATGTCTGAATCTTGAGAGATCATCAGAGAATGTAATGAAGTACAAAGAACCGGTCCTGGCATGTGTAGACAGGAGACCTTACATACATCATCATGTATCAGTCCCAAGAGTTCACTATCTCTTTCTCTGTTTCCAATAAACAGAGCTATGGTCATCTTATCTCTGTGACATGACTGGCAAGTTTCACAAGATATAAATTCAAACAGATTTAAATATGCATCTATGTGCAACTTAGCTAGTCGGGTCGCATTGATATGACCTAGTCTACAATACCTCAAGAAGGATCCGTTCATTTCTGAACTCTTCCTCTTGTGTGTGTTTCGTATACTGAAGAACTGTAGTTTGATTTAGAACATCAATGCTTTTAGATAACGTGCCTGAACTGATCAACTTTTGATATAGGAAATGTTCAAAACATTATCCATCAATACAAAATTTTATCATTTCTTTACTAATAAAGAGACTGATATGATTTTGTATATCAGGTTCGGTATCTAATAGCATTTGTTCAGAATCAATGTATTGGTAATACAGGGTGACAGTGACCAACAAACTTGGCTGCAACACTTGCCCCGTTTTCTGTCTCATGAAACTTATCACCCGTTCTCAGTTTTTCTACCTTTTTGTAGCCCTATGTAACAGATTACATATCTGGGATCCTGATCCGGTATCAAATACCCTGGATTCAGAGGATACTGAGAAACAGTTCTTTGTAATGAACACACCCGAAGATGATGCATCAGCATGCACTCTCTTCGTTTGGGCGGCACGGGAATTCTGGTAATCCCCAATTTCCTGCTCTGTCTTATAACAATTATAAGTTGGAGCGGGACCAACGTTCCCCAGCTCAGTATAACAAGCGGGTTCGGTCAATATTCCGTATTATTATCTTGATTAAGGCGTGATATGGTCGCTACCTGGAGAGAGAGAGAAGAAAACACTCAGCGTGCGCTCTTGCAAGAATAGATTGGTTATTATTTTATCTAATCAGGATGGCTCCCACTGCTTTTTATCAAATCTTCCTTCAAACCCTAAAAGGAAAGACTAGCCGGGATTAATTACACACTACAAGTTCGCCAATCTTTCAGCCAGGCCAGTGTCGGTACTTTGAGGGAGGTCCCCCATGCTTTCGTACGAACCTAATTAATGTAAACCTCGTTTTCCCAGAGGCGTAACCTCGTTGACACCTTTCTAGACACCTACTTGATCGGCTAATTGTAATGTGTAAAACTCTCCCAGGAGTAACTCTTACTCGCAGCGGGTATCGGGATCCAACTATCTCATAGAAGGTATGCAATCTTATTGCAAATTTCAACACTTGAAATTCCCGATAATTTTGCCCCTAGCGTTCTATGACCTTGACGAATGCCAAACAACCCATAGTCCACTAGTCAAGTTCAACCCGTACATTTCTTGATTGAATTAAACCCACCCGCACGACCCTTGACGAATGCCAAACAACGCCGTACGAATACCCTAATCCAATCTGCATCATATGCATAAGCAGATAAATACTAGTTAGCTACCGCACACTACGCCTTGACGAATGCCAAACTACCGCAGCACGAATACTAACTAGTACTTATCTGAAATGACGGAGGGCCACGACAGGTTTTTCTGAAAACCTATTGCGTAATGAACTTGATATCGTTGTAGGATCGAATGAATTTTGAAATGGAGTGTCTTTGAGGCTTTTCTAGTTTTGCTAAAGGAGTCACTCCCGGTGAAGGGATCGTCGGTCCTTTCCTCGTCGAATGAGGTGCGGGATATATCATATATACCGCTGTGCAAAGCAAAAACTCTTAAAAGCAATCAAAAGACAAACCGAGTGTGTAGCATTTGCCAGTTATTGCTAAAGGAGTCACTCCCGGTGAAGGGATCTCGGTCCTTTCCTTATCGAATAAGATGCAGGATATATCATATATACCGCTGTGCAAAGCAAGAACTGTAGCTACCTGTTTTATTTTTGAAATTCGATTCCACAACATCTTAGGTTTCTTTTCTTTCATTAATCTCATTAATGAAGTCCCATCATTTAAATCACCTAAACATCACAGATAAATACGACGTACACTTATGCCATCCGCATTCGCCTCGATGTCCCCTCGTGCACCGTTAGGTTAGGTAACTAACGGCAGAGCGGGGCAGGGCTAGCGCGGGTGTAAAACATAAGTAACGTCTATATAATATATCATATATACTATATACTGTATCTATCACAGAACATATCACATGATCACATCACAGATATCGCAGCAGAAGAAACATATGAAATATTGGATATATTAGGACGTCCGTGTTTTCAATACGAGCCAGTATAAAACACGGATTCCACGGTCGCGATGAATAGCCAAACCCACACCCCTAGACCCCTACGAGAGCGGCAAGCAACCCTACCAATTCTAGAGTTAGGAGACCCGGACTCGACTCCTCGAGTTGGTCTCCCTCTGGACTCCAGAACCCGGTTACTTGTGCTCCCCTCCTTAGGTCTATCCTAGTGCGGAAAAGAAAATAATATACAAAGGGTGACATTTTCCGCAACCTGGAAGTGCCCCAATAAAAGAATATTACATACAAGTTTTAACATGAATGAATATGAAAAACACTCATCTCACATAAAAAAAAACCCCGGCTATTCAAACACGACGATCCAATATAACATATCCAGCAACACATAACATCACATGTCATCAACGTAAGTAAGTATGCACATCCCAATTGTCGTTGACATATAGCAATGAAACCGGCGATATCACATATTACACTTACGGTCACAGAAAAGAAAGTGTAAAACTACAACAGTTGGAATCCGCAACCTCCTTAGACATCGCATGCCTAAACCAATGAATTCCTTAGACATCACATGCCTAACAATTATAAACCCCGCATTTTAGTCTCATTATCGAAAACTCTTTTCAATATCAAGTCGGGTAATTCAACAAGATTCCCGACATCCTGATGGAATGCTCGTCGCAAACTTTAGTAGGCGGCCGCACCCCCGATGCCGTCGACGAAGTGCACCAAGGCGGAATACCGCTGCCGCGAGCACCCGAACGGATGCTTTCGGCGACGGGGTTCTCCTACAGTCATTTGGTCGGGGCTATGGAGCGAGGCTGTCTATTAAGTTTACCCGGCGAGTATCCGCGTACGCTACGTGATTGCGACGGACTTTTGATCACATCAAAATTCCGTGGCAACCGATCAAGTGAAACTAAACTGCTATGTTTATAACATTCATTCAGTTATCTCATAACTTATTGTGAATTCCAATTATTGTATCCCATTCCAGATAAACAGAAAATGTTAAACTTTCCGATCGAACAGTCAAACACCCGAGTTTTCCCGAAGCAGCTCAACTCTTGAAATAAGTTTAAAAACATTCACTTCGTACCTCAGTACCAACGGTCCAGCCGTAGAAGGGTCAAGCCAACGCCTCACATGTGGCACGCCGTACTGCCCCAAACCCGAAGATTCAAAGGGCAGTTCAAGACGGTCACATAATCGAGTTAAGGTTTGTTGTCTTCTAGAGGGACCATCGCGTTACTTGCACTACTTAGAACGTTTTTAAATCTCGGAAAAATCCAACACTTGGAAATTTTCCGGCAAGGGAAAAATTGGGTATTTTTTATCCGGTCGAACTTTTTAACATATTCTTAAATTATCCGGAAAAGCACATAGACAAGGCTTGATAATCCGATCGAATCTTCGATTCCCAATGCAACCCCAGAACACTCAACTCGTGAGTCACATTAAAAATTCCCAGAAAACTCAGCATCACAAAATAGGAATTACTGTGCAAAAAGTATTGGACATTTTGATAATACGGCCGCGGAACCGCCGCAGAAGCCATGCTTTTGCCGCGGTTCCGCCGCACACTTGACGAATTAGCCCCACGAATTTCACAGTAATTCTAATAGGACCCTGCTGAATTTTTTAGCAATTTTTAATTCACAAAAATCCAAATTTTCAGAAAATTTCCAGAGAAGGGTCATTTTTAGGGTTTCGGGGTTCGATCGGGTTTCAAACATCGTCTACGCATCGCCTAAGGCTCTAGATAGGCTCTGATACCACTGTAAGGTTCCTAGGCACTCTAATGAGGTCTCACAAGGAATCAACCATGCCAATTTCAAAATTTTACAAGTGCCGAGAAACCCTAATACGGATCGTTAACTAGATGTCTAGGCGAAAAGGAAACTAGTTAACATCTTAACTAAAAGAATGGAAATACAACATTTGTAGATCCGGTTCCCCACCTCCATAGCTCCACGATGATGTCCCTCCGCTGTCCAAATCGGATCCCGGACTCTGGCATCGGCTTCATCGGAAAAATGGGCGGGCTTGGTCGTCGGCTTCGATGCCGAAGATGATCTACGTCGAGGCATCACTAGATCAAGCTCCCACTTCACCAAGTCATGAAACTTGTGAAGAAAACACCCTATACTACTTGGCAAGAGGTAGAGGATGAATAAATAGGAAGTGGGTTCACTTTAGAATTGGATTTCTCACTTGATTTCATCAAATCACCATTGATGAAGCAAGCTTTTCTTCTTGTGTAGAAGAAGAAGAAGAAGATGATAATATTATGATGAGTTAATTAAAACCAAAATAAAAATCAATCCTTATCATAATATGAACCATGGTTATGTGTAGAGAATTGACTAAGGTTAGATGAATGGTTAGGGTTAAGGATGAAGACAAAATGGTCACTTTGGTCAAAGCTTCATGAAGCTTCAACAAGCTTCAAGAAAGAAAGCAACCATTTTCTTTTCTTTTGCCATTTCTTTTTAATCCAAATTAAAAAGATAAAAGAATGAATAAATAAAAACCCTAACCATTTACTTAACCTAGGTATAATTCTTTACACAAACCCTAGCATGAATGTATCATCAAACATGATACAAACTTGTGCACAAAAGTATATCACATATACAACTTGTGCACTTCAAGTGAGAAAATCCATTTAAAGTGAACAAATACTATTTAATGTAAAGTAATATATCAAATATATAATTATACATTAAATCAACACTTGATTTAACGATCCGGTCATATCGTATATGACCGACTAATATCCAATGTATCGGCTTATCGAATCAATCCTCGATTCGATAACTAGGTTATATCGCATACAACCATTCGATACATTCATCGCGAGAATAGAATGCGGTATCACATACACGCATTATTCTCGGTCCTGCACATATCTCATATGCGCTCCTATTTCGTTTCGCTTGAGCCAGGAAACCTCTGTGTAGGACTCTAAAGACTCGTCAATACGCCGGCAGCAGATGATGATCATATCAATCACCCACAAGCCGCAAGCGGTCTGCTAAACGTAACGGCCACCCGGGTATTGAGCGATTAGAAGATCGACGAGCAAGCCCGCTCACACTCCTGTGAATCTAACCAGTAACACTTACCGTACAGTCCGGTCTGTTCGTCTGATATGTTGCATATCTCGCCTAGGGGTGGTAAACGTCAGACCCCAATAGCTCGATAAGTCGTGTCGATATGAGGTCTATAACAATTCGAGAAACTGCTGGTAACACTTACCAGCAAATCTCAGCAACCCTGGCCAGGGATTTCCAGTTATAGCCAATCGAACACAGCGCGACATTAACCCCCTATACCGGGAGAGACGAATCCCCTCCTATCGCTCATTGCCTCCATGTGATTCGGGACTGTACCCAAAAACCACCGTTTTGCACGCCCTCTTGGACGTGGTAAGATGGAAATCAAAGCACAGTGGGAATCATACAAGACTCTATGACGATCTCGGGTCAACAGACTACTCTATACCAGTGTCACCAGAGAACTGCCATCTGACGTAAGGTATAATACCATCTGGGAGTTCTCGGCGAGTCCGTCCAGTGTACCCAGTCTCCACTGAGCACCCGTATATCATCTCTGATGTCAAACACCAATGGATATGGGATCATCCATCGCCCATCTGTATGGGTCGAGAAGGTATACGCTAGTCTACTCTGGTATATCGATGCCCCGTCTCGATATAACCACGACTAGGGACTTTGAAGGATGTACTTATGGACTACCATGTCCCCACTAGTATGATCCGCATCATAGTCCAGGTAGTCAAGTACACATCCTAAGGGCTTTACCAACATGTAACAGAGAGACAATCAGTGTACACGTTAAGGTAAAGAGCAACCAGATAGCATACTATCATGTCGAGCAAGAAAGTCCTCCCTATATATGTCCAAGCATCCACTACAATATACATCCTATGTATAGTAATGGCCTTAAGGGCATACATATAACTAACAAAACATACTCGGGAGGTTCGAAAGGCTTGGAGGATTTTGGACAATGTTAAGCTTGAGTTTCTCAATCCGTGCCCCGCGTCTGAAGTCTTACCATTGTAAACGTGTCCTCTTTATTTTGTGTGAACTTCTTAAAGTATGAATGACAAGTTTTATTATGTCTTTCCATGTTTGCATGCCTTTCTCTGAGATTTTATCATTTTGCTACTGTTGTTGTTGATGCTTTTAATATGCAGGGTGCTACTCCATTTTTTTTAGTGCACATCAAGTTTGGGCCTCACGTGTTCTGCACGTGGGGTCCCTTGATGGGGCTGTTCACAAAATTTTCCCATGCCATATTTTCAGTGCACAATATCAGATGCAGAAAAAGGGCCTTGGAAATAGTTCCATCTCCCTGATTTTCGACGTCTTTCCTTTTTTGGGCCTTGGAAATAGCTTCATCATGCAGGATTTTCCGCGCACAGCACTTAATGCACCCCTTTATATCTGAGGCAATGGCTTTCCAGTTCTCTTCACAGAGAACTTTTATTCCTATTTTAACGCGATTTAATTCGAGGACAACTAAGTGCCATGGCCTGCAACCGTCCACACGCTCGTCGACAGCCATGGGAAGTTCCTATCGAGGAGATGATCCCCCGTTTTGCCGCCCGGTTGGTGGATCCACTCCTTACCGATGATGAATGCGACTCGGCGATGTATGAACTTTCGATCCGTAGGGGTTCTCCTCTCCCAATGGGTTCCCTCTGGCTCCGGATGATCCTCACAGCCGTGCTTGCCGACATTCCTCCTCACCCGGCAGAGATGACCCTGGCGATGCTTGATGCGGCTGAAGAAAAGCTCGAGGGCTTTCACGAAGCGTGCCTGATTACTCAGGCTTTGAAGGACTGCTCGATTCACCTGCTGAGCCAAATAAGGGCCCGGCGAGCTATTATGTTTGCTTTCGCGGACGAACATGGCACCAATCGATGGGGAGCGACTCCTCGCGAGAACCGTCGCTTTGACGTGCTGGAGAGAGCGGAGAGAGAGATGGAGAATTTTGTTCTTTGCTTTGTTAACCCTTGTGCTACTGATCCCGTGTTTGGTGACCTTTTCCCGCTAGCGTAGAATATTTAAATTAGTCCCTTTTTTTTTGTATGCTTCATGCTGAACCTCCATGTAGGCCTCACATTCCTCTCGTATGTATGTTTTCGCTTGCATAAATAAACTTTGTGTTCTTCTCATGAAGACTTTATTTAGTCACCAATATTATCATCACGTCGCATGCACATCGGAGCTTCGCATATTATTTCATCTTTTTTATAATTGCGAACGCATGCTTGACAGGATAACGTCAGAAATTTTCTTATTGCTTCCCATACCTGATGATGTACGCGTGTTTTAGTTCGACTACTGCTATCAACCGGAGCTTATTTATACAGTCCAGAGCGTTCCTATCCTGTCTCAGAGGCTGCGGTCGTGACAGTGGGTTTAAATGGCCTGATAAGGCGACACGTGGCGAACACATTGTTGTGCGAGAAAAGGGTTCGGTCGTAAATTCTCGGAGATGGAGTTGGCTTCTAAGACGCTGAGCGAGCTTCAGGCCAGCCTCACAGCCAAAGCCAACAAAGCATACGAACTCTGGCGGGTGCTTCAGGAGTCCATAAAAGAGGTGGTGGTTCTCGATAAAGCTACCACGTTCACTCGTGAGAGGGTCGAGGCTCATAAAGCCACCGAGAAAGAGCTCGAAGCTCGGCTTGTTTCGTATCAGGCTCAGCAAGCTCAGGCGGAGGCTCATCTCCTGGAGATCTTGCGTCATGAAGCCTTGGCTCAGCAACAAAACAATGAGCTGGTAAAATTACTACACCGCCCGCCGACTTGAGGACTTGTATCTTTTCTTTTCTCTTTTTGTACATACTCATGGATGAGAGTATCTTTTTTTTGTTTCTTTCATGAATTGTACTTTGTATCCATTTTGGTTTATGAATAAAAGATATATTTTTCTTCTCGAAGGCATGTCTCTTTTATCGAATGCATTCCGCGGACAATTTATCTTGATCTCCTTGCAGGGCATCGGTGGTTTAGGATTCAGGGTTAAGATCTGCTTCCTAAGACTTTTGTACTTTATGAGCCACGAGGATCTCGTAAAGAGTTTCTCTCCCTATAGGTCGAGAGGGTCCCATAGGTGTAAGTTCTTCTTAAGAATCGTGAGGATTCTTAAGCGAGTTTTTCCCTTGAGAGTCGTAAGGATCTCACAAGAGAGTTTTCTTCCTTACAGGTCGTGAGGACCTGCAAGTGCTGGGTGTGGTCGCCCTTATCCGTGTTTCACGGGGTCAGGGGTCGCACAGGGTATCATAGTTTAAAGACATCACGGTCAAGGTTAAGGACCTCATAGTCCATGGATTTAAGGACTCCACAGTCCGATGTTAGTTTTAAGACATCACGGTCAAGGTTAAGGACCTCATAGTCCGTGGATTTAGGGACTCCACAATCCGATGTTAGTTTTAAGACATCATGGTCAAGATTAAGGACCTCATAGTCCATGGGTTTAAGGACTCCACAGTCCGATGTTTGGTTGCAGGGACCCGTTACCTCTTTGAAGACGTTGAGGAATTACAACGTCAGGCATCAAAGGAGTGAAGAGATGTACCCTTAAACCAAAGTAGAATCAGTACAGAATCAGGGTGGTTGATTGTTAGTTTTAAGACATTACGGTCGAGGTTAAGGACATCATAGTCCGTGGATTTTAAGGACTCCACAGTCCGGTGTTTGCTCTGGATGCTTCACACGGGTTCACTGCCGTGCTTGGCGAGGACCAGGCTCCGCTCTGGGCATTTTCCGCGGGGTCAAAGAGTGACGTTATCCGCATTCTACGTAACCAGGAATTTTGCACTAGATGCTTCACACGGGTTCACTGCCGTGCTCGGCGAGGACTAGGCTCCGCTCTGGACGTTTTCCACGGGGTCAAAGAGTGACGTTATCCGCATTCCACGTAACCAGGAATTTTGCACTGGATGCTTCACACGGGTTCACTACCGTGCTCGGCGAGGACCAGGCTCCGCTCTGGATGCTTCATACGGGTTCACTGCCGTGCTCTGCGAGGACCAGGATCCGCTCTGGACGTTTTCCACAGGGTCAAAGAGTGACGTTATCCGCGTTCCACGTAACCAGGAATTTTGCACTAGATGCTTCACACGGGTTCACTGCCGTGCTCGGCGAGGACTAGGCTCCGCTCTGGATGCTTCACACGGGTTCACTGCCGTGCTCTGCGAGGACCAGGATCCGCTCTGGACGTTTTCCACAGGGTCAAAGAGTGACGTTATCCGCGTTCCACGTAATCAGGAATTTTGCACTAGATGCTTCACACGGGTTCACTGCCGTGCTCGGTGAGGACTAGGCTCCGCTCTGGATGCTTCACACGGGTTCACTGCCGTGCTCTGCGAGGACCAGGATCCGCTCTGGACGTTTTCCACGGGGTCAAAGAGTGACGTTATCCGCGTTCCACGTAACCAGGAATTTTGCACTAGATGCTTCACACGGGTTCACTGCCGTGCTCGGTGAGGACTAGGCTTCGCTCTGGATGCTTCACACGGGTTCACTGCCGTGCTCTGCGAGGACCAGGATCCGCTCTGGACATTTTCCACGGGGTCAAAGAGTGACGTTATCCGCGTTCCACGTAACCAGGAATTTTGCACTAGATGCTTCACACGGGTTCACTGCCGTGCTCGGCGAGGACTAGGCTTCGCTCTGGATGCTTCACACGGGTTCACTGCCGTGCTCTGCGAGGACCAGGATCCACTCTGGACGTTTTCCACGGGGTCAAAGAGTGACGTTATCCGCGTTCCACGTAACCAGGAATTTTGCTGATTGTATCCGCATTTCACAGGATTGGGGTTTGACTGTTGGCGATATGTATACCACCGAGCCATGAAACTGGGAGTTGCCGCTGTTCCGCTTAGCTTAGAGTTGTGTCCGTTGTTACGAGACGAGTGTTGAAACGATCTCCAGGTCTCCTTTGGCCCGTCGAGACTTGGCTTCTTCTTCTGATGAAACCTGGGGGAGAAGTATGATCCCTTTTTGTTTACGCCCTTGGATTGTGTACAGGGTGTAATGGAACATCATCTGTAGAGCATAAATTAAAACCTTCTTTTTTTTTCTTTTTCCGCGATGCTCTATCATTTCAGCTTTTATATCGCGAGGGTCGCGATTGCCCTATCATTTCGGCTATTTTTCGCGGTGCCCAATCATTTCGGCTATTTATTTCATTTTTACTCGCTGCTTTTTATTGCGAGTTGCCCCATCATTTTGGCTATTTTTCATGCATACATTTTTATTTGCTGCTTTTTATTGCAAGTTGCCCCATCTTTAATTCAATCGGTTCCTTTAGAAAGATTTGAGAGGCCTTTTCTCAGAATTTAATTCTGTTAACAGATAGGCTTTGAAAGCCGGTCACATGTGGCCACGTGACCCTTGGTCACGTGTGGGCACGTGACCCCTTTGGAATGAGCCCTCTCCTTCTTTTTGTGCTCAGCCTTCTGCCGCTGCTTAACCGTCACGTGCCACCACGTGACCCCTTGTCACGTGTGAGCACGTGACCCTCGTCTGGCGCCTTTTTCTTGATTTGATCAGGGAATTGATGTGCCTTTGAAGCCGCTTTTAAATGTCACGTGCCAACACGTGACCCTGGTCACGTGGGAGCACGTGACCCTTTCTGAACCCCTTTTCTTTGATGTAGTCGGGAAGCTGAATCTGCCTTGCCGATGCTTTTAGGTGTCACGTGCCAACACGTGACTGCTGGTCACGTGCTAGCACGTGATGCCTCCTTCGTAACTTTTCCTGATTTTAAATCAGGAAACAGACCCCATGATAAAAAGAATGAAACCATAAATAGGTTTAAATTAATTCTTTTTTATATAGAAATAAATGTATGAAAAAATGGGCAGAAAGACAAAAGTTTGTAAACCCTATAGCTTATGTGAAAAAAAATAAGCACATAAGGCATGGGGTGGCATAAGTGTCATTTGGTAAACCCCAAGGGGCTATATATAAAATGTGTAGTCTATAAAGGAAAACTTGATGAAAAAAATCAAAGACAACTTTTTTCATTCTCTAAAATTAGGGTTTTGTGCCTCTTTCTCCTTCCTTAAAGTTCTAAAGCCTCTTTCTTTTTTGAATTAAATAAAGAATTTAACTCTTCTTTCCAAAAAGAAACAATTTTTCACGATAAAACCCTTGAAGAAGAGCTCAGATCTTCCATCAAACCCCCAAAAGGGAAGATTTTTAAGTCTCACCAATTTTTCTCCAAGATCTAGGCAACAGAGAGGAGGAGGAAGGAGACCCATTTCTTAAAAACCCTAGTTCGAAAAGATCCAAGGCACAAAAGAAGATCCAAGGTTAAAAAGGAGAAGAAAGGGGTCCTCTTAGATCCTCCCTTTTTCTGAGAGTTTCCAAAGTCCATCAGGAGTTTTACTCCAAATCCACATCCAATTTATTACATAGGAGTTTAACTCCAAAATCCAAATATTTTGGAAGTTTAACTCCAAATTTATACCTAATTTCTGTTTAGGAGTTCAACTCCCAGCCCAGGGGCTAAGCCTTTTTCTCTGCTGGTGTTTTCAGCGGTCGCGTGCCGCGCACATGACCCGCGGGCGCCCGGCTCCCGTGCGTGCCGGGTTTGTGACCCGTGGGCGCCCGACGCCCAAGCGCCACTCATGCGTCTTTAGGACGCGCCACTCATGCGTCTTTAGGACGCGCCACTCACGCGTCCTTAGGACGCTCCTCAGCCCCTTTTTTATATACACTCCACATTCAAAACAGCGCCCACGCGCCACTCACGCGGGACCCCTGTAAACTCTGTGAGTCCCCATATATACCTAAGACCCTTCAAAATACAATGCACGCACACTGCACATTGAGTTCGCATGACCAGTTTGACCCGTCAATCGGAGGTTCCTTCGTTCCAAAGGCGATGGGTAATTAACGGCAACTTAGTCCGTGGCTGCCGGAGATTTGGATCCCTACAATCAATAAACCCCAGCCTACCCTAGACAGGGGGAATCTGTAATGGGCCTGACAAGCGACACATATTCCCATCTCAATGGGGTGACGAAAAACATCCTACATTGGGTAGGAGGCTACCCGCAGTGGATGGGCCGAGCAGGAAGCTACCCGGCCGCCTCATGATGAGGGCTTTGGATCCACGTCTTCGTTAGGCAGGAAGCTACCCACGGTGGATGGGCCGAGCAGGAAGCTACATGGCGGCCTCGTGATGAGGGCTTTAGATCCACGACGTTGTTGGGCAGGAATCTACCCACGGTGGATGGGCCGAGTTTGAAGCTACCCGGTGGCCTCATGATGAGGGCTTTAAATTTACGGCGTTGTTGGGCAGGAAGCTACCCGCAGTGGATGGGTTAAGCAGGAAGCTACTCGGCCGTCTCATAATGAGGGCTTTGGATCCACATCTTCGTTGGGCAGGAAGCTAACCACGGTGGATGGGCTGCGCAGGAAGCTACCTGGCCGCCTCATGATGAGGGCTTTAGATCCATGGCGTTGTTGGGCAGGAAGCTACCCGCGGTGGATGGGCCGAGTAGGAAGCTACCCGGCCGCTTCGTGATGAGGGCTTTAGATCCACGTCTTCGTTGGGCAGGAAGCTGCCCATGGTGGATAGGCCGAGCAGGAAGCTACCTGGCGGCCTCATGATGAGGGCTTTAGTCGTCTACATATAGGCGCATCCGAGCTTCATTTACTTGAGTGAAGGGCTGATGTTTGCTTGACGGGCAGGAAGCTACCCGCCGGCCCTGCGGGGTGTTTTAGCACGGAAACAAAAAGAAACAGTTCAGATTGCAGGGAAATAAGAATCTTTATTATTAAAGAAACTACAGATTCGATGATACAGTTTAAACTCTCCTGCATTGAATGACCGGATTCGGTGGATGTCCTTGTTTCTTTGACTCGGGTCAGTCGGTGACGACCATGATCTGCCCGACCGTCAGCTCTCCGGCTTCAAGTTGGTCGGCTTGCCCCTATCTGCTTGACGTTTGTTTCACAGGTATTTTTCGAAGTGACCAGAGTGGATCAGCTTCTCGATGTAATCGCGTAGCTGTTTACAATCCTCGATCGGATGCCCTTGCGTCCGATAATAGGCACAATACGGGTCGCGGAGTCGCTTGCCCGGCTTTCGTGTTATCGGTGGCAGCTTGAAGAATCTTTCGCTCCTAACTTCCTCTAGCAAGTCGGTCTGCAAGACATTCAAGGGCGTGTACTCGCGAAATCTCGGCGTGTAAGGTTTCGACCGATCAACTTTCTTCTTGTCTTCTTCCATGTCCCTTTCTTTTGGTCTGTCCGGTATCCTCGGGAAATGTAAGCATTAACCTTGGATTCGAGTTGGATTTCACGCTCGGTCCAGATCTTTACCTCAGCCAGGGTTTTAGGTTGCGCCAATTCAAAAGAGCGGAGTCACTCTTTGTGCCTAAAACCCGACCTCAAGGCAGTGACAACCGTTTCATCACGGTGCTCGGGGACTTCCAAAAGGACATTATAGAAGCGGGTGACGTAACCCTTGAAAGATTCCATGTTTTTACTTTTGAAGGTAAACAGGTAGTCGACCGTCCTTTTCTGTCGTCGGTTACCGATGAAATGACCGAGGAACTGAGTTGCCAGCTCGTCAAAGGTCTAGATCGAGCGTGGCGCAAGTCCGCGGAACCAATCCCGGCCGGCCTGGATGAGGGTGGTGGGGAAAGCTCGGTACTAAGCTGCATCCGAGTTGTCTTGGAAGCTCATGCTTGCCGTAAACACGTCCAAGTGGTCCTTCGGGTCAGATTTTCCATCGAAGAGGACCACCTTGGGCGGTTTGTTCCTGGACGTGACCCGCTCATCTAGTAGCTGCTCTGTAAAGAACCTCGTGAGCAAATCAGAGGAGTACTTCGCCACTCTTCTGACCGAACGGGTATCATATCGCATGTCTTCAATTTTCTTTTCGAGGGCCTCGATTCACTGTTGATACCCCAAGAATTCTCCATGGTCGGAGTGCCTGCTATTTCTGCTCCGGGCTTGTGCGATGGAGCGGTTTCGGTTTCGCTCTATCACGTTTCTCAAATCTTCGGGGTGGACCTTTCGAGACTAGCCCCGATGAGTTTGTTGATGTCGGTCCTGCATGGAATCAGGCAACCTGACCGACGTCTCTTCAAGGAACGAGAGAGCGCGGCGGGCGTTGAAACGATAGCCTGGTCTCCTTTGAGATCCCGGTGTCGAACTGTCCGGCGCCCAATGGGTCATGGAATCATTCCTCTTATGTCGGCCGTGACTGCCGGAATCGGCATGCCAATATCCGATGTCATCAAGATGGGCGTGAGCGAGGTCGAGGGCCCGAACGCGCCCTTCCATCGTCTCACGCACGCCGTCATTCCGGGGGGTAGGGACAGCGATTTGGCGGCCGTGTCGGCATTATGAACACGAGCGAGCGCGTCCACCATCGCCGTGAGCCTGTCGATCCGCGCTGATAAGGCATCAACGATGTTGGGAGGTGGAGTGGAACTGCCCCCGCCTCCGTTGTGGAGGACAGGACGGCTTATGCCGGGATCGTTGCGGTTATGGCTGGTCATTGAATCGAAGGCGGAGGATCAACTTTTTGGGTAGAAACTCTTCCCATAGACGGCACCAACTGATGGTGGTTGGAATCTCCTTCAGATGTTGTCCTCCGTCGATCTTGCGACCAGCGGGGATTAACGTTTGAAATTGGGTATGAGGATTGAATGTGAGGATCTCAATAGGTCGTTGGATGTTGTTGACGCCGAGCTACTTACGAGGTAAGTAACGGGGTGGGAAACCATCGTAGGACCCTCCGACGATCAAGTAAGTACCGAGAAATATTGAGGCAGAATAGCAGCGTATTGGATTGAGTTTGACGTACCTGAGTCGTCTGGAAGAAGGGTTTATATAGAGGTCGTATGGAGCGAGCCGATGCGAGATTCTTGTCGTCCGGTACGCACCTGCGTCACGTTGGCGTTGATAGCGGGATACGCCCATCAATGACGAGATACGTCCGTTAATGGAGAGATACGCTAGCGTGGAACGCGGGACGTGGAGAGGCGGAGATCTCGTCGTGGCGAGATACACGGAGCCTTTATGGGGCCGCTCGGGCTCTGTGCTCCCGAACAAATAGGGACGCTAAGGTATCTCAAATACAGGATAGCTCGAAAATGAGTAAGTGAGCTGAGAATTCTCTGCTTTTTGATTGCTCGGAAATGAGCGAGAGGGACGAGGAAGGTCAGCTCTATGATAGCTCGAAGACGAGTGAGAACGCTGAGGAAGCTCGGCTGTAGGATAGCTCAGAGACGAGTTGTCGGCTGGTTGCTAAGCGATCAGTGAATGTACTCAGGGGAGGCCTCCCCAAAGGTTGAATGATACCTTGGAGATGAGGCATCGAGGAATGTCACCTTTGTTAGTGTATATGCCCTAGGGCCATTATTGTATCATACTAGATTGTATATTACTTAATGGAAGCTTGGGATATTCACAGTTGTATATACAGTCTTGCTAAAAATAGTAGTATGCTACTTGGTTTGTGTCTACTTTAATATATGCATATGTTTCTTGTAACGTATCACTTATACATATTAATAGAGCCCATAGGTTCTTTGCTTGATTACCAGCGTTGTGATGGCAGTCACACTAGTAGGGGCTGGGTAGTCTATAAGCAACATCCTATACATATCCCTAGTCGTAGG
Source organism: Agapanthus africanus (assembly GCA_030015575.1). NCBI lineage: Eukaryota > Viridiplantae > Streptophyta > Magnoliopsida > Asparagales > Amaryllidaceae > Agapanthus > Agapanthus africanus. The sequence continues at coordinate 895,287,729 of CM057339.1, read as the reverse complement.
ATTATCGAGACAAGGCATCGATATTCCGGAGTAGACTGGTGTGTACGCTTCTCATCCCAGTCAGGGAGATGGTCTGTCCCATAGCCTTCAATACGTCGTACTGGAGATAGTATACAGGTGCTCGTTAGATTACGGGTACACCAGACAGGACTCGCAGGGGAACTGTTGGTTGGTATTATACCCGTCGTCAGTTAACAGTTCCCAGGTGACATGAGTACAGCATAGTCCGCAGACTTGACACTGCTACTTCGCCTCGAGTGTGTCCCACTGTTATTAAATTACTACCCTACCACGGCTCAAAGGAGTCGTGCAAACAGGTAGCAGTTGAGTGCAGTCCCGAGCACTTGGAGGCAGTAGCGGTTAGACAGGATTCGTCTCTTCCGGTATTGGGAGATGATATCGCGCTGTGTCATAGAGTCATTACGCAAAGTCCCTGGCCAGGGCAAGCGAGATTTACTGGTAGGTTCCAGTAATTTCTCAGGGTGTAATGGGCTTCGCTCCGACATGACTTATACCGCTTTCAGGGGACTGACGCTTGCCGCCCCCTAAGCTCGATATGCGATAGTCTTAGACAAACAGACCGGACTGTACGGAGATTGTCACATCAGGCTCAGTGGGAGTTCGGATGAGTTTACTCATCGGCCTTCTTATCGACATCTACTTGGGGACCGTTACGTACAGCTAGTGCCGCTTGTGGTCTGTGGTTAAACCCACTGCCAGCGTAGTGTCGAGTCTTTAGAGTCCCACACAGAGAGTTTCCCTGCTCCAGGCGAAACAATATAGAGGTCGTACGGTTTTACGACAAGGGCTCGGACGCGTACGTGTGTTTACGCACGTACGACGTTCGGACAGTTTTTACTAGTCGGCTTTGGTTTAAGCCAGATTCTAGTATCGGGTTATTGGATTTATACAGTCTAAAGTTTTTCCGTGTTTTCACGGATAGGAGGGGCGTTCTCGTAATTTGTCGGGAAGCTTCTAGAAGCATGGTGATTTGGGGGGTAAGGTGGCATTGCATTAAATGAGATTAGTGACTCATTTGTGTGATTCATCCATATCATTAATGCATCATAAATGCTTAATGACTCATGGAGATGAATCACTCATATGTATTTATGAAGCATGGTTGTTAAATCATTTATTTATTTATTTGATAAATAATAATGCTTCATATATATCATGATAGATCATTATCTCATTCTCATTATCATCATCACCTTTTCTCTCCTCAAGCTCTCTCATTCTTCAAACCCTAACCCTAACCTCTCATGAGTTGAGATCAAGGGTTAGCTAGACTAATACTTCCATAACCTTACTCTATATCCCCTAGGTAGCTTAGATTAGCACTTTAAGCAACCTAGTTATCTCAATTTAGAGATCAAGCTTGGAGAAGGAGCTTTCGGGTGGATCGTCTTTGACTCAAGGAGGCCGTTGAGGTGCCGATGTTCCAAGGAACCTACGAGGAGTGGAGGACAGCGATGAAGACCCGAAGGACATGTAACGTGAGGTATAACTTCGAATCCGAGTAGTTAAACCTCAAGTAGTTAGTTAGTAACGGTTTAGATACGATTCATACGCTCAAGTCCGTGTTACAAAACTTTGATAATCGTTTTTCATATATTCCGCCTCCCCGCAAGTTCGTGGGGTGCGTGACATGGACTTACAGTGGTATCAGAGCCAACTAAACCATTACTATCTTGTTAGCAACTAATTAGAAGTTCAATCAACGGAAAACACGAAAACGAAACACCCCGTACCCTAAGTTTCTGTTAATTTTAAACGTGTCTGAAAAAATATTTGATATGCCTTAAAATTCACAGCAGGGAATTTTATGAATACTGGGAAAATACGAGCACACAAAACGACAAGACGGCCGCGGACCGCGGCCAAATGGTGCTTTTGGCCGCGGATCCGCCGCAGAGTCAACTCGGTTTTGACTCCGATTTTCTCTGTTATTCATTTTTTATGGTGTTTTGTTTTCCTGTATATATTGTTTATGCCCAGGTTACTTCAGTATAGGTTTGCTTTTGGGGTAGACACAGAATATGGTAATTGATCGATGTTCTAAGATATTTGCTAATTGGGTTTTTATCTGTAATGTTTAATGTGTTCGTAAACCTCCCCTAACTGCTAGTATGTCGGTTGGCAGGGGGTTGCACATTTCAGAAATGTTTACTGTTTGTGTATATGAACTATGTTGGACTGTTGTGATGATTAGCCGGGGTTTGAGATGTGTTTAATATTCATTCATTCAATGTAAAAGTAATTTGATGTAATATTCTTTTGCGGGGCACATCCAGGTTGCGGTTGTAGCCACCGTTGTATTATTTCTTTTTACTGTTTTTTGCTCCTAGGATAGACCCAAGGTGGGGTACACAAACTACCGGGTACGTCGAAGTGTTTAGTGGCCTACTCACGTTGTTGAGGGAGACCGCTTCACTTCGGGTTCTTGGCGGGTAGTTTGCCGTACCCGTAGGGGTCTAGGGTGGGTTAATGGCTATTCATCACAACTGTGTAATCCGTCTTTTATTGCAGGCTCAAAGCAAATGCGGATTGCTAGTAAATCCAATAAATTTATCAGTGATCTGGAATTCTTATTATTGCGTCTGACGAATGTACAATATCTATATATGATAGCTATTAGACGTCACTTATGTTTTACACCCGCGCTAGCCCAGCCCCCGCTCTGTCGTTAGTTAAGTAACCTGACGGGTGATGACGGGACCCAGTGGCGAATGCGGATGGTATAAGAGGACGACGTATTTTCGTTGTTTTCTGCAATGATAGGATAAAAGATGTGACGTATTATTATAATGCAAAGAAAATAAACCAAAGTTGAATCGTTGGAACAAATTTAAAAGAAACCACTCGGTTATTTTAAAAGATCAGAATTTTTAAATTGCGGAGCTTTAACTACTCCTTTTAAAAAGTATCAGGTTCCTTCGATTATATCAAGTTCACTACGTTCACGGTTTTGCCAAAACCAGTCGTAGCCCTCCGTCAATTCATATGGATAGTCAATAGTATTCAAGCTGTGTTTGTTGGCCAAAGTCAAGGCACAGTGTTTGGTAGCTATTGAATATCCATATGCAGCATAGATAGATGCGTTGGTTTGGGACAGTCGTACTGCTTTGTTGGCCAAAGTCAAGGGTATATACGGATGGGTTCAAATTAACCTGGATATTGACGGGTAGAACTTGACATGTGACTTATGATTTGTTGGCCAAAGTCAAGGTCATAAGAGCATAGGGCAAAAATCCATATCGGGAATTTCTAAAGAAACTGAAATTTGCAGAAAGAGCATACCATTTTTGGAGTTTGATGAATGTTGGAGGATTCCTTTAACATTATCATACGATGATATTTTGGATCCCGATCCTACTGTGAGTATATGCTACTTATCAGGAGATTCGTCACTTAACGATCAATGCTATAAACCAAGTAGGTGTCGAGAAAGGTGTCAGCGGGGTTACGCCCCCAGAGAAAAGAGCTTATTTAATTAAGGAACTTCGCGAAAGCGTTGGAAAACCTCCCTCGAAGTATCGACACTGGCCTGGCTGAACGGTTAAGCAAGTATTGTACGGTGAGAATTGTCCTGGCTAATTCTTCTTTTATAGTTTGAGGAAGGATTCGAGAAACAGTGGGAGCCATCCAGTTTAGATAAATTAAAAACCACTCTAGACTTGCAAGAGCATCATGCTAATAGTATTTTCTTCTCTCTCTTACATTGCAGCGACCTTGTGACCACAACTAGCTTACATCTAGATAACAAATTGACTGAATCTGACTTATATAAATGGCAAAGGTCTATCCAGATGTCCATTGCCTACGACAAGCTGGACCACCCTATTACTACTCAAGATCCCGCCGTCCCAAATCCAGTTTCCACCGTCGTGGATATGGATATCCGTAAGACAAGGGAAAAGGATAAAGCGAAAGCTAAGTGCCTCTGTTAGCTTCAGTTGATGGTGTATACCAGAAGCAGCACGGGAAGATGGACTTAGTTTCCATCTTTCTCCATAACAAAGATTTATATGGAGAGCAATCTCATATCGCAAGATATGAGACCTCGAACGAATTAATTCAAGCGAGGTTGGCTGACGAGTCATCTGTAGGGGACAACGTCCTTATAATGATTAGCTGTATTGATGAGCTCCAGGACCTGGAGACCGCGTTGGGAAACGAGTCAGATACTGACTTGATTCTACAGTCTCTGCCTTCTACCCTGATGGAAACCATTAAAATAGAAGGAAAGGGAAGGGCAAAAGTTTCGGGACTGGAAGTAGTAAAAGAGGGACGTTCCTATTGTTATGGGATTGAGCATTGGCAAAAGGATTGCAGGGCTAACAAAGCCAGTAGCCAGGATTCGAAGCATGTTGTGGCTTCGACTTCGGGCGTGTTTGTAATAGAGAACTGTATGTCAGTTAACCCTACTTCCTGGGTATTGGATACCGGGTCAGGAACTCACATCTGTAATTCTTTACAGGCTCTGAGAAACCGTAGGGTTATCAGGATAGGTGACATGACCCTCACGGTTGCTAACGGAATGAGCATGAATGCTGAATCCGTAGGGGAATATCATCTTGGACTGACAACTGGGCAGATATTGATTCTGCGTAACTGTTTTTATGTACCAGGTACAACTTGTAATATCATATCGGTATCCTTACTTTCTAAGGAAGGATATGATTTTACTTTTATAAGCGATGTGGTTCACATCCATCTAAATCAAGTTATGATTGGGTCAGGTACATTAAAAAACGGGATATACATATTGAATCAAGCTCAGAATTTCAGTGTCCAGAACACACTTAAAAGAAAGTCTCCGGAATTAAATCAGGCTTTCTTATGGCATTGTAGACTGGGTCACATCAATGAGAGAAGGTTAACTAAGTTACATAGAGAAGGATATTTGAATCCGTTCGAATATCAATCTTATGTTACTTGTGAATCTTGTCTCATAAAAAAGATGACCAAAACTCCGTTTACTGGATACGGAGTAAGAGCAAGCGAGCTCTTGGGACTCGTACACAGTGACGTGTGCGGTCCAATGTCTACACATGCGCGAGGAGGTTATTCCTATTTCATTACTTTTACGGATGATTTCTCTAGGTATGGATATATCTTTTTAATGAAGCATAAATCCGAGGCCTTTGAGAAATTCCAAGAATACAAGAATGAAGTGGAAAGCCAAACCGGTAAAAGTATCAAGACACTAAGATCTGATCGAGGTGGTGAATACTTAAGTGCCGAGTTCCTGGGTTACTTAAAAGAGAATGGAATTCTCTCTCAGCTTACTCCTCTATACACACCACAATATAACGGTGTATCGGAGAGACGGAACCGAACCCTATTGGATATGGTTCGTTCCATGATGAGTAACGCTGAGTTGCCGCGATCATTCTGGGGATATGCACTAGAATCAGCTGCATATCTTTTGAACCGAGTTCCAACCAAGACTGTGCCTACCACACCATATCAGATGTGGAGTGGGAAGAAACCTTGTCTTAAGTATCTTAAGACATGGGGATGTCCAGTTATTATAAAGAAGCAGCATACGGACAAGCTCGAGGCACGCTCAGTAAAATGCAAATTTGTGGGATATCCAAAGAACTCTAAGGGATATTATTTCTATTACGCAGAGGAACAAAAGATCTTTGTTTCTCTTCATGCCTGCTTCTTGGAAACTGAGTTTTAGAAAATCAGAAGAGTGGGGACGCAATAGAACTGGAAGAAATTCTAGAACCACAAGCTATTACTGAAACCTTGGTAGAACAAGAAGGTTCAGAAGAATTGGACATCCCGACGCCACTCCGCAGGAGTAGTAGGCAATCTCATCCGCCCGAGAGATACTACGGTTTTCTCATAGACGGGGATAGAGAGGATTGCACTATTGACTATGATGAGCCTACTAGCTTCCAGCAAGCCATTCAGAGCGGTAACTCAATAAAATGGCTGGATGCAATGCGGACCGAAATGGAGTCCATATACACTAACAAAGTATGGACTTTGGACGTTGCTCCAGATGGGGTAAAACCCGCAGGATGCAAATGGATCTTCAAAAAGAAAATTGGTGTAGATAGACAGGTTGAAACCTATAAGGCTAGACTTGTTGCAAAGGGTTTCCGTCAAAGACCTGGTTTGGATTATGACGAAACCTTTTCTCTAGTTGCTATGCTTAAATCCATTCGGGTCCTTCTTGCTAATGCTGCCTTCCACGATTATGAAATCTGGCAGATGGACGTAAAGACGGCCTTTCTAAATGGTAATTTGGAAGAGAGCATCTATATGGATCAGCCAGAGGGATTCATTCAGAGTGGGAGCAGCGGCAACGTATGCAAGCTGCTTAAGTCCATTTATGGACTAAAGCAGGCATCGCGGAGTTGGAACATCTGTTTTGATGATGCTGTCAAAGAATTTGACTTTATCAAAAATCCAGATGAACCATGCAGATACAGTAAGATTGTAGGGAGAGCTGTAGTATTCCTCGTCTTGTACGTGGATGACATTCTCCTAATAGGAAATGATATTCCTATGTTACAGTGAGTCAAAGGATTCTTATCACAGAAATTCTCCATGAATGACCTGGATGATGACGCCTACATTCTGGGGATCCGGATCTATCGTGATAGATCAAAAAGGATATTGGGACTTTCACAGTCCAGGTACATAGACACCATAGTGAAGAGATTCAGTATGGATGATTCTAAGCGCGGTAACCTACCGGCTTGTCACGGAATCACCCTCTCCAAAGAGATGTCTCCCAAGACTGATTTGGAAAGGAATCGCATGTCGATTATACCCTACGCTTCTGCGATAGGCTCTATAATGTATGCGATGTTATGTACCAGACCAGATGTAGTATACGCATTGAGCGTAGTAAGCCGGTATCAAGCAAACCCAGGGGAGAAGCACTGGATAGCAGTAAAGAACATTCTCAAGTACCTGAGGAGGACTAAGGAAATGTTCTTGGTGTATGGCGGAAAAGACCTCCAGATGGAGGCCTTTGCCGACTCCGGCTTCCAGAGTGACAAGGATGACTCCAAATCCATGTCGGGTTATGTCTTTACCCTCAATGGAGGGGCGGTCTGTTGGAAGAGTTCCAAGCAGGAGACCATTGCTGACTCAACAATGGAAGCAGAGTACATAGCTGCTTGCGATGCCGCAAAAGAAGCTGTCTGGATGAAGAAGTTCCTCACAGAACTTCAGGTGGTTCCTACCAGTGTTGATCCAATACCTCTGTATTGTGACAACAACGGCGCTATAGCTTTAGCGAAGGAACCCAGGTCCCATCAGAAGTCCAGACACATCTTAAGGCGGTATCACCTGATCAGGGAGATCGTAGATCGCCGGGAGATCGAGGTGAAGAGAGTAGAGACAGACAATAACATTGCTGATCCATTCACAAAGACCATTCCTCAGACGCAGTTCGAGAGGCTATTCGAGATGATAGGTCTACGATATGCCAGCTCATGGCCCTAGTGCAAGTGGGAGATTGTTAGTGTATATGTCCTAGGGGCCATTATTGTATCATACTAGATTGTATATTACTTAATGGAAGGTTGGGATATTCACAGTTGTATATACAGTCTTGCTAAAAATAGTAGTATGCTACTTGGTTTGTGTCTACTTTAATATGTGCATATGTTTCTTGTAACGTATCACCTATACATATTAGTAGAGCCCATAGCTTCTTTGCTTGATTACCAACGTTGTAATGGCAGTCACACTAGTGGGAGCTGGGTAGTCTATAAGCAGCATCCTATACATGTCCCTAGTCGTAGGATTATCGAGACAGGGCATCGATATTCCGGAGTAGACTAGTGTGTACGCTTCTCATCCCAGTCAGGGAGATGGTCTGTCCCATAGCCATCAGTACGTCGTACTGGAGATAGTATACAGGTGCTCGTTAGATTACGGGTACACCGGACAGGACTCGCAGGGGAACTGTTGGTTGGTATTATACCCGTCGTCAGTTAACAGTTCCCAGGTGACATGAGTACAGCATAGTCCGCAGACTTGACACTGCTACTTCGCCTCGAGTGTGTCCCACTGTTCTTAGATTGCTACCCTACCACGGCTCAAAGGAGTCGTGCAAACAGGTAGTAGTTGGGTGCAGTCCCGAGCACTTGGAGGCAGTAGCGGTTAGACAGGATTCGTCTCTCCCGGTATTGGGAGATGATATCGCGCTGTGTCAGAGAGCCATTACGCAAAGTCCCTGGCCAGGGCAAGTGAGATTTACTGGTAGGTTCCAGTAATTTCTCAGGGTGTAATGGGTTTCGCTCCGACACGACTTATACCGCTTTTAGGGGACTGACGCTTGCCGCCCCCTAGGCTCGATATGCGATAGTCTTAGAAGAACAGACCGGACTGTACGGAGATTGTCACATCAGGCTCAGTGGGAGTTCGGATGAGTTTACTCATCGGCCTTCTTATCGACATCTACTTGGGGACCGTTACGTACAGCTAGTGCCGCTTGCGGCCTGTGGTTAAACCCACTGCCAGCGTAGTGTCGAGTTTTTAGAGTCCCACATAGAGAGTTTCCCTGCTCCAGGAGAAACGATATAGAAGTCGTACGGTTTTACGACAAGGGTTCGGACGCGTACGTGTGTTTACGCACGTACGACGTTCGGACAGTTTTTACTAGCCGGTTTTGGTTGAAACCAGATTCTAGTATCGGGTTATTGGATTTATACAGTTTAAAGTTTTTCCGTGTTTTCACGGATAGGAGGGGCGTTCTCGTAATTTGTCGGGAAGCTTCTAGAAGCATAGTGACTTGGGGGGTAAGGTGGCATTGCATTAAATGAGATTAGTGACTCATTTGTGTGATTCATCCATGTCATTAATGCATCATAAATACTTAATGACTCATGGAGATGAATCACTCATATGTATTTATGAAGCATGGTTGTTAAATCATTTATTTATTTATTTGATAAATAATAATACTTCATATATATCATGATAGATCATTATCTCATTCTCATTATCATCATCACCTTCTCTCTCCTCAAGCTCTCTCATTCTTCAAATCCTAACTCTAACCTCTCATGAGTTGAGATCAAGGGTTAGCTAGACTAATACTTCCATAATCTCACTCTATATCCTCTAGGTAGCTTAGATTAGCACTTTAAGTAACCTAGTTATCTCAATTTAGAGATCAAGCTTGGAGAAGGAGCTTTCGGGTGGATCGTCTTTGACTCGAGGAGGCCGTTGAGGTGCCGATATTCCAAGGAGTCTACGAGGAGTGGAGGACAGCGATGAAGACCCGAAGTGTAACGTGAGGTATAACTTCGAATCCGAGTAGTTAAACCTCAAGTAGTTAGTTAGTAACGGTTTAGATACGATTCATACGCTCAAGTCCGTGTTACGAAACTTTGATAATCGTTTTTCATATATTCCGCCTCCCCGCAAGTTCGTGGGGTGCGTGACATGGACTTACATCCTTCGCATGTTACTTCAAAAAGCTGGCTGGTGCACGTGAGAGACTTGTCATCTGCCACATGTCTTTATCAGGGAATCCGCACTTATGAGCACCATCACTTATGTAACTTTTGTACATTCAGTTTTATCTTGCAGTTCTAGAAACCGGATGATTCGATCTAATATTAGATGACTTCATCAATCAATTATTGGTTAGTTTTGAACTTTTTGTTATTCTTACTAAAATATTTTTCCTATTTTCTGTGATTTTATTATGTTAGGTTTATAGATTTCAAATAATATAATAATATTAGTTTTTCTTGAAAATACAGATATGACTTCCGGCCAAGTTGAAAGTGATATTTATATGAAAAATAAGTTGAAAGTGATGAAGATTTTAGATTGAAGGATACATGCACCTGATATTGGTTGTAGTGGGAGGGGAAAAGGGTGACTGCCATGTGAATTATAATAGCAAAACATGTAGGATACACCAACACCAAAAGACCCCTGTTTCACACAAATATCTACCGTCCATTACTATTTTGGATGGATCTGGATTCTTGGATGTAATAGAATGAGTGTTATCGTACCCATAATAGCAGCCATTCCGAATCCGGATGGGAGGCCAAACAAATTAAACCCAAGCAATCCTATTCATGGAAGGGATCAATTGCTCTCTGGAGTGGTTATACGGTCTTGTAAAATACATGTTTCATTTTAAACAGAGAGAAAAGAAAAAGGAATGGGAAAAAAAGGAACAAAAGTGAAACTCTTTTATTTTTGATATCATTTAGTTCTATTTATTATTTTATTTTTTTGAAGAGGAGCTGAATTCCTACGAGTCCGTCTCCTAAAACCTTCTATTAATCAGAAAGAAAAATGTACATATTGTTAACAAACAAAAATTCTTCTCTCACACACTTTCATTTATAGATTTTATGTCACCACTGTTTCAGCTATTATTAGATAATTGGTATAGATAAAATGCAATTAAATTCCCACAGGCATCAAAAGTTTTCTGGAAAATGCTGTGGGTTACCGTGATATTATACTAGACAGTTCATGAGATTATAGATATATAACAAAATTTTCAAATCATTTCTTTGATCCACAACGATTGGTCATTTAATGGTCTTTCCATGAAACTACTTAAGCTAGGTTGATCGAAGGGTAGATAAAGTATTTGGCTATCAACTGGATGAACTTAAAAGGTTGAATGCTCTATTCCATTGCAAATATTTTTAAATTTTATTTTAATTAAACATATTCATAATGTATTTTTAGTATAGACCCAAATTCAACTAGAAAAGCTAAGAAAAAGAAGTTAATCCAACATGATGACTATGAAGATTAAAGAATTATTGTGGTTGTAAATGGTTGCAAAAATATTAGTAATGTTTAGTACTCTTGCGTGATTCTATTAAAAAAATTTCATTTATTTGAAGTCTTTAAGCATTTCTATTGATAACAGCGTTTATCCGTTTAAGTTAGGCCTGGCAAATGAAGCGAGCCAAAACGACTCGCTTCGCGAATCGCCCGACTCGTTTTATTAACGAGACGAGTTGAACTCGCCTCGCTTAAAAGGGCGAGGCGAGTTCAACATTAGCCGTCGCCGACCCTGCTCGTCTAAACGAATTGCGAGGCAAGACGAGACGAGGCGAACCGTGCAAGTTAGGCGAGTCGACTCGTCCGACTCTGTTTTTTTAAAATAAAAAAATCCTTAAAGGTTTATAAAAAATGAATAGAGTTAAAATAAATGAAAAATACATTACAATTTTTATTAATAAAAATCAATTTACAATAATACAATTTGTTTTTTTAACATTAGAGACTGAATCCAGTCGTACTGTCTACATATCCCTCCCAAATATTGAGCTCAATTAGAGATAATCAGGTCTACATGGTTTTTTCCTACTATTACTAGTTTAGTAGTTCCTACTCATTACTCGTCGCCGCCGGTTGAGCTTCTTCTTTTGGTGTTGGACTCTCCCGATCCTGTAAGCTCTTCAGCTGGATAATCCGAATCCAAAGTGGCTTGATTTTCTTTGCTAACAGCTGCTGCTTACCAATCTTGTGAGCAAATCATGCATTCCATGGTGTCGTATGCCAAATTGCATCTTTTTTCACTTAATATCCTGCCACCTGTACTAAAAGCATTTTCCGACACTTTTGTGGACACTGGAATGGTCAGTAAATCACGAACCATAGTAAAAAGCACCGGATATAAATGTCCGTGGCTTTTCCACCAGGCCAAAACATCAATCTCATCTATAATATAATCTACGTCTAACTCGATCTGTAAATATATTGTTAATTCATTTAAAATTAACGATGATGAAGCCCCGGGGCCTCGTGTCTTTTTTGACCGTTGAATAAATGCAGAGGCTAGAGTCAAAATACGTGAACTGGTTGCAGCCGGTACTCTAGTATTTCTACCAGTAGAAGATCGTGCAATATATAAATTAAACACTTCATTTAAATTATGTTTAACGGTATTAATATAAATATCAATATATGTAACAACTCTGAAATAACTGTATAGAATTTTCTTGTTATTGTATAGAAAAGAGTATTACAGCATGTGTAAAAGTTAAAAGTTATTTTTATTAAATAAAAGTAAGAAACAACTTGTAACTCACAGGTAAATTCTCTACACTGCTGTGACACAGCCTATGTGTTCGAATCCCATCAGACATAATTATTTTTTTTTTCTAATTTTTCTTTTTAATTTTTGAAAGCCCAAGAATTGCACGTGCAATACACGGAGAAATGAAAAGTTTCAGAAAAATCAATCAAGCACAATGAGGTGTACACACACAAAAATCCACATGGTACGAATCTCGAGGCAATTGCCTCAAATCCGACCGGCCATTTTAAGGTTTTGACCGGACTCGACGGTCCTGATGCGCCCAAATTGATTCGTGCTTTGCACACACGCCCTTTCGACTCCCCTTAACCCCTCTGCACTGTTTGATTTCCCTACAATCAAATAGAGACCCTTCATTTCACCATTTAATATCTTTTTAATATTTTTTGATCCAAAATTTTAATTCTCAAACCATAATTCTTCATTATAAATACCACTCCATACTTTAACTCTTCACCATTCTAAAATTCTAGCAAAAATTCTCTCAAAAAATTCCTAAGTGCAAGTGGAGTTAGCGACCAAGCATATTCCGTCGAAGATCGAAACCATTTTCGGAGCTCCCGCGACGCCACGAAGCCCTCTTCCTTCTTCCTAATCTTTTTCTTGATATTTTCAAACAGTAAATCCCTCCCAACTCTGTAACAACTCCAAATTCTGTGTACATGAAATTTTTAAAAGCTAATGTACAATTAGGGTATTTGCAAATCCTGTGAGTACTATAAGAATTTGTTTTACTTTTGAACAGCAAGAAAGAGCTTATAGCTCACTGGTAAGACCTTACACTACTGAACTAAAACACCAAAGTTCAAATCCCATCAGCCACAATATCTTTTTATTTTAAATTCTTTCAATTTTTAGAAACCCAAGAGTCTATACGTGCAACACACGTAATAGGGTAAGTTACAAAATAATCAAACATGTTAAATAGGCTAGTTGAAGCATCAGGTACACGTTGCTCCAATCCGAGACCCCAACTCCATGATCCGACCGGCGAGAATAACCTACACGCCGGCGCCACCGGTCCAACATGGCCCAAACCCTAATTTTTTCTTTTTCCCTAGACCTTTGGACTCCCCCCATAACTCCAATATTATTTGTTTACTCTGCATATCTACAGAGCACAATAAAATTCACAATTAAACCTATTTTATTATAAATTTTAATACACTCATTCACTATACTAAACCCTAGCTTTTCCTATAAATACCACCCCTCATACCACCCCTACCCACTCACAAATCTCTGCCAAAACTCTCAAGAAATTTCCAAGTCGCTATAGTGTGCAAGTGGAGTTAACGAAGGGCGAAGCTCCGACGAAGTTTGGGCAACGACCCAAGGAGTTTCCAGCGACGAAACGACGCACCGGCACTTCCTCACTCTTACTCTTTCTCTCCTCTACCTTATAAGCCAGTAAGTCTCAATTCCCCTTCTCTTCTTATTCTTTAAAAAGTTTCATTTCCAAAACCCGACGAAAGCGGAGTTAATCCGACTTCCGATTCGGTTTTCTTTAAAAACTTTATTTTTCTTAATTAAGATAACTTCATATTCTCACATATTGCTTAACAAATATTAACAAAACCATTAAATCAAGTTTCACCTCTAAATAATTATTTTTGTGACATTTATCGCATTTTTATATAAAAATACCATAAACTATTCATTTCGACATTATAACCTTATTTTCTTGCTATACCTTTAGATAGTTTACGAGGTAATGACCTATCTCATCACAACACACATATCTATCATTGCATGATGAATCTTGGGACAATAGAATACGGGAAATACGACTTTGCAAATAAATACATTTAACTTATAAAACCGTTTTCTTTAAAAAGTGAATTTAACTTTCCTTGCAATTGAGCCTCTACAACCCATTTTGGGGACACCATTCGGAATGGTGCGGATTATCACACATCCTCGGGCATATTAGAACGAGATGCAGACCTCCGCAATGAGCATTCGGTCTCGATGGATTTTTATACATTTTTCTTTAGAAAATGGGATTTTTACAAGAAAATGAATAAAATTATTTTCATTAAATATGTATATATAATTATTACCAAAATACTTATTTTAAATATATATATTATTCCATGTCTCCAAAACTCAAGAAAAGAATCCAAATATTACATGAAACTACCATGATAATTCAAAACAATATTCATATTACAAATAAATACCATATATTATGAAATTAGGTTTTATTCACTAGAAATGTCACATTTATAAAATATACATCAATGAAAACCCTAAAAACGATAATTAAATACTTGAGGTGTATTTTGAAATTATGCCAAAAACTATTTTTACATAAAATTCCCTCAAGTTATGCTAAATTACAATAAAGACCCTAGTAAACATAGGTTTAAGCAGGACCAGTCTCTTGAGCCTCAAGGAGCCGGAGATATGGGTGCTTGCTTATCTAAGGTAAACAACGTGACAAACGGTGTTATCAATACGGTACTTGTTTTTGAAAAAGACACAAATCCTGCCGTCCATGTGCAGCAGTTAACGATAATATCAAAACGATCAGGATTTCAAGTTCTTTTTAAAGTGTTTGACTCAGACTGAGTCTCAATATAATCAATCTAACTTAAATGTGATACAAGTATAAAACTACAATTCAATATGAATCAGTCTATTCAATCTAATCAATCTATATTGACCGAACCGAACCATTGATATATTCCATCTACATGTTCATCCATTATATCCTTTCCATTACTGATATCATGGTTTCGGCAAGTCATCCATCTATATTTAACAAGACAAAACAATACAATACAAACAATACAATTAAGATACCGCGGGGTTTATAAGGGGTAGATTGGTACGGAAGGTGTTAGAAGTGGCACGAGACTGCAACCATAAGACACCTAACCTGAATCTCCATTGTCGTTGTACCGTGGCTAAATGGTTCCTTGTACTCCGTATACCTTAGTCTCAGGGATAGTGAGACTCTCTCGTATACAATGGTATCTTCTGTACCAAGTTACAAACAACAGCGTTAACAATATAATACAACTTTAAAAGTTACATTCTCTTTCTGTCTATTCTGTCTCTACTTACCCTTGGGCCTAAGCGAGCGATTTGTTCGCTGACGACATTCTCTTTCTTCTTCTTTGGAATGTCGTCAGGTGATTCGGACTCACTGGAGATCGATCCCAACAGTGAAGAACTGGATCAGTTTACTGAAGATTCGGAGTTTTAGATTCACTTGTACATTACATTTCATTTCCATTTCTGTTATGCCATTGCTTAGGCAATACTTTCATTCCATGTATTTTCATTTCAGTTGTATTGTAAAAAGAATGTTTAATAAATAAAGTTGTTGTTTATTTACACCTTGTCTCTTGTGTATATTTCATTTTATATTGCTTAGATACGCTTTGCGTATTTACTTCTGAGTAAGTACGTCGCGTGACCCGTCGCGTCCTCTGCCCGTACGCTGGGAAGCGGGACGTGACAGGTTTTGTTGGTGGCCCATGCAGGTCAGCTCTGCGTGGACAACCTAAGCAATATAACACAAGAACCAGCAACTGAAAACATTCTTTATAATTCATATTCCTTGAATATTATCATTTAATATATTTTGAATCTGTCCTAACCAAAATTTTTCTTTCAAGGTTATGGATTCCCCAAACAACACCAGCACCAATTTCAACAACACTCCACCTCCACCACAGATTACACCTGCCGTGGCTGCTCCGATCAACAAGCAGACGGTTTTGCTTGATGCGATCCGCAGCCTTCTAGAGGGACAGCAGCAGTAGACTGCTATATTAATGAATCGTTCCGAGGCAGAAGCACCTGGGGTGAAGCAATTCAGGGCCTTGCACCCAAAGCAGTTCGTAGGAAAAGGGAGCTCTCTCGAAGCTGAGGAATGGGCTCAAAGTATTGAAGATGACCTGGCAGCGGCACAAGTACCAGAAATAGCTTGGGTTCGTGTTGCGAAGTTGCAGCTCACGGACAATGCACAGGTTTGGTAGAAGGCGGAAGAAAGCCGTCTCACCCAGCCGATCGAATGGAGAACTTTCCGTGATATGTTCGATGCAAAGTACTTCCCCGAGACTTCCAGATTCGACATGGAACAGCAGTTCATCCACCTACAACAGGGTTCAAAGTGGACCAAATCAGTGGATGAGTACGATACTGAGTTTACCATGCTCAGTCGGTAAGATACATCTCAATATTTCGATTTTAAAATATCATATAATACACAGCTAACACAATACTTTAACAAATTTGCGGCACACCTGATACCGACAGATGAGATCAGAGCCCGACGATTCCAACAAGGGTTAGATCCGGAGATCCAGGCTGCGTTAGCCACAGGGTATTTCCCGACTCATGAATTGGCTCTGAAAGCTGCCCGCCGATATGAGACAGTGGTAAAGATGAGGGGAAGACCTCAGTCTGCCAGAATGAAGCGCCCTGCCAACTAGATGGCAGGAGGAGCCTCTTCAAGGCCACCATTTGTGCCAAGGAAACCGGGAGTACCAAACAACCGGCCTAGCCCAGCATTTTGCACATACTGCAGGAGAGATGGACATCTGATGAAAGACCGCCGGCGTGAAAATTGCCTTTGCTTAGTCTGCGGCTCAGCTACTTATGATATTGGGTCTTGTCCTCGTAGACAAAACCCATATGCTGCACCCAGGCCAGAAATCACATACCCGCAGCGCCCAGCCATCCAAGCACCTGCTCCAAGACTTGCACTACCTGCTCCACCTCCTTATGGACCGACTGCACCTCCGCCCCGTCAGTTCCATCAAGCTCAAAGGAACCTACCTCAAAGACCAAGGAACGGGCAGAGGAATGCTCCTCCATCAAGGAGGAATGTGCCGAGGCGACAGGCTTTCACGATTACTGTGGAAGAGGCTGAAGCCACCGGCCAAGTCATTAGTAGTACAATCTTAGTAGCCTCACTCCCTGCACTCGCACTCTTTGATACTGGAGCATCTCATTGCTTTATGTTGCAACGGTTCGTCTGAACTCATGCGATTCCAGTCACACCGCTTATATCCAGCTGGAATGTCAGTTCAGAGAACGACGTTCTGAAGGCAACAATGGGATACAACCTGTGTCCAGTGGCCGTCTGCAACAGAGAATTCTATGCTGACTTCAAGGTGCTGGACATACCGAACTTTGACGTCGTCTTGGGTATGGATTGGCTCGGAACATTCTATGCTACTATTGACTGTCGTCAAAGGAGGGTAGTATTCGAGATTCCAAAGCATCCGGTTTTCTATTTCAAAAGTGGAGACCATACCCTGGATCCAAGTACATACAAGGTGAAACCAAAGAAGGCAGTGATTGCAGCAATTCAAGCGGAGGAAGGATCAAAGCCAGAAGTAGTTCGAGAGTTCGAAGATGTGTTTCCTGACGATAAATCAGGTTTGCCTCCCGATCAAGCTCTTGAATTCAGCATTGATTTAGTACCAGGAGCACAACCGGTGATCAAAGCACCATATTGGTTAAGCCCTGAAGGTTTAAATAAGGTCCGAACTCAGTTGGACGAATTATTGGCGAAATTATGGATTCGTTCTAGCACTTCAAGTTGGGGATCTCCAATTTTGCTCGTAAAGAATAAGGAAGGTTCATACAGAATGTGCATCAATTATAGAGCTCTGAACGAAGTAACTATAAAGAACAAGTATCCACTCCCGTGCATCGACGACCTATTCGATCAGCTAAGTGGATCTTGTGTTTTCTCCAAGTTAGATTTTCGTTCGGGTTATCATCGGGTGAAGGTTAAGGAATCTGATATTCATAAAACGGCATTCAGAGCTCGTTATGGTCATTACGAATTTCTTGTGATGCCATTTGGAGTGACCAGCACACCAGCAATATTCATGAATCTGATGAATCAAGTTTTCCGATAGTACCTAGACAGGTTTGTCGTCATCTTCATCGACGACATCCTAGTGTATTCTAAGAGTCGGAAGGAACACGCCGAACACCTACGATTGTCCTGGAAACTCTACGACAACATCAACTCTATGCCAAGTATAGCAAATATGAATTTTGGCTAGATCAAGTTGATTTTCTCGGACATATTGTATCAGGCGAAGGAATCTCTGTGGATCCAGCAAAAGTTTCAGCAGTAAGCGAATGGTCGACACCAAAGTCAGTGAAGGACATTCAAAGTTTCTTGGGTCTAGCTGAATATTACAGAAGATTCATTGAAGGCTTTTCTAAGATAGCAACATCCATGACCAAGCTCACACGTAAAGATGAAGATTTCTTGTGGTCAGAAGCATGCGAACAAGCTTTCGTAGAACTCAAGTCAAGGCTGACATCAACACCTATTCTCGTTATACCGGACCAATCTGGAGGTTTCGAAATGCATTGCGATGCATCCGGTAAGGGATTATGATGTGTTCTACATCAGCACGGTAAGGTTGTATCTTATGCATCAAGACAACTAATGATTCATGAGCGAAATTAACCGACGCATAATTTGGAGTTGGCGGCCGTAATCGTTGCTCTTAAGATTTGGCGCCATTATCTTCTTGGTGAACGATTGAACATATACACAGATCACAAGAGTCTGAAATATGTGTTTACTCAGAAAGAGTTGAATATGCGGCAGAGACGATGATTAGAACTCATGGCGGACTTTGACATCAACCTGCAATATCACCCAGGGAAGGTGAATGTAGTACCCGATGCCCTTAGTCGCCAACCATTAGCATTGAATCTCACCGCACAGTGGAAGCTTCAACATGACTTACATCAGATGGAGATTGAAGTGATCATGCCAGGTAACGCTTCAAGTTTGATGAACTTACAAGTTCAATCTACCATTGTCAATCAGATCAAAGCAGCTCAAGTAAGTGATGCTAAGTTGCAAAAGACCAGAGAACAACTAGAGAATGGACTTAGAACAGAATTCATCATCCATGAAGACGGATCTTTGAGGTACGGCAGCAGATTATGTGTACCAAAAGGTTCTGTTCGGGAAGAGTTAATGAAAGAAGCACACAGCTCTCCCTACTCAGTACACCCTGGAGATACAAAGATGTACAAAGATCTGCGTCAAAATTACCGGTGGCATGGAATTAAGCGTGAAGTAGCCAGAAGCGTTGCTAAATGCTTGGTGTGTCAGCAAGTATAGGCTGAACATCACAGGACAGCTGGATTGCTTCAACCGTTACCTATCCCAGAATGGAAGTGGCAACATATCACGATGGATTTTGTGACTGCACTCCCTCGCAGCACAAAAGGTAACGATGCGATATCACTACTACAAATAGGGGTTGCCCCTACGGATTTATCCGTAGGAGCAAATCACTGCCCCAACGGATATATCCGTAGGGGCAAAAAATATCCCTGTAGGTGCAAACGCCGTAGGTGCAAGTCTTAGCCTTGAACATGCCCCTACGGTCAAAAACTTGCCCCTACGGAGTAATGTGTAGGTCCAGTTGTCCCTACGGATTAGGCTGTAGAGACAAAAAACTTATTTAATTTATCGGTTTATAAAATAAATTAGTTGTCCCTACAGATGTATCCGTAGGGCCAAATACTTACCCCTACGGATACGTACGTAGGTCCTGATGTGTAAGGACAAAATCTCAGGTATCCTGATATTTTGTCCCTACGGATACATGTGTAGGGGCATTTGTTTGCCCCTACGACAACTCCGTAGGGACAAGTTTAACCCCTATTACTGAGATCATAGGGGAAAAATATCAGGTATCCTGATATTTTGCCCCTACGGATAAACCAGTAGGGGCCCTACGGATTAATCCGTAGGGGCAATGTTGGGCCCTACGAATTAATCCGTAGGTACATATTATCAGGTTTTTTTAAAAAAAGGGCTGCCTATTAATTTCTCGCCCTGTACACAATAATATATACATCATATATAAAATTAATCAACACGCAGAATACATATCACAGTATTCATAATTACATCTCACGTATAATATACAAAAGAAATCAACAAAAGCAAAATATGATATCAATATAAACACGCAAACACCACCAATATTAATATCGTACAAAACATATACAATATGTATCATATAAATAAATACATGTTTAAAATATAAGAATCAAAAAGCTACCCTAGCTCGGTCCAACTCAACCTCTGATAAACGCCATAATCTGGCGCGCCTGCTCCTCGGATATACCCTGAGTCAATAAATCATGCAATGCGGAGTGTGCGGGAGTCTGAGTGGACTGTGGAGATGTAGGAGTGGTCTGCGCAACCGCCGCCGAGATAGTGGCTTGCGGAGCCGCAGCTGCGGGAGTCTGAGCGGGCAGTGGAGCTATAGGAGCTATCCGCGGAACCGCAGCCGAGCTAGGGGCTTACGGAGCCGCAGCCGAAAGAGATGCATGTGGAGGCTCGGCTGATGTACCCTATCGCGTCTGGACCTACGTGTGTAATAAACGAGTAAGAACTGTGCTATTCCCGCCAAAAATTTCTGCGCAAAAGAGCCCAAGGTATCAAATGGCAGCGATACGCTTAAGAAAACGCGAACCGGTATCTTCCGGGCTGTTTTTTGACAAACTCCCGAATGAGAAACAGATAAATTCTGATGGTATCGAAAGCGTCTCGAAAAACCCTTCGATTTTATATATTATGGGCTTCATAATTCATCCGGGATCAAAAGTTATGAGCGAATATGTTATGCACTGTTCCCTGATTAAAAATCAGGAATTACCTCAATGAGGTATCACGTGCTCACACGTGATCAATGGTCACGTGTTGGCACGTGATGGTTAAAACAGAAATAAAAACAAACGGTTGAAGAAGGACCCAATTGGGAGTCACGTGCTCACACGTGACCAAGGGTCACAAGCTAGCACGTGACTAGCTTTGAAAGCCTCACAGTTTAAAAGAATTTAATTCTAAAAGTCAGAAAATACCTCAACGAGGTATCATGTGCTTACACGTGACCAATGGTCACGTGTTGACACGTGATGGCTGAAACAACAACATAAACAATCGGCTGTTAAATGAACCAATTTGGGGGTCACGTGCTCACACATGACTAAGGGTCACGTGCCAGCACGTGACAGGCTTTGAAAGCCTTACAGTTTAATAGAATTAAAATTCTAAATTTCTCTAAAATCTTTCGAAATTGAATTAAAATTCTAAATTTCTCTAAATCTTTCCAAATGGAAAAAGATTATGGGGACCGCTGGATTAAAGATGCAAGGGTGATTAAATATTAGCAATTTATGGAAAAATCTTAGACAAGGAAATATTTCCCCTAAAATCTCACCGGAAATAACAAACAGAATATCTTTGGATTTAAAATCCAACGGGGAATAAAACTCACTGAATGATCTAAATGCACATATTAAATATGAAAACAAATCAAATCTTTCAATGAAAGATTTATTAAACAAATTGATTATTTTCTTTCTCCTATAAATAGGAGCCAAGAAGAGAAGAGGGGGGATCTACCTTTCTGAGAAAAGAACAGAAAGAGGAGAATTTAATTCTCAAAGGAAGAAAAGAAAGAAGAATTTAATTCTCAACAAAGAAAACCCTAGATGAGAAAAGAAAGGGAATCAAAACTTCAAACAGAGAATTTAATTCTCAAAATCCAAGAGTTTAACTCTTATACAAAAAAAAACTTAGTTCTTCTTCTGGTTGAAGATCTGCACAGAGCACATCTCCCCATAAGTTGAGAATTTAATTCTCATCGGGTCGAGATCCTGCCATGCAGATCCTAAACTTAGAAGGGGAATTGAATTTTGAGAATTTAATTCTCCTAAAACAAAACTAGGGTTTAACCCTAATCGAGAATTTAATTCTTTCACATATATGGTAATTTAATTCCTTTAAAAAGAAA
This sequence comes from Agapanthus africanus, assembly GCA_030015575.1. Taxonomy (NCBI): domain Eukaryota; kingdom Viridiplantae; phylum Streptophyta; class Magnoliopsida; order Asparagales; family Amaryllidaceae; genus Agapanthus; species Agapanthus africanus. The sequence continues at coordinate 895,265,844 of CM057339.1, read as the reverse complement.
TCTGGGTTTTATCCTAAATAAGAATTTAATTCTGTCACAATAGGAATTTAATTCCTCCAACATCATAATTAGGGTTTAACCCTACAGAGAATTCAATTCTTAAAAGATCTCTGTTCATGAAAAGAACTAGGGTCACGTGCCCCCACGTGATCCTTGAAAAAATCCCTGAAGAAAAGAAGCTTTGGGCGCTCTCACGTGTCCCCACGTGACCTCTCAGCAAGTGCTGTAATTATCGATGCATAAATCCCCATCACGTGCCAACACGTGATGCTCTAAAATAAAGATGAAAAGTGTTTAACACTTATTCGCAGGAGATCTGGCTCCATATTTAGGGCGCCCTCACGTGTCCCCACATGACCCCTAACAAATCCCTTTAATATCCAATGGATGGATGCCTATCACGTGCCCACACGTGATGGCCAGGAAATGAAAAGTGTTTAACACTTATTCGCAGGAGACCTGGCTCCACATTTAGGGCGCCCTCACGTGTCCCCACGTGACCCCTAACAAATCCCTTTAATATCCAATGGATGGATGCCTATCACATGCCCACACGTGATGGCCAGGAAATGAAAAGTGTTTAACACTTATTCGCAGGAGATCTGGCTCCACATTTAGGGAGCCCTCACGTGTCCCCATGTGACCCCTAACAAATCCCTTTAATATCCAATGGATGGATGCCTATCACGTGCCCACACGTGATGGCCAGGAAATGAAAAGTGTTTAACACTTAATGGCAGAACAAAGAAAGGAGTTTCGGCCCAATCTCAGGCACCTCACGTGACCCCACGTGACCACCCCATTTTAGTGTTTAACACTATTTTTAAAGCGCATCACATGGGAACACGTGATTGTCAAATACCTTCTAGTGTTAACACTATTTCAAAACCAACCTAGCCCAAAATGGCTAAGTTTTTCCAGAGGCAGGATTCCCCTTTGATTGAACTCCAAATATACCCTTGTTTTCCAAACTTGATCATTTTACATGACATTCAAAGTAAACTCCAGAGCCATGATGAATGGTCAGTGCCTAATAAAAGACAAAATGTTGTCAGAGCCCCCAAACCTCTGTTTAGCACTGCTGAATGATGAGGGGCTGAACCCAGACAAATGTCTAATGGCCCAAAGGGCCAATATTTCAAATATAATTGGACTTAGCCCAAACTGGCCATAAGTCCTCAAATTATCTTGAACTGAGCACATCTGCTCTTTCAACTAACTCATTGGTTCAAGGGTACATCTCTGAACTCCTCTGACACCTGTCGTTGTAATTCTTCAACGCCGTCAGAGAGGTGATGGGTCCCGACAACCATACATTCAATGGACCACTATGTCCTTAAACTGGTATTGGACCTCTATATCCTTAAACTGGTATTGGACCTCCACGTCCCTAAATTGGCAATGGACCACTATGTCCCTAAACTGGAACAATAGAGCTCCCAGATACTCTTTTGTCGGATCTAAACGATCCCGTTAAGTCGATCTTAGTCCCAAACCGGACTAACGTATCCTTAACAACTGTTTAAGTTGATCTTAGCCTCAAATATGGCTAACGTATCCTTAAACCTTCAAACAGACTTTAGTCCCAAATTGGACTATAAATCCCCCAATCAACTTTGGTTCAAGGGTACATCTCCGAACTCCTCTGACATCTGTCGTTGTAATCCTTCAACGTCGTCAGAGAGGTGACGGGTCCCGACGGCCATACATGCAATGGACCCCTATGTCCCTAAACTGGAACAATAGAGCCCAAATGCTCTTTTGTTGGATCTAAACGATCCCGTTAAGTTGATCTTAGTCTCAAATTGGACTAATGTATCCTTAACAAACGTTTGAGTTGATCTTAGCCTCAAATACGGCTAACGTATCCTCAAATCAAAACCCCAAACCAAAATCTAAGAAAATATGGATTTGGACTAATCCACGTCCTACGGGCGACGACATAACTCAGTCTCCGTATACAATCCACGGGCAATCGAACATAAAACAAACACCCCACGACACGAAGTGATCATCTGGAGAAGGAGAAAGTTGTTACCGCAACGCGGTAGCGTAATTAACTGCAGGGGCTTGCGCCTGCAGGGAAGAGCGTCCCCACAATCAAAAAACCCTCAAGCGAGGGGGAATCTGACGAAGTCTGCTACATCGGACACATCCGTTTAAACCTTCGATACATGGTGCCATAAATCAACTTGGCATCTTCGGAGAGGTAGACGGATAGCACCAATTAGCATCTGCCCCGAATCACAGGCAAGACGTCCATGTCTTGGCCGCCGTTCGGAAGGGAACAGATTCTGGCACGCCCGGTGGGACCTCTTCCTCTTTCCACTCCACACTTCGTGTGTCGTGTTCGCGAACGAATCACGGTTTGCTGTGGTTGCCTGTGGATTCGAGGTACTAAGATTTGGTGTCTTGCTCCGTGTAGAAAACAGAAGATCAATGGCTTCAAACTGCACTACCTGCAACTGCAACTCTCGCTCCGTCCTTGCTAGAGGAGTGACTTATGGGCCCCAAGCGGCCTCCATCTTCGCTATGCCGGTGGAACAGGTAACTCAGGCCACCACTGGATTATTCTTCGGGACCATTCTCCCACCGATGAGCTTCAATGCCCTAATGACGTTGCAAGAAGCCCCAAAGGAGTCGGTCTTTGATCGGCTTACCGTTGCCGCGGCCCCTCTCAACGGGTCGCCCAACTTCAACACCACAGTTTTCAACAAACTGGGCCAGAACGTCTACAACCCTGCAATACCCGAAGCTGCCATCCCAAAGCGGATAGCCATCCCAGCTCAAGCGGACGAAATTATTGGAAAGGATCCTCCTTCCAAGAAGTCAATTTTTACAAAGCTGGCTATTTCGGTTGCTGCTCCAGGCGAGGTCCTCAAAGCTGCTTCCCCTGCCCAGAGGGGGCACGACGAAGTCACCCTTATAGCTGAAACAACTCCATCCGTACGACACGCTCGACGTCGCCACTGGCGCCGAGTGAGGAAGGCTGGGGGCAACTCCCCCTCTGGGATAACTCTGCCAGCTCCAACGGTGGGGATCGATGCTGCTGTTCCAACCAGGAACAACTTTGAATTGCTGAACAAGGTACGCAGAAATTCGCCAACTGCAGTGCTCAAAAGATCTCCTCCACCGGTAGAGGCCGTCGTGGAAGCAAAACCAGAAAAGCCAGAGCAGTCTCCTCAACGGCTATCTTCCAGGATCTACAAGACTTGGCGACGGGTCCGAGAATCAGTGATTGATCCGAATTTTTCTCATCGACAGAAAAAGATGAAGGTCCGGCAGGAAGAAAATCCCCCTGTCATGCAACGAAAGACGAGGACCACCTGGGTGCCCAAAGCAACGGTCCCCTCAGCTTCGACCGCTCACAGAAGAAGGAGGCCGGAGAAGATCCCTGTGTCTTTGGCAAATCGCAAAGACACTGAATCTAAACGCCCCAAGTCTGGGGGCATGGTGGTGCACACCGTTTATATGGCTTCCGGAAAGGAGGAAAGTCGTGCTTCGATAGGTTACCGACCGCTCACCCGATCCGTGACGAAAGCCCAGGAGCAGCAGCAGAAGCTCCAAGAAATGATGAATGCGATGGCCGCACTCACCAGGTCAAAAGAAAGCCCAGAAGCATCCTTGGATCAGCGCCAGGAGCAAGAAACCGACGCCGAATTCCTTCGCAGGATACTGGAAAAGAAAGGCAAAGAGGCTGCAGGGAAAGCAGCCAATATAAAACGAATGGCCCTTCTGTTCCAGGACATGGTGGGTATGATGATCCAACAAGATCCTCCTGCTGAAGATCCTCCGATCGTCCTTGAAGATGACAGAGGAGAAACGTCGAATCCTCCACCGGCTCTGTCAACAGCCAAGGAGGAGACAATTTCCAAAGCTGCCCTGGAGGAATATATAGCTCAGCAAATACGAGCTCATCAAGCAAGTGAAGCGGCTGAGCAAATTGTTAGAACCGGACGGCCCTATCTGAGCTGGTATGACCAAATCAGTTACCCGCCGGGATATACGATCCCTAAGTTCCATGTATATAAAGGGACGGGGAATCCACATCAGCATATCGCTCAATTCAGGGCCTTATGCGTCAACACGGGAGGCGACGACAAACTGTTGCTTCACCAATTCGTCGGCAGCTTAACAGAAACAGCCTTTGAATGGTATTCGGAGCTACCTAACGACTCTGTTAAAACATTTGCGGAGATGGAGCTGCTGTTTACACAAAGATTCGCGAGCGCTAGTGAACGCACCCCGATAACAGCACTGATTAATGCCAGGGTAAGGCCAGGCGAGACGTGGGTTCAATACGCGACACGATGGCGGAATCTATGGTCGAAGTGCGAACAACGCATCGAAGAAGCACCTGCGGTAGGCATGTTCGTGGGCACTCTTGATCCGCAAGCAACCATCTCGTAATTCATGATGTTCTTCAAGCCAACTACTTTCCACGCCTTGATTGACAAGTTGGCCCAAATGGATCAGATGGATCATAGATCATCTCCTTCAAAGACGGACCCTCGGAATGAAAAGGGGAAAGGGAAAGCAACTTTCGTCGCTAATACTCAACAACAGTCGAGCTACTTAAAGCCGGTTGTCCGTCAAAACAATATGCGTCCACGCCCATCCCTCGAGGAGAGACTGGGACGTCCTTACTCGTTTCCTCAGGATAAAACGAGAAGACTGTTCGAGCTAGCAGTGCGCAACAGACTCATCAATCTGCCGAGTCCAAAACGTCCGTTGCAACCAAGCGAAGTCAACGCTCCTAATTATTGCCCTTACCACCAAACGGTAAGTCACCCGATCGAGGATTATTTTGTCTTTAAGGGGTGGATCGAGGATCAGTACCTACAAGGAAAGTTCGCGCTGTCTGAAAAGTGGAAAGTAAACCCACCACAGCCGCACACTCCAAAGAAGACGGACGCACCGGGGGCAACTTGTCACGTGATCTCTCACTCATTTACGGACGATGAAAAAACTCCTTGCACTGAGAAACTGGGGGCAGAGCCTGAGCCGGAATTCGTGTGGCCGTCAAACGAAATGATCGACGCTTTTCTAGATGAGACTCGTCTAAAAAGTAAAGCTGATCGGGAGCGCGAGATGGCCATATTTGAAAAGGCCAAACGCCGGCAACTGGACAAAAGGGTCGAAACACTCCCACCATATCAAAGTATATCCGCCGCAAATGAAAGCAGGATCAAGGCAAGGAAACGATTCGCCAAAGCCATATCAATGGGGATGAGGCCGCCCTCTTTCAGAGAAAATTCTCCTGGTGGTATACATCCTGATGAAGCGGACGTGCATCCTAACTTCTGCTTATATCATCAAAAGATCGCACATCCTACTGAGGACTGCAACTCCTTTAAGTGTTGGTGGCAAGAGTATGTCGCTCACAGGCAACACTTCAACAGGACAAAGCGTGAAGCTCATAAACAGCAGAAAAATGCGACAGATGAGCGTAAAAGAATTGCCTGCAATTGTCATAGGGTTGATCCCGAGGGACCGCGAGTTCTCACAGTCGGGAGCAATTCCGACGAAAAAGTAGCCCTCGGCCCTCTTTTCAAGGAGTCCATCTCTAAAACGAAAGAATTGAGGAGTTGCGAGAGCATTCAGCCTTGCAATTGCACGATACCCGGAAAAATTCTCGGCCCCACAAACAAAGGATCGAACAAAAAGGATAAAGGGAAGGGAAAAATAGCCCTCGTAGCCAACACTCAACAGCAATCGAGTGACCCTAGACCGGTTGTTTGCCGAAACAACAAGCGGCAACCCCTCTATGAGAAGTTGGAACGTCCTTACTCATTTCCCCGGGATGAAACAAGGAGACTTTTCGAGCTAGCAGTGCGCAACGGACTTATTACTCTACCAGAGCCGAAACAACAGCTACAACTGAATGAGGTCAAGAATCCTAATTACTGCCCTTACCACCAAGTATTGGGCCATCCGATCGAAAATTGCTACATCTTCAAAAACTGGGTTGAAGACCAACACCAACAGGGCAAGTTCGCGCTATCCGAAAACTGGAAGGTGAGCCCGCTATAACCACATGCTCCGAAAAAGATGGATATGCCGGGGGCATCATGCTCATTCATAGAGAAAGCCCAACGGACCACTACGTCCTAAAACTGGATAATAGACCGAAACGTCGTTAAACTAACAACGGACCACTACGTCCTAAAACTGGATATGGACCGAAACGTCCTTAAACTAACGGCGGACCGCAATGTCCTAAAACTTGCAAATGACCAAAACGTCGTTAAACTACTCCCAACCCGCAGCATCTTCAGACTGACGTGGTAAAAAAAAACTGTACGTTCACAAGCAAAATGGGCACGGATGAAAACCCGAAAGGGCTCCGTGAGTAAAAACGGCAGGGCTACCGGCGAGTGTTCGTGAAAACCCGAAAGGGCGCGACCTCGTTAAAAAAAAATAAAAATAAAAATAAAAAATAAAAAGAACGGTATGTCCATAAGCAAAGTGGGCACGGATGAAAACCCAAAAGGGTTCCGTGAGTAAAAACAGCAGGGCTACCGGCGAGTATTTGTGAAAACCCGAAAGGGCGCAACCTCGTTAAAAGACACTTATAGGGTCCTCTCGACCTTGTAAGGAGAAACCACCCGCGTGAGATCCTTACGACTCACAAAGGAGCAACACACTTAGGGATCCTCACGATTCCTAAGGTGAAATTACACTTGCGAGATCCTCACGACTCGTAAGGAGAACTCTCTTATGGGACCCTCACGGCTCATAAGATTTGAAAGTCTTAAGTTACAGAGACCTGAACCTGTTCTTAAGCAACCCCCACAATCTTCGATATGGCCCTACAAGCGGCTCAATGCTGACCCTTGTATACAATCCACGGGCACGAATAAACATTTCCCTAACCAAGTCCCACCCGTGACTGGGGATATGTCCATACGGTGAACAACCCTTGTAAGTCCTCTCGACTTATAAGGAGAAAACCCTTTTGTAAGATCCTTACGACTTACAGGGGAACATACGCTTAGGAATCCTCATGATCCCTAAGGAGAAAACACACTTACGAGATCCTCACGACTTGTAGGGAGAAATACCTTTGTGAGACCCTTACGGCTCATGAAGTCAAAAGGCTTAGTCGACGGGATCCTAACCCTGTTTGCTAAGCCACCTTTGTTCGACATCGACAGAGGCAAATGATGATTCGCTCCTTGCAATATCCCAGTTGTAGCGATGCTGATGCCTAAACCGGTATCAAATTCCAAGTCTTTTCATGGCAAATGATGATTCGCTCCTGGCAATATCCCAATTGTAGCGATGTTGATGCCTAAACCGGTATCAAATTCCAAGTCCTTTCATGGCAAATGATGATTCGCTCCTGGCAATATCCCAGTTGTAGCAATATTGATGCCTAAACCGGTATCAAATTCCAAGTCATTTCATGGAAAATGATGATTCGCTCCTGGCAATATTCCAGTCGTAGCGATGCTGATGCTAAGATTGGCATCAGATTCCAAGTTCCACACTTGCGATAACAAAAAATCAGCGAGCCAAAAATGCATATGAAATAGCCGAAATGATGGGGCAACTTACAACGAAATCAGCAAGTAAAAATGTATGCATACAAAAACAGCCGAAATGATTGGGCAACTCGCAATAAAAAGCAGCGAGTAAAAATAAAATAAATAGCCAAAATGATTGGGCACCGCGAAAAATAGCCGAAATGATTGGGTAATCGCGACCTTCGCGATGTAAAAGCTGAAATGATAGAGCATCGCGAAAAGAATAAAAAAATGATGAAAGAATGAAACTTTTTGCCCTACAGGTGAGATCACATCGATCCCTGTATACAATCCAGGGGCACAAACAAAGAGGGAACCATACCTTCCCGACAAGCTCCAACAGAAAGCGAAGCCAAATCTCGACGGTTCATAGACAAGCTAGAGACAACCTCGATATTTGTCGCAATATTGCAGACACAATGTCAACAAATGAAGCAAAGGAAGATTCCTAGCTTCAGGGTCTCGACGTCAACATCGAAAACTTAGAGATTACCAACGGCGTTTCTCCTCACTCCAACCAGACGCAGACGTAACGTCAACAATCAACCTCAGAGTCGCAACGAAACAGAACCATAGCAAAGTCCCTAGTTCCAAATCTTAACGGCAATATCTACAGCCTAAGAATCAGCAACGGCGTTCTTTCGCAGTCCAGCAGGATGTAGATGCAACGTCAACAAAAGACCCCATGGTCGAAACAAAGCGGAGTGATGGCAAAATCCCAGCTTCACCTCAACATTCGTCTCGATACAGTAGACGCAATGTCAACAACAATGTCCTTCCTTCAACAGGATTCGGACATGACAAAACAAATGAAGCAAAAGGCTAAATTCCTAGTTTCAGGGTCTTGACGGCAAGTCATATAAAGCCTGAAAGACAATTGAAGATCATCTCGCACCAGCACGGAGTGGTCACCACCTCGACGATCGTTTCAATACAGCAGATGAGATGTCACTACGGCATCCTTCCTCCAACAGGATCCGGACACGCCAAAGCAACTGAAGCAAAAGGCCAAATTCCTAGCTTCAGGGTCTTGACGGCAAGTCATATAAAGCCTAAAAGACAATCGGAGATCATCTCGCACCAGTACAGAGTGGTCACCATCCCGACGATCGTCTCGATATAGCAGATGAAATGTCACCCCAGCGTTCTTCCCCCAGCAGGATTCGGACGCGCCAAAGCAAATGAAGCAAAAGGCCAAATTCCTAGATTCAGGGTCTTGATGGCAAGTCATATAAAGCCTGAAAGACAATCGGAGATCATCTCGCATCAGTACAGAGTGGTCACCATCCCGACGATCGTCTCGATACAGCAGATGAAATGTCACCCGAGCGTTCTTCCCCCAGCAGGATTCGGACGCGCCAAAGCAAATGAAGCAAAAGGCCAAATTCCTAGCTTCAGGGTCTTGACGGCAAGTCATATAAAGCCTGAAAGACAATCGAAGATCATCTCGCACCAGTACGGAGTGGTCACCACCTCGAAAATCGTCTCGATACAGCAGATGAAATGCCACCCCAGCGTTCTTCCCCCAGCAGGATTCGGACGCGCCAAAGCAAACGAAGCAAAGGCTAAATTCCTAGCTTCAGGGTCGTGAAGGCAACTCATATAAAACCTGAAAGACTGTCAGAGATCATCCCACATCAGCGCGGAGTGGTCACCACCTCGACGTTCGTCTCGACACAGCAGACACAACATCACCAAAAGGAGTCATGGCAAAATCCCTGGTTCCAAACCGACGGTTCACCAGCAACCTAGAGACAACCACGACATTCATTTCGATACAGCAGACGCAATGCAAGCAAACGAAGCAAAGGCCAAATTCCTAGCTTCAGGGTCTTAACGGTAAGTCATATAAAGCCTGAAAGACAATCGGAGATTATCTCGCGCCTGTGCGGAGTAGTCACCACCTCGACGATCATTTCAATACAGCAGATGAAATGTCACCCCAGCGTTCTTCCTCCAGCAGGGTTCAGACGCGACACTCAAACAAATGGAGCCATGGCAAAATCCCTAGTTCCAAACCTCGACGGTTCACATGCATCCTAGAGACAACCGCGACATTCGTCTCGATACAGCAGACGCGATGCCAGCAAACGAAGCAAAGGCCAAATTCCTGGCTTCAGGGTCTTAACGGCAAGTCATATAAAGCCGGAAAGACTATCGGAGATCATCCCACACCAGCGCGGAGTGGTTATGACTCATCGGGGCTCTCCAAAATGAGCCTAACCTCAAGTAAAAAGCAGCATGGAAAATTCCTAACGCTTGCTCTTCCGACGGTCAAACTGCCAAGGAGGATTGCTTGAAGACGTCTTGTCCAGCCCCCGAAGGGATCAGAGACACGGCAGTCGCAGGGCTACTCGAACAGCACGATTGCCTATCGAGGAATATATTAGCTGATGCGACGGTACGACGGCCAAAACCCTAAGTACCACAGACCCTAACGGACTTTTGTCGTAAAGAGCAGAGGTTAACTGTGGCGTTAGGATATTCTTGCGAGAAATGCTCGATTCGTCTCGACTCGTGAGGAAGTTGATGTCTTTGCGAGAACTGCTCGATTCGTCTCGACTCGTGAGGTAAAGCCTTAGGCAGCAGGGATTAAAAAACTTGTTTCCTAAGCACTGGGATCCTGCAAGTCGACCCAAAACAGCCTCTTGCATACTATCCACGGGTCTCACTCTCCGAAGTCGAATCTCGACAAGGAGGGAAACAACCGCTTACGGGTCCTCTCGACTCGTAAGAGGGAAAATTTCTCTTATAAGATCCTTACGACTTATGAGAGAAAACACACTTAGGAGTCTTCACGACCCTGATTAATCCAAAAATATTAAGTTTACCGTAATCAGAAACGGCGTCGCATGTAGCTAGCCGGTGAATACGGGTCGGTCCACAGGGATTTTGTGAATTTCCGATTCGTTCTTACGAGTTAATTCCGAAGGGTGTTCGGTTGATTATTAAATCTAAAAATCTAATTAACCTAGGGCAATTATCTAGATCTACTCTTGCTAGGGCTAGCTTTAGGGATGGTTTGGAAATGTAATTAAATCTCACCGCTTTCAATACCCGAATGAAGATTTATGAGGAGTTATGGTAATTATCAATAAAGTGGATTAGATCCGTTCGGGAAGGTGTTCCTTCCTCTAGGTTCTTGTCCTTCCTTTAGAGATCCTTATCCTAACCTCCATGGAAAACATCACACCCGGGCCTTTATACTACGGTATCACCGCTACCTCGAGGGATAGAGTGCCGTAGGGAGCGGTATGTGCATGTATGCATGGAGTCCTATTGTAAATATTTGGTGGGTAAGAAAAGGATGAGAGATCTCATCTCTCAAAATCCTTCCCAAAAGCTAAACCCTAAACAAGTTCCTAGGGCATGAAATTAAATCTACCTAGGGCAAGGAATTTAAATCTACACTAAGGGAAGAAATTAAATCACTTACAGATGCATCCGTCCAATCATCCATGCAGGGTTGTCAGATCTGAATTTCTGAATGGAGAAGAAACACCGATGCTCTCCAAAAGATTTCTAAATTTTATTCATTAAAGGGAGGCATAAAGAATTACAATCTGTAGAGTTCCTATTTATAGAGAATAGGAAACCCTAGGGTTATATTTGATCCGCATGTTTATAATTACAAAAATAGCCCTAGAAAGACCGGTCAAAGACATAAAGAATTATAGTAAAAAATTTATTCCATACAGGCTCCAAACTACCGCGGAACCGCGGCCTGGGTAGGCTTTGGGCCGCGGTTCCGCGGCCCAATAGTGAGATCACTGCTTGAGTTTTCTTCATATGGCTCTGGGCTTTTTGGGCTTCTTGTTTCTTTGGTAATTTTCTCAAATAGGCTTCCAGGTTTCTTCCAGATATTCCAGTGAATACTTGTATTAGACTTTTAACCGTTCACTGACATCTTAGACCTTGCGCTGCCTTGTACTTTGTGAACTTTATCTTTCATGTCGGCTTGATCAAGATCCTTCTATTTGTTGGTTAAAAGTCCATTTTTACATCGTCTTTTGTCTTTTTCACTTTTTCTGTCCAAGAATCTGTAACCTGTAACATGTAGCAGACATGCGTCAAAAGTACCCGTTTATTTATAAAAAGAATAAGAATGGGGAATATAATAATACAATATTATGGTGTGAACAAATACCCCCAAACTTATCTTTTGCTCGTCCTCGAGCAAACTTATTTTTTTATTCACTAAAATCCTAACCACACTTTCGCAGGGAAACGCGATTGCTCTGAGCACGTGCAACAAGCCGTTAAACCTCTAGGTGTCCCTAGTAGGAGGAGTGTTGCCTCCTGAGGGTTTTCAGCGGATTACACCCACAAAATCCTATCAACTCGGCCCATTGACTTTTGTTTTCCAATTAGGTTTTCTAACAAGGAATTCTATTACCTTTTGACTCGCAAATTATCCACCCATATTCTTCACACTTCCTCATTATTTAACTTAAGATTATATATGTTATGTAGACCTACTTAGCTTTCGGTATTTCTTAAGTTTTCCTTCTAGGGTTTCATCTCCACTTAGGAATTTCTATCAACTCTATTAAAGATATAAGTTCTATTTTTCATTCCTCTCTCTTATCTAAATTCCAATCACATATCCCTATGTGTGTGTATAGATCACCCCTACACTTGGAAATTCAAATCAAGCAATCATACTCTCGTCCATTGTCCAAAGCACTTATTAATTAGTGAATTTTTAAATGAAATTTGCTTACACATCCTTCATGTGACCGTTAATACTTCTTGAGCTACCAACAACCGATTACAAGACGCGTTAGCACTTTAAAGCGTACTTCCTAGTTTTGCAACACCCAAGGCTTTAGCAGTGACTCCCAAACCAGTTGGTCTAAGGCACTAGGTGATGAAGCACCCTCGCTAAATATTTTTCTATTCTTTACAGTCTTAAGTAATCACAAAAACCAGTGTCCATTTTTTTTTAATTCTTTATTCACTTTTTTTCTCTTTATTTTCATTGTACTAAGGACTTTAGACAAGAGCACTTCAAGGTCTCTTCTACTATTCCAAGTTTCAAGGTGCGTGATTGTGCAAATTGTAGGGTATACATTTTTAGAATCTAGGCTTAAGCTAGGAACTATTTTTCAAACTTATACTCTAAAAAGAACATCAATACACTTCCCTAATTTTGACTTAGCCCAAGAAGTGAACCCAAAATTTGCCTATTTCTAAATAAACTACAAGGCTTATACTTTCTACCGTTAAACTTTAAGGAATGTTATCTTTAGGGTTTTTAATTCACTAAGTCTAAGATTTAGTTGTTCCTAACCAGTTAACCTATTTGTCAAACTCAAGTCACTTATAGCCAAAATCGAATACAATAATTTTTATAATTTTTGAAATTTTTAAATTTTTATGGGTTTTTCAAATAAATATGCAAATGCAAAAATATGTACAAATGAATGCGAAGGAAGAAGACGTACCGAGCATACCCCCAAACTTGAACTTGACAGTGTCCTCACTGTCATGCTAAACCAAGAGGGTCAAAATACCGGCACTCCCCTGTTTATTTATTTATAATTTTTATATTTTTGAAAAAAATTTTTATTTTTTTTTATATAGAAAAGAAAAGAAAAAAAATATATATATATACAAAGATTCCCCCAAACTTAAGCTTGGCCTTGCACAAGCCAAAGGTTAGCACCAACCATTCAAAAATCTTATCGTGGTAATGGTACAGTTGGTGCAAGAAAATGAGAAACACACGAGACCGTGTGGAAAAAAGAATGGTAGAATATGGTCTCGGTGGGGAGAAGAAGGGCGGAAAGGAGAAAGAAGAGTCGCGCGATCTTGAGGGTGTAAATCGAGTGAATAAATTAGCGCAATTTGTGATGACCAATGTGTTATAAGCGATTGCGCTAACCTATCAACTCGTCGTGAAATAGGGTCAAATCCCTCAAGATTCGTAAGAAAACATGGGTACGCCGAACTTGGTATAGGAGATGAAAGCGTAATGGTCATTTGTTCGGTCGGAACAATGGGAAAGACGAAAGGGAGTGAATTAGGGATAGCATCTTTCTCACCGTAGTAAACTGTTTCGAACTTGAAAGATTCCATTAATGGTTCGAAACTACTATAATCAACCGAGTCTGATGGCTCATCTGAAAATGTAAAGGACTCAAACTCGAACGGTGAGTCATCAACATCGTCCGAAAAGGTGAAACACTCGTAGGTGTTATCGTCTGTGAGAATTGTGTCAGATTCAAAGGAAAAGGTTTCAAGCTCACAGTCTTCAAGCGGGGTCGGAACGATGGGAAGGAGGGAGGGTGATATAGCAGTCAAAGGTTCAGGAGGATGAATTGGAAAATCAGACACATCAAATAAAAATGATTCAATCTCAATATTATCCTCAAGACTCTCCTCGATACTATCCTTAATATTTAACTCATCCATGCCATTATCATCAAATTCAAGACGCATATTAGATTCGGGAGAAACCTTTAATAACTCGGGATGATGATTTGAACATAAAATCTCAATTAAATCGACAGGTTCATCATCCGAAATATTCCCGGCGTCTATATCCTCAATCAAGTGAAAATCAATTTTCTTAGACACCTCATCAAAAGCATGGATATTTATCGATTTAGGTTCTAGAGTGGAGGTGTAAAGATCGAAAGGATTAGGTGCGGTTTCACTCGAAAGGGGTTCTTCACAATCTGGCAAATCAAGCACTACAAAATCACACAACTCATCATTTTGGACACATGTTTGAAAATTGGAGTTGTTGGATTCAATAGGGTATGGGTAGGTTTGATTTGGAAATCCTCTCTCATTCTCACTCTGTCCAACTGCCGCCTCATACATTGAAAAATTTGGAGCTAGCGGGACACTAGCTACCGGTTCACTAGGTTGCATAAGGGCGGCTAAAGACGCTTCCACATTCCTGGTCATTTTATTCGTTGCTGCAATGTACGCTTCCAACGACTCTTCCAAACTAGACTTAGGTGGTGAGGGGGTTTCAGTAAAAGATTCAAAATTGGTTGGATATGTGAAACTCCCTAATGGCTGTGTCGAAACAGTGTCTAGTGAAGGTGGGAAAGTCGGGTATGACTGGTAGGAAGTGGGTGATTGGACAGGGGTAGGGTCAACATATGGATAAATAGGTGAATAGTCGTGCGGATCCCTAAAACTAGATGAGTGGAGAGGGGTAAAAGATCGACTGCGAGATTGAGCAATATGCTCAGCAATGGATATCGGCTTAGGGGTTACAGCTGAACTTGAAAAAGTGGTGTCAACATACGAAGGTGGTGAAGGTTGACTTGGTTGACACAAAGGGGGTTGAAAAGTCAAACTGTTTCTCCTAGACGCCTCTATGTGATCTTTCAAAGATTTTTTAGGTATGGAGGGATCGTTTTTAAATTGACCGAACAAATTGACATATGACGCAAAATTAGGTTCGGGATACCAAAGTTCGGCTAAAGATTTATTATGTGGGGTACCCATGTTGTAAGAAAAGGGAAAGAAGAAAAGTTTATTGTGGTGCAAGGATTTATTTGTGGCTAAAAAACTTTACAAGTTTCTATCAAAATTTTCCTTATTCTTTTTTTTTTATTCTTTTTCTCTTTATTAGGAAAAATTTGTTGCAAAAATATTTTTAACACAAGATATGCAATAGCAAAATATTACTTGCAATCTAATTTCATTTTAAGCAAGGCACAAAAATCCTGCACAAGATCGTTA
Source organism: Agapanthus africanus (assembly GCA_030015575.1). Taxonomy (NCBI): domain Eukaryota; kingdom Viridiplantae; phylum Streptophyta; class Magnoliopsida; order Asparagales; family Amaryllidaceae; genus Agapanthus; species Agapanthus africanus. Next base: position 895,250,608 of record CM057339.1, on the reverse strand, counting down.
TTTGGAAGGGAAAAAATTGTTGAGCGTAAAGAAATTCTGCAGGAAAATTTACAGAAGATATATCAAGATTTGCAGAGGAGGAGAGAGAAAACTCACAGAAATATGCAGTGGCAGAACTGGTTTTTTTTTTTTTTTTTATCGCGCTCTGCCTTTTTTTCAAGCCCTGAATCGACCAGGCCGAGGCGGTTCCGCGGCCGAAAGGGGGCTGGAGCGGCGGTTCCGCCGAGCTTTGGTCAGTTCGGCAAGTTTTTTTCTGGAACAGATCACCACGGTTAACTTGTAGACTCGGTCCTCCAAATTTCTTCTATTCCTCGGTTGTTGTGATCTTCTGTTGTTCCGATCTGTTTTTTCCTGTTTTGATCTCTGTAGATTTCTAGATCCGAATTTGATCCTGCAAAAATTCACAAAAAACCAAAGTATCCCTTCCAAAAATAACAAAATATATATATTTTTATATTTTTTTTATTTTTTTTTATTTTTATGATTTTTTAAATTTTATGATTAACACGAAATTGCGAAAAGGAAATGACACGCCATCCCCGGCAACGGCGCCATTTGATTAATCCAAAAATATTAAGTTTACCGTAATCAGAAACGGCGTCGCATGTAGCTAGCCGGTGAATACGGGTCGGTCCACAGGGATTTTGTGAATTTCCGATTCGTTCTTACGAGTTAATTCCGAAGCGTGTTTGGTTGATTATTAAATCTAAAAATCTAATTAACCTAGGGCAATTATCTAGATCTACTCTTGCTAGGGCTAGCTTTAGGGATGGTTTGGAAATGTAATTAAATCTCACCGCTTTCAATACCCGAATGAAGATCTATGAGGAGTTATGGTAATTATCAATAAAGTGGATTAGATCCGTTCGGGAAGGTGTTCCTTCCTCTAGGTTCTTGTCCTTCCTTTAGAGATCCTTACCCTAACCTCCATGGAAAACATCACACCCGGGCCTTTATACTACGGTATCACCGCTACCTCGAGGGATAGAGTGCCGTAGGGAGCGGTATGTGCATGTATGCATGGAGTCCCATTGTAAATATTTGGTGGGTAAGAAAAGGATGAGAGATCTCATCTCTCAAAATTCTTCCCAAAAGCTAAACCCTAAACAAGTTCCTAGGGCATGAAATTAAATCTACCTAGGGCAAGGAATTTAAATCTACACTAAGGCAAGAAATTAAATCACTTACAGATGCATCCCTCCAATCATCCATGCAGGGTTGTCAGATCTGAATTTCTGAATGGAGAAGAAACGCCGATGCTCTCCAAAAGATTTCTAAATTTTATTCATTAAAGGGAGGCATAAAGAATTACAATCTGTAGAGTTCCTATTTATAGAGAATAGGAAACCCTAGGGTTACATTTGATCCGCATGTTTATAATTACAAAAATAGCCCTAGAAAGACCGGTCAAAGACATAAAGAATTATAGTAAAAAATTTATTCCATACAGGCTCCATACGGCCGCGGAACCGCGGCCTGGGTAGGCTTTGGGCCGCGGTCCATCCCCGGCAACGGCGCCATTTGATTAATCCAAAAATACTAAGTTTACCGTAATCAGAAACGGCGTCGCTTTGCAGCTAGCCGGTGAATACGGGTCGGTCCACAGGGATTTTATGAATTTCCAATTCGTTCTTACGAGTTAATTCCGAAGGGTGTTCGGTTGATTATTAAATCTAAAAACCTAATTAATCTCGGCCAATTATCTAGATCTACTCTTGCTAGGGCTAGGTTTAGGGATGGTTTGGAAATGTAATTAAATCTCACCGCTTTCAATACCCGAATGAAGATCTATGAGGAGTTATGGTAATTATCAATAAAGTGGATTGGATCCGTTCGGGAATGTGTTCCTTCCTCTAGGTTCTTGTCCTTCCTTTAGAGATCCTTACCCTAACCTCCATGGAAAACATCACACCCAGGCCTTTATACTACGGTATAACCGCTACCTCGAGGGATAGAGTGCCGTAGGGAGCGGTATGTGCATGTATGCATGGAGTCCTATTGTAAATATTTGGTGGGTAAGAAAAGGATGAGAGATCTCATCTCTCAAAATACTTCCCAAAAGCTAAACCCTAAACAAGTTCCTAGGGCATGAAATTAAATCTACTTAGGGCAAGGAATTTAAATCTACACTAAGGCAAGAAATTAAATCACTTACAGATGCATCCCTCCAATCATCCATGCAGGGTTGTCAGATCTGAATTTCTGAATGGAGAAGAAACACCGATACTCTCCAAAAGATTTCTAAATTTTATTCATTAAAGGGAGGCATAAAGAATTATAATCTGTAGAGTTCCTATTTATAGAGAATAGGAAACCCTAGGGTTACATTTGATCCGCATGTTTATAATTACAAAAATAGCCCTAGAAAGACCGGTCAAAGACATAAAGAATTATAGTAAAAAATTTATTCCATACAGGCTCCATACTACCGCGGAACCGCGGCCTGGGTAGGCTTTGGGCCGCGGTTCCGCGGCCCAATAGTGAGATCACTGCTTGAGTTTTCTTCATATGGCTCTGGGCTTTTTGGGCTTCTTGTTTCTTTGGTAATTTTCTCAAATAGGCTTCCAGGTTTCTTCCAGATATTCCAGTGAATACTTGTATTAGACTTTTAACCGTTCACTGACATCTTAGACCTTGCGCTGCCTTGTACTTTGTGAACTTTATCTTTCATGTCGGCTTGATCAAGATCCTTCTATTTGTTGGTTAAAAGTCCCTTTTTACATCGTCTTTTGTCTTTTTCACTGTTTTCTGTCCAAGAACCTGTAACCTGTAACATGTAGCAGACATGCGTCAAAAGCACCCGTTTATTTATAAAAAGAATAAGAATGGGGAATATAATAATACAATATTATGGTGTGAACAGACCCCTAAGGAGAAAATACACCTACGAGATCCTCTCGATCCGTAGGGAGAAAAGTCTTTGTGAGACCCTCACGGCTCATAAAGTTGTAAAGTCTTAGGCTACAAGGACCCTAAACTTGTCTCCTAAGCCCTCAATTCGGTGACCATGCATAACTTTGCATTACTTCACCCACGTACATATTTACGTGGGCAAAGTAGTGGGGGGCATTTATTCCCGCCAAAAATTTCTGCGCAAAAGAGCCCAAGGTATCAAATGGCAGCGATATGCTTAAGAAAACGCGAACCAGTATCTTCCTGGCTGTTTTTTGACAAACTCCCGAATGAGAAACATAGAACATCTGATGGTATCGAAAGCGTCTCGAAAAACCCTTCGATTTTATATATTATGGGCTTCATAATTCATCCGGGATCAAAAGTTATGAGCGAATATGCTATGCACTGTTCCCTGATTAAAAATCAGGAATTACCTCAATGAGGTATCACGTGCTCACACGTGATCAATGGTCACGTGTTGACACGTGATGGTTAAAACAAAAATAAAAATAAACGGCTGAAGAAGGACCCAATTGGGAGTCACGTGCTCACACGTGACCAAGGCTCACGTGCTAGCACGTGACTAGCTTTGAAAGCCTAACAGTTTAAAAGAATTTAATTTTAAAAGTCAGAAAATATCTCAACGACGTATCACGTGCTTACACGTGACCAATGGTCGCGTGTTGACACGTGATGGTTGAAACAACAACATAAACAATCGGCTGTTAAAGGAACCAATTTGGGGGTCACGTGCTCACACATGACCAAGGGTCACGTGCCAGCACGTGACAGGCTTTGAAAGCCTTACAGTTTAATAGAATTAAAATTCTAAATTTCTCTAAAATCTTTCGAAATTGAATTAAAATTCTAAATTTCTCTAAATCTTTCCAAATGGAAAAAGATTATGGGGACCGCTGGATTAAAGATCCAAGGGTGATTAAATATCAGCAATTTATGGAAAAATCTTAGACAAGGAAAGATTTCCCCTAAAATCTCACCGGAAATAACAAACAGAATATCTTTGGATTTAAAATCCAACGGTGAATAAAATTCACTGAATGATCTAAAGGCTCATATTAAATATGAAAACAAATCAAATCTTTCAATGAAAAATTTATTAAACAAATTGATTCTTTTCTTTCTCCTATAAATAGGAGCCAAGAAGAGAAGAGGGGGGGATCTACCTTTCTGAGAAAAGAACAGAGAGAGGAGAACTTAATTCTCAAAGGAAGAAAAGAAAGGAGAATTTAATTCTCAACAAAGAAAACCCTAGGTGAGAAAAGAAAGGGAATCAAAACTTCAAACAGAGAATTTAATTCTCAAAATCCAAGAGTTTAACTCTTATACAAAAAAGAACTTAGTTCTTCTTCTTGTTGAAAATCTGCACAGAGCACATCTCCCCATAAGTTGAGAATTTAATTCTCATCGGGTCGAGATCCTACCATGCAGATCCTAAACATAGAAGGAGAATTGAGTTTTGAGAATTTAATTCTCCTAAAACAAAACAAGGGTTTAACCCTAATCAAGAATTTAATTCTTTCACATATCTGGGAATTTAATTCCTTTAAAAAGAAATCTGGGTTTTATCCTAAATAAGAATTTAATTCTGTCACAATAGGAATTTAATTCCACCAAAATCATAATTAGGGTTTAACCCTACAGAGAATTCAATTCTTAAAAGATCTCTGTTCATGAAAAGAACTAGGGTCACGTGCCCCCACGTGATCCTTGAAAAGATCCCTGAAGAAAAGAAGCTTTGGGCGCTCTCACGTGTCCCCACGTGACCTCTCAGCAAGTGCTGTAATTATCGATCCATAAATCCCCATCACGTGCCAACACGTGATGCTCTAAAATAAAGATGAAAAATGTTTAACACTTATTCGCAGAAGATCTGGCTCCACATTTAGGGCGCCCTCACGTGACCCCTAAAAAATCTCTTTAATATCCAATGGATGGATGCCTATCACGTGCCCACACGTGATGGCCAGGAAATGAAAAGTGTTTAACACTTATTCGCAGGAGATCTGGCTCCACATTTAGGGTGCCCTCACGTGTCCCCACGTGACCCCTAACAAATCCCTTTAATATCCAATGGATGGATGCCTATCACGTGCCCACACATGATGGCCAGGAAATGAAAAGTGTTTAACACTTATTCGCAGGAGATCTGGCTCCACATTTAGGGCGCCCTTACGTGTCCCTACGTGACCCCTAACAAATCCCTTTAATATCCAATGGATGGATGCCTATCACGTGCCCACACGTGATGGCCAGGAAATGAAAAGTGTTTAACACTTAATGGCAAAACGAAGAAAGGAGTTTCGGCCTAATCTCAGGCACCTCACGTGACCCCACGTGACCACCCCTTTTTAGTGTTTAACACTATTTTTAAAGCGCATCACGTGGGAACACGTGATCGTCAAATACCTTCTAGTGTTAACACTATTTCAAAACCAACCTAGCCCAAAATGGCTAAGTTTTTCCAGAGGCAGGATTCCCCTTTGATTGAACTCCAATATACCCTTGTTTTCCAAACTTGATCATTTTACATGACATTCAAAATAAACTCCAGAGCCATGATGAATGGTCAGTGCCTAATAAAAGAAAAAATGTTGTCAGAGCCCCCAAACCTCTGTTTAGCACTGCTAAATGATGAGGGGCTGAACCAAGACAAATGTCTAATGGCCCAAAGGGCCAATATTTCAAATATAATTGGACTTAGCCCAAACTGGCCATAAATCCTCAAATCATCTTGAACTGAGCACATCTGCTCTTTCAACTAACTCATTGGTTCAAGGGTACATCTCTGAACTCCTCTGACACCTGTCGTTATAATCCTTCAACGTCGTCAGAGAGGTGATGGGTCCCGATAACCATACATTCAATGGACCACTATATCCTTAAACTGGTATTGGACCTCCACATCCCTAAACTGGCAATGGACCACTATATCCCTGTTTACCCCAATCAGAGCAAAGCTCTGTTCAAATTCCGATGTGAGAGATGAAGCAACGCTTCATCTTCCCCCAATAAGAGCAAAACTTTGCTTTGAAAATTTAAACTTTAATAAATGAAGCAACGCTTCAAATTCTTTGCGCTGCGTGCAACGCGCCGCGTGTCAAGCGCAGACACATCAGCGCAGCGCCCAAAACAGCGCACCCAATCAGAGCAAAGCTCTATTTAAAGCAAAATTAAAGGAAGCAACGTTTCAGTTGTGCAAGCACTGCGCTGCGCGACACGTGTCAGCGCAGTTGCGCAGCGCGACACTTGTCAGCGCAGATGTGATGCACTGTGCGCTGCGTGATACGTGTCACGCGCTGGGGCATCTGCGCCAAACAGAATTAAAATTCTAAAGAAATTTTTTCTGTTCTTATTAAAACAAGAAGATTTTCTTCTGTAAAACAGAAGCCCTTGGATCAAAGATCCAACGGTGGGGAAAATCCCCCAAATCACTCAAAGAAAGATCTCTTTAACAAATTTAACTAATTTATGGGCACTATAAAAAGGACCCTAGGCCTCAATTCAAAGGCATCAACATTTTCCAAAAAAAAAGAGGAAGGGAAAGAGAACTCTGAAGAATTCCTCAAGAACAAAAAGGTAAAAACCTTTAGAAAAAAGAGAAAGTTCTCTCATGAACAGATCATAGATCTAAAAACAAGATCAATGATCTTTAATAAAAAAATAATAATAAAATAGTGCTTTGCACTTTTATGAACCTTTGGTTCTTTGAGACAAGAAAAACAAGAAAAAACTTATCTTTTCTTTGATCTAAATTAGATCAAGAAATCAAATAGTGCTTTGCACTTCTGTTCTTGAATCTAAAAGATTCTTAGTGCTTTGCACTTCCAAACTGCGCTGTTGCGCTCTTGGGAGAGCGCCACGTGTCAGCTACAGAATAACTTGCGCTACGCGCTCTTGAAATAGAGCTTTGCTCTCTGGAATTGGCGCAACTCACCAGAGCGCGCCACGTGTCAGCAGCGCAACAGCGCACCGCACTGCGCCGTTGCGCTTGCGCTCACCAAAGCATGACACGTGTCCTCACCATAAGCGCTTGCGCTCAGTGATTGGCGCAAAGCGCCTGACAAATGCAATGCATTTCTTTTACTGAAGGGCCAGGCCCAAATCAGAGGGGCCTAGCAGGCCAAATTAAATGCAATGCATTACTTTAAAAAGGGCAGAGCCCAAATATAAAAAAACAGATGCTGGGCATCATTTATAAAAGGGCAGAGCCTAAATAAAGGTCTAATAGACCAAACAAAAATGCCATGCATTATTAAACAGGAGCAGAGCCCCAGTAAAGGCCTATTAGGCCAAAAACAAATAAAAATGTTGAACATTATCAACTGGACTTAGCCCAATTCGGGCCGTAAGTCCTTAAATTAAATTGAACTGAGCACAAATGCTCTCTCAAATCAATTTACCTCCGGTCCAAGGGTACATCTCTGAACTCCTCTAACACCCATCGTTGTAATCCTTCAACGACGTCAGAGTGTTGACGGGTCCCGACGACCACACATCGAAACGGACTGCGGGGTCCTTAAGCTCGTGGACCGAAACGTCCTTAAACTAATGATGGACCACTACGTCCTTAAACTAACGATGGACCGAAACGTCCTTAAACTAATATTGGACCGAAACATCCTTAAACTAATGATGGACCACTACGTCCTTAAACTGGCGATGGACCGAAACGTCCTTAAATTAACATTGGACCGAAACATCCTTAAACTAGCGATGGACCGAAACGTCCTTAAACTAACATTGGACCGAAACGTCCTTAAACTGGCGATGGACCGAAACGTCCTTAAACTAATGTTGGACCGAAACGTTCTTAAACTAATGACGGACCACCACGTCCCTAAACTGGGATGCGGACCATCACGTCCCTAAACTGGAATGCGGACCACCACGTCCCTAAACTGGAATGCGGACCATCACGTCCCTAAACTGGAATGCGGACCACCATGTCCCTAAACTGGAATATGAACCGCAATGTCCCTAAACTACCTATGGACCACTACGTCCCTAAACTAAAACAATAGAGCCTCCAAATGCTCTTTTGCCGGATCTAAACGATCCTGTTTAAGTTGATCTTAGTCCCCAAACATGGCTAACGTATCCTTAAACATGCAAACGGACTATAAAACTCCAAATCAACTTTGGTTCAAGGGTACTTCTCTGAACTCCTCTGACATCTGCCGTTGTAATTCTTCAACGACGTTAGAGAGGTGACGAGTCCCAATGGCCAGATTATCATGTTAAGTTGATCTTAGTCTCAAACAGGACTATCGTATCCTTAACGAATGTTTAAGTTGATCTTAGCCGCAACGCGACTAATGCATCCTTAAACTAAAAACACCAAACCCAAATCTAAGTAAATACGGATTTGGGCTAATCCACGTCCTACGGACGACGACATTATTCAGTCTCCGTGTACAATCCACGGGCAACCACAAACAAAACAAACACCCAAGACACGAAGTGAAATTCTGGAGAAGGACAAAATTGTTACCGCGATGCGGTAGCGTAATTAACTGCAGGGGCTTGCACCTGCAGGGAAGAGCGTCCCCACAATCAAAAACCCCTCAAGCGAGGGGGAATCTGACGAAGTTTGCTATATCGGCCGCATCCGTCCAAACCTCCGATACACGGTGCCATAAATCAACTTGGCATCTTCGGAGAGATGGACGGATAAAACCAAATAGCATCTGCCCCGAATCTCAGCGTCAGGACATCGCGGTCCTGTGTGCCGTCTTTCGGAGGGGAACAGATTCTGGCACGCCCGGTAGGACCTTTTCCACTTTCCACTCCACACTTCGTGTGTCGTCTTCGCGAACCAATCGCGGTTTGTTAACGGTTGCCTTTGGATTTCAAGTTTACTAAGATTTGGTCTCTTGCTTGGCAGAGAAAAAGAAATCAAGCATCAATAGCCTCAAATTGCTCGAACTGCTCGAAGTGCCACTGCAACGGACGCTCCACCTCACCTGGAGGTGTAGCATATGGGCCCCAAGTGGCCTCCTTCCTCGCTCTGCCAGTAGAACAAGTGACCCAGGTGTTCACACCATAATATTGCATTATTAAATTCCCCATTCTTATTCTTTTTATAAATAAACAGGTACTTTTGACGCATGTCTGCTACATGTTACAGGTTACAGGTTCTTGGACAGGAAATAGTGAAAACGATGTAAAGACGATGAAAATATGGACTTTTGACCAACAAATGGGAGGATCTTAGTCAAGCCTACATCGAAAGACAGTTCACAATTAACAAGGCAACGCAAGACCCCAAAATGTCAAGGCAAACGGTTAAAAAGCCATTGCAAATTGTTCACTGAAGATCTGGAACCAACCTAAAAGCCCAAATGGAAAAAGACATATAGAAACAGGAAGACAAAGTCACCAGGAGCCCAGCCCAGAAGTTGCAGAAGCCAAATCTTCCTTTTGGCCGCGGAACCGCGGCCAAACCATGCCTTGGGCCGCGGTTCTGCGACAGCTGTAAAGAAATAAAAAATTAATTTTTTAGCGAAATAAAGTGGCGGCGTTGACCGGTCTTCCTAGAGGGCTATTTTTGTAAATGCAAATATGCGAGTCATTGTAACCCTAGGGTTTCCTATCTTCTATAAATAGGGACTCTAATTCATTGTAAACTTTATGCCTCCTTTTAATAAAAATTCCAGAACTCTTTTGGAGAGCATCGGTGTTTCTTTTCAACTCATCTATTCAGATCTGACAACCCTGCGTAAATGGTTGGAGAGATCCATCTGTAAAGTAAGTAGATCTATTTATTTTCTTGCCCTAGATAATTTCAATTCCTGCCCTAGATTAAATTTATTTTCCTGCTCTAGTATAGATTTTATTTATCTGCCCTAGTTATAACTTTCAATTAATTGCCCTAGGTAGAATAATTAGATTTTTAGATTTAATAATCAACCGAACACCCTTCGGAATTAACACGTAAGAACGAATCGGAAATTCACAAAATCCCTGTGGACCGACCCGTACTCACCGGCTAGCTTCATGCGACGCCGTTCTTGATTGCGGTTTTGAAATAGTTTTTGACATACGAATCAAATGGTGCCGTTGCCGGGGATGGCGTAGAACTTTCCTTTTCGCAATTTCGGGTTAATCAAAATTTAAAAAATCATAAAAATCTAAAAAATTCCAAAAAATATAAAAAAATATATAATTTGTTATTTTTGGAAGGGATACTTTGTTGTTTGAATTTCGCAGGATATACGAAAATCGGATCTGGAAATCTACAGAGATCAAAACAGGAAAAAACAGATCGGAACAACAGAAGATCACAACAACCGAGGAACAGAAGAAATTTGGAGGACCGAGTCTACAAGTTCACCGCGGTGATCTGGTCCAAAAAAAAAATGGCTGAACCGACCAAAGCACGGCGGAACCGCCGCGCCAGCCCTCTTTTGGCCGCGGAACCGCCGCGGTCTAGTCGAATCAGGGCTTAAAAAAAGGGGCAGAAGCGCGATAGATAAAAAAAATAAAAAAAACAAAAAAAAAAACCGTTCTGCCACTGCAAATTTTTGTGAGTTTTCTCTCTCTCCTCCTCTGCAAATCTTGATATATCTTCTGTAAATTTGCCTGCAGGATTTCTTTACGCTCAAAAATCTTTTCCCTTCCAAATAACAATCTTGTGCAGGTTTCTTTGCGCTGCGCTAAAAATTGATTGCAAGTGAATTTTACTGTTTTGCATAATTTAATCGGACTTTAAGGGGCTAATTGACCAAACTCAGATTGGGTGGGGATTTCATCACCCTTCCCAGGACCCCAGAAATCACATAAGGCATTTGCATTGACCATATTCTAATTAAAAAATACTAGACTCAGCCCTAAGGACATCGAGCTCAATAGGAAAAGGACTAGTATAGGCATCGACCGTTTATCCTAATTGACTTTGCGGTGTCTAGGCTAGTGGTTTTTAATTAGGCCCACTACTGTGGTTCCTTCCCACTTACCTGGCCGTACTTGTTGGTGAAGAGGCGGTTTGAGGTCCTATTTCTAGCCCTAGTTAGGAGCTGTCTAGCAGACCTAGGTGACCCTAGATCTAGGTCTGATTGTGCATTTCTGGTTGATTACATTTGTGTCTAAGCCCTTTATCGAATTTTTTTTTTCTGCAAACAGTCTCAAATAAAGAGAAAAAGGAAAAAAGGAAAATTTTTTATAGAAACTTGCAAAATTTTTTAGCTGCAAATAAATCCTTGCACCACCTACCTTCTTTCTTTTCTCATTCTTCTAACATGGGTACCCCACATAATAAATCATTAGCCGAACTTTGGTATCCCGAACCTAATTTTGCGCCGTACGTTAATTTGTTCGGTCAATTTAAAGACGATCGTTCCTTGCCAAAAATATCTTTGAAAGATCAAATAGAGGCGTCTAGGAGAAATAGTTTGACTTTTCAACCCACTTTGTGTCAACCGAGTCAACCTTTACAACCTACATATGTTGATACCACTTCTTCAAGTCCTTCTGTCACTCCTAGGCCGATGTCCATTGCTGAGCATATTGCTCAATCTCGCAGTCGATCTTTCACCCCTCTCCACTCATCTAGTTTTAGGGATCCGTACGATTATTCACCTTCTTATCCATATGTTGACCCTACCCCTGTCTTACCACCCACTTCCTACCAGTCATACCCGACCTTCCCACCTTCACTAGACACTGTTTCGACACAGTCATTAGGGAGTTTCATATATCCAACCAATTTTGAATCTTTTACTGAAACCCCCTCACCACCTAAGTCTAGTTTGGAAGAGTCGTTGGAGGCTTATATTGCTGCAACAAACAAAATGGTGAGGAATGTGGAAGCGTCCATGGCCGCCCTTATGCAACCGAGTGAACCGGTAGCTAGTTTCCAACTAGCTCCAAATTTTCCAATGTATGAGAAGGCGGTTGGACAGAGAGAGAATGTGAGAAGATTTCCAAATCAAACCTACCCATACCCAATTGAATCCAACAACTCCAATTTTCAAACATGTGTCCAAAAGGATGAGTTGTGCGACTTTGTAGTGCTTGATTTGCCAAATTGTGAGGAACCCTTTTCGAGTGAAACCGCACCTAATCCTTTCGATCTTTACACCTCCACTCTAGAACCTACATTGATAAATATTCATGCTGTTGATGAGCTGTCTAAAGAAATTGATTTTCACTTGATTGAGGATATAGACGCCGGGAATATTTCGGATGATGAACCTGTCGATTTGTTTGAAATTTTATGTTCAAATCATCATCCTGAGTTATTAAATGTTTCTCCCGAATCTCATATGCGTCTAGATTTTGATGATAATGGCATGGATGAGTTGAATATTGAGGATAGTATTGAAAAGAGTCTTGAGGATAATATTGAGGTTGAATCATTTTTGTTTAATGTGTCTGATTTTCCAATTCATCCTCCTGAACCTTTGACTGTTATAACACCCTCTCTCCTTCCCATCGTTCCGACCCCGCTTGAAGACTGTGAGCTTGAAACCTTTTCCTTTGAATCTGACACAATTCTCACAGACGATGACACCTACGAGTGTTTCACTTTTTCGGACGATGTTGATGACTCACCGCCCGAGTTTGAGTCCTTTACATTTTCAGATGAGCCATCAGACTCGGTAGATTATAGTAGTTTCGAACCATTAATGGAATCTTTCAAGTTCGAAACAGTTTACTACGGTGAGAAAGATACTATCCCTAATTCACTCCCTTTCGTCTTTCCCATTGTTCCGACCGAACAAATGACCGTTACGCTTTCATCTCCTATACCAAGTTCGGCGTACCCATGTTTTCTTGCGAACCTTGAGGGATTTGACCCCATTTCCCGACGGGTTGATAGGTTAGCGCAAGCGCTTTTAACATATCGATCATCACATATTGCGCTAATTTATTCACTCGATTTACACCCTCAAGTTCGCGCGATCCTTCTTTCTTCTTTCCGCTCTTCTTCTCCCCCACCGAGACCATATTCTACCATTCTTCTTTCCACACGGTCTCGCGTGTTTTTCATTTCTTTCCTTTCCACCCCATTCTTTCACCAACTAGATCATTACCACGATAAGATTTTTGAATGGTTGGTGCTAACCTTTGGCTTGTGTATGGCCAAGCTTAAGTTTGGGGGGGACCTTGTTGTATATATGTATATATTTTTTGTTTTCTTTTTCTATAAAAAATAAAAAAAATTTCAAAACATTAAAAAAATATAAAAAAATTTTTATAAAAAAATAAACATGGGAGTACCGATATTTTGACCCTCTTGGTTTAGCATGACAGTGAAGACACTGTCAAGTTCAAGTTTGGGGGTATGCTCGGTAAGTCTTCTTTCTTCGCATTCATTTGTACATATTTTTGCATTTGCATACTTATTTGAAAACCCATAAAAATTTGAAAAATTTCAAAAATTATAAAAATTATTGTATTCAATTTTGGCTAATTGACTTTGGTTTGACAAATAGGTCAACTGGCTAGAAACAACTAGATCTTAGACTTAGTGAATTAAAAACCCTAAAAATAACATTCCTTAAAGTTTAACTGTAGAAAGTATATTTCTTTGTAGATTATTTAGAAATAGGCAAATTTTGGGTTCACTTCTTGGGCTAAGTCAAAATGAGGGAAGAGTATTGATGTTCTTATTAGAGTATAAGTTTGAAAAATAGTTCCTAGCTTAAGTCTAGATTCTGAAAACGTGTACCCTACAAAATGCACAATCACGCATCTTGAAACTTGGAATAGTAGAAGAGACCTTGAAATGCTCTTGTCTAAAGTCCTTAGTACGAAGAAAATAAAAGAAAAAAAGTGTGAATAAAGAATAAAAAAAATGGACACTGGTTTTTGTGATTACTTAAGGCTGTAAAAATAGAAAAATATTTAGCGAGGGTGCCTCATCACCTAGTGCCTTAGACCAACTGGTTTGGGAGTCACCGCTAAAGCCTTGGGTGTTGCAAAACTAGGAAGTACGCTTTAAAGTGCTAACGCATCTTGTAATCGGTTGTTGGTACCTCAAGAAGTATTAACGGTCGCATGAAGGATGTGTAAGCAAAATTCAATTAAAAATTCACCAACTAATTAGTACTTTGGACAACGGATAAGGGTATGATTTCTTGATTTGAATTTCCAAGTGTAGGGGTGATTTATACACACACGTAGGGGTATGTGATTGGGATTTAGATAAGAGAAAGGAGTGAAGAATAGAACTTGTATCTTTAGTAAGGGTTGATAGAAATTCCTAAGTGGAGATGGAACTCTAGAAAGAAAACTTAGGAAATGCCGAAAGCTAAGTAGGTCTACATAACATATATAATCTTAAGTTAAATAATGAGGAAGTGTGAAGAATGTGGGTGGATAATTTGCGAGTCAAAAGATAATAGAATTTCTTGTTAGAAAACCTAATTGGAGAACAAAAGTTAATGGGCCGAATTGATAGGATTTTGTGGGTAATATCCGCTGAAAACCCTCAGGAGACAACACTCCTCCTACTAGCGACACCTAGAGGTTTAACGGCTTGTTGCACGTGCTCAGTGCAATCGCGTTTCCCTGCGAAAGTGCGGTTAGGTTTTTAGTGAATAAAAATAAGTTTGCTCGAGGACGAGCAAAAGATAAGTTTGGGGGTATTTGTTCACACCATAATATTGCATTATTAAATTCCCCATTCTTATTCTTTTTATAAATAAACAGGTACTTTTGACGCATGTCTGCTACATGTTACAGGTTACAGGTTCTTGGACAGGAAACAGTGAAAACGATGTAAAGATGATGAAAATATGGACTTTTGACCAACAAATGGGAGGATCTTAGTCAAGCCTATATCGAAAGACAGTTCACAATTAATAAGGCAACGCAAGACCCCAAAATGTCAAGGCAAACGGTTAAAAAGCCATTGCAAATTGTTCACTGAAGATCTGGAACCAACCTAAAAGCCCAAATGGAAAAAGACATATAGAAACAGGAAGACAAAGTCACCAGGAGCCCAGCCCAGAAGTTGCAGAAGCCAAATCTTCCTTTTGGCCGCGGAACCGCGGCCAAACCATGCCTCGGGCCGCGGTTCTGCGGCAGTTTTAAAGAAATAAAAAATTAATTTTTTAGCGAAATAAAGTGGCGGCGTTGACCGGTCTTCCTAGAGGGCAATTTTTGTAAATGCAAATATGCGAGTCATTGTAACCCTAGGGTTTCCTATCTTCTATAAATAGGGACTCTAATTCATTGTAAACTTTATGCCTCCTTTTAATAAAAATTCCAGAACTCTTTTGGAGAGCATCGGTGTTTCTTTTCAACTCATCTATTCAGATCTGACAACCCTACGTAAATGGTTGGAGAGATCCATCTGTAAAGTAAGTAGATCTATTTATTTTCTTGCCCTAGATAATTTCAATTCCTGTCCTAGATTAAATTTATTTTCCTGCCCTAGTATAGATTTTATTTATCTGCCCTAGTTATAACTTTCAATTAATTGCCCTAGGTAGAATAATTAGATTTTTAGATTTAATAATCAACCGAACACCCTTCGGAATTAACTCGTAAGAACGAATCGGAAATTCACAAAATCCCTGTGGACCGACCCGTACTCACCGGCTAGCTTCATGCGACGCCGTTCTTGATTGCGGTTTAGAAATAGTTTTTGACATACGAATCACCAGGCCACCATCGGCCTGTTTTTCGGGACCATGATCCCACCCGCAAGCTTCTCTATGCCAATGCCTGCACCAGAAGCGAATAAGAAGTCGGTCTGCGACCGGCTCACTGCTACGACGGCCCCTGTCAACGGGTCGTCCACTACCAAATCAACAGCCTCCATCTTCGCCAGGCTGGATCAGAACTATGAGGTGCCCGCTAGGAAGCCCATGAACTCTAAGGTGGCTGTTCCAAGAAAGGCAATAACCGCTGTTCCAGAAGTCGTCAAGGCGACTTCCCCTGTCAAAGAGTCAGTCTTTTCAAGACTGACTATTCCTGCTCCTGCCCCTGCTCGAGGATCTGTCTTCGACAGGTTGAATATCACCCCTCAAAGGACAACCTCAGTCTTTAAGAGGTTAACACCAGCGGTGCCTCATTCAGACAGGGGGCAAAAAGAAGCTGTCTCTATCTCCGAGCCAGTCCCAACGGCTCGTCATGCTCGACGCCGCCACTGGCGCCGAGTGAGGAAGGCTGGGGGCAACTCCCCCTCTGGGATAACTTTGCCAGCTCCAACGGTGGGGATCGATGCTGCTGTTCCAACCAGGAACGGCTTTGAATTGCTGAACACGGTGCGCAGAAACTCTCCCGTTGCGATGCTGAAGCGAGCTCCTTCACCTGTGGAGAACACTCCAGAGAAGAAGCCAGAACAACCCCCTCATCGGCTGTCCTCTAAAATTTACAAAGTCTGGCGACAGGTCCAAGAGTCGGTGATTGATGAAAACTGTCTCCGCCGACAGAAAAAGACGAAGGTTCGGCAGGAGGAAGACTACTCTGTCAGAACGAAAGAAGCGACGGTTACTCGAGTGTCCACTACAACGACGCCCTCAACGTCAATCACTCAAAAGAAAAGGAGGCCGCAAGAAGCCCCTGTGAACAGGGCGAAACATAAAAGCGATGGGCACAAATGCCCCAAGTCTGGGGGTATGGTGGTGCACACTGTTTATATGGCTTCTGGAAAGGAGGAAAGCCGTGCTTCGACGTGTCACCGACCACTCACCCGATCCGTGACCAAAGCTCAGGAGCAGCAGCAAAGGCTTCAAGAGATGATGACTGCAATGGCCGCACTTACCGAGCCAAAAGAAAGCTCAGAGACATCATCGGAGCAGCGTCATGAACAAGAAACTGACGCTGATTACCTACGTAGAGTCCTCGAAAAGAAGGACAAAGAAGCTGCAGAACAAGTAGCTAATATAAAACAAATGGCGTTTCTCTTCCAAGATATGGTAGGGATGATGATTCAGCAGAACCCTCCCGCTGAAGATCCTCCGGTTGTCCTTGAATACGACAGGGGAGAAACGTCAAATCCTCCACCGGCACTGTCAACAGCCAAGGAGGAGGTAATCTCCAAAGCTGACCTAGATGAATACATAGCTCAACATATCCGGGTTCATCAGGCGACTGAAGCAACCGGTCAGCTCGTAAAAACGGGGCGACCGTATCCGAGCTGGTATGACCAGATCAAGTACCCGCCGGGCTATACCATTCCCAAGTTCCATGTCTATAAGAGGACGGGCAATCCCCACCAGCATGTTGCCCAGTTCAGGGCACTCTGCGGAAACACTGGCGGCGATGATAAACTGTTGCTTCGCCAGTTCGTTGGAAGCTTATCAGATACAGCGTTCGAGTGGTACTCTGAACTCCCGAACGATTCTGTCAAGACGTTCGCTGAAATGGAGTTGCTATTCACTCAGCGATTCGCGAGCGCCAGCGAACTGGCCCCGATAGCAGCATTGATTAATGCCAGGGTAAGGCCGGGCGAGACGTGGGTTCAGTACGCTATATGCTGGCAAAACTTGTGGTCGAAATGCGAACAACGCATTGAAGAAGCGCCCGCGGTGGGCATGTTCGTGGGTACCCTAGACCCTCATGCCACTATCTCACAGTTCATGATGTTCTTTAAGCCGACCACATTCCAGGCTTTGATCGACAAGCTGGCCCAGATGGATCAAATGGGTCACAGACCTTCTCCCCCGATGCCAGAACCGCAGAACGACAAGGGTAAAGGGAAGGCAACCTTCGTCGCAAATGCTCAGCAGCAACCCAGCACCCCAAAGCTAGCGGATCAATCGGGAGAGAGACGGCGGTTCTATATTGAGAAAATGAGGCGCCCCTACTCATTCCCGCGGGATAAGACGACGAGGCTGTTCGAGCTGGCTATGCGCAACAGGCTTATCAACTTGCCGAATCCAAGGCAACAGCCACAACCCAACGAGGCGAATAACCTCAATTATTGCCCTTATCATCAAACGGCATCCGATTGAGGATTGCTTCGTCTTCAAGGGATGGATTGAAGATCAATACCTACAAGGCAAGTTTGTCCTATCTGAAAAGTGGAAGGTAAATCCACCACAGCCGCATACTCCAAAGAAGACGGACATGATGAGGGCAACTTATTCTTTTGTCAAGGATGAAAACGATGGAGAAAACTCATCAGACGAATCCGAAGACTACATAGCGACTTGTCATGTGATTTCTCATTCACTGGCGGATGATGAAGGGGCTCCTTGCACCGAGAAACTAAGGGCGAACCCTGATCCGGAAATTCTACGGCCGTCAGACGAGTTGATCGATATCTTCCTAAATGAAATTCGGCTGAAAGCAAAAGCCAATCAAGAGCGTGAGATGGCCATACTGGAAAGAGCCAAGACACTCCCATCAAATCAAAAGCCATCCGCTGCAGATAAAAACAAATTCAAGATGAGGAAAAGGTTCGCCAAAGCCCTATCGGCGGGAATGAAGCTACCAGCCTCTGAAGAAAATACTTTCGGTGGAGTAAACATACATCCTAACTTCTGCTTATATCATCAGAAGATCATACATCCTACTAAAGACTGCGAATCCTTTAACTGTTGGTGGCAAGGGTATGTCACCCAAAAGCAACACTTCGACAGGACAAAGTGTGAAGCTCGTAGACGTCAAAAAAATGCGATAGATGAGCGCAAAAGAGCCGCCACCGACTGTCATATAGCCGACTCCAAGGGATCGCAAATTATCACCTTTGGAAGCAACTCTGAGGAAGAGGCTGCCCTCAACCCTCTCCTCAAGGAATTCATTTCAAAGATGAAAGAATTGAGAAGCTGTGAGGACGTTCAGCCATGCAATCGCACGCTACTCGAAAAAAATCTCGGCTCCGCAAACAAAGGATCGAGTAAAATGGACAAAGGGAAGGGAAAAACAGCCCTCGTAGCCAATGCTCAACAACAATCGAGTGGCCCTAGACCGGTTGTTTGCCGAAACAACAAGCAGCAACCCCTCCAAGAAAAGTTGAAACGTCCTTACTCGTTTCCGCAAGATAAAACAAGGGGACTGTTTGAGCTGGCGTTGCGCAACCGACTCATAAATCTACCGGAGCCAAAACGTCCGTCACAACCAAATGACGTCAATGAGCCCAACTACTGTCCCTATCACCGAGTACTGGGTCACCCGATTGAGGATTGCTTCGTCTTCAAGGGCTGGGTTGAAGATCAATACCAACAAGGCAAGTTCGTCATCCCCGAAAACTGGAAAGTAAGCCCGCCACAACCGCACGCATCTGGAAAGTTGGAGAGGCCGGGGGCATCATGCTCATTAATAAGGAAGGCCCCAGGGACCGAAAAGTCAATAAACTAGACGTTCGCCTCAAATACAGCAACGGCGGACCGAAACGTCCTTAAAATAACGGCGGACCGAAACGTCCTTAAACTAATGATGGACCGCAATGTCCTAAAACTTGCAAGCGGACCGAAACGTCCTTAAAACTACTACTGCAGCATCCTCAGGCTGACGCGATAAAAAAAAAGATAAAGAAACGGTACGTCCATAAGCAAAATGGGCACGGATGAAAACCCGAAAGGGCTCCGTGAGTAAAAACAACAGGACTACCGGCGAGTGTTTGTGAAAACCCGAAAGGGCGCAACCTCGTTTAAAAAAAAAAGGGTATGTCCGTAAGCAAAATGGGCACGGATGAAAACCCGAAAGGGCTCCGTGAGTAAAAACAACGGGACTACCGGCGAGTGTTTGTGAAAACCCGAAAGGGCGCAACCTCGTTAAAAAACACTTACAAAGTCCTCTCGACCTTGTAAGGAGAAACTACCCGCGTGAGATCCTTACGACTCATAAGGAAGCAACACACTTAGGGATCCCCATGATTCCTAAGGAGAAAATACACTTGCGAGATCCTCACGACTCGTAAGGAGAACTCTCTTATGGGACCCTCACGGCCTATAAGATTTAAAAGTCTTAAGTTACAGAGACCTAAACCTGTGCTTAAGCAACTCCCACAACTCCCGATATTGCCCTACAAGTGGCTCAATACTGACCCTTGTATACAATTCACGGGCATGAATAAACATTCCCCTAACAAAATTTCA
The DNA here is from genome assembly GCA_030015575.1 of Agapanthus africanus. Classification (NCBI taxonomy): domain Eukaryota; kingdom Viridiplantae; phylum Streptophyta; class Magnoliopsida; order Asparagales; family Amaryllidaceae; genus Agapanthus; species Agapanthus africanus. Next base: position 895,230,695 of record CM057339.1, on the reverse strand, counting down.
TCCGTGATTGGGGATATGTACGCATGATGAACAACCCTTATAAGTCCTCTCCACTTATAAGGAGAAAACCCTCTTGTAGGATCCTTACGACTTACAGAGGAACATACACTTAGGCATCCTCACGATTCCTAAGGAGAAAATACACCTATAAAATCCTCACGACTTGTAGGGAGAAATACTTTTGTGAGACCCTTACGGCTCATGAAGTTAAAAGCCTTAGTCGACAGGACCCTAACCCTGTTCGCTAAGCCACCTTTGTTCGACATCGATAAAGGCAGATGATGATTCGCTCCTGGCAATATCCCAGTAGTAGCGGTGCTAATGCCGAAATCAGTGTCTAATTTCAGATTCACGGCAAAAAGCCAACGAGCCGCACATGCATACAAAATAGCCGAAATGATAGGGCAACTTGCAATAAAAATCAGCAAGTAAGAATGTATGCATGAAATAGCCGAAATGATGGGGCAACTCGCAATAAAAAAAAACAGCGAGTAAAAATAAAATAAACAGCCGAAATGATGGGGCACCGCGAAAAATAGCCGAAATGATAGGGTAATCGCGACCTTCGCAATATAAAAGCTGAAATGATAGAGCATCGAGGAAAAAGAAACAAAATGAAAAATGAAATTTATGCCCTACATGTGATGTTACATCAAACCCTGTATACAGTCTAAGGGCGTAAACAAAGAAGTGATCATACTCCTCTCCCAGGTTTCATCATAAGAAGAAGCCAAATCTCGACGGGTCGCAAATGACCTAGAGGTCATCTCAACACTCGTCTCGTAACAACGGATACAACTTCAAGCGAAGCGGAACAGCGGCAACTCCAAGTTCCATGGCTTGGCGATATACAAATCACCCAGAGTCAAACCCTCATTCCATTAGATACGGATACAATAAAAAAAAATTCCTGGCTACGTGGAAAGCGGCTTATGTCAATCCTGACCCCGTGGAAAATGTCCAGAGCGGATCCTGGTTCTCGCAGAGCACGGCAGTGAACCCGTGCGAAGCATCCAAAGCGGAACCTAGTCCTCGCCGAACACTGCAGTGAACCCATGGGAAGCATCTAGAGCAAAATTCCTGGCTACGTGGAACGCGGCTTATGTCAATCCTGACCCCGTGTGAAACGTCCAGAGCAAAAAATTCCTGGCTACGTGGAAAGCGGCTTATGTCAATCCTGACCCCGTGGAAAACGTCCAGAGCGGATCCTGGTCCTCGCAGAGCACGGCAGTGAACCCGTGCGAAGCATCCAGAGCGGAACCTAGTCCTCGCCGAACACGACAGTGAACCCGTGGGAAGCATCTAGAGCAAAAATTCCTGGCTGGAACGCGGCTTATGTCAATCCTGACCCCGTGTGAAACATCCAGAGCAAAAATTCCTGGCTACGTGGAACGCGGATTATGTCAATCCTGATCCCGTGTGAAACATCCAGAGCAAAAATTCCTGGCTACGTGGAAAGCGGCTTATGTCAATCCTGACCCCGTGGAAAACGTCCAGAGCGGATCCTGGTCCTCGCAGAGCACGGCAGTGAACCCGTGCGAAGCATCCAGAGCGGAACCTAGTCCTCGCCGAACACGGCAGTGAATCCGTGGGAAGCATCTAGAGCAAAAATTCCTGGCTACGTGGAACGCGGCTTATGTCAATCCTGACCCCGTGTGAAACATCCAGAGCAAAAATTCCTGGCTACGTGGAACGCGGCTTATGTCAATCCTGACCCCGTGTGAAACATCCAGAGCAAAAATTCCTGGCTACGTGGAAAGTGGCTTATGTCAATCCTGACCCCGTAGAAAACGTCCAGAGCGGATCCTGGTCCTCGCAGAGCACGGCAGTGAACCCGTGCGAAGCATCCAGAGCGGAACCTAGTCCTCGCCGAACACGGCATTGAACCCGTGGGAAGCATCTAGAGCAAAAATTCCTGGCTACGTGGAACGCGGCTTGTGTCAATCCTGACCCCGTGTGAAACATCCAGAGCAAAAATTCCTGGCTACGTGGAAAGCGGCTTATGTCAATCCTGACCCCATGGAAAACGTCCAGAGCAGATCCTGGGCCTCGCAGAGCACGGCAGTGAACCCGTGCGAAGCATCCAGAGCGGAACCTAGTCCTCGCCGAACACGGCATTGAACCCATGGGAAGCATCTAGAGCAAAAATTCCTGGCTACGTGGAACGCGGCTTATGTCAATCCTGACCCCGTGTGAAACATCCAGAGCAAAAATTCCTGGCTTCGTGGAAAGCGGCTTATGTCAATCCTGACCCCGTGGAAAACGTCCACAGCGGATCCTGGTCCTCGCAGAGCACGGCAGTGAACCCGTGCGAAGCATCCAGAGCGGAGCCTAGTCCTCGCCGAACACGGCAGTGAACCCGTGGGAAGCATCCAGAGCAACTCCTGACTCCGTGAAATGCAGATAAGAACAACTTCACCCATCACTTGTGGGTCCTCACGACTCGCAAGGGAATAAATTCTCTTGTAAGATCCTTACGACTTTCAAGAGAACACACTTAGGAATCCTCACGATTCCTAAGGAGAAAACCCACCTACGAGATCCTCTCGATCCGTAGGGAGAAAAGTCTCTATGAGACCCTCACGGCTCATAGAGTTGAAAAGTCTTGGGCGGCAGATCTGAACCTGCGGCCTAAGCCATCGCTATCTCGTGAAGAAATCAAGGTGCTTACTCTATTATCTGCTAATTGTGACAACATGCTGATAATAAGAGAAAGAAGAAAGCGACAGAAAGTGCATCCAATTTACATTTGATCAGGCGTTCGAGACACACTCATTCATGTATAAGCAAAAGATTCAGAAAAAAAATATATATATATATATATAGACAAGCTGAGATAAAATTTTTCCATTAATATTGCCAAAAGTTCTTACAATCATAAAAGCAATAAACGAAAAATATTATTACAATGGAATAACCTCAGATCCAGGACATGGATTGAGGAATTCAAAAGTAAGGCCATCCAGAGTTCTTCTGGTCTTTCTGATTATTCTGGTGCGCAACCTCTCGCGCTCCTGTGTGTCAAGATCCTCGGCAAGCCCTCCCGGCCTTCGATAAGCAGTGACTATCGTCGTCTGCTGGAAAATTTGATGTAGGATGTCGATGAGGCTGTCCCGCCGTTTCTTCGATATCAGCCCCGTCAGGTACACTGAATGCACCTTGTCTTCGGCATCATCCAGCGCATTGAGCGGTAGGGCCTCATGAAACCCCGGAAGTGCTCTCCATATTGCTCCCAGCACGACCTTCAAGAGAGCTGAACGACGAGGAAGCAGCCAACCACCGCTTGCGTTGAGGCAACCAATGACCTCCGCACACTGGGCGTCCGTAAACTCCTGGTTTTGATGACGGCCCTGTGCGCGGATATCGTCGTAGGTGATGAACTCGTGCAAACTGTATAGACTCACCACCATTATGCCTAGAGGAAATGCCACAGGAAGTTTAGCGATAAAAAGAAAAATAATATACACAGAGAGTTAAACTCCCCGAGAGCAGTGCTCTGCAAACAGGACTGATTACCAGAATCCTAATAGGGGGAATTTAAATAAATCCCCCGAGAACTCTAAGATTGTTACTATTAAAAGATGATATAATCCGTTGAATACAAAACTCCATTTTTAAGAGTTCATTTTTTTTAGATCAAAGAGATATATGTTTTGCCAAAGACGCAAGATTCTGTTCATGAGTTAAGAAACCCTGAAACAGATTCCTGAGAGCAAGGCTCTATTTGGTGAAACCCTAAAAGGATTTTCTTTAGATCAAAGATCTATGAGAGCGAAGCTCTATTAATTAAAATTGATTTAATTTAAGATTAATTCTCACTTAAATAGTTTCTCTTAAAAAAAATCTAACTCTGAGAGTTCTTGAAGGCAAGAGCAAAGCTCTGAAGTTTCTGAAAATGAGGATTTTAAAAATGATAAGCATTTGTGGGGGACCAAAGGTCCTATTTATAGGCATCAAGTGCCTCTTCAACTTCCAAAAGTTGCCGCGGCAGTTGGAATTCCGCCACCGTTGCGCTCACGTTTGGGGCCACGTAAGCGCAACGGTGGGGGGCATTTGTTTGCCCCAATCAGAGCAAAGCTCTGTTCAAATTCCGAGGTGGGAGATGAAGCAACGCTTCATCTTTCCCCAATCAGAGCAAAGCTTTGCTTTGAAAATTTAAACTTTAATAAATGAAGCAACGCTTCAAATTCTTTGCGCTGCGTGCAACGCGCCGCGTGTCAAGCGCAGACACATCAGCGCAGCGCCCAAAACAGCGCACCCAATCAGAGCAAAGCTCTATTTAAAGCAAAATTAAAGGAAGCAACGCTTCAGTTGCGCAAGCACTGCGCTGCGCGACACGTGTCAGCGCAGATGCGCTAGCGCAGTTGCGCTGCGCTTGGCGCTGCGCGACACGTGTCAGCGCAGATGCGCTGCGCTTTGCGCTGCGCGACACGTGTCACGCGCTGGGGCATCTGCGCCAAACAGAATTAAAATTCTAAAGAAATTTTTTCTGTTCTTGTTAAAACAAGAAGATTTTCTTCTGTAAAACAGAAGCCCTTGGATCAAAGATCCAACGGTGGGGAAAATTCCCCAAATCACTTAGAGAAAGATCTCTTTAACAAATTTAACTAATTTATGGGAACTATAAAAAGGACCCTAGGGCTCAATTCAAAGGCATCAATATTTTCCAAAAAAAAGAGGAAGGGAAAGAGAACTCTGAAGAATTCCTCAAGAACAAAAAGGTAAAAACCTTTAGAAAAAAGAGAAAGTTCTCTCATGAACAGATCATAGATCTAAAAACAATATCAAAGATCTTTAATAAAAAAAAATAATAATAAAATAGTGCTTTGCACTTTTATGAACCTTTGGTTCTTTGAGACAAGAAAAACAAGAAAAAACTTATCTTTTCTATGATCTAAATTAGATCAAGAAATCAAATAGTGTTTTGCACTTCTGTTCTTGAATCTAAAAGATTCTTAGTGCTTTGCACTTCCAAACTGCGCTGTTGCGCTCTTGGGAGAGCGCCACGAGTCAGCTACAGAACAACTTGCGCTACGCGCTCTTGAAATAGAGCTTTGCTCTCTGGAATTGGCGCAACTCACCAGAGCGCGCCACGTGTCAGCAGCGCAACAGCGCAGCGCACTGCGCTGTTGCGCTTGCGTTCACCAAAGCATGACACGTGTCCTCACCATAAGCGCTTGCGCTCAGTGATTGGCGCAAATCGCCTGACAAATGCAATGCATTTCTTTTATTGAAGGGCCAGGCCCAAATCAGAGGGGCCTAGCAGGCCAAATTAAATGCAATGCATTACTTTAAAAAGGGCAGAGCCCAAATAAAAAAAAACAGATGCTGCACATCATTTATAAAAGGGCAGAGCCCAAATAAAGGTCTAATAGACCAAACAAAAATGCCATGCATTATTAAACAGGAGCAGAGCCCCAGTAAAGGCCTATTAGGCCAAAAACAAATAAAAATGTTGAACATTTTCAACTGGACTTAGCCCAATTCTGGACGTAAGTCCTTAAATTAAATTGAACTGAGCACAAATGCTCTCTCAAATCAATTTACCTCCGGTCCAAGGGTACATATCTGAACTCCTCCGACACCCATCGTTGTAATCCTTCAACGACGTCAGAGAGGTGACGGGTCCCGACGACCACACATCGAAACGGACTGCGGGGTCCTTAAGCTCGTGGACCGAAACATCCTTAAACTAATGATGGACCACTACGTCCTTAAACTGGCGATGGACCGAAACGCCCTTAAACTAATATTGGACCGAAACGTCCTTAAACTAACATTGGACCGAAACGTCCTTAAACTAATGATGGACAACTACGTCCTTAAACTGGCGATGGACCGAAACGTCCTTAAACTAACATTGGACCGAAACGTCCTTAAACTAATGATGGACCGAAACGTCCTTAAACTGGCGATGGACCGAAACGTCCTTAAACTAACATTGGACCGAAACGTCCTTAAACTAATGACGGACCACCACGTCCCTAAACTGGAATGCGGACCATCACGTCCCTAAACTGGAATATGGACCGCAATGTCCCTAAACTACCTATGGACCACTACGTCCCTAAACTAGAACAATAGAGCCTCCAAATGCTCTTTTGCCGGATCTAAACGATCCTGTTTAAGTTGATCTTAGTCCCCAAACATGGCTAACGTATCTTTAAACATGCAAACGGACTATCAAACTCCAAATCAATCTTGGTTCAAGGGTACATCTCTGAACTCCTCTGACATCTGCCGTTGTAATCCTTCAACGACGTTAGAGAGGTGACAAGTCCCAATGGCCAGATTATCACGTTAAGTTGATCTTAGTTTCAAACAGGACTATCGTATCCTTAACGAACGTTTAAGTTGATCTTAGCCGCAACGCGACTAATGCATCCTTAAACTAAAAACACCAAACCCAAATCTAAGTAAATACGGATTTGGACTAATCCACGTCCTACGGGCGACGGCATTATTCAGTCTCCGTATACAATCCACGGGCAACCACAAACAAAACAAACACCCACGACACGAAGTGAAATTCTGGAGAAGGAGAAAGTTGTTACCACGATACGGTAGCGTAATTAACTGCAGGGGCTTGCGCCTGCAGGGAAGAGCGTCCCCACAATCAAAAACCCCTCAAGCGAGGGGGAATCTGACGAAGTTTGCTAAATCGGCCGCATCCGTCCAAACCTCCGATACACGGTGCCATAAATCAACTTGGCATCTTCGGAGAGATGGACAGATAAAACCAAATAGCATCTGCCCCGAATCTCAGCGTCAGGATATCGCTGTCCTGTGCACCGTCTTTCGGAGGGGAACAGTCCCTGAACTGGAACAATAGAGCTCCCAGATGCTCTTTTGTCGGATCTAAACGATCCCGTTAAATCGATCTTAGTCCCAAACTGGACTAATGTATCCTTAACAACCGTTTAAGTTGATCTTAGCCTCAAATATGGCTAACGTATCCTTAAACCTTCAAACAGACTTTAGTCCCAAATTGGACTATAAATCCCCCAATCAACTTTGGTTCAAGGGTACATCTCTGAACTCCTCTGACATCTGTCGTTGTAATCCTTCAACGTCGTCAGAGAGGTGACGGGTCCCGACAGCCATACATGCAATGGACCCCTATGTCCCTAAACTGGAACAATAGAGCCCAAATGCTCTTTTGTCGGATCTAAACGATCCCGTTAAGTTGATCTTAGTCTCAAACTGGACTAATGTATCCTTAACAAACGTTTGAGTTGATCTTAGCCTCAAATACGGCTAACGTATCCTCAAACCAAAACCCCAAACCCAAATCTAAGAAAATACGGATTTGGACTAATCCACGTCCTACGGGCGACGACATAACTCAGTCTCTGTATACAATCCACGGGCAACCGAACATAAAACAAACACCCACGACACGAAGTGATCATCTGGAGAAGGAGAAAGTTGTTACCGCAATGCGGTAGCGTAATTAACTACAGGGGCTTGCGCCTGCAGGGAAGAGCGTCCCTACAATCAAAAATCCCTCAAGCGAGGGGGAATCTGACGAAGTCTGCTATATCGGACGCATCCGTTTAAACCTTCGATACATGGTGCCATAAATCAACTTGGCATTTTCGGAGAGGTAGACGGATAGCACCAATTAGCATCTGCCCCGAATCACAGGCAAGACGTCCATGTCTTGGCCGCCGTTCGGAGGGGAACATGTGTATTAGTCGAATTCGTATCATTATCAAGTTATTGCGAAACCCCAATCTATGTATACTTAGGGACTTAGGCCTCGTTTGGATATCTAGTTTGGAAAACCGTAGTTTATTTTAATTAGATATGTATGTATGATTAATTAAAGCTAAGTCTACAACCAAATAAGCTAAGGCTACGTACTAATATTGGATATTTTGCTATCTATAATATGCCATAATATTTTACTATTAAGTAGTATACATACCAACATCTCCTTCAACTCCTGAACGGTGGCCTTCAAACTGTCCAGTTCTTACTGGAAACATCACTCACTGGAGACAGAGGAAGTAACCGCCGGAGTGGAGTCCAACCTCATATGGGCCCTGCTAGGGCCCAGTCCCCGGCCTCTCTCCCAACCTCCGTGGTGCCCTCCGTGTGTGACGTCCAGGACTGGGGTCAGCAGCATCGGATCGTTCTGTCCAGTAAAATCGATCCCCGATACCTCGGCCTGCTCAACCACCCGCTCCTACACCCACATTAACCAGTAAAATATAAGTATATCATTTAAATTTGAACCTTTCAAAACTAAAATTTCAAATAGGGGTTGAATAAATATTAACACTTACGCAATACTCCTGGGTAGCGGCATCGAGGTATAGAAGCTCGCCCGTGGTAGGATCTGTCGAGGTGCCGTGGACGGCAAGATACGCGGACAGCACGCTCGGTGTACCACCCTGTGCCAGGGTCTGAGCTCTCTGTAATATTAGAAAATAACTCTGAATATTAGATATATTAGAAAATAATTCTTAATATTACATTATATCACAAATGCCGGTCTATTGTAATTTACCGATAACTCCATGGCATGAGTAATATTTCTCGAGCCACCAGTATAAGTAGGGCAACCCCTCTTCGCCGACTTTCTATTCTCTTTATTTTGATCGGCATGTTTCTGCACAACACATTCACATTTAGTTTTCTAATTAAACAACACAAAAAATAAATTATATACTAAATAATGAATTACATTTAGAATGCATACCTGTTTGCGATGAGAGTCGAAATATTCACACAATAGAGGCCATGTATCTACGTCGACTCTCGCAAAGGCCGGAGTAGATATGAGGGCCACTCTCTCTGCCACGGGGGTCGCCATCCACAGGGAATATCAGTCGGTTTTCACCTCATTCATGTTGTATCAGACCTTCGTCTGCATGTTCTTCATCAGGCCATTGTATAGAGCGTGAAGATCGAGCACCCTCCCAGGATGATCAGGGTCGGGTACAGGCTGAAAATCGTAATCCAACTGAAAATACAAAAAAAACATTGTTATTAGATTGCAAGTGTTAATAATAAATATATTGGATAAATCAAATGAAAATATATATTAATACCCGAGTCTGATCCCAGAAGAGGGCGAATGAGCGCCGGTGCTGGTCGCCCCACTCAACGTGAAGTGGATAGTTCTTCACGAGCCGGCTCTCATCCCCCATATACCGGCCGAACCTCTCGGCATGATCGTCGGTATAGCGATAATCAGGGGTAAAAAAGAGGGGGAATGATGCCTTCCTTCTAGCTCTATCGGGCCTCATCCTGTGGGACTGATTCGGGCCTCGAGTCCCCCTCTCGGGATGGGGAGGCCCTGCGTCTGCAAGAAATATCAAGACAATCAATATTAAGACAAAGTTGTACTAAGAAATCAAGGCTTAACGAAAATTGAAGTGTGATATATACCTCCGGTGACTAAAGCATGAGCCTGGGCCCGGGCAGCAGCACGAGCGGGATGATAGTTTCTCCGGTGAGGAACAGCCGGTGACCCGGACGTGGACGCATCTCCAATTAGAAAATAAACATAGATAAAATTACATGGAGTTCATGTTTATTCTTAAAGGATATGTAAAATGAATAAATATTTTATATTTATTCATACAAACCTGCAGATTGAGCGGAGGGAATGGAAGTGACGGGAGTGGCCCCTGCACCAGACGAGGACGCACCACCTATAATTAGACAATCAAGTATCAGCTATATAAGTAATTACAAAAAGAATGCGTATATCAATAATATAATATTCTAAATCAACATGTATACACTATAGGATATATAAACATACCCGCAGGTATATGATATATAAACATACCTGGAGGTGCGGGAGTGGCCTATGTCCCTGATGTAAGTACGTAAGAGCAAAAAGAATGTATGTATATTTATGATATAGCATTCTAAATCAATATACATGCACTATATGATATATAAACATACCTGGAGGTGTGGGAGTGGCCTCTGTCCCTGATGTGGACGCATCACCAATAGCTAGACAATCAAACCTTGACAATATAAGTAATTTTGACATGAACATGCATGTATATCTATAATATTACATTCAAAATGAATATGCGTGCTGTTGGGGTAAAAATTTACACCCCGGTTGACCAAGTCAAAATCAAAGTCAACCTCGAGACAAGTGGGCCAATGCCCGGAGCGAGCCCGACCATGAAACGGCCGGCCTCCCCCATGCCAACAACCAAATCATGTAATAAATAATTTTTATGTAATTTTTTATGCATGAATGTATGTGAAATGGGCATAAAGACAAATTTTTGTAAGCCCATGGCTTATGTGCAAAAAGAAATGGCACATGAGCCATGGGATGGCTAAAATGCCATTTTTGTAAAGCCCAAGGGGCTATATGTAAAGAGTATAGCCTATAAAAGCAAGGATAATGAAAATATCCCAACAACCTTTTTCTCTCTCCAAAAAAATTTTAGATCTGAGATCTTTTCTCCTTCTTCAAGATTCCAAAACCTTCTTCTTTCTTTTGAATTAAATCAAGAGTTTTACTCATCATTCTATAAAACTAAATAGTTTTTCACAACAAAACCCATAAAGGGAAACTCAGATCTTCCATTAGATCTCAAAAAGAAGAGATTTTTAAAATCTCATATCTCTTGATCTTCAAGATCCAGCAACCAGAGGAGAAAGAAGAAGAATCCCTTTCATCAACCCCAAAACATCTTAGGAGTTTAACTCCACTCTGATTTTTCTTTCGAGAATTTCTGGGACTAAAAATCTCTTTTTCTCTCCTGCGCCCTGCGCTCAAGCGCAAAACGCCCACGTGCCGACACGTGGCGGACTTGCGCTCAAGCGCAAAGCGCTCACATGGCGCGCTTGCGCTCCAGCGCCCTGCGCTCCAGCGCCCTGCGCTCAAGCGCAAAGCGCCCACATGCCGACACGTGGGGCGCCTGCGCTCCAGTGCCCTGCGCTCAAGCGCAAAGCGCCCACGTGCCGACACGTGGCGCGCCTGCGCTCAAGTGCAAAGCGCCCACGTGCCGACACGTGGCGCGCTAGCGCCTAAGCGCACAGCGCTCAAGGCGCTGACCCCACGCGTCCTTTGGGCGCTTTTTTCCTTTTTTTTTATATATATACATGTATATATATGTACAGATACACACATACTCCACAGCACTGTCCCCCTCAAAAAAAATTTGGGCCGGGGCGCTGCCCCGCACCCTGCAAGGGGGTTGCTAGCCCACTTGACTCCCAGCCCGCTATTCGGGTAGCGGGACTACATAAAAAACACTGCGTGGCTCCCGATATATCCAAACCCCCCTCCAAAACAACACACACGTACACTGCACATTGAGTTCGCATGACCAGTTTAACCCGTCAATCGGAGGTTCCCTCGCTCCAAAGGCGAGGGGTAATTAACGGCAGCTTAGTCCGCGGCTGCCTGAGATTCGGATCCCCACAATCATTAAACCCCGGCCTATCCTAGGCAGGGGGAATCTGTAGTACGTCTGACAAGCGCGCGCGTATTCCCATCTCAATGGGGTGACAAAAAACACCCTACAGATTCTGGCACGCCCGGTAGGACCACCTCTCCTCCTATATTTCGGGTTAAGCATTCATGCGAACTCAATCAATATACATATCGATATTTATACTAAAATAATGCCCTTTCATGTAGGTTTTCAAGCAATCACTTCTCAACGATGTCTCCAAAAACCCGTTCAACTCTCAACACGGCTCCCATCTCATACACGATGAAGATGGACTCCAGGACGGTCCTCCCGGCCAGTCTCGGGCGACAATGGGAGGAGCCGCTGCTACCATTCGGCTCTATTATGTTCATGCCTCTTGGCGCCATCCCAGCTCCTCAAGCCCCGGTAACAGATAAACCGGTCTCGAAAGGCAAGAGGCCAAATGTGGTGGTCTCGAAGGCACCCCAACTCAAACGCAAGTCGGTGTTTGAGCGGCTCTCCTTGGCCCCAGCTGGGGGCAAGGCCATCGACACCAACAAAGCAACAAGGCATCTCGAGCAAGCTCCGGCGGTGCCCCTGACAATTGCTCGATCGGGTGTCTTCTCTAAGCTCCCCGTCGACCGACTCACGGTGGCTTCCCAGGGAATGGATGCCCGCCAAGCCCTTAAAATTGAGAAGCTAAGGCAGAAAAGGCTCAGATATAGAGCCAACAAAAGGGCTAGGGCTCCTGCTAGGCTGAACCTCATGAGGTTCGAGGAACAGGGTTACCCCGCCAAAGATAAAGAAATGGCTGGATATGAGGTCCACACTGTCTACATGGTGGGCACGCGCAGCAAGAGCAAGAATGGGGCCACTACATCCCAAATCCAATCTGGCTTGAATGTGGTTGCCTCTTTCCAAGAACAGCGACCTCTGTTGGGTGATGAAAACCCTCTCGATGAGGATGATAGGCAGAAAGACCCTTCGGTCCATGAGGAGTCGGGCTCGGAAAGCGAAGAAGAGCCGACTTTCCGCCCCAGGATCGCAGAGCAAGAGCTGCTTCAAGAACTCCGAAAGCAGCTCAGAAACAAAGACAAGGAGATGGCCAAGCTCTACTCAAAAATTGACGACTTGACAAATGTCTTCCTACAGCTTACGGCCCAACTTGCCTCTCAGCCGCCCAATCAGGCGCAGGGCTCTCATGAACTGGGAAACGGTGTCCTGAAACAGCCGACGCCTATTCCCTCAAGTCCAAAGGTGGGCGGACCGCATGAAGACCAGTCGCATCCTATCTCGGGAAATGTCTTGGCGGCCGATGATAGCAACCCGCTAACTCAAGATCAAATCATGGATTTGGTTGCCAACAAAATCAAAACGTTGGTAGCCAAAGCCGGAGAGCAAAAGGATGCCAGCAGTAGTGGGAGACCATATCCTGCTCGGTACGATCTTGTGGAGTTTCCCACTGGCTATGTCGTCCCCAAATTTGAAAGGTTTGATGGGACGGGAAATGCGAACCGGCACATTGCCCAATTTAAAGCATCATGCGCAAATACTGGGGGCAATGATGCACTCCTCCTTTGTCAGTTTGTTAATAGCTTGACGGATGTTGCTTTCGATTGGTATGCAAGCATACCGGATGACTCAATCACAACGTTCGCTCAAATAGAATCCATGTTCAAGCAAAGGTTCATGAGTGTCAGCGATAAAATCACCATTGCCGACCTCGTAAGGACAGAGCCAAAGAACAATGAAAGAAACATGGATTTTATAGTCCGATGGCGCAATCTCTCTGTCAAATGCGAACCGCCGTTAGAGAAAGACCAATCTGTCAGTCTTCTTATAGAAAATCTGAAGGACTGGATGAAGCCTTTTCTATGTACCGTGGGTCTCAAAACATTCCAAGAGCTGACCAAAAAGGTCCAAACGTTGGAACGCTCAAAGCCCGAGTACGATCTTCAGTTCACAAATAGACCGAAACCTTGGAGGGACGACAACCGAAAAGGCGGAAGTTCTAACAGCACCGATTCTCTAAATAAGCAGAGAGCGGGCAGAGCAAAAACTAACAAATCTCGAGAGCCAACTTTGGAGGAAAGAAGAAATAAGGTCTACTCAATCCGAAGGGACAAGGTCCACAAAATTTTTAAAGATGATCTAAAGAATGGCCTGCGGCTGCCAGAACCAAAAAGGTTAAGTGAAGCGAACATGACTGATCATCCCAACTTTTGCCCATACCACCGAGTGCTGGGACACACTATTGAAGACTCTTGTATCTTCAAGGATTGGGTCGAGAAACAATACAAGGCGGGAGAAATATCATTGTCCCCTGGCATGTTAACAAACAATCAAGCTGTGATCGCCAATTTCATACAAATAGAGACCGAAGTCCTTCAGGGACCTGATTCTCACAGACTTCTGCCTTTCTCTGAAAAGAGCGGACCAAGGCAACAAGCTAAGAGCCAAGCGAGCAACATTGCCAATGAAGAAGCAATAGACGGGTACACAACCCATACGGTCTATATGATGGAGCTCAGAGGAACAAGTCCTCCTACGCCTTATAACCATGACGATGACGCGGTTGTTGCCATCCAACATCGGCCCGATCTAAATGATGAAGAGCCCGCTCAGGCCATTGAGCTAAAGGAACCCGTGGTTCATTCTGAGTAAATTTCAGGCGGTAGGGATGACCCCGTTGTCATACCCGGAACTATAGAACAAGCATTATTCTAATGGCTTCAGAAGCAGCTTCAGGACAGGGATGAGAAGATGGCCAAGGTCCATTTTAAAGTCGACAAGCTGGCAAATGTCATGGCGGACCTCACGACCCAAGTCACCCGATTGCAATTACAGCAAAATCAAATTTTGGTTCGTGAGCTGGGGATTGATATCCGGAAGCAGCCGACCGATACTCCTTCCAGCCCGAAAGCGGAACACCTTTGTGAAAAACGGACGCGATCAGCCTCCAGTCCCTCCGATACGCACACTGAATGTGGTAAGCGGACATTAGGCGAACCAAAGACTTATCGTCCTCGGGGTCCGGCATCAGTAAGGACACCTACTCCAATAGAGAGAAAGAAGAAAGTATACTCCTTCAGGAGAGATAAAGTCCGCGAAATATTCGTGGGCGCCTTGAACAACGGTCTTCAACTGCCTACTTCAAAGAGGCCACAGGAGATGAACATGACTGGCAATCCCCTATACTGCCCATACCATAGAATGGTGGGTCATACTATTGAAAACTGCTATATTTTTAAAGACTGGGTGGAGAACCAATACAAACTTGGGAAAGCCTCACAGTCGCCAAATGTACTGACAAGCCACAGAGCTACGGTCAGCAACACAGCCCCGCCAAGATCAAAGTTCGAAGAGCTGGGATAAGAAAACCCACGACCACCACGTCATTAAACTGGGAACAATCAACCTCTGAGTCGTTAAAATGGGAATGTAAAAAAATGTGTAAATAAAAGAAAAATAAAGAAAAGCCGAAATGATGAGGCAACTCGCAATAAAAATCAGCGAGTGAAAATAAAAATGAAAATAAAACCGAAATGATGGGGCAACCGCGAATAAATAGCCGAAATGATAGGGCAATCGCGATTTTCGCGATAATGAAAGCTGAAATGATAGAGTAATCGCGGTAAAACAAAAACAAAACAAAACAAAAAAACAAACAAAACAAAGGCGAATGATGAGTCGCTCCTGGTACCATATTCCAGTACAGCGATGCAGACGCCAACAAAATTCAAATTCCCAAAACTCTCCCAGCCCTACGGCTAGTCCCCAAATTGACTGCCGTATACAATCCACGGGCTCAAATAATTCTCAGCATACCCATGTCCCACCGCAACCACTAGTTACGCGGCTGGTCTCCACCTTTGGAATTATGCTCCATTGAGAAGATCCACTCATGTGTCCTCACGATACATGAGGAGAACTGTAACATTTCAAAAAAATAAAATATTATTTTTTTGAAATTTTTATAATTTAATATTATTTTATTGAATATTTTAATATTTTGGTATAATTAAATACAGAAAAATTTGGAAAAATTATGGAAAATTCTAAAATAGGGTATTTTATGGAATTATGTCATTTTTAAGTTTTTATGATTAGTTATATGCTAATTTAGTGCTAATCGCGATTAAAAATCGCTAATCGGTTTTTTAGCAATTTTGTGCAAAACATGCACATATCTTTTTCCACACTTGTGTTACATTTTTCTTGTCATGGTTTTATTTTGGGGTTACTATTCTTGTGAGAAAGGAAAAAGAAAGGAAAGAAAAGAAAAGGTTTTGGAATAAAATATGAGGTTTGGTGAGAGAGAGAGGTATGGTCTCCTTTGACCCAAGGACTTAGCCATCTCCTTCATTTCCTTCACTCATTTCTCTCCCTCTTCAGCCCTTGCTGCTGCTGCTGCTCTTCACCTCCCTCCCCACTTCACCTACTCAATAACATCTTAAAAACAACACCAAAAACCCATCTTCATTTCACAAAAAGTGTGCACAAGCTCAAGATCTACACATTGGACCAAGAAAGCAAGGATTTTGGCCACTAGGGGCAACTCAAGAAAATTCTTGAGTTGCCGAATGAGATAATTACTGAACCATTAGCTTAATTTTAGCATTCCTTATACCCCCATATTGTGATAGAACCGATATTGTTTGATTTTGTGGACTTAAGGAAAACCTAGTTAGGGTTTGGGGGAATTTTATGTTGTAATGTGAAATTTAGCTCAGTAGAGGTTGTATAAACACCTTAGTGCTAGTATGGAGACCCAAACCTGAGACTTAAGGCATGGAATACGGATTTAGAAACCGATATCGGAAAATTTAAGGAATCTGTGAAGGTTATATGAGATCTGCTATCAACCCGAGACTCTGAAAAAAATTTTGGTTGGACAGTGGTATGTGCAGGCACCCAGGAAGCTATCACCAGAACCCTAGCCCCTAACTCCTAACCCCGGCCGCAAATATATCCTTTCTGGCCGCAAATTGCGGCCAGACCAGAGAGGAATTGGCTCGTTTTTGTTTTGGTACCCCCTTATCAGTAGTTTAGACCCCTAGCATGTATAGATTTGTCTAATTTGACCTAGGGTGAAATCTGGAGCCTATTTCCTTAGTTGCTGTTTTGGATTCGTATTTCCGTATTCCGTATTTTTTAATTCTGAATTTATGTGTTGCGTTTTACCTCGAATACCTGGCGTTTATACGACGATATCGAGGATTTATGATGGTTTTGAAAGCGTACCCATAAGTTCTAACCTATAGGCCCCTTAGCGTATCGTTTTGGTTTTCGTGTGTCGTTTTAGCTTTAGTTTGGTTTTAATACGCGTTCACGATACGTTGATGTATAGGTACCCCATGGAGACTTCGGGACGACAAGCAAGCGTGTGGCGACGTCGACAAATGAAGACGCAAGGTGAGTAGATTATATCTACAGGGGGAAGTCGGGTGGATGGCGTATAGCACCCCCGCAGTCTGTAGTTGATATATATATATATTATATATTATAGTTATAGTGTGTCGTGGATATTGTGTTAGGTGTATTATGGATAGTTTAGTGTTAGAAGTAAACTAGTGTAGTTCATAGTCGTGAACCCTAGAATAGATTTACACCCACACGCACACCCTTGCATATTCATTATACTTACACGGTATTGATGATGATATTGGATAACATTGGAGATGAGTCGATGATGTGCCGCGAGATCGGTAATTTGATATGATTCGTAGTTGGGATACGGCATGTGATTTTAGCGGGCCTTTGGGCATGTGTTTTACCCCCGCATTCACACTTATATAGATGGTATCGATTTGTACTAGATTTAGATCAGTACCCCTGATTATGTGATATGATGATAATGATACCTGATATTTGATGAGAGATATGTGATATTGACCCGTACCCAGCTATTGGGATGCCGTACGACGATTTACCGTACGAGCTATATATTGATGATTGATCCGCACTCATGACTTGAGGATATCATATGATATACTGTATCGTACGCGATACTACTGAGGTGGGATCACCGACTATTATATATACATATCGACTCAGATTTAGGTGGTTTCCATACCCCTCCCGATTGACTTGATACTTAGATCTGTAGTTTGCATAATAGATGTTAGACTAGACCCGAGTCATACCTATTTCAAAAACTACAAATCAGGAATATCTTAAAGACAAGTAAAGGGATTCTACGGGTAATTTCAAAAGACGTGTCTTTCTTAAAAATACCGTAGCCCTTATTTTACTAAAAATCCTGATTCGTCTTATTTCAAATGGCATAACTGCATGACATATACATATGGATGTAGATTCCTTACTGTTGCGTTGATTATTCGATTTCCGCATATTCATGCTTTTCACATCGCTTTGCATGTGTTTATTGCTATATTACTATCATGTTGTTAGGACACCAGCACCATTATCGATAATGCGTATGTTCCACGTACACTTGCTTGCCGGCTCACACACTTTATCATCGATAATTGCCATGTCACTACACAGCAGTATTATTGCATCAGGATATGACCTTGTATGTGCATACTATTATTCTATGTCACATACATCATGCTTTCTGATTTTACGCATTGAGATATTTGTTTTCATGATATTTCTGGATTTGGAAACCGTGGATAATTTCAAAGGAGAGTATGTACATATTTGAAAAACCCGGTTTCCTTGATATGATATTTGCGTAGCCACCATGAGATTTATCGGTTCTGATTATAAACCCCATACGAGGAGTGTGTGCCGTATGAGGGTGCATGGTGGGGCCCGGTATGGTTCCCGTCGGCAAGATGATCGATGGACTTTGCCGATTGAGCCTGGAGGTGGGCAAGTACCTACCAGTGATAGTATTTGGACTCGGCGGTTATCGTGGGGATACCGACCGGAGTTTGTGCGTATGATACGTCGAAATTCGAGGGTCGAAGCTGGGCACTCAGGTTACGAGGGAGCGTATGATACGTACCTATCAGGGCTAGTCTTGGTGACAGCGCCTGATAGATGAGGATTTACGTGCCGATGCTAGGCACATGTTTCATGATATTTTCCATGATTTTGATTATATCCTCATTTTTACATGCATGATGCTTATTGTCATTGGGTGACAGGTGGACGGGATCCACATATATACAGACATTGATCATATACAGACTTTTATTACATTGATCATACTTCATTTGTATATATAACAGGGTATGAGGGCGCTGTTATATATACCCTTACACCAATATTAGTGGAATGAGACGCTAATATATGTGTATTGATATCCTTTTGATACTTCATCATATTTACTTCATGCAGACATACCTTATATTTATGACATGTTATTACCTGAGGCACTGGCACGAATACTTGGTACTACCTACACGATTAGATGTTACATTGCCACCTTATCCTGCTTCATGCTTATTCCTCGAGGTTTATATACTGATCGTTTGACCTAGGATTATGTCATGCATTCGATTTCTGCTTGTAGATATTTTCTATTCACGAGTTGGCAACTCAACCCCGTTGTGCCACAGCTTCTTGCAGGTTTTGCCGTACAGGTTTCATAGCGGCATTTCTGGCACACTGCTTCCTTGCGGGTGAATTGCATTTGGTAGGTGGGTTCTTTTGCATCAAGAACCACCGTTGTACTCGTATTATTCTTTTGTATCTAGAAATTCCATCAACCAAAACTTGTATATTGTTTCAGACTTAGACACTAGTAATGTATTATTCGACCTTAGAGTCGCGTGTAGTAGTATTACGGTTTTCATGTTATTGTGAGTTTCTTTTGAGTTTTGATTCTCGTCATTCGGCATTATATATTATATTGCTTGCGTGGTTGTGACCGTCAATTGACGAAGAGCTAGCTCCCGCTTGGGGATGCCTTTTATCATTGCATATATATTGTTCTTGTTGTACCCCGTTCGGGGCCAGTTTTTACAAAAGAAACTCTGCCGAAATTTTTAGAAAAACCATACATTTTAAAAATGCATATTCGGCTTAGTTATTTTAAAACCTTGAGTTCAAACATGTTTTCCTCACTTCTTTAAAACCAGTTTTATTTATTTACTCTTAAAATGGTTTTAGATTTCTGGGCTTTTGGCTTACTTGGATCAGATGGAGTCCTATAGACTTCATATGGTTTAAGGGCCAGTCACGTGCTCTTTCGGGTCATGACAAGAATAAACCTTTGTGGGATCCTTACAACTCACAAAGGAAAAACACACTTAGGAGTCCTCACGACTCCTAAGGAGAAAATACACCTGCGGGATCCTTACGACTTGTAGGGAGAAAATGCTTTTATGGGACCCTCATGGCCCATAAAATTGAAAAGCCTTAGGTGATAGGGATCTAAACCTGTCTCCTAAGCCATCGCTTCCTAAATCCCAAGTGGCAAATAATGAGTCGCTCCTGGTACTATATTCCAGTGCAGCGATGCAGACACCAACCAAATTCCAAATCCCATACCCCAACGGCGAATGATGAGTTGCTCCTGGTACCATGTTCCAGTGCAGCGATGTAGACGCCGACAAAGTCCCGAAATTGTTCCGGCCCTATGATCTGGATCATACATCCTGCAAAACCGTATACAATCCATGGGCGTAAAACGATCTCAATTTCTCCCAAGTCCTACTAGTGAGACCACATTCAAAAAAAAATGGTATGTCCACAAGCAAAATGGGCACGGATGAAAACCCGAAAGGGCTCCGTGAGTAAAAACAGCAGGACTACCGGCGGGTTTGTGAAAACCCGAAAGGGCGCAAACTCGTAAAAAGGAGATGAAATGCACTCACAAGGTCCTCTCGACTTTGTGAGGAGAAAATTCCCGCGTGAGATCCTTACGACTCACAAAGGAGCGACACACTTAGGAGTCCCCACGACTCCTAAGGAGAAAATACGCCTACGAGATCCTTTCGACTCGTAGGGAGAAAATGCTTTTATGGGACCCTTACGGCCCATAAAATTGAAAAGCCTTAGGTGATAGGGATCTAAACCTGTCTCCTAAGCCACCAATTCCCAAATCCTTCCGGGGCAAATGATGAGTTGCTCATGGTATTATTCTAGTGCAGCAATGCAGATGCCAAACAAAAAAAAAACCAATTCCCAAATCCTCCTGGGGCAAATGATGAGTTGCTCCTGGTATTATTCCAGTGCAGCAATGCAGATGCCAAACAAAAAAAAACCAATTCCCAAATCCTCCCGGGGCAAATGATGAGTTTCTCCTGGCATTATTCCAGTGCAGCAATGCAGATGCCGAAAAAAACCAATTCCTAAATCCTTCCGGGGCAAATGATGAGTTGCTCCTGGCATTATTCCAGTGCAGCAATGCAGATGCTGACAAAAATACCAATCCCAAAATTCTGTCATGACAAATGATGATTCGCTCCTGGTACCATATTCCAGTGTAGCGATGCTGATGTCGACGCAAATCAAACAAATCAAACCAACCAATTCCAACAGCGACACTCCGTGCCGGGGAAACGTCCAACACAGACACTCCGCATCAGGGAAACGCCCAACAGCGACACTCCGTAATGGGGAAACGTCGAGCAGACACTCCGTCTCGGGGACACGTCAGACAGCGACACTCCGTGCCGGGGAAACGTCAAGCAGACACTCCATGCCGGGGACACGTCAACAAGCGACACTCTGCATCGGGGAAACGTCCAACACAGATACTCTGCATCAGGGAAACGTCCAACAGCGACACTCCGTAACGGGGAAACGTCGAGCAGACACTCCGTCTCGGGGACACGTCAAACAGCGACACTCCGTGCCGGGGAAACGTCAAGCAGACACTCCGTGCCGGGGACACGTCAACAAGCGACACTCTGCATCGGGGAAACGTCCAACACAGACACTCCGCATCAGGGAAACGTCCAACAGCGACACTCCGTAACAGGGAAACATCGAGCAGACACTCCGCATCGGGGAAACGTCTACCAGCGACACTCCATAATGGGAAACGTCGAGCAGACACTCCGTCTCAGGGACACATCAGACAGCGACACTCCGTGCCGGGGAAACGTCAAGCAGATACTCCGTGCCGAGGACACGTCAACAAGCAACACTCTGCATCGGGGAAACGTCCAACACAGACACTCCGCATCAGGGAAACGTCCAACAGCGACACTCCATAATGGGGAAACGTCGAGCAGACACTCCGTCTCGGGGATACGTCAAACAGTGACACTCCGTGCCGGGAAAACGTCAAGCAGACACTCCGTGCCGGGGACACGTCAACAAGCGACACTCTGCATCGGGGAAACGTCCAACACAAATACTCCGCATCAGGGAAACGTCCAACAGCGACACTCCATAATGGGGATATGTTGAGCAGACACTCCGTCTCGGGGACACGTCAACCAGCGACACTCCGTAATGGGGAAACGTCAAGCAGACATTCCGTGCCGGGGACACGTCAACAAGCGACACTCTGCATCGGGGAAACGTCCAACACAGACACTCCGCATCAGGGAAACGTCCAACAGCGACACTCCGTAACGGGGAAACGTCCAACGCAGACACTCCGTGCCGGGGACACGTCAGCCAGCAGACACTCCGTCTCGGGGATACGTCAACCAACAGACACTCTGTCTCGGGGAAACGTCTACCAGCGACACTCCGCCTCAGGGAAACGTCGACCAGCGACATTCCATGCCGGGGGCACGTCTACGAAATTACTCTGGGCTAGAGAAACGTCTACCACAGACACTCCATCTTGGAGACGCGTCAAGCGTCGACCGTCCATGTCGTAAAAAGGGCAGAGTATCCCAAAAAGTGGGAACCAAAGCAAGTCGCCTCCACGTGAAAGAAGATCCATCAATTTCATGCACACGACCCACATATGTTGTGTGCATTTATTGATGGGGGGCAATTTGTTGGGGTAAAAATTTACACCCCGGTTGACCAAGTCAAAATCAAAGTCAACCCCAAGCCAAGTGGGCCAATGCCCGGAGCGAGCCCGACCATGAAACGGCTGGCCTCCCCCATGCCAACAACCAAATCATGTAATAAATAATTTTTATGTAATTTTTTATGCATGAATGTATGTGAAACGGGCATAAAGACAAATTTTTGTAAGCCCATGGCTTATGTGCAAAAAGAAATGGCACATGAGCTATGGGATGGCTAAAATTCCATTTATTTAAAGCCCAAAGGGCTATATGTAAAGTGTATAGCCTATAAAGGCAAGGATAATGAAAATATCCCAACAACCTTTTTCTCTCTCCAAAAAATTTTTAGATCTGAGATCTTTTCTCCTTCTTCAAGGTTCCAAAACCTTCTTCTTTCTTTTGAATTAAATCAAGAGTTTTACTCTTCATTCTATAAAACTAAATAATTTTTCACCACAAAACCCATAAAGGGGAACTCAGATCTTCCATTAGATCTCAAAAAGAAGAGATTTTTAAAATCTCATATCTCTTGATCTTCAAGATCCAGTAACCTAGAGGAGAAAGAAGAAGAACCCCTTTCATCAACCCCAAAACATCTTAGGAGTTTAACTTCACTTTGATTTCTCTTTCGAGAATTTCTGGGGCTAAAAGCCTCTTTTTCTCGCCTGCGCCCTGCGCTCAAGCGCAAAGCGCCCACGTGCCAACACGTGGCGTGCTTGCGCTCAAGCGCCCAGCGCTCAAGCGCAAAGTGCCCACGTGCCGACACGTGGCGCGCTTGCGCTCCAGCGCCCAGCGCTCAAGCGCAAAGCGCCCACATGCCGACACGTGGCACGGTTGCGCTCAAGCCCCCGGCGCTCAAGCGCAAAGCGCCCACGTGCCGACACGTGGCGCGCTTGCTCTCCAGCGCCCAGCGCTCAAGCGCAAAGCGCCTACGTGCCGACACGTGGCACGCTAGCGCCTAAGCGTACCGCACCTAAGCGCACAGCGCTCAAGGCACTGACCCCACGTGTCCTTTGGGCGCTTTTTCCCTTTTTTATATATATATATATACATGTATATATATGTATAGATATACACACACTCCACAACACTGTCCCCCTCAAAAAAAAATTTTGGGCCGAGGCGCTCCCCGCACCCTGCAAGGGGGTTGCTAGCCCCCTTGACCCCCGGCCTGCTATCCGGATAGCGGGACCCCCGTAAAAAACTCTGCGTGGCTCCCGATATATCTAAACCCCCCTCCAAAACAACACACACGTACACTGCACATTGAGTTCGCATGACCAGTTTAACCCGTCAATCGGAGGTTCCCTCGCTCCAAAGGCGAGGGGTAATTAACGGCAGATTAGTCCGCGGCTGCCTGAGATTCGGATCCCCTCAATCATTAAACCTCGGCCTATCCTAGGCAGGGGGAATCTGTAGTATGCCTGATAAGCGCGCGCGTATTCCCATCTCCATGGGGTGACGAAAAACACCCTACACGTGCAATATACCTGGAGGTGTGGCAAAGTCCACACCTAAGGAGGCATCCGAAGGGGTCTCCGATCGGGGTGCAATACCGGCCCTCTGAAGCTCCCTATGCAGCTCTCCGGGTGGCAAAACCGCTCTGCCTCTGCCTCTACCGGTGCCGCGGCTGGAGCTCCTGCCGCCCCTCGCTGCTCCCGTCATCGTCATCAAATCTAGATAAACGGTTCGTGGACGCATTAGACAATCATTACAAGTATTGACTATATATGTATAGATCGTAAAATGTGAAGTAATATTATAACATTACTGATAACCTTTTTCGTTTCGTGGGCGCATTAGACATATCTACTTGGATTTCATCATCGATATCATTTCTAACCCACGTAACTTCATGATCAGCCGAAGACAACCCGTCTTTCGAAACAGACGGTCGGAGCACTCTAAGTCTTCTCTCTTCTTCATCCTCATCGCTGTCCTCGAATTCTGGGACATCGTAGACATCTCTGGGTTTCCAACAGCATACGACACTCCATCCCGGATGCTTCAAACACTGTGAGTAGTCTACTTGGAACGCTTGGTTCGGAAAGATAAACAGATCTTCCTGACCGTAAAATCGAAATTCGTTCACACTGGTCAATCCATATTCATCTTTCCAAGTCCCAAGATTGCTTCTCCACTTATCCGTATCGGTTAGCGTATCGTACCAAGTACACTAGAATATATAAAAGGGTTCTGATCGTCTGGGATAGTGGATGCCGAGTATACAATTTAAGTATTCATAATAAATCACATCATCCGATCCTACCGTCGCAATCCCACTATTCTGAGTGGTTCTAGATGTTTCTATGTCCTTAACTTCGAATTTGTATCCAAGGACACCGAATCCTTTATAATATGCAACATCCATACTAGGAAATTGAGCTAAACATCTTGAATCACTCTCAAATGATGCAGACAAGTTCGGATCGTGGATCTAACAAAACAAATTTTACGACAAATACATAACGATATAAGTTTAGATTAAAACTGATATCAATAACATGTTATTCGAATAACTTACATGATCTGCAACCCAATCGCAAAAATTATGCTGACGATATTTTTCCAATCGTTCATCGTTCCAATCAGGATGCCCCTCACGTATCTCGTTAAAATGAATTCTGTTTTCGACAATAAATTATGACATTAATATTATATCATTTCATACACACACAAACACAAATATAACAATTAAACCCAAAAAACTTACTCTCTAATTTTTTCAAGACACGTGCAATTAAGCAAGATAAACCGGTATATCTTGTTCATAAACATAGTGTCTACCCTCTTATAATCGGCTTTACCATATGGCCCGTCTTGAATTCTTCGAGGCCGGTTAAGTCTCGTCTCAATGTTCTCGTCCAGATAGCGGGAACAAAATGTGGTTGCTTCATCAAGAAGATAACCTTGCATGATAGAACCCTCTGGTCGATTTCTATTGCGTATATACTTTTTAAGTGTGTAAAGGTACCTAAAGAAAATATGTTGAATAAATAAATACGGGCATACAGGACAACAATAATTTTAAAAATTGCGCGAAACAAAAAATTCCACATACCTCTCGACGGGATACATCCATCGATATTGTACCGGTCCGGCTAACATAGTCTCAGCTGTAAAATGAACCGTCAGGTGTATTATGATATCGAAGAATGACGGTGGGAAAGTACGCTCAAACTTGTAAAGTATCAATGCAATAGAATTTTCTAGTTTATCCAGCGTCACAACATCCAGTGTTTTAGCACACAACTCTCTGAAAAAACAACATAGGTCGTTGATTACTAAACCAACCGATTCAGGAAGAGAAGTCCTGAGGGCTATTGGAAGAAGGTGCTCCACGATAAAATGGTGATCATGACTTTTTAGCCCATCGATCTTGCCTTTCACAATTTTTATCTTCTTGCTGAATGATCCTGAGAAACCTGTGAGAACTTTCAAATCATGCAACACCTGCAGGAATCTTTTCTTCTTTGGTTGTGACATATGATAAGCGGTATTGGGAAGTACAAACTTGCCTGGTTTACCCGCTACCGGTTTAGGGTGCAATTCACTTCTTATTTCCCAGTCCTGTAGATCCATCCGAGCATTCAGGTTGTCTTTCGATTTCCCGTCTTTATAAAGAAGCAAGTTGAGTATGTGCTCTGATACTCCCTTCTCTATATGCATGACGTCCAGACAATGACGCACTAAATTTGTTGACCAGTACGGAAGCTCGAAGAAAATGCTTAACTTGTTCCAAAATGGTGGTTTGACCCGTTTTGTCGGATCCATCCCGAAGGTCACATTATTGTAACCATCCAACTGAGCAGTCACGTCCTCTCCAGACAATGGGGCTGGAGGTCCAAGAAGCTCCTGATGACCATCAAAGTGAACAGCATCTAACCTGTAGGGGTGGTCTAGAGGCAGGAAACGTCGATAGCCGCAATAACAAACCTTCCTGCTAAAATTCAAGAATTTCGATGTTGTGTGTTGATGGCAATGAGGACATGCTTTGTGACCATGTACGGACCAACCTAAAAGCATTCCATACGCGAGAAAGTCATTAATTGTCCACATTAAAGCCGCACGCAGTATGAAGGTTGTATTTGTGTTTGCATCCTAAGTCTCTACACCATCAATGAACAAAGATTTGAACTCCTCGATCAGAGGTCAAAGATAGACGTCGATATTGTTTCCCGATGAGTTTGGTCCGTCGATAAGAAGAGGCATCATAAAGTATGATTGGTCCATAGCCAACCAAGGCGACAGATTATAAATTATCATTACAACGGGCCATGTGCTGTGACTTCCAGCCATATAGTTGAATGGGCAGAAGCCATCACTAGCCAGTCCGAGCCTGACATTGCGAGGATCGCTACTGAATATTGCGTGCCTCCTATAGAAATCCTTCCATGCCGGTGAATCTCTTGGATGGATCATTTTTCCATCTTCACTTGGAAGAGCACGGTGATGCCAAATCATTGTCTCGGCTGTTTTCTTGCACCTGAATAGCCTCTGCAGCCTCTGTGTTATGGGAAAGTATCGTGCTATCTTGATACGTATATCAGGCTTCTTATCAGAATCTTTCGGCTTATAGCTGGCCTCTCCGCATATTGGATACTCTTTCAAATCTGAATTCTCTTTCCGGTACAACACGCAATTTTTAAGACATGCTTGAATCTTCTCACACTTCAGACCCAAATCAGACATCATCTTCTGGGCTCCGTTCCAGCTGTCGGGCACGTTATTTCCCGGGGACATAGAATCTTTCAAGAACGAAAGAAGCATTGTGAATGACTTGTTGCTCCATCCATTTAGGCACTTAATCTGGAAAAGTTGGACGAATCATGAGAGGGTGGAATACTTTGCATTCTCATAAATTGGTTTTCTAGCATTATTCATGAAATTTTCATATTTATCCGCACGCGGTCCTTAACCGGAAGGAATGTCATCTTCGGTACGAATAGATTCACTTAGGGCAGCCTCTACCATATCCTCTATTTCTTCTGATGGAAAGAAATTACCGTCTTCTTCTTCTGCCGCATTACCATCTTCTCCTTCTTCTCCTGCCGCATTATCGTGTTCTCCTTCTTCTTCTGCCGCATTACTGCATTCTTCTCCTTTCCCATGATATTTCCAAGTTGTATAAGGTCTAGTAAAACCATATTTTACGATATGAAGCTCTGCCAATTCTACCTTCTGCCAGTACTTATTCCCACATCTATCGCACGGGTAGAGAATCTTCTCTATCATGATCTTATTATGTGCGCGTGTAAATTCAATAAAAGCAGCAACTCCTGCGACAAACTTAGGTTGCATACATTGTTGCCAATCCGCATACATCCAGTCCTTAACTCTGACGTACTCATGAGCCATGTTAAACTGTATAACATATAAATTGTAGGTTATGATGACTATATTGAGAAATCTAAGAACGGGATGGTTACTGACAAAGGAGAAAATCCGTGTATATGCTTTGTGTGTGCGTTTGTCGTTGAAAAGAATAAATTATCGATAATCAAAGTTAGATTTGAGGATACTCATGTATGAGAATATGAAAGTTTCATATTATCATTGAGTATCATATATTGGTTTTAACTTGAACATCTTGAATCACTCTCTAATGATGCGTTTGTTGTGTATTCTTGTTGTATGTGTGTGTTTCGGCTGTCGGGGGTAAGGCTTCTATCACATTAAGAATGTATAGAGCAGACACCCATTCGCTTGTGCTTTTAACCGTTTCGAGTAAATTTCGGTAGCACATCCCCGCTGTTCTCCGAGTACACTGTAATAGAATTGATAATCATTTCAAATCTATGAAACAACGTTGAAATGAACATCTAATCTATCTTTGTACACAGAGAACCAGCGGAAAAGTACCGACGAAATATCTCGAAACAGATGAAAAAACAAGTGAATGAAGATGTTTGCTTTATACATTCCTAACTTGTCCACACGGGACAAATATATCGGTTATCATACGATTGAATCTTCTCTTCATATAGACTACACGACGGTTGTTAGTATCGAGCTATACCGTCCGATATTTAACAAGCTTCGTATAGTTTTATGTCATGACGAATAACGAACGTATGTTAACCGATAGACGGGGACTAAGTGGCGCTTTGAGTTTCATATATGAGTATCGATGAGAATATGAAAGTTTCATATTATCATCGAGTGTTATATATTGGTTTTAACTTAAACATCTTGAATCACTCTCTAATGATGCGTTTGTTGTGTATTCTTGTTGTATGTGTGTGTTTCGGCTGTCGAGGGTAAGACTTCTATCCCATTAAGAATATATAGAGCGAACACCCATTCGCTTGTGCGTTCAACCGTTTCGAGTAAATTTCGGCAGCACCTCCCCGCTATTCTCCGAGTACACCGTAATGGAATAGATAATCATTTCAAAGCTGTGAAACAACGTTAAAATGAACATCTAATCTATCTTTGTATACGGAGAACCAGCGGAAAGGTACCGACGAAATATCTCGGAACGGATGAAAACACAAGTGAATGAAGGTGTTTTCTTTATACATTCCTAACTTATCCACACGGGACAAATCTATCGGTTATCATACGATTGAATCTTCTCGTCACATAGACTATATGACGGTTGTTAGTATCTGTTGAGGTAAAAATTTACACCCCGGTTGACTGAGTCAAAGTCAAGGTCAACCCCCAAGTTAGGTGGGCCCAAGCCCAGGTTAAGCGGGCCCATGCCCAAGTCGAGCCCGCGGCCAGCCTCTCTCATGCCAACAACAAAATCATGTCATAAATAATTTTTATGTAATTTTTTATGCATGAATGTAAACAAAATGGGCATAAAGCTAATATTTTGTAAGCCCATGGCTTATGTGCAAAAATGAAATGGCACATGAGCCATGGGATGGCTAAAATGCCATTTTTGTAAAGCCCAAGGGGGCTATATGTAAATATGTAAGCCTATATAAGGCAACATGATGATGAATAAAGATGACACTTTTCATTCCCCCAAAAACTAGGGTTCTTTGTGTCTCCTGCTCCTTCTCCAAGGTTCCAAAAACCTTCCTCTTTCTTTTGAATTAAATCAAGAGTTTTACTCTTCCTTTTTCAAAACCAAATAGTTTTCCACCACAAAACCCACAAAGGGGAACTTGGATCTGTCATCAGATCTTAAAAATGAGAGATTTTGAGATTTCACATCTCTTGATCTTCAAGATCCAGCAAGCAACAGGAGGAAGAAGAAGAACCACTTCCATTAAACCCAGAACACATTCAGGAGCCCGACTCCTCTCTGATTTCTCTTTGAGAAATCTTTTTTCAGGCTAAAAGCGTCTTGTCCTCTCCAGCGCGCAGCGCAAGTGCGCAAAGCGCCCGCGTGCCGACACGTGGCGCGCGCGCTTGCACACCTGCGCGCTTGCGCAAGCGCGCGCTCGCCACGTGTCGGCACGCGGGCGCTTTGGGCACTTGCGCAAGCGCGCAGGTGCGCAAAGCGCCCGCGTGCCGACACGTGGCGCGCGCGCTTGCACACCTGCGCGCTTGCGCAAGCGCACGCTCGCCACGTGTCGGCACGCGGGCGCTTTGGGCACCTGCGCAGGTGCGCAAGCGCGCGCGCCACGTGTCGGCACGCGGGCGCTTTGCGCACCTGCGCGCTTGCGCAGGTGCGCAAAGCGTCCGCGTGCCGACACGTGGCGCGCGCGCTTGCTTGCACACCTGCGCGCAACACGCATTGCGCAAAGCGCCCGCGTGCCGACACGTGGCGCGCGCGCGCGCTTACGCACCTGCGCGCAGCGCTCTTGCGCAAAGCGCCCGCGGGCCGACACGTGGCGCGCGCGCTTGCGCGCAGCGCTCATGCGCAAAGCGCCCGCGTGCCGACACGTGGCGCGCGCGCTTGCGCTCATGCGCAAAGCGCCCACGTGCCGACACGTGGCGCGCCTGCGCCTGAGCGCACAGCACCTAAGCGCACAGCGCCCAAGGTGCTGCCCCACGCATCCTTTGGATGCCTTTTCCCCTTTATTTATATATATATGTATATATATACATTTGTATACAAATGTACACATACACATACTCCGCAACATTCTCCCCCTCCAAAAAATTTTCGGGCCGGGGCGCTGCCCCGAACCCCGCAAGGGGGCTGCTAGCCCCCTTGACCCCCAGCCCGCTATCCGGGTAGCGGGACCCCCGTAAAAACTCTGCGTGGCTCCCGATATATCAAAAACCCCCCCTTTTCAAAACAGAACACACGTACACTGCACATTGAGTTCGCATGCCCTGTTTAACCCGTTAATCGGAGGTTCCCTCGCCCCAAAGGCGAGGGGTAATTAACGGCAGCTTAGTCCGCGGCTGCCGGAGATTCGGATCCCCACAATCATTAAACCCCAGCCTACCCTAGGCGGAGGGAATCTGTAGTACGCCTGACAAGCGTGTGCGTATTCCCATCTCAATGGGGTGACGAAAAACACCCTACAGGTTCTGGCACGCCCGGTGGGACCAATCTCTCCTCCCATATTTCGGGTTAAGCGTTCATGCGAACTCAATCATTATACATACCTGTATTTATACTAAAATAATGCTCTTTCACCAAGATTTTCAAACAATCACCTTCCGACGATGTCTTCGACGATGAACTCGGCTCCCGTCTCCTACACGATGAAGATAGACTCCAGGACGGTCCTTCCGGCCAGTCTCGGCCGACAATGGGAGGAGCCGCTGCTACCATTCGGCTCTATTATGTTCATGCCAGTTGGGACCATCCTAGCTCCTCAAGCCCCGGTGGTAGACAAACCGGTCTCGAAAGGCAGGAGACCGAATGTGGTGATCTCGAGGGCGCCCCAACCCAAACGCAAGTCGGTATCTGAACGACTTTCCTTGGCCGCAGCTGGGGGCAAGGCCATCAACACCAACAAAGATACAACGCGTCCCGAGCAAGCTCCAGCGGCGCCCCTGACAAATGCTCGATCGGGTGTCTTCTCTAAGCTCCCTGCTGATCAACTCACAATGGCTTCCCGGATAGCGGATGCCCGCCGGGCCTTCAAGATCGAGAAGCTGAGGCAGAAGCGGCTCAGATATAGAGCCAACAAAAGGGCTAGGGCTCTGGCCATGTTAAAACTTATAAATTTCCAAAGCCCAGACCGCTCCGCGAAACCAGCTGCTAGTGATGAAAGAATGGCTGAATGTGTTATCCACACTGTCTACATGGCCGGACATGAAGAAACGAACCCTCCTCTTCTTCACAGCCATGGTGAAGATATGGTTGACGCTACCCAGCATCGGCTCGATCTAAATGATGAAGAGCCCGCTCAGGCCAATAAGCCAGAGGAGCCCGTGGTCCCTGCGGAATTGAGCTCAGGCAATAAAGATTACCCGGTTGTCATAGCCGGAACTACAGAACAAGTATTATTCCAATGGCTTCAAAGGCAATTTCAGGACAGGGATGAGAAGATGGCCGAGGTCTATTCCAAAGTTGACGAGCTGGCAAACGTCGTGGCAGATCTCACGACCCAAGTTGCCCGATTGCAATTACAGCAGAATCAAATTTTGGCTCATGAGCCAGGGATTGATACCCGGGGGCAGCCAACTGATATCCCTTTCAACCTAAAAGTGGAGCGCCTTCGCGAGAAACGGCCACA
The DNA here is from genome assembly GCA_030015575.1 of Agapanthus africanus. Lineage (NCBI taxonomy): Eukaryota > Viridiplantae > Streptophyta > Magnoliopsida > Asparagales > Amaryllidaceae > Agapanthus > Agapanthus africanus. The sequence continues at coordinate 895,198,796 of CM057339.1, read as the reverse complement.
ATCAGCCTCCAGTCCCTCCGATACATACACCGGGAGGGAATCGCCTCTGAAAGAGAAGTTGGAAAAGGTCTATTCCTTCAAGAGGGAAAAGGTCCACAAGATATTCAGGGACGCCCTAAGAAACGGTCTACAACTGCCAGAATCAAAGAGACCGCAAGAAGAGAATATGACCGACGACCCAAAATATTGCCCCTATCACAGGGTAATCGGTCATGCCATTGAGGACTGCTTCGTCTTCAAAGATTGGGTCGAAAGGCAATACAAGATGGGAGAGATAGAACTGTCTAAAGGCGTGTTAGCGAACAGTCAAGCTACGATCGCCGATTTTATGCAAATAGAGACCGAAACCTTTCGGGAACCTAATCCTCCCAGACATGTGCCTCGAGGACTAGCATCAGTAAAGGCACCTACTCCAATGGAGGGAAAGAAGAAGGTATACTCCTTCAGGAGGGATGAAGTCCGCAAAATATTCATGGACGCCCTGAACAGCGGTCTGCAACTGCCTGTTCCAAAGAGGCCACAGGAAATGAACATGACCGGCAATCCCATATACTGCCCATATCATAGAGTGGTGGGTCATACCATCGAAGACTGCTATATTTTCAAAGATTGGGCAGAGGACCAATATAAGCTTGGAAAAACCTCACAATTCTCGGATGTATCGGCAAGCCACAGAGCTAAGTCATCAACACAGCTCCGCCAAGATCAAAGTTCAAGGAGCTGGGATAAGCAAAAACGACCGCCACGTCATTAAACTGGGAACAGACGACCGCCACGTCATTAAACTGGGAACAGTCGACCACCACGTCATTAAACTGGGAATAATCGACCACCACGTCATTAAACTGGGAACAATCGACCTCTAAGTCGTTAAACTGGGAATGTAAAAAAAAATGTAAATAAAAAAATGTGTAAATAAAAGAAAAATAAAGAAAAGCCGAAATGATGGGGCAACTCGCAATAAAAATCAGCGAGTAAAAATAAAAATGAAAATAAAGCCGAAATGATAGGGCAACCGCGAATAAATAGCCGAAATGATAGGGCAATCGCGACCTTCGCGATAAGAAAAGCTGAAATGATAGAGCAATCGCGGTAAAATAAAAAAAAAACAAAAAAAACAAAAAAAAAGGAAAAAACAAGGGCGGATGATGAGTTGCTCCGGGTACCATATTCCAGTGCAGCGATGCAGAAGCCAACCAAAATCCAATTTCCCAAAATTCTTCCAGCCCTACGGCCAGTCCCCAAATTGACTACCGTATACAATCCACGGACTCAAATAATTCTCAGTATACTCATGCCCCACCGCAACCACCAGTTACGCGGCTGGTCTCCGCCTTTGGAATTATGCTTCATTGGAAAGACCCACTCATGTGTCCTCACGATGCATGAGGAGAACAAACCTTCGTGAGATCCTTACGACTCACCAAGGAAAAACACACTTAGGAGTCCTCACGACTCTTAAGGAGAAAATACACCTGCGGGATCCTTACGACTCGTAGGGAGAAAATGCTTTTATGGGACCCTCACGGCCCATAAAATTGAAAAGTCTTAGGTGATAGGGATCCAAACCTGTCTCCTAAGCCATCGCTCCCCAATCCCCAAGTGGCGAATGATGAGTCGCTCCTGGTACCATATTCCAGTTCAGCGATGCAGACGCCAACCAAATTCCAAAAACCAATCCCCAAGTGGCGAATGATGAGTCGCTCCTGGTACCATATTCCAGTTCAGCGATGTAGACGCCAACCAAATTCCAAATCCCAATCCCCAAGCAGCGAATGATGAGTCGCTCCTGGTACCATATTCCAGTGCAGCGATGCAGACGCCAACAAAGTCCCGAAATATTTTTGGCCCTACGGTCTGGATCATACATCCTGCAAAACCGTATACAATCCACGGGCGTAAAACAATCCCGATCTCTCCAAAAAAAAAAAAGAAAAAAAAAAGAAGAACGGTATGTCCACAAGCAAAACGGGCACGGATGAAAACCCGAAAGGGCTCCGTGAGTAAAAACAGCAGGACTGCCGGCGAGTTTGTGAAAACCCGAAAGGGCGCAAACTCGTAAAAAAAAAGAAATGAAATGCACTCGCAAAGTCCTCTCGATTTTGTGAGGAGAAAATTCCCGCGTGAGATCCCTACGACTCACAAAGGAGCAACACACTTAGGAGTCCCCACGACTCCTAAGGAGAAAATACACCTGCGGGATCCTTACGACCCGTAGGGAGAAAATGCTTTTATGGGACCCTCACGGCCCATAAAATTGAAAAGCCTCAGGTGATAGGGATCTAAACCTGTCTCCTAAGCCACCAATTCCCAAATCCTCTCGGTGCAAATGATGATTCGCTCCTGGTACCATATTCCAGTGTAGCGATACTGATGCCAAACGAAAAAAAAAACAAATCCAAATCCTCCCGGGGCACATGATGAGTTGCTCCTGGCATTATTCCAGTGCAGCAATGCAGATGCCAAACGAAACAAACCAAATCCAAATCCTCTCGGGGCACATGATGAGTTGCTCCTGGCATTATTCCAGTGCAGCAATGCAGATGCCAAACGAAAAAAAAACCAAATCCAAATCCTCCCGGGGCAAATGATGAGTTGCTCCCGGCATTATTCCAGTGCAGCAATGCAGATGCCGACAAAAATACCAATCCCAAAATTCTCTCATGACGAATGATGATTCGCTCCTGGTACCATATTCCAGTATAGCGATGCTGATGTCGACTCAAGTCAATCAAATCAAACCAACAACCTCTGCGGCGGAATCATGCTTCGTCCCAGAATTTACTCCGTGTCGAAATCATGCTTCGCCTCGGGATAACGACCTCCTTGCCGGAATTATACTCCGCCTTGGAATCAAATCAACCAGCAAGCTCCACGTCAGAATTATGCTTCGTCTCAGAATGCACCCCGTGTCGAAATGATGCTTCGCCTCGGTGTACCTGCCTTCCCTGTCGAAATTATGCTTCGTCTCGGAATAAAGTCAATCCGACACTCCGTGCCGGGGAAAAGTCAACCCGACACTCCGCACCGGGGAAAAGTCGATCAGCGACACTTCGTGCCGGGGAAAAGTCAACCACCGACACTCCGTGCCGGGGAAAAGTCCATCAGCGACACTCCGTGCCGGGGAAAAGTCAACCCGCGACACTCCGCGCCGGGGAAAAGTCCATCAGCGACACTCCGTGCTGGGGAAAAGTCAACCCGCGACACTCCGTGCCGGGGAAAAGTCCATCAGCGACACTCCGTGCCGGGGAAAAGTCCATCAGCGACACTCCGTGCCGGGGAAAAGTCCATCAGCGACACTCCGTGCCGGGGAAAAGTCGATCAGCGACACTCCGTACCGGGGGAAAGTCAACCCGACACTCCGCACCGGGGAAAAGTCGATCAGCGACACTCCGTGCCGGGGAAAAGTCAACCACCGACGCTCCGCGCCGGGGAAAAGTCCATCAGCGACACTCCGTGCCGGGGAAAAGTCAACCCGCGACACTCCGCGCCGGGGAAAAGTCCATCAGCGACAATCCATGCCGGGGAAAAGTCAACCCGCGACACTCCGTGCCGGGGAAAAGTCAACCCGACACTCCGCACCGGGGAAAAGTCGATCAGCGACACTCCGTGCCGGGGAAAAGTCAACCACCGACACTCCGCGCCGGGGAAAAGTCCATCAGCGACACTCCGTGCCGGGGAAAAGTCAACCCCCGACACTCCGCGCCGGGGAAAAGTCGATCAGCGACACTCCGTGCCGGGGAAAAGTCAACCACCGACACTCCGCGCCGGGGAAAAGTCCATCAGCGACACTCTGTACCAGGGAAAAGTCAACCCGCGACACTCCGCGCCGGGGAAAAGTCCATCAGCGACACTCCGCGCCGGGGAAAAGTCCATCAGCGACACTCCGTGCCGGGGAAAAGTCAACCCGACACTCCGCGCCGGGGAAAAGTCGATCAGCGACACTCCGTGCCGGGGAAAAGTCGAACAATGACACTCCGTGCCGGGGAAACGTCAAGCAGACACTCCGTGCCGGGGACACGTCAGCAAGAGACACTCTGCATCGGGGAAACGTCCAACACAGACACTCCGCATCAGGGAAAAGTCTAACAACGACACTCTGCCGGGGACGCGTCAGCAAGCGACACTCTGCATCGGGGAAACGTCTAACACAGACACTCCGCATCAGGGAAAAGTCCAACAACGACACTCCGCCTCAGGGAAACGTCGACCAGCGACACTCCGTGCCGGGGACACGTCTACCAAATCGCTCCGGATCAGAGCTTCGACCGTCCATGTCGCAAAACGGGCAGTGCAGGCTCCCCACAAATCGGGAACCAAATCACTCCGGGTCAGGGAAACGTCTACCACGGACACTCCGTCTCGGAGATGCGTCAAGATTCGACCGTCCATGTCGCAAAACGGGCAGTGCAGGCTCCCCACAAAGCAGGAACCGGATTGCTCCGGGCAAGGGAAACGTCTACCACGGACACTCTGTCTCGGAGACGCGTCAAGCGCCGACCGTCCATGTCGTAAAAAGGGCAGTGCATCCCAAAAAGTGGGAACCAAGGCAAGTCGCCTCCACGTGAAAGATAATCCATCAATTTCATGCACACGACTCACATATGTGGTGTGCATTTATTGATGGGGGGCACTTTGTTGAGGTAAAAATTTACACCCCGGTTGACTGAGTCAAAGTCAAGGTCAACCCCCAAGTTAGGTGGGCCCAAGCCCAGGTTAAGCGGGCCCATGCCCAAGTCGAGCCCGCGGCCAGCCTCTCTCATGCCAACAACAAAATCATGTCATAAATAATTTTTATGTAATTTTTTATGCATGAATGTAAACAAAATGGGCATAAAGCCAATATTTTTTAAGCCCATGGCTTATGTGCAAAAATGAAATGGCACATGAGCCATGGGATGGCTAAAATGCCATTTTTGTAAAGCCCAAGGGGGCTATATGTAAATATGTAAGCCTATATAAGGCAACATGATGATGAATAAAGATGACACTTTTCATTCCCCCAAAAACTAGGGTTCTTTGTGCCTCCTGCTCCTTCTCCAAGGTTCCAAAAACCTTCCTCTTTCTTTTGAATTAAATCAAGAGTTTTACTCTTCCTTTTTCAAAACTAAATAGTTTTCCACCACAAAACCCACAAAGGGGAACTTGGATCTGTTATCAGATCTTAAAAATGAGAGATTTTGAGATTTCACATCTCTTGATCTTCAAGATCCAGCAAGCAACAGGAGGAAGAAGAAGAACCACTTCCATTAAACCCAGAACACATTCAGGAGCCCGACTCTTCTCTGATTTCTCTTTGAGAAATCTTTTTTCAGGCTAAAAGCCTCTTGTCCTCTCCAGCGCGCAGCGCAAGTGCGCAAAGCGCCCGCGTGCCGACACGTGGCGCGCGCGCTTGCGCACCTGCGCGCTTGCGCAAGGGCGCAAAGCGCCCGCGTGCCGACACGTGGCGCGCGCGCTTGCTTGCACACCTGCGCGCAACGCGCATTGCGCAAAGCGCCCGCGTGCCGACACGTGGCGCGCGCGCGCTTACGCACCTGCGCGCAGCGCTCTTGCGCAAAGCGCCCACGTGCCGACACGTGGCGCGCTTGCGCGCAGCGCTCATGCGCAAAGCGCCCACGTGCCGACACGTGGCGCGCGCGCTTGCGCTCCTGCGCGCAGCGCTCATGCGCAAAGCGCCCACGTGCCGACACGTGGCGCGCCTGCGCCTGAGCGCACAGCACCTAAGCGCACAGCGCCCAAGGTGCTTCCCCACGCATCCTTTGGATGCCTTTTCCCCTTTATTTATATATATATGTATATATATACATTTGTATACAAATGTACACATACACATACTCCGCAACATTCTCCCCCTCTAAAAAATTTTCGGGCCGGGGCGCTGCCCCGAACCCCGCAAGGGGGCTACTAGCCCCCTTGACCCCCAGCCCGCTATCCGGGTAGCGGGACCCCCGTAAAAACTCTGCGTGGCTCCCGATATATCCAAAACCCCCCTTTTCAAAACAGAACACACGTACACTGCACATTGAGTTCGCAGGCCCTGTTTAACCCGTTAATCGGAGGTTCCCTCGCCCCAAAGGCGAGGGGTAATTAACGGCAGCTTAGTCCGCGGCTGCCGGAGATTCGAATCCCCACAATCATTAAACCCCAGCCTACCCTAGGCGGGGGGAATCTGTAGTACGCCTGACAAGCGCGCGCGTATTCCCATCTCAATGGGGTGACGAAAAACACCCTACAGTATCGAGCTATACCGTCCGATATTTAACAACCTTCGTATAGTTCTATATCACGACGAATATCGAACGTATGTTAACCGATAGACGGGGACTAAGTGGCGCTTTGAGTTTCATATATGAGTATCGCTGAGAATATGAAAGTTTCATATTATCATCGAGTATCATATATTGGTTTTAACTTGAAAAACGTGCCGTTGAAACAAATTATTGTTCTCCACCTTGCACTCTCTTAACAATGGTACATGCATTAAACAACATGTAAGAGCTATCTATAACAACTCTAAACTTTCACATGTTGCATGGGTTCAACAAAAAGGCTTTTGATATAACAAACACAACCTTCCTCAATTTTTTTGGAGACATAAATCAAGGATAAAATAGATTTCAGATGGTGATAAAAATACCAAATTCTTTCAATGTTGGGTTAATGTCAGAAGATGTCAAAACAGAATTACAAAGTTGCAAAATGTAGAAGGCATTTGTTTTGAGGAGCTTAAACAGATTGTTCGTATGACAGCTTCTCATTTTGAAAAAGCTTTTACTTCACAAAATATAAATGCAGAATTTGATTGCAGACATATCATTTCTAATATGATTTCAGACATATCAGGTTTAGGGTTAGAGCCTAGGGTTAATTAGAGGCTAGGGTTAATTTTGGTTAATTATTGATAATTTGAAAGGGTTAGGGTGTTGGTTAGGGTTAATTAGGTTAATTTGGGTAAGTTTACTTGAAACAGCGCATTCTGCCTATATGAATGATTAAGTTTGTATAATCTTCACATGTGTTTTCATGTATGTTGGCCATCTTAAAGGTGCATGTAATATTTTTATTTTCCTCTCAAATTGTAATTTGCATATATCATGAAATCTTGCCCTTGGGTAAATGTTTAGGTTTAGGGTTAGAGTCTAGTATCCACTCCAGTTTATTGCAGAACCAAGTAAAATTGTTGAGTCAAGACTTGCAATACACACTCACCATTTTGACTCTTCCACTCTCACATCTATAGGCACACCTTTTTTCAACCTAATAATAAGTTAGCAGCCAACACGTCGACATTCGCTCTAGTTAGAGTTTTCCGATAGCATTTCGCTCCTCGCTCCATGGCCAATATTCCTGTCATACATCAATCCATGGCTCACTCCCACAAACAAAGTGGGGGCACAGAGAAATGATGCTGTATATAGACTTACAAAGGGATTGATATGTACAGGGTCAACATGCATTATGCAACGCTTTTTCCTAAAGTTGGGAAATATTTTTTCAAACATAAAGAGGTGCCCAAGGCTGTTAATTCTACTCTCGTTTGTCTTATTCCCAAAAAGGCAAAGTGTCGCTCCATCATTGATTATAGGCCTATAAACCTTTGTAATTTTCTATACAAAATTTTCATTATCCCCAACCCTAGCCCCAGCCGAACCCCAACCCCAACCCTAACCCTAACCCTAACCCCAGCCCCAGCCCCAGCCGAACCCCAACCCTAACCTAACCCCAACCCCAACCTCAACCGCAACCCCAGCCGAACCCCAACCCCAACCGCAACCCTAACACCAGCCCCAATCGCAACCCTAACCTTAATCCTAACCCCAACCGATGCCTAACCCTAACCCTCATCGCTATCCAAACCTTGAACCGTAGCCCTAAAATCATCAAAATTACGTTTAATTGGAGATTTACTAATCTGTAGGCGGTGGAGGAGACGACGGAGATGCTCGATCGGTGGTCGACAACGCGCACAATCGGCGACGAGGAAGAACGAGGGCGGTGGCGACGACGAAACGGAGGGCGGTGGCGACGATGAGAACGGCGACGAGAACTGCGACGCGGCGGGAACGAGAGATTTGGGGATTTTGGGAATTTTGGGAGTTGACGCGCGCGAGAGAGATGATCCGCGCATTTCTGTGCCTTTTTAATTAAATTCCCATTTAGATACCCCTACGGATTAGTCTGTAGGTCATTGGTTTGCGGCTCCGTAGGGGCAAACAATAAATTAAGATTTAATATTTTTAAATTAAAACGTCGGGAACCGTAGGGACAACCGTCGGGCCCTACGGATTAGTCCATAGGGCCAAAATAAATCTGCCCCTACGGATTTCATTATCCGTAGGGGCAACCCCCTATTGTAGTAGTGTATGGGTTATTGTGGATCGACTCACGAAGTCGGCTCACTTCATCCCATTTTGAGTTGGCTAATCAACTGAGACATTAGCAAAGAAATACATGGAGGAAATTGTGAGAATTCATGAAGTACCGGTCTGCATTGTCTCCGATTGTGACACTAGATTTTGATCGCAGTTTTAGCAAAGTCTGCAAGCGAGCTTGGGAATAAGTCTGAACTTCAGCACGGCTTATCATGCATAAACTGATGGTCAGTCTGAGCGAACTATTCAGATCTTAGAAGATATGCTCAGAGCATGTATGTTAGAGTTCGGAGGATCGTGGGAAGATCACCTACATCTTGTGGAGTTTTCATACAACAACAGCTCCTAAGCAAGCATCGGAATGACACCTTTTGCAGCACTTTATGGAAGGAAGTGTCGATCGCCAATAAGTTAGGATGACATCGGAGATAAAGAACTCCTAAGACCAGAGATGATAGTAGCAACCGTAGATGTGGTTCGTACTATCAGGGAAAGAATGCGCATAAACCAAGATCGACAGAAGCACTGGGCTGATGCAAAACGCCGTAACTTGGAGTTCCAGCCGGGAGATCATGTATTTTTGAAGATATCTCCAAACCGTTGAGTGATCCGATTTGAAAGACGGGGTTAGCTTAGTCCAAGGTATATTGGACCATTCGACATACTCGAACGAGTCGGTGAAGTGGCGTACCGCTTGGCACTTCCACCTTCATTGGAAAGAGTGCACAACGTATTCCACATATCCCAACTCAGAAGGTATGTGAGTGACACTAGCCATATTCTCGATCATTCCAAGCTCACTGTACAGCCCGACTTATCTTGTGAGCAGCAACCTGTTGAGATCCTAGACAGGAAAGTGAAGTCACTGCGGAACAAGGAAGTCAACGTGGTTCGAGTGATGTGGAGAAAATACACTCCAGGAGAATCAACATGGGAAAGGGAAGATGAGATGCGTGCAAGATATCCTCATTTATTTGTAAACTGGTCCTTAAAATAAATTGTAAATTTCGATGACGAAATTTTTATAAGGAGGATAGACTGTAACAACTCCAAATTCTATGTACATAAAATTTTTAAAAGATAATGTACAATTGGGGTATTTGCAAATCCTGTGAGTACTATAAGAATTTGTTTTACTTTTGAACAGCAAGAAAGAGCTTGCAGCTCACTGGTAAGACCTTGCACTGCTGAACCAAAGCACCAGAGTTCAAATCCCATCAGCCACAATATCTTTTATTTTAAATTCTTTTAATCTTTTAGAAGTCCAAGAGTCTACACATGCAACACACGTAATAGGGTAAGTTAAAGAATAATCAAACATGTTAAATAGGCTAGTTGAAGCGTCAGGGACGCGTGGCCCCAATCCGAGACCCCACCTCCATGATCCGACCGGCGAGAATAACCCACACGCCGGCGTCGCCGGTCCAACATGGCCCAAACCCTAATTTTTTCCTTTTCCCTAGACCCGTGGACTCCCCCCATAACTCCAGTATTATTTTTTTACTCTGCACATTTACAGAGCACAATAAAATTCACAATTAAACATATTTTATTACAAATTTTAATATACCCATTCACTACACTAAACCCTAGATTTTCCTATAAATACCATCCCTCATATCACCCCTACCCACTCACAAATCCCTGCCAAAACTCTCAAAAAATTTCCAAATCCCTATAGTGTGCAAGTGGAGTTAACGAAGGGCGAAGCTCCGACGAAGTTCCGGCAACGACCCAGGAGTTTCCGGTAACAAAACGACGCACCGGCGCTTCACCACTCTTACTCTTTCTTCCCTCTACCTTATAAGCCAGTAAGTCTCATATCCTCTTCTCTTCTTATTCTTTAAAAAGTTTCATTTCCAAAACCCGACGGAAGCGGAGTTAATCCGACTTCCGATTCAGTTTCTTTAAAAACTATATTTTGCTTAATCAAGATAACTACATATTCTCACATATTGCTTAATAAACAGTAACAAAACCATTAAATCAAGTTTCAACTCTAAATAATTATTTTTGTGACATTTATCGCATTTTTATATAAAAATACCATAAACTATTCATTTCGACATTATAATCTTATTTCCTTGCTATACCTTTAGATAGTTCACGAGGTAATGATCTACTTCATCACAACACACATATCTATCATAGCACGATGAATCTTGGGATAATAGAATACGGGAAATATGACTTTGCAAATAAATACCTTTAACTTATAAAACCGTTTTCTTTAAAAAGTGTATTTAACTTTCCATGCAATTGAGTCTCTACAACCCATTTTGGGGACCCCGTTCGGGATGGTGCGGATTATCGCACATTCTCGGACTCAGTAGAACGAGATGCAGACCTCCGCAAGGAGCATTCGGTCTCGAAGGATTTTTATACATTTTTCTTTAGAAAATGAGATTTTTACAAGAAAATAAATAAAATTATTTTCATTAAATATATATATATATAATTATTACCAAAATACTTATTTTAAATATATATATTATTCTATGTCTCCAAAACTCAAGAAAAGAATTCAAATATTATATGAAACTACCATGATAATTCAAAACAATATTCATATTACAAATAAATACCATATATTATGAAATTATGTTTTATTCACTAGAAATGTCACATTTATAAAATATATATCAATGAAAACCCTAAAGACGACAATTAAATGCTTGAGGTGTATTTTGAAATTATACCAAAAACTATTTTTACATAAAACCCCCTCAAGTTATGCTAAATTACAATAAGGACCCTAGTAAACATAGGTTTAAGCGGGACCAGTCTCTTGAGCCTCAGGGAGCCGGAGATATGGGTGCTTACTGATCTAAGGTAAACAACCTAACAAACGGTGTTATCAATACGGTAATTGTCTTTCAAAAAGACACAAATCCTACCGTCCATGTGCAGCAGTTACCGATAACATCAAAACGATCATGATTTCAAGTTCTTTTTAAAGTGTCTGACTCAGACTGAGTCTCAATATAATCAATCTGATTTGAATGTGATTCAAGTATAAAACTACAATTCAATATGAATCAGGCTATTCAATCTAATCAATCTATATTGACTGAACCGAACCATGGATATATTCCATCTACATGTTCATCCATTATATCCGTTCCATTACTGATATCATGGTTTCGGCAAGTCATCCATCTATATTTAACAGGACAAAACAATACAATACAAACAATACAATTAAGACATCGCGGGGTTTATAAGGGGTAGATTGCTACAGAAGGTGTTAGAAGTGACACGAGACTGCAACCATAAGACACCTAACCTGAATCTCCATTGCCGTTGTACCGTGGCTGAACGGTTCCTTGTACTCCGTATACCTTAGCCTCCGGGATAGTGAGACTCCTCTCGTATACACTGGCCTCTTATGTACCAAGGTACTAACAACAGCGTTAACAATATAATACAACTTTAAAAGTTACATTCTCTTTCTGTCTATTCTGTCTCTACTTACCCTTGGGACTTACCGAGCGATTTGTTCGCTGACGACATTCTCTTTTTTCTTCTTTGGAATGTCGTCAGGTGATTCGAACTCACTGGAGATTGAGCCCAGCAACGAAGACTTGGATCAGTTTACTGGAGACCCGGAGTTTTAGATTCACTTGTACATTACATTTCATTTTTATTTCTGTTATGCCATTATTTAGGCATTGCTTTCATTCCATGTAGTATCATTTCAGTTGTATTGTAAAAAAAATGTTTAATAAATAAAGTTGTTGTTTATTTACACCTTGTCTTTTGTGTATATTTCATTTTGTATTGCTTAGATACACTTAACGTATTTGCTTCTGAGTAAATATGTCGTGTGACCCATCGCGTCCTCTTCCCGTACACTGGGAAGCGGGGCGTGACAGGTTTCTTTTCATCGAAATTCATCTCCAAATCATATATCGGTAAAGTGGAGTTATTCCTGATACCTTTCTTTTTAAAACCTAGAACTCTCTTTTCCTTTATATCTTGGTTAATCTAATTTTACCACACTAATTGTAACTTTAATTACAAATGTTTAGATTCAAGTTTAACCAAAATTTTCATGTGAAACGAACATAATCGAACTTTTTTCATTAAAATACCTTGAATTTTATTATCACCTCTTTTTGATATTGTTAAACCAATACCTTTAGGAAAACTTCACGGGGTAACAACCTACCCCACACGCACACCTTGGTTTCACAGCACGATATCTACATATATCTATAGTTGGTTCAAAGAATAACTTTACAATAAAATACCACATATTTTAAAAACCGGGTTCTTTTAAAACGGTATTATGTAATTTTTGGCAAATACGCCTCTACAACACTCGTTAGGGGACTCGCTAATGGATGGTGTGGATTATCGCACATTTTTGGGATAGTAGAGCGTTATGAAAAACTCCTCACGGAGGATTCGATCTCGAAAGGAAATAAAATACGGTTTTTAAGAAAACGCGACTTTTATAAACAAAACTAATTTTTGAAAATTATATAAAAATTATAAATTCATATTTTCAATATATTATGAAACTATGTTTTTCTAAAAATGAAAGATTAAAAAATATTAATAAAATACCATCAAGTTACCAAAAAGGGCTAATTTTCAATAAAATACCTTAAACTTTTAAAAGCTAAATATTTATCATTAAAATACCCCAATAATTAAAAAACATGCTCATGAAAACCCTAAATATTATAAATCACCCTCAAGATTTATTTTTAAGCTATATTAAAATATTTTTCATAAAACCCCCTGGAGATATACAAAACAATATTTTAAGGGCTCTAGTAAATATAGGTTGAAGCGGGATCAATTCTCTTGAGCCCCAGAGAGCCGGAAAAAATGAGTGCTTGCCTATTCAGGTTAGACAACTTAACGGAGTTATCAATGGCAATTGTCTTGAAAAAAGACACAAATCCTGCCGTCCATATGCAGCAGTTGCCAATTACTCCCGAACCTAAGACATTTAAGTGTTAAATCCGTTCACAAGCGTCTGACTCAATCTGAGTCGAAACTCAAACCTGAATCCAAAATCAAACACGAACTTGAAAACATGATCATGAACCTGAATACTTGAATTCAAATATCAAATTCAAACTTATATACTTGACTCGACTTGACCGAACCATGGTTATAACGTGACATGAATTTGACATGACTACTTGAACACATGATTACATCCTGAACATTTTATATTCATTGTTTCGGCCAAGAACTATAATCTTAATTTATACAATACAATACGCGGGGATAAAGGGGTAGATTGTACGGAACGTATATCGTGGCACGAGAGGTCACTTAAAAGACACCTGCATGAATTCACGTGCCGTTGTCCCGTGGGTTATGACGGGGCCTTGTACTACATATTACCATAGTCCACGGGGTAAGATGGACTCCTTTCGTATACATGAATACCTTCCTTATCAAACTACAAATAACCACGTTAGAATAACTATCTTATACCCGTGAACGATCATATACATCTTTACTTGTTCATTTCACATTACATACTATAATCTATTTTTTCTTTTGGAACTTACCGAGCGCTAGTTCGCTGACGACATTCCTTTCTATTTCTTTCTTTGGAATGTTCGTCAGGAGGACCGGACTCCGAGGAGATAGAGCCGAGCCAAGAGGACTTGGACCAGCTTACAGCTCAGCCTGACTACTAGTTCTTCCTGCCTTATTTTTCTGTATGCCATTGTTTAGACATTGCTTTATTTATTGTATCTTTTATTTTCAAACAGTTGTATGTAAAGTTGAATGTAAATAAAGTTGCTGCTTCATTTTATTAATCTTTTCATTCTTATTCATTGCTATATTTCTTAATTACACTTAACGTATTTATTTCATAGTAAATACGTTGCGGGCTTGCCACGTCACCGTTTATGTCTACTGGGAAGTGGGGCGTGACAGGTTTTGTTGGCGGCCATGCAGGTCAGTTCAGCATGAAGTCTTAAGCAATATATCACAAGAATTATAAGAATCGGCAACTATACATTTCTTGCATTTCAAATTCCTTGAATCTATCCTAACCTTCATTTTTCTATCAAAGTAATGGATTCTCCCAACAACACCAGCACAAATGTCAATGGAAACATACCTCCACCTACATTACCACCTCCTCTTACCATTGCTTCTCCAATCAACGAACAGATGGTGCCTTTAGAAGCCATCAAAAGCTTTCTGGAGGGCCAGCAGCAGCAGACTACTATTCTTATGAACCGCCCGGAAGCCGAACCACCTGGAGTGAAGCAATTTCGTGCATTGCATCCAAGGAACTTTTCTGGGAATGAAAGTTCTCTTGAGGCTGAAGAATAGGTCCAGAGTATAGAGGACAACCTTACCGCAGCACAGGTACCAGACATAGCTTGGGTTCGTATGGCCAAGCTCCAGCTCACCGACAATGCAAGAGTCTGGTGGAAAGCTGAGGAAAGCCATCTCACATAACCTATAGAGTGGAAGGCGTTCCGCGATCTGTTCGATCCGAAGGTTTTCCCCAAGACTGCTCTATTTGAGATGGAGCAACAGTTCATCCACCTACAAGAAGGCTCTATGTGGGTAAAATCAGTGGATGAATATGATGCTGAATTCATCATGCTTAGCAGGTAAAGAATTCGTATCAAATTCTGTTCCGAAAAACACATCACTATCCTAACATCAACATCTTATCAGGTTCGCGGCACATTTGATCTCGATCGATGAGATTCGGGCTAGACGATTCCAACGGGGCTTAGACCCAGAGATTCAGGCTGCATTAGCCACAGGCGACTACCCAACTCATGAACTCGCCCTGAAGGCAGCACATTGTTACAAAGCTTTGGTCAAGAAGAAGGGTAAGTCCCAAACAGCCGGAATCAAACGCCCTGCTACCCAGATGACAGGAGGAGCCTAATCTAGGCCGATTTTTCCACCCAGGAGGCCAGGATGATCATTTAACTAGTCCAATCCATATTTCAGTTTCTACTGCAAGAGAACTGGACACCTGGCGAAGGATTGCAGGCATGCAAAAGGCATGTGTTTGATTTGTGGCGCATCTACTCACTCTATAGGGGCATGCCCATATCGTTTTAACAAAGCACCAGCACCCAGACCCGCAAACACTGCCCCACAGAGGCCAGCCATCCAGGCACCTACACCCTGCTTAGCTCTTCCAGTACAAGCTCCACGTGGACCACCTGCACAGCCTCATCGTCAATTCCATCAGGCACAGAGAAACATGCCTCAAGGGCAGAGAAACGTGCCTCAAGGGCAAAGGAATGTGCCTCAGGCAAGGAGGAATGTACCGAGACGATAGGCTTTTACAATGACGGTCGAGGAGGTCGAAACAACAGGACAAGTCATCACTGGTAATTCCCTCATCCTTTCAACCTTTGAATCCTTATGTATCACTATACTTTTTCTATATCTAAACTCGATCTCATACAACTTAGGTATTATACTGGTAGCTGAAGGGTTACACTAGCGTCCCGGCCAACTCCCGTGGCTAAATACGGAACAAAAATTTTATAACGATACAAAACTTGGCGCTAGAATAACACTAAACCGGATCTTTACCATAAACCTAGTTAGCAAAAAGGGTTTTATCTATTATGATAGAATGTATACCTAAAGAAAACAAATCCTTCAGGTTTTCAATCCTCTTCTTGAGCTCCTCGATAGAAGTATGGATCGTGCTTGAACTTCGGCCTCCTTGTGTCAACGATGATCCACCCGAGAGCTCCAACCTTGAGCTAAACCTCAAATTTGAGGCAACTAGAATACTTAGCTTGCTAATCTAAGTAGACTATAGTGAGGAGAGTGTGATTTTAGTGGCTTAGTCTCACAAGCTCTTGATTCTCAACACATGAGACATTAGGGGTTGAGAGAGGAAGAAGGAGAGAACCATGAAAGAGAGTGAGCATCCAAAAAAATGAAGAGAGTTCACATATGAGGAAAAAAATAATAAGCTTTATTAGGATAATTGTGATGGTTCATTTGATTTGACCATTATCATGTCACAATTAATGCTAAGCAAAATATTTTGTGCTCAACAAAAATATCTAAGTCAACATTGGTCAACAAGTCAAATAGTCAAACCAATTAACCAAGACACAATTATCTCTATTAAAGATTAGTAAACAATTTTCTCCATCTCATTATGGTTTTAATCAAGTCAATGGTCAAAACCCTAATGAGATGTCTCCTTCTCTGTCCCTCTCAATCGTATATACATATCCGCATCCGTGTTCCGAGAAACATGAATACAATGAGACTAAACCAACCCAAAATCTAATACTAGGATCCGACTTAAACTAAAGCCCATTAGTATCAACCGCTCGAACACCATACGCGCACAAGTACGCGTATGTGAACGAACCCTGTCGCAAAACCATACGATCTCTACATCGTTTCGCCCGAAGCTGGGAAAACCTCTGTGTGGGACTCAAAAGACTCGACAGTACTCTGGCAGTGGGTTTAACCTCAAGCACGTCAGCGGCACTAGCTGTACGTAACGGCTTCCCAGGTACCTGTCGAAAAGGAAGGCTGACGAGCAAACTCATCCAAACTCCTACTGAGCCTATCCGTGACAATATTCGTACAGTCCGGTCTCTTCGTCAAAAAGTATCCCATACCGGGTCTAGGGGATGGTGAACGTCAGACCCTAATAATCTGATAAGTCGTGCCGATGTGGCTCAAGACCAATCCGGGAAACTACTGATCAACCTATCAGTAAATCCCTACTGCATTGGTCAAGGTCTTATGGTCCTGACCAATCGATCACTGTGCGATATCAACTCCCAATACCAGGAGAGAAGAATCCCCAACAATCGCTCGCTGCCTCCATGTAGCTCGGGACTGAACCCAACCAAAACTTGTTTGCACGACTCAGTAGAGCCGTGGTAGGGTAGTGATCAAAACTCAGTGGGAACTCACACGAGACAAATGCCGATCTCAGGTCCAAAGATTAACCTGTACACATGTCACCCTAGAACTTCCATCTGACGATAGGTATAGTACCATCTGGAATTTCTCGGCGAGTCCGTCCAGTGTACTGACACCCAATGAGCACCTGTATATGATCTTGAGTGCATTAGACCAATGGCTGCGGGACCAACCATCCCCCGATAGGGCTAGAAACGTATACACTAGTCTACTCTGCAGTATCAATGCCCAGTCTCGATACTCACGCGACTAGGGACCATTTAAGGATGTGCTTATGGACTACCCTGCTCCCACATGTATGATCACCATCACAACGCAGGTAGTCAAGCAAGATCCTACGGGCTTTATCAACATATAACCGCAATATGTAATAACGAGTATGACATATGCCATGCAAAGATAAAGACAAACCTTAATAGTATACTACCGTGTTGAGTCATTATCAATATGTGCAAGCTAGATATAACGACAATAGAAATAAATACACATATCCCGACAAAGACAAGTCAAATAATATACTATAAAATTGAGCAAGATTGTCCTGTACATACATATCCCTAGCATCTATATGTATACATTTACAATATTGGCCTCTAGGGCATATATATCCAACAATCTCCCACTTGCACTAAAAGCCAGTGATTAGCGTACCGAATACCCAACATCTGCACTAAGGCCAGCTGCTGGCGTACCACATACCCAACATCTCAAAAATTCGCTCAAACTGTGCTTGAGGGAGGGCCTTTCTAAATGGATCCGCCGTGTTCTCTTTCGTATCCACTCTCCGGACCTCAATCTCCTGGCGATCTACGATCTCCCTAATCAGGTGATACCGCCTTAAGATGTGCCTGGATTTCTGATGGGACCGTGGTTCCTTCGCTAAAGCTATAGCCCCATTGTTATCGCAATACAAAGGTATTGGGTCAATAATGGACGGAACTACCTAAAGTTCAGCTACGAACTTCTTCATCCAGACCGTTTCTTTTGCGGCATCGCTTGCAGCAATGTATTCAGCCTCCATCGTCGAGTCTGCGACGGTGTCCTGTTTGGAACTCCTTCAACACACCGCCCCTCCTTTGAGGGTAAACACAAAACCCGAGACAGAGTTGCTGTCATCCTTGTCACTCTGAAAGCTTGAGTCGGTAAAGGACTCGACCCTGAGATCTCCATTACCGTAAACCAGGAACATCTCTTTAGTTCTTCTCAGGTACTTGAGAATGTTCTTTACTGCTATCCAATGGCTCTCACCTGGGTCCGACTGATACCGGCTCACCATGCTTAGTATGTAAGCTACATCTGGTCTTGTACATAGCATCGCATACATTATAGATCCTACCGCCGAAGCGTAGGGTATAGTGCTCATGCGAACCCTCTCCTCGTCAGTCTTGGGAGACATCTCCTTGGAGAAGGTGATTCCGTGCAATGCGGGTATATTTCCGCGTTTAGAATCTTCCATACAAAATCTCTTTAGTATGGTCTCTATGTACCTGAACTACGAAAGTCCCAATAATCTCTTAGATCTATCTCTGTAGATCTTGATCCCCAGAATGTACGAGGCATCACCTAGGTCTTTTATAGAGAACCTTTGTGATAAGAATAGCTTGACCGATTGTAGCATAGTAATGTTATTTCCTATCAAAAGAATGTCGTCTACATACAAGACTAGGAATACGATAGTTCGTCCTACAATCTTCTTATAAATACAAGGCTCATCCTCGTTCTTGATGAAGTCAAAATCCTTGACTGTTTCATCAAAACAGATGTTCTAGCTCCGCTATGCCTGCTTTAATCCATAAATGAATTTAAGCAACTTGCACACCTTCCCGCCGCTCCCACTGTCTATGTAACCTTCCGGCTGATCCATATAAACGCACTCTTCTAAACTTCCGTTTAGAAAAGCCGTTTTTACATCCATCTGCCAGATCTCATAGTCATGGAAGGCAGCAATGGCAAGTAGGATCCGAATGGATTTGAGCATAGCCACTGGAGAAAGGTTTCGTCATAGTCCACACCTGGTCTTTGACGAAAACCTTTTGCAACGAGGCTAACCTTATAGGTTTCCACCTGCTCATCTACACCAAGTTTCCTCTTGTAGATCCATTTGCATCCAACGGGTTTTACCCCAGGTGGAGCAATATCGAAGGTCCACATTTTATTGGTGTACATGGACTCCATTTCGGATCGCATAGCATCCAGCCACTTATCAGAGTCCCTACTGATAATGGTCTGCCTGAAACCGGTAGGGTCATCTTCTTCCAAGATACAATCCTTTCGATCCGCGTCTATGAGAAAACCGTAGTATCTCTCGGGCGGATGAGAAATCTTACCAGATCTGTGAAGTGGCCGAGGTTCGTCTGGGATTACTGAATCTAGCGGTTCCTCCAAATCATCAGTTACATTTTGTGGTTCATGGATTTCTCCCAGTTCTACCGTACTCCCATTAGTTTCTTTTGCAAGAAACTCCTTTTCTTAAAAGGTAGCATGGCGAGATACAAAAACCTTCTGTTCCTTGGTGTGGTAGAACAGATTTCCTAGTGAATCCTTAGGATATCCCACAAATTTACATAGAACTGAACATGCGTGAAGCTTGTCCAGTTTCTGCGTTTTTACATAGGCTGGACAACCCCATATCTTAATAAATTTAAGACATGGTTTCTTACTACTCCATATTTCATACGGAGTTTTAGGCACAGATTTGGACGGAACTTGATTCAAAAGGTATGCCGCTGTCTGAAGCGCATGTCCCTAGAATGAAAGAGGCAACTCAGTGTTACTCATAATGGAGCGAACCATATCCAATAGGATACGATTCCTCCGCTCCGATACACCGTTGTGCTGTGGTGTGAAAGGAGGAGTAAGCTGAGAGAAAATTTCATTCTCTTTTAAGTAATCTAGGAATTCCGTGCTTAAGTACTCCCCTCCCCTATCAGACCGGAGGATCTTGATACTTTTGCCAGTCTGGTTCTCTACTTCGTTTCTAAATTCTTTGAATTTCTCAAAAGCTTCAGATTTGTGTTTCATAAGATACACATATTCGAATCTAGAGAGATCGTTAGTGAATGTGATGAAGTACGAGAACCCACCCCTTACATGTATAGACATCGAACCACACACATCACTGTGTATGAGTCCCAAGAGCTCTGCTGCTCTTTCTCCATGTCTGGTGAATGGAGATTTGGTCATCTTTCCTTTAAGACAAGACTGACAAGTTTCATAAGATGAAAATTCGAACGTATTCAAGAGTCCATCTTTATGTAACTTACTTAGTCTTTTCTCTCCGATATAATCAAGTCTACAATGCCACAAGCAGGATTCGTTCGTATCTGAAGTCTTCCTCTTGCGTGTGTTTTGTACATTGAGAACTGTATTCTGGTTTAGAACATAGATACGATTACATGGTGTACCTTCTGCAATGAGTACCTTATCAAGGTAAATGTTCATGATATTTCTATCAAGAACAAAGTTATATCCATCTTTATCAAGTAAAAAAACTGATATGATATTGCAAACCATGGAAGGTACATAGTAGCAATTGTTCAAAATTATAGCATTGCTATTTGGCAACACTATGTGATATTCACCGACGGCTGCAGCATTAACTTGTGCTTCGTTCCCTACCCTGAGGGACATATCACCAGGTCCAAATATACTACTTTTTCTCAGTCCCTGCAACAAATTACAGATATGAGATCCTGATCCGGTATCTAGTACCCAGGAGGTAGGACTGACCGAAAAGCAGTTCTCAGTTACAAGAACACCTGAAGTAGATGCATTAGCATGCTTCTTCTTTAATGGGGTCTCCTTGGAATCCAAACAATCATCTTTCCCTTGCTCATACTTATGACTGTTGTCGGAAGTCAGAGCCGAACCAACGTTCCCCAACCCCGAATAAGAATTCGGATCGGTCAAGCGATACATTTTATTATCTTAATTAGGGCGTGAAATGGTTGCTACCTGGAGAGAGAGAAAAGAAACACTCAGCGTGCGCTCTTGTAAGATTAGATTGGTTATTAATTTATCTAATCAGGATGGCTCCCACTGTTTCCTCGAATTTTTCTTCAAACCTTAAAAGAAGAACTAGTCAGAATTAATCGCACATCACAATGCTTGTTTAACCTTTCAGCCAGGCTAGTGTTGGTATTTCGAGGGAGGTTTTCCAACTCTTTCACGAAGTTCCTTAATTATATAACCTCTTTTCCCTGAAGGCGTAGCCCCGCTAACACTATTCTTGATACCTACTTGGTTTATAGCATTGATTGTTATATGAAATAATCTCCCGAGAGTAATCCAACTCATCAGTGGGATCAGGATCCAACTATCATTGTGTGATAACCAAGATGGAATCCACTCTAGTCATTACACTCCAGAAGGTATGCTAAAACAAGTTTCCTGTATGTTTGAAACTCCCGATGTGGTTTTTACCCCTATGACCCAAGTGACCTTGACGAATAATCAACAAATCAAAAGGTACTAGTCAAGTTCAACCCGTCGTTATCCTGGATTGCATTAGACCCACCCGCATGATCCTTGACGAATAATCAACAAAATCATACGACCGTCCTAACCGATCGCATCTATCAGTGCAACAGAGAATCATTACTCAGCTACCGTTCACTATGCCTTGATGAATAATCAACAAACGCAGCACGAATACTAAGTAGTGATTTTCTGAAATGACGGAGGGCTACGGCTGGGTTCTTGGCGAAAAACCCGTTAACGTAATGAACTTGATATCGTTGAAGGAACCTGAGTGGTTTTGTAAATATATAGTGTCGAAAACTTTTGCTAAAGAGGTCACTCCCTATGAAAGGATCTCGGCTCTTTCCTCGTCGAATGAGGTGCAGGATATTCCAAACTGAATACCACGATGCAAAGCAAAAATAATCGACTATGGTGAAGTTATTACGTTGACGCAAACTTTTACTCAAGGGGTCACTCCCGATGAAGGGATCTCGGCCCTTGCCTCGTCGAATGAGGTGCTGGATATTCATAACCGAATACCGCAATGCAAAGCAAAAGAGAATGTCTATAATGTCCGTTTTTAAAACTTGGTTCCAACAACATTTTTTAGGTTTATTTTCTTACATTAATCAAAATCAATGTGGTCCCATCATTTTAATCCTATCATACCAGAAAAGAACGAAAATACAATGTACGTATATGCCATCTGCATTCGCCACTGGGCCCCGTCATCACTCGTTAGGTTACTTAACTAACGACAGAGTGGGTACTGGACTAGCGCGGGTGCAAAACATATACAATATCTACTAGTATATATATAAGTACATATAACATTCGTCCCAGGAATGATAATAAGCAACATCACAGAATCTCAGCCAAAAAATACAGAATGGTGGATAATCTTGGAGCCCCGGGTTTCATTAGAGCCGCAAATAAAACCCGACGTTCCCGGTCGTGTGGATATCCTGTGCAATGAAAACCTGGACCCCTACGAGCGCGGCAAGTTACCCGCCAATCCCAAAAGTGAGGCAGCCCCCTTCAACAAAGTGAATAGGCCACCAAGCACTTCACGGAATCCGGTAACTTAGGCGCCCCTCCGTGGGTCATCCTATACCCCCTACGAGTGCGGCGAATAGCCTGCCAATTCTAGAATGAAGCCCCGTCCGTCTCAACGCCATGAGATGCGGACTTGTTGCCTTCTAGAATCCGGCTATCCGTGCACTCCACCGTGGGGTAATCCTAGTACAGAAAAAGAAAATTATATGTACAAATGGTGACATCAATCTCAACCCGATCATGCCCCAAAATAATATACAACCCGGCAAAGACGGCTGTCCACATGTCGGACGCTCGCCCCGCAATAACAAATGTACAATTGAATATAAACTGTACTACTAACATTGCATCACATGCTATCCACCACGACAATCCAACCACAATCACAGCACAAGCACAAAATATCAACGCGAATGTCACGTTCGCAAACCTGTCTAAAAGAACATATAGAAATCAGACGAGTTTACCGATCAAATGACATTCACGGTCGCAGATAAAAGTGAATGTACTGTTAACAAAATACGTATTCCAAAATTTCGATCGACTAAACTTTCCCAAATTGTCCCCAAAGGAAAATAGAGCACTCAAACAAACCTGGGCCAAAACCATATATCAAAAAAATCATATTTCCATGAACTAAAGCCCCAGAAAAATTTTCGGGCACTGTAGCCCAAAAAGCGCGGCGGCACCGCCGCAAAATGTGCCATTTTGCACCAGTTCCGCCGCCGAATTTTGGAGTTTCGTGCCCAAATTTTTTCACAGCTATAGTTTTGCCTGCACATATTTTTAAGATGCCTGGAAAATTTTTTTAAACAACTTTAAAATTTCGACAGCAAGCACACAAAATTAGAAATACGATTTAGAAATTTTGGTCAATCGAGATTTTAACCTTGTGCAAACTAGCTAGTAGGGTTTATGGGTTTGCTTTGATACCGTGAAGGGTTACACTAGCGTCCCGGCCAACTCCCGTGGCCAATGCGGAACAAAAATTTTATAGCGATACAAAACTTGGACCTAGAATAACACAAAACCGGATCTTTACCATAAACCTAGTTAGCAAAAAAGGTTCTATCTACTATGATAGAATGTATAACTAAAGAAAACAAATCCTTCGGGTCTTCGATCCTTTTCTTAAGCTTCTTGATGGAAGTATGGATTGTGCTTGAACTTCGGCCTCCTTATGTCAACGATGATCCATCCGAGAGCTCCAACCTTGAGCTAAACCTCTAACTTGAGGTAACTAGAATACTTAGCTTACTAATGTAAGTAGACTATAGTGAGTAGAGTGTGATTTTAGTGGCTTAGTCTCACAATCCCTTAATTCTCAACACATGAGACATTAGGGTTTGAGAGAGAAAGAAGGAGAGAACCATGAAAGAGAGTGAGCATCCAAAAAAATGAAGAGAGTTCACATATGAGGAAAAAGAATAATAATTTTTATTAGGATAATTGTGATGGTTCATTTGATTTGACCATTATCATGTCATAATTAATGCTAAGCAAAATATCTTGTGCTCAACAAAAATATTTAAGTCAACAATGGTCAACAAGTCAAATGGTCAAACTAATTAACCAAGACACAATTATCTCTATTAAAGATTAGTAAACAATTTTCTCCATCTCATTAAGGTTTTAATCAAGTCAATGGTCAAAACCCTAATGAGGTGTCTCCTTCTCTGTCCCTCTCAATCGTATATACATACCCGCATCAGTGTTCCGAGAAATACGAATACAATGAGACAAACCAACCCAAAATCTAATACTAGGATCCGACTTAAACCAAAGCCTATTAGTACCAACCGCTCAAACACCATACGCGCACAACTACGCGTATGTAAGTGAACCCTGTCGCAAAACCATACGACCTCTACATCGTTTCGCCCGAAGCTGGGAAAACCTTTGTGTGGGACTCAAAAGACTCGACAGTACTCTGGCAGTGGGTTTAACCTCAAGCACGTCAGCGGCACTAGCTGTACGTAACGGCTACCCAGGTACCTGTCGAAAAGGAAGGCCGACGAGCAAACTCGTCCGAACTCCTACTGAGCCTATCCGTGACAATATCCGTATAGTCCGGTCTCTTCGTCAAAAAGTATCGCATACCGGGTCTAGGGGGTGGTGAACGTCAGACCCTAATAACCTGATAAGTCGTGCCGATGTGGCTCAGGACCAATCCGGGAAACTACTGATCAACCTATCAGTAAATCCCTACTGCATTGGCCAAGGTCTTATGGTCCTGACCAATCGATCACTGTGCGATATCAACTCCCAATACCAGGGGAGACGAATCTACAACAATTGCTCACTGCCTACATGTGGCTCGGGACTGAACTTAACCAAAACCTGTTTACAAAACTCAGTAGAGTCGTGGTAGGGTAGTGTTCAAAACTCAGTGGGAACTCACACGAGACAATGCTGATCTCAGGTCCAAAGACTAACCTATACACATGTCACCTGAGAACTTCCATCTGACGATAGGTATAGTACCATCTGGAAGTTCTCGGCGAGTCCGTCCAGTGTACTCACACCCAGTAAGCACATGTATACGATCTTGGGTGCATCAGACCAATGGCTGCGGGACCAACCATCCCCCGACGGGGCTAGAAACATATACACTATCTATTCTGGAGTATCAATGCCCAGTCTCGAAACTCACGCGACTAGGGACAATTTAAGGATGTGCTTATGGACTACCCTTGTCACGCCCCGCTTCCCAAAATACGGAATACGAGGGGTTGACAAGGCCAGCCATGCTCCTACGGTCAAGGAAATATCCTGCCGTAGTCACACTTCGGCTTCTAGCTTTACGTGGTAATCAGTAATCATTGCACAGGTAGCAAAAAATGCAGTCACTAAATCAAAACAAATACAAAAGAACTAACTAGATGGAGATCAAGAGAATATAGCTCTGGGTCGCTGATCAAGATGCCCGCAATGTCCTCGAGGCACATCAGGTCCTGGTCCAAGCTAGATCCATTCTCACTCTGAGCATGCATACTGAGGTCGTCAGAGCGACACGATAGCAATATATATATATATACAAATGTGAACTCGTGCAATAATAACGAATATGTAACAGTAATCCAGAGAATAAAGACATGAACGTGAAGTAGCCAATGCAGGTATCAAATAGAGCAGGTAAACAGTAAAGCAGTAAATAGTATGTCAGGTATGTTGAATCAGTAAGCAATGCATGTCAATGTCACTAACCCTATCAGTCTCTAAGTCTCACTATACAGGTCACTAAGCCTATCGTTAGTCTAAGTGTGAGGGTCAACCACTCGTGCGTATCCCCCACCCAAGGGTAGGACCCAAGGACAAGGGAACACGGGCCCGAGTCGCTCGCTAATAATCAGTAATATCCCCATATATCTCCAGAATTGCTGTATGTGCCGGCAATAGGACTCCCGAGATTCTGTTGAACTCACACTCAAACTACCCACACCTCATGGTCTACATCAAACGCCAACCATAAACTCAAATACCAGTCGGTCCATGACGAGTCTACGTGAGAACTGGAGACAGGGTCTCCATCAAGCATGTCTCGACAGATACCCAAGACAAATGGACAGTGTTTGGTGCCTTATCTATGACACCTATATAAGTGGTTGCATAATCGTCCCATACCAATTATATTCACACTTATACACGTCCCATAGACGTCGACAATGCAATAAATCAATAGGGTACACTGATTGTGCACAAGTACGCGTCACTATCACTTATCTATTCATGCTTAAACATTAACGCACTTGCAAAAATCAAACACTAATACCTAACACTGGGTAATGCACATGATCACTAGGTTACCGATGCAATGACTTCTACACGATATGATGAGAATACAATAACCACCATATGAATGGAATACCATCAGACAGCGTCCTATCACTTGCATAATTCACTATAAGTTATGCGTGCAGAATTGAGCGAAACAATGTAAAAGGGGTAAACGGTGTATTGAATTATCTATCCATCAAAATTAGTTTTGCGCCAATCGGGTTTCAGGTTTGCTAATTATGACCATTTCAATTTAAGTGTTCACGGCTGGAATTCCGGTTTCAGAATCGGTAGTCTATTGCGTAACACATTTTAATCCTAGTTGGAATCGTAATTAGGCGACAATGTAGTTGAACAATGTTTAGGGTTATCATTTAGGTTTCCATAGCAATTGGCGGATCAGAAATATACTATATCTACAGGGAGTTATGGACAGGTTATGTTCAATGTGTAAAATCTGCCTCTGCAGAATTCGGCAAAACATATCGACGCTATAAAATGAGTTAAAAATAACAAACGGTTGTGGAATCCAGTTATACTGGTGGAGTAAGAAAGTTAACTCAATTTTCTACGTAGCGATATAGGGTTCCGTGCATTCTCATATTTGAACAGGAATATACAGGAGTTTAGAAACAGGGGTTAACTAGGATTTCCGCTCTGGACTGCAGTCCAGAATCATAATTCTCCGCAATTATCTCTATCATAATTAGTTAGAATTCAGTGACCAACTATAGAATACTGTAGTATAAACAGTTAGATTCGATACGAGCCATCGAACGCTAAAATCCGGTTTGTACATAATTTATTATGAATTTTACGGTTTAGCATGTACAAAAGTTTTCAGGTTTTACGACAGAAATTGGAACGTCATTTTACTTGAGCAAATGATATCGTATTGTAACCAAAGTCTTAAGGACAATCATTATAACTCGGTCCACCCAATGTTATTTGTTATCGTAGATTTAACGGGGTTTGTAGGTCATGGTTTACGTCGAACACTTATAATAGTATCAAATCGTAATCGAAATGAATAAATGTAGCATGAAGCAAGCATTAAAACTTTCCTGATGACGATCGATTGTCACGAAGGCGATGATGGCGGCAGCCTGCAGCGACGGCAAGGTTAGCACAGCGACTTGCACACGACACGGCAGTAAAATGGCTAGGTTTGAGCTTGGCTAGGCTTTGGTGAAGCAGACGGAGCTTGGAGGCGACGGTGACCGGAGGTGACGGTCAAGGCCGCGACGATGATAAGCCCAGCAGCAACGACGGTGAGAGGTCACGTACGGGTCCGGCACGGCACCAGCAGCGGTGACGGCAGTGAGCTCAAGGGTGAGCCCAGTAGTGATGAAGATGGTGTCGGGGAGGTCGCACGGTGGTCGGAGGCGGTAGGCGGCCGTGGAGTGGTTCGTTGACGGTAGCGGCTCGGCGATGCACGAGGGTCTCATCGTGGTGGTGTGGCGTACGTCGGCAGTAGGGGAAAACTCCGGTGCGGGAGTAGAGAGTTGCGAGATGGAGACGGGGACGCTGTGAGGAGAAAGCGAGTCGTGAGGGAGGACGTGGTGGGTCTATGGTGCTTGGTGTAGGCGAGAAGGAGAAGTCGACGGTGAGGCAAGCTCCGGCGTCGACGAGACGCAGGCAAGGTTGATGGGTCGGTTCTCGTCGGGTGTGCAGGGAAGTGAGTCGGGGAGGTAGGTGGAGGGCGAGAGGATAAGAAGAGAAGGAAGGCGAGGAGGTGGAGACGAAGGTATGGGTACAGTTGACGACGAAGAGGTGAACGTCGGCGACGAGGACAGGCGAGGGGCGTGGGCGGTGACAGAGGAGGTGGGTGCGTGGGTGGAGAAGGGTTTCGGGCTCGTGGTGCGAGAGGGTGAAGGGAGAGAGGGGGACGAGGTCGATGGAGGATTCGCGAGCGCGAGCGCGTGGGGGTTGTGGGGACGTGGGCTCGAGGGAGGCGGGAGCTTGGAGACGTCCGCGTCGATGTGAGGAAAGAAAAGAGCGGGAAGGGGAAAGAGCGTGGGGGGAGAGATGAAGGAAGGAATGGGTCGGGTGAGGGGTTTTGGGTCGGGGTCCTTAGGTGGGCTCGGGAAAAACGGAGATAGGCCGGTAAAAAGAAAAAGGAAAAATAAAAGTGAAGGGGAGGGGTGTGATGGGCCAGGAAATAGTGAAGGAAAAAGGGGAGTTAGGGTTTGGGTTTAGGAAAGGGAAAATATATAAGGAAAAATAAAAAGAATTTGGAGTTTAGTAAATTAGTTTAAATAAAAGTTATACATTTGTATACAGTTATATCGGAATAAATCTAGATTAAATCCTGGAAAAATATACGGGAAATTTGTAGAAAATTTGGGAAAATATCTGAAGGCGTTATTTATCAAAATACGCTAATTATTTATAGGGACTGGGTATTATATCATACCACCCTTACAAAAAAAATTCGTCCTTGAAATTTAAAATACACAATAAGCTATAAATAATATGCGAAAAACCACAGAATCAAATACTACTATATAGTGATCTACGTAGAAGCAGCTAGATAAAATCAAAATCCTAAATATATACATACATACGTATATTAAAAATAGCGCAGCTAAAATAATAGCATAAGGCATAACCATTTATAATAGCAAACTATAAGCACAATACCCAGGAAAATAAAGTAACAATAATAAAATAGTGAAGGATTTGTCGATAGTTTAAAACATTTTAGAATAATGTATCGATCAAACAATTTTAAAATAACTTAGAAAACCCACATGGTGAAAATAAGAGACATGGAACAAAATAATATGCGCGATATATGTTTGCGCTATTGAAAATGTGAAGAGTAGTAAAGCATTTAAAACGGGTAAAACGGAAGTAGTCAATAACACGAAATTTTTGTAAACACAAGGTAGTGGAAGCTAAATTTCGAATACGATGTCACAGAATGTAATTATGGTAATACGA
This sequence comes from Agapanthus africanus, assembly GCA_030015575.1. Lineage (NCBI taxonomy): Eukaryota > Viridiplantae > Streptophyta > Magnoliopsida > Asparagales > Amaryllidaceae > Agapanthus > Agapanthus africanus. The sequence continues at coordinate 895,169,262 of CM057339.1, read as the reverse complement.
GATAGTAAAAGTGTATAGGGCTGGCCAGGGTAGGGATTACAATGGGGTATGGCCCACTCAAAAGGTCAGACTGTAGTACTTCAACCTGGATGTCGAAGAGACTGGGGTCGGGTCATGATTGAAAAGATTTCAGATTGTGTGAATGGAAAATTGTAAAGAAATCACAACCAAAAATTATTTGACCGCAATCAACTACGGTGTCGGATGTAGATTGTTAGTGAGTGCGGATCGTCCACAGGGAAAGTGTAATCGTTCGTCTTTTGAATTAGATGAGTCGAAACTTTAAGAAAAGAAAACAAAACAATTCATGATTTAAATTTTGTATTTCAAGAAAAAGAAAATATCTATATCTAAGAAAAGTAAAAGATAGAATCAAGAATTGATCGTTTGATGATTTTTCCAAACCAAATATCAAGAATCGAAATGAAGCTCGTAGGAATCGATCGGATCTATAGATGTGATGTAATCTTACGATGACGTATTCTTATCCTTCGATGAATTGATACTAGATCGATGATGATCGATCGAGAATTAGGGATTTCTTGTGAAACTAGGGTTTCATCTTATCCCTTGTTCTTTCGTCGATATCATTCATATTCTAGCCTCTAGTAAATTCAAGAAACGATCGTAGATCCCTAATTTTGAGCGATCACAATCAAGAAAGCATCGCTACGAAACTAGGTCATCGATTCTAGAACTTGCTAGGGTTTACAAAACTCGTAGGACTTAAAAATCGTATTAAGATTTGTTACATCATCATTCTACAATCGTCTCGACTCCTTTACGAGCGGAGTTTTACTCAAACATCATCACAAGAACTACAATTGCAAATTGAGATCTAATCATGATGCAAGAATTAAAAGAAAGCAAGATTAAAGAATTTCACCTTTTATTTATATCAACAATTTCATTACATTCGCTCAAGAACTACAAGAGGAAGAATTCGATCGTCGACTTGGCTTCGCTCGGCTCCGTGGGACGCGGATCGGCTTGGATCACTTGCCCGATTGAAGATCGGCTCGGCTCCTAAAAGGTTGAAGGCTTCTTGCTTGATTGGTACTCAAGATCTTGGATTTGGAGTGGAATTAGGGTTAGGGTTTCGCACAAGCCTTGTCACTAGACTTGTGGAAGAAGATGATGAATTAGAATTTTAGGAATGGGAGATTCTCTTCAACCCTTAGATCTAGGCTCCTATTTATAGACATCTAAACCCTAGATCTAGGATTTCAAATTCTAAGTTTCCCTCCTAAAGTTTGTTGAGGAAATTCAAATTTCCCTCCAAAAGTTAGTTAGGGGAGAAGCTTCTAGATGTGATTAGTTAGGAGGGAGCTTCTAGAAGAGGATTAGTTAGGAGCTTAATTAGGATTAGCCTTGCTTAATCTTCTTTGCTGATCTGGCAGTAGCTTCTGGAGAATTATGGAATTTGACGTATCAGAAATGAATGTGGGCCCTGAGATAAGAATAATGCCCTAAAAATTCCTTGCTGACGTGTCCAAAGTGCGGCGGATCCGCGGCTCAAGCAAGCTCCCGCCACGGATCCGCAGCTCTTTTGGGGAGTTAGAGCTTGGGCTCTCTGGTGCTTGTTGTGCCTGAGTTGTGGGCCTTTATCTGATATGTGGAATTTTGTTCCTCCCTTTATATTGCTACCAGATCTGAAATTATTGAGTTGGCGTAATGTTTGATCAGCTTCTTTTGATTTTGCTCCGGATTTTCCTGCACAGACTCAAGACAAGTGTTGCGCAAATACAGAAATGATGCGATGCCATGAAATGTGGTTAATTTCCTTTAAAGTGTCGGTTTAAAAGTCTAACACATGAAATCTGATATTTAACGACTGATTTGCTAATATGTGAAATATGAATACCGAACACTTCTAAATGTATGCAAAAGATGGGGAAATTGCCGTGTTAAAAATACATTATTTTCGACTGATCAAATACCCCCAAACTTAATTTCGATCGTCTCGAGCGAATGTTTTATTAAAAAGAGAAGGAGAAAATAAAGAAAGAGAAAAAAAACTATCTAGCACACTTTCATAGACAACACGATTGCACTAAGCACGTGCAACAAGCCTTTAAACCTCTAGGTGTCCCTAGTAGGAGGAGTGTTGTCTCCTGAGGGTTTTCAGCGGATTGCACCCACAAAATCCAATAATAAAAGGAAGATCATGAATATTACATTTAAAGACAAGAATTGTGAAAGAAAAACCTTGAAAATTACGGTTTCCAACTAAGCTAGCTTTTCGGTTGTCATGAGCCCTATCTTAATGGTCATGAAAAGATGTCGGAAATCACGTCCTCCCTCAATAAAACATCGTCTTATTCTTCATTCCTATCTTTCTTCCAAACATCGATCATATCACCCTGCGTGTGTGTAAAGACATCCCTACACCCGGAGAATTCAATTCAAGCTATCATACTCTTGCCCATCAGCCTCAGTACTTTTTAATTAATGAATATTTAGATGAGATTGCTCACACACTTTCATGCGACCGTTAATACTTCTTGAGGTACTAACCGACCGATTACTCCTGTGCTTTCTTACTTGGTGTATTTTCCTCGTCTTGCACCACCTTAGGCATAGCAGTGATTCCCAGACCAGTTGGCCTTAGGGCACTAGGTGAAAAGGCACCCTCGCTATATATTTTTTTATTGCCCTTGGTGATAACAAAACCAGTGTTCATTTTTCTCACCACTTTATATTTTATTCATTTTTTTTATTTCCTTCATACTTTTGGCTTTAAGACAAGAGCATTTCAAGGTATCCTCTACTATCCCAGGCTTCAAGACGTGTGTAAGTGCGAATAGCAGGGTATCAACGTTCAAAATGTTTGGCTTCCAGAATAGAAACTATTTTTCAGACTTATTTTTATCCTCAGATTAGTGACGTCTTTCATCTTACTAACCCTTGGGACAACGGCTCATAACTACTTATTACTAGTTCGTATAAGAAAACTTCTAATTTTCTTAATTTTCTTAAATTTTTTTAATCTCATGGATGTAATTGTTCACTATCTAAACTTTTATTATCTTATTTATGTACAAAAAATATTTTTATATTTTTGAAATTTTTTTTTTAAAATTTTTATGGTTTTCAAAAAAAATGTTTTGTGCTTATGCAAATGATATGCAAATGATGCGAAAATAAGCACAAACCTCCCCCAAACTTGTTTTCAACAGTGTCCTCACTGTTGCCATCTGCTAAATCTCGAAAAACCTGTAAGCTTGGGAGGAATTTATTAGTGGGGGCAAAATATATAAGTGAAGAACCTCCCCCAAACTTATTTTTGGCTCAAAATTTTGTAAAACTTTTATTTTCAAGAGCCCGAAAATATACTCCCCCCAAACTTGAGTTATGCAATGTTAAACTTTTAAAATCACAAGTGGGGGTCAAAAATCATTGGTCGATGCCAAGCTTTGCAAAGACCAAAAGTTAACACCAACCATTCAAAAATTTTATCAATGCAGTGCTCTGGTTGGTGGAAGAAGAAGTGGGGAAAGGTTAAGTGGTGGAATAGAATGTGGGTGCGTCTCGTATTGGAGAGACAATGCAATGATTGTGATGGATTACTCGCATTCTTTTTACAGTTCAGAGGAAGGGGTGGAGGTTCAATTTCATTGATTCGGAGATGATTCATCTCAACACCCGTGTCATTCAAAAATGCGAGTTCATCAGCGAAGATTTCCTCAAAAGTTCCATTTATACCCCGATGAATAATGTCATCATAAAGTGCGGGGTGATCTTCAGACTCTAAAAGCAGTTCATAATCAGTGTTAGTTGTTGACCCGGACATCTCGGTGGAAGAGTCCGTATGTGTATGATACATAGTTGGGTCAAACAACAACGTATGAAAAGAGTCAAGATCAGTATAAAGAGGATCATCAAATTCGCTGCTGTCGACATCCATTAAGTCGACAGAACAGACCTGAGCAGTAGGTTCGGAGGGTACACTTCCCAACTTGTAAATGTTTAGCTCAATTGACCTATTCCCGAAAGATAGAGTCATGGAACCGTTACGACAGTTGATAATAGCATTGGAAGTGGCCAAAAAGGGGCGACCTAAAATCACCGGAATTTGATTCCGTGGGTTCGCTACAGGCTGTGTATCAATTACAATAAAATCTACCGGGAATATAAATTCTCCGATTTTTATTAACACATCCTCCAGTTCACCCCTAGGTTTGGTGATAGATCGGTCAGTCATCTGGAGAGTGCAATGGGTTGGCTTCAACTCTCCGATACCTAGTTGCTCATAAACTGAATATGGAAGCAAGTTAACACTAGCGCCAAGGTCTAGTAGAGCACGGTTGATGTGTTTTTCCCCAATAGAAACGGAAATAATAGGATATCCTGGATCCTTACGTTTCCTCGGTAATTGCTGGGGGAAAGCCGTGTCTATTGTTTTTTCCATGAATATCTTCTTGGGCGCTTGAGTCTTCCTCTTCCTAGTGCACAAGTTCTTAAGAGTTTTCGCATAGGAAGGAACTTGTTGGATGGCATCTAGGAGAGGGATGTTGGTGTTTACTTGCTTAAAAATGTTCATAATCTTCTCCATACGTGGACTTGGTGTGTTAGCCCTTAATCGATTAGGATAAGGTGCTTTAGCAATAAGCGCGGGGTCCATCATAGGAGAAGGAAATGGGTGTGGAACCAATCCCAGAATAGAAGTGGGGATCGTCCGTGGAGGGGTAAAAGAGGTTGGCTGTAGTGGCGAGCCTTTTGGGAAACGAAGAATAGGCTCGGAAGAAGATGGTAGGGTAGAAGAATTGGGGTAAGAAGTGTGTGTGTGAGGAAAGGTCTCAGCCGGGGTGTTATTGATTGATTTATCAGTGTCATCAAACTCTTCCCCAAGGTGATGGTCAAGCACTCTTCCAGATCTCAACGTGATTGCATCCACATGATGTGAATAGCCAGAATTGGGTAAAGGTTGAGCTGGAAGTATCCATTTCTCTCTTGCACTCATTTCGGCTCTTAATCGTGAAATTTCTGCTTCCATCGATTTGATACTCTCAGCTTGGGACGCTGAGTTTTTCTCAATTTTATCGACAGAAGACTTCATTTCAGCCGAAACTTGCATGATATTTGTTAAGACCAAATTCATGCATTGTGCAAATGAATAGGTTTCATCAGTCCCGGTCAACTGCAAAGGACTAGATGGTGCGGGTGTGTTGACCGGATTTTGAAAATTTTGTGCTTGAAAGGGGTGCTGACTCAATTGTGGTTGCTGTTGTGGTGGAGGAGCCCTTTGGAATTGATTCGGATTTGGAACCGTGTTTTGAAATTGTGATTGGTTCCAAGCAAAGTTAGGGTGATTTCTCCAACCCTGATCATATGTGGAGGAAGATGGATCATTTCTAGGTCTTTGAAATGCGGCATTGGTATGCTCATGACCTTGAAACGGACATTCTTCCGTCAAGTGAGACGGATCAGAACAGCAGCCACATACAGTTTTGGAGAGTGACATTTGACTTAGGGCGGCTAAAAATTTGTTTTCCATAGTCTCAAGTTTCTTTTGCATAGCTGAAATGTCAGCTCTAACTCCTATGGAAATATCATTGCCATCCCTAGACGATTGACTCACACTCTCCCACTATAAAGATTTTTCAGCGAAATCTTCTAGAAAATTCCAGGCTTCCCCATCATCTTTAGTCATGAAGTTGCCTTGACACATGGATTCAAGGGTCTGTCTTGTGTAAGGAGTAATGCCCTCATAAATGATTCGGCATAATTCCCATTTCGGGATGCCGTGATGTGGACATTGGACCAACAGATCCTTGAAACGTTCAAGACATTTTGAAAATGTTTCATTTGGAAGCTGGGTGAATTGATAGATTTCGCTACGGACTCGAGCTGTTTTGTGATGTGGGTAGAATTTCTTAAGGAATGCTTTGACGAATTCGTCCCAATTTGAAATGGAATGTGCGGTAGAGTTATATAGCTACTTCTCGGCTAAATCGCACAAAGTGAATGGGAGAAGACGTAGATGGAAAGCATCCACAGAAAGCTGTGAAGTACCCATCATTGCGCATACATTTTCAAATTTCGTGATAAACACGTATGCGTCTTCAGACTCGAGACCGTGAAATTTTGGTAGAAGGTTGATGTATTGGGGTTTTATTTGAAAATTTTCCCCGTTGGCTGGTGGAATGGAAAGACAGGTGGAAAGTGGGCCTCGTGTAGGATAGCATCTCTCTTGGAGAGAGATGCGAGGTGGATTCTGCGCACCAACGGACGGCGGCAGGGTAGTGGAAAAGAAGTTCGATGGAGGTGGATCCATCGATGTGGGTGTGGTGGTGGGTAAAGAAAAGGTAAATGTAGAAATACCGACTTTTGGGTCGATCGGGGGACGCGGACTAAACAGGCACTAGAATCCTGTTGTCCATCCTATCTTGTACTAAAAAGGGTTAGTACAAGTGGCAGCGTGAATTTATAATTAGGGGTAATGAATGCGGTGTTTGCTTTTGAAAAAGGTCGGATTTTTGAAAAAATGATGCAACACAACAAATGCAACACACAAAACCCTAGAATCTAGTGGTCACCTAGGTCCGGCTCTAGACCGCTCCTAACTGCCAAAAGACAAGTCGCAGGATAGAATCCTCCACTGCCTCCTTGTCCCCCTGTGGCCGGATAAGTGCCAGGTAAGTGGGAAGGTACTCCACTACGTAAGTAGTGGGCCTAATTAAAAACCACTAGCCTTAGACACACTCGCCTTAGGCACCACAAGAAAACGCGGATAAGCAATGAATTACCCACGGCCTTCTCTTGTCCTAATTGAGCGCGACAGTCCTTAGAGTCATCTCTAGATTTCTTTTAATTAATGAGGGTCAATGCGGATGCAAGTTTTCTGATTTTCGGGGCCTAGGAAGGGTAATGAAATCCCCACCTAATTTGGATTTGGTCGTGCCCCTTAATTTCCGTATTAATATGCAAACAACCAAGAATCAAAAACACGCACAAATTTTATTTTGCTTTTGCGGCGCTGCGATTATTTGCAAAGAAACCTGCAAGAAATTGTTATTTGGAGCAGATGAGGTAAGAGATAAGAAAGATAGAGACTCACAGAGCAAAATTGATGCAGAGAGGAGCTAGAACTGCGGCGGATCCGCCGCGGATGAGCCCTAATGCCGCGCTTCAGCCGCGGTATGTTGGGATCAGTGCACAAAAATTTGTGCACAAGCTTCTGTTGACCTACACAGCTCTCTGGATGTTTCAGAAAAAAAATTCTCCAGCTCCAATGATTCCAGATTTTCTCGCAACAAATCACAACACACGTATTAGGGTTTGTACGAGTTTAGATCTAAAAATTATGATGAAATAAATTGTTCAACTCAAATTTCAAAATACGAACTATTAGCGCACTATCCCCGGCAACGGCGCCATTTGATTGTTAAGATTTTTGTGATGTGTAATTGGGAAATTGTAAAGAAATCACAACTAAAAATTATTTGACCGCAATCAACTACGGTGTCGGATGTAGATTGTTAGTGAGTGCGGATCGTCCACAAGGAAAGTGTAATCGTTCGTCTTTTGAATTAGATGAGTCGAAACTTTAAGAAAAGAAAACAAAACAATTCATGATTTAAATTTTGTATTTCAAGAAAAAGAAAATATCTATATCTAAGAAAAGTAAAAGATAGAATCAAGAATTGATCGTTTGATGATTTTTCCAAACCAAATATCAAGAATCGAAATGAGGCTCATAGGAATCGATCGGATCTATAGATGTGATGTAATCTTACGATGACGTATTCTTATCCTTCGATGAATTGATACTAGATCGATGATGATCGATCGAGAATTAGGGATTTCTTGTGAAACTAGGGTTTCATCTTATCCCTTGTTCTTTCGTCGATATCATTCATATTCTAGCCTCTAGTAAATTCAAGAAACGATCGTAGATCCCTAATTTCGAGCGATCACAATCAAGAAAGCATCGCTACGAAACTAGGTCATCGATTCTTGAACTTGCTAGGGTTTACAAAACTCGTAGGACTTAAAAATCGTATTAAGATTTGTTACATCATCATTCTACAATCGTCTCGACTCCTTTACGAGCGGAGTTTTACTCAAACATCATCACAAGAACTACAATTGCAAATTGAGATCTAATCATGATGCCAGAATTAAAAGAAAGCAAGATTAAAGAATTTCACCTTTTATTTATATCAACAATTTCATTACATTCGCTCAAGAACTACAAGAGAAAGAATTCGATCGTCGACTTGGCTTCGCTCGGCTCCGTGGGACGCGGATCGGCTTGGATCACTTGCCCGATTGAAGATCGGCTCGGCTCCTAAAAGGTTGAAGGCTTCTTGCTTGATTGGTACTCAAGATCTTGGATTTGGAGTGGAATTAGGGTTAGGGTTTCGCACAAGCCTTGTCACTAGACTTGTGGAAGAAGATGATGAATTAGAATTTTAGGAATGGGAGATTCTCTTCAACCCTTAGATCTAGGCTCCTATTTATAGACATCTAAACCCTAGATCTAGGATTTCAAATTCTAAGTTTCTCTCCTAAAGTTTGTTGAGGAAATTCAAATTTCCCTCCAAAAGTTAGTTAGGGGAGAAGCTTCTAGATGTGATTAGTTAGGAGGGAGCTTCTAGAAGAGGATTAGTTAGGAGCTTAATTAGGATTAGCCTTGCTTAATCTTCTTTGCTGATCTGGCAGTAGCTTCTGGAGAATTATGGAATTTGACGTATCAGAAATGAATGTGGGCCCTGAGATAAGAATAATGCCCTAAAAATTCCTTGCTGACGTGTCCAAAGTGCGGCGGATCCGCGGCTCAAGCAAGCTCCCGCCGCGGATCCGCGGCTCTTTTGGGGAGTTAGAGCTTGGGCTCTCTGGTGCTTGTTGTGCCTGAGTTGTGGGCCTTTATCTGATATGTGGAATTTTGTTCCTCCCTTTATATTGCTACCAGATCTGAAATTATTAAGTTGGCGTAATGTTTGATCAGCTTCTTTTGATTTTGCTCCGGATTTTCCTGCACAGACTCAAGACAAGTGTTGCGCAAATACAGAAATGATGCGATGCCATGAAATGTGGTTAATTTCCTTTAAAGTGTCGGTTTAAAAGTCTAACACATGAAATCTGATATTTAACGACTGATTTGCTAATATGTGAAATATGAATACCGAACACTTCTAAATGTATGCAAAAGATGGGGAAATTGCCGTGTTAAAAATACATTATTTTCGACTGATCAGGTCAGCATAGGGTGTAAGGGTGAACAGTCATGAATCTCAGGAAGGAAGAAATTTATTGGGGAGGAAAACGGTAAATGCATCATGCGAATCAAAAATCAAAAGATTGGCGAACTCAGAAATTTTATTATTATTCCAGAAAATTTCAAACAAGGTACTCACGAAAGATAAAGAGTGGCCTTAAGCTATACATAGATTTATTTGGCCAAAGGAGACAAAGCTAAATCACGTCAGTCGGGGTCGTGGAAGTTCAGTAGGTTACGGTAGGCTCGCGCGCTCAGATAGGGGCATCCATTTCCATAGCGCCTCGCAGGGATCGCCACTGGAGGTTCTTCCACCGCGGGGTCTTCTTCTTCTGGTCCTTTTGCCTCGACTGGAGCTTCTTCATCATGGTATGCTTCCACGTGACTCGCCTCTTCTGGATCTTCTTCCACGGGATTTCCTTCCACTGGGTTCTCCTCAAGGTTTTCCTCTCCTGGATTTTCTTCTATCGGGTCCTCCTCGGAATCTTCCTTTATCGGGTCCTCTTCGTGGTTTTCTTCTTTGGCTGGAGCGTCTTCATCGAGGTCTGCCTCCATGTGATTATCTTCTTCTGGATCTTCTTCCATAGGATTTTCTTCCACTGGATTCTCCCCAAGGTCTTTCTCCCCTGGATTTTCTTCTATCGGGTCTTCCTCGGGATCTTCTTCTATCGGGTCCTCTTCGAGGTCTTCTTCCTCCCTGTCGGAATCACCGATCATGTCAATTTCTGGGGCTGCGGCTCTCTCGTCCTCAGAATCTCTGTTTCTGAAAATAACCTGTGGGCCATTGATCTCGTCATCCGAACTCACCAGCATGCGGTCTAAGGAAACGCATGACTGTGTGCCCTCATCTAGATGCGGCGCTGCCCCAGGGTGGGCCATGGCCAGAAAAGAAAGAGTCATGATTAGACAGTGGAACACATTAAGAAAATAATCAAGGATACGGAGTGCAATGGAAATACGCGGTAGGTAAGGACTGAAAAATCACTATTTAGAATGCTGATGCACTGAATAGTACAAATAAAGTGAGAGGAAAGGGAACAATACATACATCACAACTCAGAGTTTTATTGCATTCCACTAAAAGTTCAGCGGATAAAAGATCTTAAACGAAAAGAAATATTTACAAAAGAGTGACAACATTTTTATTGAAAGCGGAAAGGTGATAATTCTTCTTTGATTTCTAGACCGCTGCATTCTCGTCACGCGAGTTGAATCCTGCGCTGGGTCTGTACTATCCTCGAAGCTCGAACTACGAAATAACTATCACTTAGCAGGAGTGGAGAGTGTGGACGAGTCTCCTCCTTGTAGCTCCTTCCTTCGAGAGCAACCATTGACAAGATGTTCATTGGATCCGCAAATCAGGCACTGTCCTTTGGCGCTGCGACAGTCTCTCTGAAAGTGTCCTGGCTTCTTGCAGTATCCACAACGTTGAGTCTTCCGCTGCTTCTGTTGATGGGGAACAAGTGGGCGCTTCATCTTCACCTCTTTTCCTTGTTTAACGGGGATTCCCTTACGAGTGGAGGCTTCCTCTGGTGCCTGAGTCATCTGCCCTCTTAATCCTGCAGCTAACAGTTCGCTCCTGGGCTTCCATCAAACCTTGCAGTACATTCAAAATCTCGACGGTCTGATTCTCAGGAGTAGAGATAGAAGAAAAGTCGTTGGAAGACATGGTCCTGAAACAGCAATTTTGATGACGATATAAGCCACAAGTTATAAGAATCAAAATATAATATGGATTAGGCAAGGAATCAAGAATATCGGGTGAGGTGAAATTCAAACAAGTGGAAATCAACTGTAGAACTCTAAGTCACTCAAACAGAGTACGGTATTGTAATTATACTGCAGTTCACAATTACAACCACGTAACTCTACTAAGCCACCCAAAACTCTAACAGATGGAGTCAAAATATGGTATGGCGAATAATAAAGATTCAAGTCAAAGGTAACAGTTCACAATCTGGACCGAGAGAGCGACTTGAATTGTCAAGCTCTACTCGGAAACTGCAATCCCAAACATAGCAAAACCTGGCTCTGATACCAACAAAACCATGTCATGCCCCGCTTCCCAAAATACGGAATATGACGGGTTGACAAGGCCAGCCATGCTCCTACGGTCAAGGAAATATCCTGTCGTAGTCACACTTCGGCTTCTAGCTTTACGTAGTAATCAGTAATCAATGCACAGGTAATGAGAAATGCAGTCAATAAATCAAAATAAATACAAATGAACTAACCAGATGGAGATCAAGAGAATATAGCTCGGGGTCGCTGATCATGATGTCCGCAATGTCCTTGAGGCGCGTCAGGTCCGGATCCAAGCTAGATCCATTCTCACTCTGAGCATGCAAACTCAGGTCGTCAGAGCGACACGATAGAAATACACACACACACACACACACACAAATATGAACTCGTGCAATAATAACGAATATGTAACAGTAATCCAGAGAATAAAGACGTGAACGTGAAGTAGCCAATGGAGGTATCTAATAGAGCAGGTAAACAGTAAAGCAGTAAATAGTATGTCGGGTATGTTGAATCAGTAAGCAATGCATGTCAATATCACTAACCCTATCAGTCTCTAAGTCTAACTGTACAGGTCACTAAGCCTATCGTCAGTCCAAGTGTGAGAGTCAACCACTCGTGAGTATCCCCCACCTAAGGGTAGGATCCAAAGACAAGGGAACACGGGCCCGAGTCGCTCGATAATAATCAGTAATATCCCCATATATCTCCAGAATCGCTGTATGTGCCGGCAATGGGACTCCCGAGATTCTGTTGAACTCACACTCAAACTACCCACACCCCGTGGTCTACATCAAACGCCAACCATAAACTCAAATACCAGTTGGTCCATGACGAGTCTACACGAGAACTGGAGACAGGGTCTCCATCAAGCATGTCTCGACTGATACCCAAGACAAATGGACAGCGTTTGGTGCCTTATCTATGACATCCATATAAGTGTTTCCATAATCGTCCCATACCAATTATAGTCACACTTATACACGTCCCATAGACGTCGACAATGCAATAAATCAACAGGGTCCACTGATTGTGCACAAGTACGTGTCACTATCACTTATCCATTCATGCTTAAACACTAACGTACTTTCCACAATCAAACGCTAATACCTAACACTGGGTAATGCACATGATCACTAGGTTACCGATGCAATGACTTCTACACGATATGATGAGAATACAATAACTACCATATGAATGGAATACCATCAGATAGCGTCCTACCACTTGCATAATTCACTATAAATTATGCGTGCAGAATTGAGCAAAACAATGTAAAAGGGGTAAATAGTGTATTGAATTTTCTATCCATCAAAATTAGTTTCACACCAATCGGGTTTCAGGTTTGCTAGTTATGACCATTTCAATTTAAGTGTTCACGTCTGGAATTCCGGTTTCAGAATCGGAAGTGCATTTCGTAATACATTTTAATCCTAGTTGGAATCGTAATTAGGCGACGCTGTAGTTGAACAATGTTTAGGGTTATCAGTTAGGTTTCCACAGAAATTGGCGGATTAGCAATATACTATATCGACAGGGAGTTATGGACAGGTTATGTTCAATGTGTAAAATCTGCCTCTGCAGAATTCGGCAAAACATATCGACACTATAAAATGAGTTAAAAATATCAAAATGTTGTGGAATCTAGTGAGACCAGTGGAGTAATAAAGCTAACTCAATTTTATACGTAACGATATAGGGTTCTGTGCATTCTCATAGCTGAACAGGAATATACAGGGGTTTAGAAACAGGGGTTAACTGGGATTTCCGTCCTGGACTGCAGTCCAGAATCGTAATCCTCCTCAATTATCTCTATCATAATTAGTTAGAATTCAGTGACCAACTATATAATACTGTAGTTTAAACAGTTAGATTCGATACGAGCCATCGAACGCTAAAATACGGTTTGTACTTAATTTATTATGAATTTTACGGTTTAGCATGGACGAAAGTTTTCAGGTTTTACGACAGAAATTGGAACGTCATTTTACGTGAGCAAACGACATCGTATTGTAACCAAAGTCTTAAGGGACAATCATTATAACTCGGGCCACCCAATGTTATTTGTAGTCGTCAATTTAACGGGGTTTGTAGGTCATGGTTTACGTCGAACACTTATAATAGTATCAAATCGCAATCGAAATGAATAAATGTAGCATGAAGCAAGCATTAAAACTTGCCTGACGACGATCGATGGTCACGAAGGCGATGATGGCGGCAGCCTGCAGTGACAGCACGGTTAGCACAGCGACTTGCACACGATATGGCAGTAAAATGGCCAGGTTTGAGCTTGGCTAGGCTTTGGTGAAGCAGACGGAGCTTGGAGGCGACGGTAACCGGAGGTGACGGTCAAGGCCGCGACGATGATAAGCCCAGCAGCAACGATGGTGAGAGGTCACGTACGGGTCCGGCACGGCACCAGCAGCGGCGACGGCAGCGAGCTCAGGGGTGAGCTCGGCAGTGATGAAGATGGTGTCGGGGAGGTCGCACGGTGGTCGAGGGCGGTAGGCGGCTGTGGAGTGGTTCGTTGATGGTAGCGGCTCGGCGATGCACGAGGGTCTCGTCATGGTGGTGTGGCGTATGTCGGCAGTGGGGGAAAACTCCGGTGCGGGAGTAGAGAGTTGCGAGATGAGACAGGGACGCTGTGAGGAGAGAGCGAGTCATGAGGGAGGACGTGGTGGGTCTATGGTGCTTGGTGTAGGCGAGAAGGAGAAATCGACGGTGAGGTGAGCTCCGGCGTCGACGAGACGCAGGCAAGGTTGATGGGTCGGTTCTCGTCGGGTGTGCAGGGAAGTGAGTCGGGGAGGTAGGTGGAGGGCGAGAGGATAGGAAGAGAAGGAAGGCGAGGAGGTGGAGACGAGGGTGTGGGTATGGTCGACGACGAAGAGGTGAACGTCGGTGACGAGGACAGGCGAGGGGTGTGGGCAGTGACAGAGGAGGTGGGTGCGTGGGTGGAGAAGGGTCTCGGGCTCGTGGTGCGAGGGGTTGAAGGGAGAGAGGGGGACGAGGTCGATGGAGGCTTTGCGAGCGCGCGCGCATGGGGGTCGTGGGGACGTGGGCTCGAAGGAGGCGGGAGTGTGGAGACGTCCGCGTCGACGTGGGGAAAGAAAAGAGCGAGAAGGGGAAAGAGCGTGGGGGGAGAGACGAAGGAAGGAACGGGTCGGGTGAGGGGTTTTGGGCCGGGGTCCTTAGGTGGGCTCGGGAAAAAGGGAGATAGGCCGGTAAAAAGAAAAAGGAAAAATAAAAGGGAAGGGGAGGGGTGCGATGGGCCGGGAAATAGTGAAGGAAAAAGGGGAGTTAGGGTTTGGGTTTAGGAAAGGAAAAACATATAAGGAAAAATAAAAAGAATTTGGAGTTTAATAAATTAGTTTAAATAAAAGTTATACATATGTATATAGTTATATCGGAATAAATCTGGATTAAATCCTATAAGAATATACGGGAAATTTGTAGGAAATTTAGGAAAATATCTGAAGACATTATTTATCAAAATACGCTAATTATTTATAGGGACTGGGTATTACAACCCTGCTCCCACAAGTATGATCGCCATCACAACGCAGGTAGTCAAGCAAGATCCTACAGGTTTTATCAACATATAACCGCAATATGTAATAACGAGTATGACATATGCCATGTTAAGATAAAGACAAACCATAATAGTATACTACCGTATCGAGTCTTTATTAATATGTGCAAGCTACATATAACAACAATAGTAATAAATACACATATCCTGACAAAGACAAGTCAAATAATATACTATAAAACTGAGCAAGATTGTCATGTACATACATATCCCTAGCATCCATATGTATACATATACAATACTGGCCTCTAGGGCATATATATCCAACAGTAGTCACCCTTCCTGCACTCGCACTTTTCGATACTAGAGCTTCACACTGCTTCATGTCACAACGATTCGTGAGGACGCATGCGATTCCCGTGAAGCCACTCATTTCAAGCTGGAATGTCAGTTCCGGGAATGGAGTCTTGAAGGAAACTTTGGGGTATGATCAGTGCCCAGTTGTAGTTTGCGGTCGAAAATTCTATGCAAATTTCAAAGTACTGGACATCCCAAATTTCGACGTTGTGTTGGGGATGGATTGGCTTGGAATATTCTATGCTACTATTGACTGCCATCAAAGGAGGGTAGTATTTGAGATACCAGATCACTCAGTCTTCTATTTCAAAACTGGAGATAGAACGTTGGAGCCAGGAAGCTATCGTGCTAAACCGAAGAATGTAAAAGTGTTCTCTCTACCGGCAGAAGAAGAAAAGCCCGAAATAGTTCGAGAGTTCGAGGATGTGTTCCCTGAAGACATATCAGGTTTGCCTCCCGATCAAGCTCTTAAGTTTAGTATTGATTTACAACCTGGTGCACAACCTATAATCAAACCTCAGTACCGATTAAGTCCATAAGGATTGAAGGAGATCCGCATTCAGTTGGACGAATTGCTGAAGAAAAGTTGGATCCGACCCAGTACTTCGAGCTGGGGATCTCCGGTACTACTGGTGAAGAAGAAAGAAGATTTCTACAGGATGTGTGTGGATTATCGAGCTCTGAACGAAATGACAAAAAAGAACAAGTATCTACTACTGCGCATCGATGACCTTTTCGATCAGTTAAGTGGGTCTTGTGTCTTTTCAAAGCTAGATCTTCGTTCGGGTTATCATCAGAGGTCAAAGAGTCCGACATTCTGAAGATGACGTTTAGGACCCGTTATGGTCATTACGAATATCTCGTAATGTCATTTGAAGTGACCAATGCGCCAGCCATCTTTATGAACCTGATGAACCGAGTTTTCCTATAGTACTTAGATAGGTTTGTTGTCATCTTCATCGACGACATCCTGGTGTATTCAAAGAATCAGAAAGAACACGCTGATCACTTATGAATTGTCCTGGAGATATTGCGACAATATCAGCTCTACGCTAAGTACAACAAGTGTGAATTTTGGCTAGATCAAGTTGGATTTCTCGGACATATCATTTCAGACGAAGGAATTTTTGTAGATCCAGCTAAGGTGTCGGCTGTCAGTGAATAGCCGACACCAAAGACGGTAAAAGATATATGAAGTTTCTTGGGTTTAGCAGGATACTGCCGATGATTCATTGAAGCTTTCTCAAAGATCGCAGCACCCCTGACCAAGCCCACACTCAAAGACGAAGCATTCGTATGGTCAGAAGCATGTGAAAAAGATTTTGCAGAACTCAAGTCGAGATTAACCTCTGCACCTATCCTTGTAATACCGGATCAATCTAGAGAATTTGTTGTACACTGTGATGCGTCCGGTAAAATATTAGGATGTGTTATACACCAGCATGGAAAATTTGTAGCCTTTGCATCAAGACAACTAAAGGTTCATAAGTGCAACTATCCAACACAAGATCTGGAGTTGGCAGCCGTCATCTTCGCACTCAAGATTTGGCACCACTATCTCTTGGGAGAACGAGTGGATATATACGTTGACCACAAGGGTCTGAAGTATGTATTTACTCAGAAGGAACTAAACATGCGGCAGAGAAGATGGCTAGAACTCATGGCGGATTTCGACATCAACCTATAGTATCATCCTGGGAAAGTGACGTAGTTCCTGATGCACTTAGTCGGCAGCCATTAGCAATGAATCTCACCGCTCAGTGGAGACTGTGTCCCCCCAATAATAAAAGAGCAAGGATCTATTCAAAATTTGAAAAGAGGCAGGCCTCACGTGCCTTGCACAAAGACCAGCGCCGAGAGTTAAAAACTCTGAGGCAGCGCCTCACGTTCCTTGCACGAGGGCGCCAGCGCCGAGAGTTAAAAACTCTGAGACAGCGCCTCACGTGGGCGCCAGCACTGAGAGTTAAAAAACACCGAGGCGGCGCCTCACGTACCTTGCACGAGGGCGCCGGCGCCCAAGAGTTAAAAACTATGATGTGGTGCCACATGTGCCTTGCACGAGGGCGCCGGCGCCAGAACTAAAAGTTCCCTTCCATTGGATCAAAGATCCAACAGGGATGACAAATCATCGAAATACATAATTGAATTCTGTTGAGGAAATATTTCCTCAAAATCTTTCTAAACGAGAAAGATTATCCTCTGTAAAACAGAGCACCGTTGGATTAAAAAAATCCAATGGTGATTAAAAATCACCAAGCTACAGAATAAGCGATGTATGGGAAAATATTTCCCCAATCTTGTTAAAAACAGGAAAATATCTTCTGTAAAACAGAAGTCCTTGGATCAAACATCCAACGGTGGATAAAATTCCCAGATCAATTAAGGATCTCTCAATGAGAGATCTCCTTAAACAAATCTGCCTCTACTATATAAAAGACCCAAGACTTCAAGTCTTGGAGAGAGGAACCCCCCATATACTTCAAGTTTAAAAAAGAGAGCAAGCAAAAAGAAAGCTTGAAGAAAGAAGAGGGAAGAAGAACTTTCTTCGAGGTAAATACAATTAATAGAGATCAGAGCATCTCATCTGCATATCCAAGGGTTTAACCCTCATAAAGAACATAGTTCTTTTCCTGGATCTGAGATCCATGAGACAAGTATCCCACAAATGAGAATTTAATTCTCATGGGGATGAATTTGTTCTTGGAGATCAAAGATCCAGAGAAGAACAGAGAATTGAAATCCTAAGAATATAATACATAAAGAAAAATCAGCGCCAAGCACCTCACGTGCCCTTCACGTGGGCGCTACTCAATAAAGAGTGCTTAGCACTCAGTGGTTCACGTCCAGCGCCTCATGTGCCCCTCACGTGGGCGCTACTCAATAAAGAGTGCTTAGCACTCGGTGGTCGGCGCTCAATACCAAGCGTCTCACGTGCTCCACACGTAGGCGCCATAAAGAGTGTTTAACACTCCATAGTTTAAAAAAAGAAAGCAAGATAAAGTGTGGGCGTCAGAATCCATATGAATGCTCAGCATTGTGGGCACAAAAAAGGGACCAAGCACAAGCAAGTGTTTAACACTTTGTTCAAAAATGAAATGACTGGGCTGAGCCCAAGTTTGGCCAAACTCCTAATCAACCGAGCCCATATGCTCTTTATTTTCCAGAGTGGTCTTAGTCCCAAACAAGACTACCGAGCTTCTGACGAATATTCATTGGTTCCAGGGTACATCTCCCCACACCTCTGATATATGTCGTTGTAATTCTTCAAGGATTTCAGAGAGGTGGCGGGTCCCGACAACCAACAATTCCTTGGACCGCAACGTCCTTAAACTAGCTACGGACCGCAACGTCCTTTAGTCGGGTCTGATCCCAAAAGTCCTGTTAAGTAGATCTTAGTATGAAATTAGACTAACGTATCCCCAACAAACATTTAAGTTGATCTTAATTCCAAATGAGATTAACGATCCTTAAATCAAACCAAATCCAAATCTAAGAATATACGGATTTGGACTAATCCATGCCCTACGGGCGACAACACAAATTAGTCTCCGTATACAATCTACGGGCAACCAAAAATAAAACAACACACACGATACGAAGTGACCTTCTAGAGCAGGAGAAAGTGGTTATCGCTACGTGGTAACGTAATTAACGGTAGGGGCTTGCGCCTGCAGGGAAGAGCGTCCCCACAATCAAAAACCCCTCACAAACGAGGGGGAATCTGATGAAGTCTGCTACAATGGCCACATCTATCCAGACCTCCGATACACGGTGCCATAAATCAACTTGGCATCTTCGGAGAGATGGACGGATAAACCCAAATAGCATCTGTCCCCAAATTCTGGCAAGACGTTTGTCTTCCCGGCCTTCGGCGGTAAACAGATTCTGGCACGCCCGGTGGGACCTTTTCCTCTTTCCATTCCACACTTTGTGTGTTGTGTTCACAAACTAATCATGGATTAATATGGTTGCCCATGGATTCGAGGTACTAAGATTTGGTGTCTTGCTCCTGTGCAGAGAAAAGAGAAATCGATGGCTTCTAACTGCATTTGCAACGGCAACTCTCGTTTCGCCCCAACTGGAGGAATGACTTACTAGCCTCAAGCGGCCTCCAACTTCTCCATGCCAGTAGAACAGATGACTCATGCCACCGCTGGACTATTCTTTAGGACCATGATCCCATCAGCAAGCTTCAGCGCCCCGGTGCCATCACAGGAGGCTCCGAAGAAGTCAGTCTTCGATCGGCTTGCCACCACCATGGCCCCTCTCAACGAGTCATCCAATTACAACGCCTCGGTCTTTAACAGGCTGAGCCACGTCTGTAGTGTCCCCGCAAAAAGGCTCGCAATACCTGAAGGAGTTATCCCGAAGCGGATAGCCATTCCGGCTTCGACAGACGAAGTCGTCAAAAGGGTTTCTCCTGCTAGAGGATCGGTTTTCGCAAAACTGGCCGTTCCAACTTCTGCTGCAGGCGAGATCGTTAAAAATGCTTTCCCTGCCAGAAAGTCTGCCTTCGACAAATTGATCATTCCCTCTTAGCGGACGTCGGTCTTCGACAGGCTGACACCGACAGCAGTCTTTCATCAAACCAGGGGACATAACGAGGTCGCCTCCACAACAGAAGTAGTCCCATCTGCACGACATGCTCGACGTCGCCACTGGCACTGAATAAGGAAGGCTGGGGGAAGTTCCCCCTCTAGACTTACCCCACCAGCTCCAATGGTGGAAATTGACGCTGTCGTTCCAACTGGGAACAATTTCGAGATGCTTAGGAGGGTGCGCAAAAACTCTCCAACTGCCATATTGAAGAAGTCTTCTCTGCCTGCTGAAATCATGATACAGGCGAAGCCAGAACAGCCTCCTCAGCGGAATGTCCAAGACTCTGTAATTGACAAAGAATACTCTTGCCGACTGAAGAAAACAAAGGCTCGATAAGAGGATGACCATCTCACCGTCATACCACGGAAGGTATCATCTGCATGGGTGCCTGCTACAACGGCCCTCTCAACTTCAGCCTCCTACAGAAAGAGAAGGCCAAAGAATCAACCACCACATGCGGAAAATCTTAAAGGCAGTGGACTCAAACGCTCCAAGTCTGGGGGTATGGTAGTACACACGGTGTACATGGATTCCAGCAAAAAGGAAAGCCGTACTTCCACGGGTCATTGACCACTTACACGATCTGTGACAAAAACTCAGGAGCAACAACAGAAGCTCCAGAAGATGCTGACAAAGATGGCCGCACTCACTGGGCAGAAAGATAGCCCGGAAGCATCGTCTGAGCAGCGCCAGGAACAAGAGACCGACACTGAGTTCCTGCGGAGGGTGTTAGAGAGAAAGGATAAGGAGGCTACGGAACAGGCCACTAATATGAGGCAGATAGTGCTCATGTTCCAAGACATGGTCGGGATGATGATCCAGCCGAAGACCCTCCGATAATCATCGAAGACGACAGAGGGGAAACGTCAAACCCTCCTCCTGCTGTATCAGTAGCCCAAGAAGAGATAATTTCCAAGGCTACCCTTGATAATTATATAACTCAACAAATACAAGCTCATCAAGCGAGTGAAGCGGCCGGTCAAGTCGTCAGAACTTGGCGACATTATCAAGGCTGGTACGATCAAATTAAGTACCCGCCGGGATATACGAATCCTAAGTTCCATGTGTATAAGAGGACGGGCAATCCACAGCAGCACATTGCTCAATTAGAGCTTTGTGCGGTAATACCAGGGGCGATGACAAACTGTTGCTCCGCCAATTTGTTGGCAGCTTATCGGACACAGCATTTGAATGGTATTCCGAGCTCCCGAATGATTCTATCAAAACATTCACGGAGATGGAATTATTATTCACACAGCGGTTCGCAAGAGCAACCGAGCACACCCCAATCACGGCATTAATCAATGCCAAAGTGAAGCCGGGAGAGACCTGGGTTCAATACGCGATTCGGTGGCGTAACCTATGGTCAAAGTGTGAACAACGCATAGAAGAAGCTCTTGCCGTGGGTATGTTCGTATGGACCCTTGATCCTCAGGCAATTATATCCTAATTTATGATGTTCTTCAAGCCGAACACCTTCCAGGCCTTGATTGACAAGCTGGCTCAAATGGACCAGATGGGCTAATGGCCGTCCTCTTCAAAAATGAATCTCCGGAATGAAAAAGGCAAAGGGAAAGCGACCTTCGTTGCCAACGCTCAACAACAACCGAGTGACTCGAAACCGGTTGCTCGCTAAAGCAACAAACCACGATCCTTCGAAGAGAAGTTAAGACGTCCCAACTGGTTTCCCCGGGATAAAACGAGGAGGCTGTTCGAACTAGCGGTGTTCAACAGGCTCATCACTCTGCCGGATCCGAGATGCCCACTGCAACCTGGCGATGCCAACAATCCCGATTACTACGCCTACCATAGAATAGTGGGCCACCAAATCGAAGATTACTATGTCTTCAAAAACTGGGTTGAGAACCAATACCAACAGGGCAAGTTCGCGCTGTCCGAAAACTGGAAGATAAACCCGCCGCAGCAGCACGCTCCTAAAAAGGTAGATACGTCGGGGGTATAGTGGTCGTTTGTAGAGGAAGCTCCATGGGAAGTTGTCCTTTCAGCTAAGACTAAAAGAATGCTGAAGGATCTTCAAGCATGCCCGGCAATCAGATGGAAAAGCCCGCTGGAGCCCGAGATCATGGATGCGATGCTGAAACCGCGCCAAACACCGAAAGTTGGTATCGATGGGCAAGGCACCCAGGTCAGGCCTTCAAAGTCTTCGAAGGGAAAGACGAAGACCAAGGAAGACCAAGAAGCCTGCGCAGCCTGACGACGAGCGCACGAATCTGCAGAAATACATTGACGCGCTGGAAGAGTACAACCAGAAGGTGCAGACCCCAGTCACACTAGAAGAGTTCCTTGAGCATATTCTCGAAAACAGATACAGTGACATTGATGAAGGAGACGGCTCGTCAGAAGAACCCAAGGATTACGTGGCAAGCTGCCACATGATCTCTCATTTGTCAGTGAATGACAAAGAAACTCCCTCAGTGTTAGAAAATAACGTAGAGAAGCTGGGGGAAGAACCGACGCCAAAATCCCTGGAACCGTCAGACGACCTGATCGACAGGCTACTGACCGATGCCCTTCAAAGGAGCAAAGCTGACAGGGAACGTGAAACGGCCATATACGAAAAGGACAAGCGTAGGCGTCAAGATGAAGAAGACACAGTAGGGATGAGTCACAAAGTACAGCAACTAGATCGAGGCATACCCGCGGCAGACAGAAGCAAGTTTAAGATAGGAAAGCAGTTCGTCAAAGCTCTGTCAATGGGAATGAAACTGCCACCTTTCGAAGGAAATACTCCCGGGAGTACGTGTCTCGACGAAGCGAATGTACATCCGAACTACTTCTTGTACCATCGGAAGGTCATGCACCCTACCGAAGAGTGCAATACCTTCAAAAAGTGGTGGCAGGGATACGTTGTCCACCGACAACACTTTAAGCGAATGAAGCATAAAGCCCATCGGGAGCAGAGAAGCACGACAGATGAGCGTAAAGGAACAGCCGGTAACTTTCATATGGTTGATGCCATTTCAGTAAAAGGAAAATCTCAAGTTCTTACCTACGGGAGCGATTCTGACGAAGAAATAGCCCTCGGCCCTTTCTTCAAGGAATCCACCTCTAAAAAAGAAGAAGAGATGAAGAACTGTGGGAATATTCAGCTACGTAACCGTACGTTGCCTGAGAAGAATCTTGGACCCTCAGACAAAGGTTCGGACAGAAGGGACAAAGGAAAGGGAAAAGTCTTTGAGGAGATTGCCCTCAATGATAGAGTCGTCGAAAAGATCATGGCTAAGGACACGCCCAAGAAGAACAAGGTGGATTACAATGTCCTGGCACATCTGAGAAACATAACCTCACAATTGAGTATTTTGGATACCCTTCTCCTGTTTAAATAGGCATGAGATTCCCTGATCAAGGCATTATAAGAGCCCGACCAGTTCCAAGCCTTCCTTGCAAAAGAAAAGATGAAGAACGAGCTGGAAGAAGTCCACACGGCTGACATCACCTTCAACGATGAAGACCTCCTTCTCGGAACGTGCGGGCACAACCGTCCGCTGTATGTAACAGGGTATTGTTACGATATCAAGATAGGGAAGATTCCGGTCGACAACGGGTCCTCCGTCAACCTTCTCAATGTAAGAGTGTTGAAGGAGATTTGCATGAATATGCAGCAATTGGCTCGGGATAAAATTACCATCTCGGGTTTTGACTCCCAATCATCACAGACGCTCGGGTCTGTAATACTGACATTATGCTTCGGGCTGCTCGTCACTGATATTAAGTTCCATGTTATTGACGCCAAGACTTGCTACAACGCTTTGCTCGGCAGGCCTTGGTTACATGAGTACAACATCATCCCTTCTACACAACATCAATGTATAAAGTACTTCAAGGACGGTCTCGAGTACACAGTTACAGGGGAGCTGTACCCATTCTCCGTAAATGAAGTCCGCAAATATGAAGACGCCAAGTACTTCTTACCAGACTTCGAAGACATGGAAAGATGTCGCAAACCGGAGAATAAACAAAAAGCCATCGCCACTATCCCGATCTTTGGGAGCGATACCGAGGAGGATGAAGAGATGGTCTACTAGGGACAACCCCAAGGCAACAGACCGGGACCATCTACTCCTATTTTGGTCTTTGGCAGTGACTCTGAAGACGAGACCAACACAGTGTTCTCCGTCCACCCGTCAATGCAGACCTTTGTTGGAGCTGACCAACGTTTACAAATTACCATGGTTCCACAGCGGCATTACAAAGAACTTGATGCACCTGATACGTACAGCATGCAAGAGCTGCAAACCTTCTACGTCCCTCCTAAGCAAAGATGTGAAAAGGAGATCCTTTTCTATCAATCCATGGAGACTAAAGTGGAGAAAGAAGTATGGCACGGTGCCGAACCTGCGTTCGACAGGCTTCAACCAATCCGTCTGCCCAGGTACTACGCAGAGGGACTGAAAAGGCTATTGAGATGCCAAGGTGTACCCTTCAAACAGACTGCTCGACAAGCCCAGTTCGATAACAAGATTTGGGATGTTCCCGAGACTCAGCGAAAGATACCCAACGGGATAATGAAGACGACCGACCTTGGATACGTTCGGTCCAAGAAACGGGAGCGATTCCTTGGCTGCCATGTTATAAATGATTCCGGTGGAAAAGAGAATGTCTTTCCAAATAGCGCTGATATTGAAATAGAGCGAAATCCCGCTGTGGGAATACCAAGCCCGTCATTCGAAGAACAGATTTACAAGATAATAAGAGAAGCAAGTCAAAAGATTCGGGATGACCACAGCTGCGAAATGGCCATTTACGAAAAGCCAGGACGCAACGTATCATTCAGCAGGCTACGGAGGATGACGATCCCCTTCACCCTCAACCCGCTGTGCGCTCTCGTGGCAAAAAGAAATCTCGACGTAGAAGCAACAATAAGGTAAAGAATGGGAATGACGTTCAAAAACAGCGAAGCGGATTCAAGAAGCTACGCGATCGAGAAAAAGTCAGCCGGAATCCGTCTTTTATAAGAAAGATAGGTCGAGAATACTCTTTCCCTCCAGACAAGATAAGGAAAATATTCCGCCTTATCACGAAGCATCAATGATGACACTCCAGGAGTCTTGGCACCCTGAGCAAGTAAACGAGATCCACCATCCGACTTATTGCTCTTACCACCGAGCAATAGGGCATCCTCTTGAAGATTGCTTCACCTTCAAAGACTGGGTCGAAGATCAGTATCAACGAGGCAGGTTCGCTCTATCCGACAGTTGGAAGGTAACCCTGCCACGAAAGCATGAGCCAAGAGCAACCTACGCCGCGAAGGAAAGTTCGAATCAACATCGAGCTTGGAAACGGACCCGTACCTGCCACGTGATAACGTTCTCAAAGGATGGAGAGCATGAGAATATGGATGACCTCTCCCATTGCTTCACAAATGAAGATGAAGACGAGGCAATCTCGGAATTTCCACCGGCACCAAAAGAGCTGGAAGATGGGATATATACCACGGCAGACAACCTGAGAAAAATCGACTTGGGGACGGCAAACGAGCCAAGGCCAACGTTCGTCAGTGAACTGCTGTCTGAGAAGCAGGTGGCCACGCTAAAAAACGTGCTTATGCAGTATAAAGACTGCTTCGCTTGGAATTATTCCTAGATGCCAGGACTAGATCCAGAAATAGCAGTGCATAAACTGGCTATATCGCCGGACGTTAAGCCTGTCAAGCAAGCACCAAGAAGAATGCGGCTCGAACTTGAAATGAGCATCAACGCCGAAGTCAAGAAGCTAATTGACTCTGGATTCATCCAAGAAGTTCAATACCCCAACTGGATTGCCAATATTATCCCTGTGATGAAGAAAAATAGGACGGTGCGCGTCTGCGTATACTTTCGGGTCCTCAATAAAGCTTGCCCGAAGGATGATTTCCTAGTACCGATTATCGAGCTAATGATAGATAACACGTCCACTCATGAAGTCTTCTCCTTCATGGACGGGTCCTCAGGATACAACCAAATCAAGATTCATCCTGAAGACCGAAAGCACACTGCTTTACGGACTCCGCTGGGCCTATTCTGCTACAAAGTTATGCCATTCGGTCTGATGAATGCTGGCGCCACCTACCAAAGGGCCATGACAAAGATTTTCGATGACCTCATACACGAGATTGTCGAATGTTATATCGACGACCTCGTGGTGAAAAGCAAATTGTACGAGGAGCACTGAGAGCATTTGAAGATAGTGTTCCAGCGCCTTCGGAAGTACAACCTAAAGATGAACCCTCTGAATTGCGCGTTTGGAGTTTCCTCAGGCAAATTCCTAGGATTCATCATACGACACCAAGGCATCGAAATAGACCCATCAAAGATTAAGGCGATTATGGAAATGCCCGCGCCAAGAACTCTCAAACAACTGCGGTCTCTTCAAGGAAAACTCGCATATATCCGGCGGTTCATAACTAACCTCTCAGGCAAATGCCGCCCCTACAGCCATCTAATGAAGAAGGGGACCCCGTTCGTTTGGGATCGTAAATGCCAAAGTGCACTGGAGGAAATGAAGTAATATCCGCAGAACCCACCGGTACTGACTGCTCCAGTCAAGGGAAAACCCCTCATCCTGTACACAACAGCCCTTGAAGGTTCTTTAGACACGTTATGGGCACAGGAGAACGATCAGGGAAAGGAGAGAGCTCTCTACTATTTGAGTCGAGTTCTCCTGGGGGCAGAAAATAACTACTCCCCTATCGAAAAGCATTGCCTGACATTAATCTTCGCGGTAACAAAGCTCGGACATTATGCCTTGGCACATGAGGTCCATCTCATATCAAAGGTGGATCCTCTCAAATATTTGATGTCAAGAGCCATACTAACGGGAAGGCTTACCAAATGGACTCTCCTCTTGATGGAATTATCGATAATCTACCGACCTCTCAAGGCAGTAAAAGGCCAGGCCATCGCCGACTTTCTCGCGGAGCATCCGATACCCGACGACTCTCCCTTGAACTGCGAGTTACCGGACGAACACGCGTTTGACGCAATCGACGGGGAGAAAGAAAGGAGTGATACCCGATGGAAACTCTACTTCGATGGGACATCGTCTATGTAGAGGCGGAAGCAAAGCACCCCCATATTCAAAGCAGGAGTAGGCCTTATCTTCGTGACTCCGCAAAGAGGGATAATGCGTTTTGCCCTCTTCTTAATAGAGCCAAGAACAAACAACGAGGCTGAATATGAAGCATTGATAGCGGGTCTTGAAATTGCTGTCGACATGGGAATCAAAGATCTCCTCATATATGGAGACTCCCAGCTAGTTGTTAGCCAAGTATATAGCAACTATCAGACGTGTAAACCAGAGTTGGTAAAATATGGCGAAAGAGTGCAGCAACTGCTGACTCAAATTCCCTCCTACATCCTGGAAAGCATACCATGGGCGGAAAATAGCAAGGCGGATGTGTTAGCCAAGCTCACTAAAGAACTGGCCGACGAAAACCTCGATGACTTAAGGATCTTTGTGCAAAGCCGCCGGATTCTTGTGCCAGCAGAAATATCTCCGAACTCGTCTGAAAGAAAGGGAGCGACTGAACAACCGGTCTTCCAAAAAGAGGAAGAAAAGGCTCAAGATTGGAGAAAAGTCTTTATAGACTACTTCAAATCCCATCAAACGCCCGAAAACGCATCATCATGACATCAGCTCATGAAGCGAGTTCTGTCTTTCGCCTTCGTCAATGATACTCTATATAAGAGATCGTTCGATTGTTTGTGTCTAAGATGTCTGGGACCAGAAGAAGCAAGGAGAGTCGTCCAAGAAACTCATGACGGATTCTGCGGTTCTCATCAAGACGGGCCAAAGATGAAACTGAAGATCAAAAGAATGCGTTACTATTGGCCCACGATGATTCAGGACTGCCTCGAATATGAAAAGAAGTGTCACTCGTGCCAAATTCACAGGGACTTCATCCTCCAGCATCCGAATCCGCTACACCTAACACTGTCTAGCTGGCCATTCAAAATGTGGGGAATCAATATAATTGGGCCCATCGAACCGGCATCATCCAAGGGACATCGGTTCATATTGGCAACGACCTATTACTTCTCCAAGTGGGCAAAAGCAATACCGCTAAGAGAGGTGAAGACGGAGAACATCCTCCATTTCTTCAGGACAGATGTCATCTACCGATTCGGCACTCCGCGATGGATCATCTCGGATAATGGGCCGGCCTACAGAAGCCATAAAATCAGCCGCTTCGCACAACAGTATAAAATAGATTGGAGATACTCTTCGGTCTATAATCCCCGAGCTAACGGTCTAGCTGAGGCTTTCAACAAGACCTTGATAAAGATCATAAAGAAAACAGTGTCCAGAAATAAAAAGGACTGGCACGAGAGATTGTATGAAGCTCTGGGATTATCGGACCACGTTCAAGATGGCCATGAATACAACGCCATTCGCGTTGGTATTCGGCACGGAAGCAGTAATTCCCTTGGAGATAGAGCTACCCTATGAGTAGCAGTTCGATACAAGTTAACGGATGAAGAAAATGCCCATCTTCGGCTTGAGGAGCTCGATGCCCTCGATGAAACTTGTCTCATGGCACAACAAAACCTGAAAGATTACAAAGTAAGGATGACGCGCTCATACGAATGATTGACTAGGCCGAGAACATTCCGCCAAGGCGAACTCGTGCTAGTCATAAAAAGACTTATGATCCCCAATCGTGCTAAACGGGAGAAATTCGAGCCAAACCACGAGGGTCTGTACATCATAGACAAGGTCTATCAAGGTGGGGCCTACTTGCTCATGGATATGCATGGCGAAAGACCCTTCCGACCAATAAACGGCCGGTTCCTTAAGAAATACTACGCTTAACAAGTCACGGCTCAGGTTAATGATGGATGACGATGCTTGTGTCCGCTCGCTGTCCTCCCGAGTCCAAACTCTATAAGTAGTATCCGGCAAAACTATGCCTCGAAGCTGCTATAGACCGAGATGTCCTTAAACTAACAATGGACCGAGATGTCCTTAAACTAACAATAGATCGAGATGTCTTTAAACTAAATACGTCGCTTCAAACACGGCGACAATAGAATCCAGGTCTATAAGTCCCAGTAGCGAGGAGTGCAACTTAAGTCCTGCTAGCTGCACAACCGCCCCGGTGGCGAAATTCCCCCTAAGTGCCATAGGCAAACGGAGGAGTTAAAAAAAATGTGGTACGTCCACAAGCAAAAGGGGCACGGATGAAAACCCGAAAGAGCACCGTGAGTAAAAACAGCAGGGCTACCGGCGAGCTTGTGAAAACCTGAAAGGGTGCAATCTCGTGATGTAAAAAACACGATACGTTCACAAGCGAAATGGGCACGGATGAAAACCCGAAAGGGCGCCATGAGTAAAAACAACAGGGCTGTCGACGAGCTTATGAAAACCCGAAAGGGCGCAATCTCGTTAAAATAGAGACACCTGCAAAGTCCTCTCGACCATGTGAGAAGAAAACACCCACGTGGGATCCTTACGACTCACAAAAGGGAGCAATACACTTAGGGATCCCCACGATTCCTAAGGAGAAATTACACTTATGAGATCCTCATGACTCGTAAGGATAATTCCCCCTATGAGAACCTCATGGCTCGTAGGATTCAAAAGCCTTAAGCTACAGGGATCTGAACCTATTCTTAAGCCATCACACTCCGTAAGTTACCCTACAAGTGCTCCAATAGTGACCCTTGTATACAATCCACGGGCACAAATAAACGTTCCTGATTGATCATCTTCATGTGTATGGCAAAGTTTTAATCACAACCAAAGAAATTTATACCGCAATCAATAACGGTGTCTATTGTAGTTTCATTAGCGAGAGCGGATCGTCCACTGAGAAAGTGCGAATTTGTTCGAAATCGTTTTATTTGAGTTGAAAAGAAAAGATAAAAGAAAATGATTCAATATTCGTGAGATTTTAGTTTCAAGAACATAAAGAAATTAGATCTAGAATCAAGAATTAATAAAGATCAAGAAATTGTCCAAACCAATTGAATTCTCAAGATTTGTAAAGTAGCTTGTAGGAATCGATCAAATTGATGGTGATGATGAATACTAATGATTACGAATTCTTATCTATTGAGGATTTGTTGCTAGGTCGATGACGGTCAATGAGAATTAAGGAACTATTGAAGAAACTAGGGTTTCTCCTTCATCATCCCTTGTCCTTTCATTGATTATCATTCAAATTCTAGCATCTAGCAAATTAAATCACCGATCGTTGATCTCTAATTTGGAGCGAAAACATTCAAAGCGATCTCGCTCAAATTAGGTCTTCAATAATTCAATTTCCTAAAGTTTACAAAACTCATAAGACTTAAGAATCGTTCAAGAATTTCATCATCATCATCTACCTATTCTCTCGATTCCGCTACAAGCGGAGATTTCACTCAAACATCATGAAAAGGGAAAGAATCAAGAATCGGTAATTTTCATAATGCAAGAATGTAAAGAAAAGCAAGATTCACAATATTCACCTTTATTAATCGACGATTAGGTACAATTCACTCAAAGATTACAAGATTTGAGGAGGTAACTAGATCCGCCGAAATTAGCTTCGCATCGATCTTCTTGAGTCGCGGATCGTCGTGGATCTCTTGCTCGGATGATGATCGGCGTTGCTTCAAAGGATCTTCATTTGCTTGCTTGAGACGTTTCTCGATGAATCTTGATTTGGCTTTGGAATTATATTTGGGTTAGGGTTTTGGATCACAAGTTGTGTCACTCAACTTGTGCAAATTTGGTACAATATTCAACAACTAATCTAATGAACAACTACCGAACAACCAATCAACAACCTTTTCAATGAAGCCCTAGATCTCCTTTTATAGTTTTCCTCTATCTTCTCTTAGAAGCTTGGTTGTTATGAGACTTGCATGAGAAGCTTGGTAGGTATAAAACTTGCACAAGAAGCTTGGCTGTTAGAAGGGAAACTTCTGCAGAAATCTACTCAATTCGAAGCGTCTTGGAGAAGCTAGGAAGTTATATGGAGGCCTCTGTAAGAAGTTTCCACCGCCGACGAGTCGGATCGGCTGCGGATCCACGGCGGATCGGCCTGACTCGGCCGCGGATCCGCGTCCATTTGAGGAGCTTTCTGCATTATTTTTCCAGGGTAATTCTGATATTGTCTTTAGGGTTTTCTTTTGATGCCTGGAATCTTATAATTCTTACTTGGTTACTGCCAGATTTCAAGTCTTTGACTTGATACATTTTATCAGCACTTTTTTGATTCTGGCTCTTTAAGCTGGAGAATTTCCTGCACACAATCTCGAGACAAGTGTTGATATACAAAGATCATGCGTGTAGCAATAAACACACAATTTCCCTCATAATGCCGGTTATAATGTATAACACATGTTATTTTATATTTTGCAGACGAATTGCTAATATGTGCTATATTTATACCAAACACCTTTAGATGATTAGAAAGAATAAGGAAATTGATGTGTTAAGAATGCAATATTTTCGACTGATCAAATTCCTCCAAACTTAATTTTGGTCGTCTCGAGCAAACACATTTTATTCAAGAGAAGGAGAAAATATAAGAAAAAGAAAAATTAATTAGCACACTTTCGTAGGCAACACGATTGCACTGAGCACGTGCAATAAGCCTTTAAACCTCTAGGTGTCCCTAGTAGGAGGAGTGTTGTCTCCTGAGGGTTTTCAGCGGATTGCACCCACAAAATCCCATAATAAAAAGAAGACCGTGAAAGTTACATATAAAGATAAGAATTGTAAAAGAAAGACTTTGAAAATCAGAGTTTCCAACTACACTAGTTTTTCAGTTGTCATGAGCCCTATCTTAATAGTCATGAAAAGATGTTAGAAATCACATCATCCCTCAATAAAATATCATCTTTATTCTTCATTTCTACCTTTCTTCCAAATATCGATCATATACCCCTACGTGTGTGTACAAGACATCCCTACACTCGGAGAATTCAATTCAAGCTATCATACTCTTGTCCATGTACCTCGGTACTTTTTAGTCGATGAATATTTAGATGGATTTGCTCACACATTTTTCATGCGACCGTTAATACTTCTTGAGGTACTAACCGACCGATTACTCATGTGCTTGCTTATTAGATGTATTTAGTATTTTCCTCGTCTTGCAACACCTAAGGTTCAGCAGTGACTCCCAAACCAGTTGGTCTAAGGCACTAGGTGATGAAGCACCCCCGCTATATTTTTTTATGCTTCCTTGGTGATTACAAAACCAGTGTTCATTTTTCTTCACCATTTTATCTTTTTATGCTTCATTTATTATTTTCTTTCATACTTTGGATTTTAGACAAGAGTATTTCAAGGTATCCTCTACTATCCCGAGTTTCAAGACGTGTGTAAGTGCATATAGTAAGGTATCAACATTCAAATGTTTGGCTTCCAGAATAGAAACTATTTTTCAGACTTATTTTTATCCTCAGATTAGTGACTTCTTTCATCTTACTAACCCTTGGGACAACAGCTCATAACTACTTATTACTAGTTCGTTTAAGAAAACTTCTAACTTTCTTGGTTTTCTTAAATTTTTCTAATCTTTTGGATGTAATTTTTCACTATCTAATCTTTTATTATAAAATTAAATATTAAATATTTTTTTAATGTTTTGTGCTTATGCAAAGTATGATACAAAGTGATGCGTAAATAAGCACAAACCTCCCCCAAACCTGTTTACAATAGTGTCCTCACTGTTGCCATCTGTTAAATCTCAGAAACCTGTAAACTTGGGAGGAAATTTATTAATGGGGGCAGTAATATATGAACATGAAAATATCCCCCAAACTTATTCTTTTCACTCACCTCCATTCTAAAGATGATACAGTATTTTAGAAGACATGGAGGTGAGACGGAGGAATTTTAATCATGATAAAGTGGCTCCTGTAAAAACAGGAGCTCCTCCGTGGGGTCAGTGGAAAAATACGGTTTTAATCTATGTCCATTTACTTTGAAAATTGTACCGTTTTCAACATTTTCAACCTCAACTGTCCCGTGCGGGTATACATACCGCACAACAAAAGGTCCTTTCTACCGAGATTTTAGCTTACCCGCATGAAGATGGAATCATGAATCATAAAGAAGGACTTGTTGACCAGGTGTAAAAGTTTTTCTCAAAATGTTTTTATCGTGAAATACCTTAGTCCGGTTTTTTACAATTACAGGATTATCGTAAGCTTCATCGCGGAGTTCGCTTAGCTCGTTTAATTTCAGCTTCCGAAAGTTGCAGCCTTGATTTAAGTCAAAGTTAAGTTCTCTAGTGGCCCACATTGCTTTGTGCTCAATCTCGACCGGAAGGTGACAAGCCTTTCCAAACACTAGTTTGTAAGAAGACATACCTATATCGGTTTTATATGCAGTTTGGAACGCCCAAAGAGCATCCGTCAATTTGGTTGACCAATCTTTTCGATTTTTAGAAACAGTTTTCTCCAAAATTTGTTTGATTTGTCTGTTTGAAACCTCAGCTTGCCCGCTCGTTTGGGGATGATAGGGTGTAGAAAGTTTGTGGTTGATTGCATATTTCCGCATCAAAGTCTCGAAAGACCTTTGCAGAAATGCGTCTCGTTATCGCTAATGATAGAGCGAGGGTGTCCAAATCGCAAAAAGATGTTTTCTTTAAGGAACCTAATGACAACCTTTTTGTCATTAGTGCGACAAGAAATAGCTTCCACCCATTTCGAGATATAATCAACCGCAAGCAATATGTACAAATTCCCAAAGGAGTTGGGAAAAAGACCCATAAAATCAATACCCCAAACGTCAAAAATTTCAACCACCAAGATGAGTTGAAGTGGCATCTCATTTCTCCAGGAAATCCTACCCGTGTGTTGACACTGTGCACAGGTTTTGCAATGATAAAATGCATCTTTGAATAATGTCGGCCAGTAAAAACCGCATTGCAAAACCTTCTCCGCCGTCTTTCGAGGACCAAAGTGACCCCCACATGCCTGATCATGACAAAAATATAGAACACTCTTGAACTCATCATTAGAGACACATCTGCGAATGATCTGGTCAGGACAATACTTAAACAGATAGGATTCATCCCGGTAAAAGTGTTTTACTTGGGATAGAAATCGATATTTGTCCTGTTTCGACCATTCGCGGGGAATAAGTCCCGTAGCAAGATAATTCACAGTATCCCCGAACCAAGGTTCGTCGGATACTTTCAAGAGTTGTTCGTCTGGAAAAGAATCATTGATAGGCAGGGTCACAGGTGAAGAAGAGATGCGCGACAGATGGTCGGCTACAACGTTTTCACATCCTTTCTTATCTTTAATAACAAGATCAAATTCTTATAATAGAAGGATCCAACGTATTAGCCTACCTTTAGCATCCTTCTTCACCAAAAGATGTTTCAAGGCGGAGTGGTCAGTGTACACAACAATAGGTGAGCCAATCAAGTAAGGCCTGAATTTTTCTAATGCGAATACAACTACCAAGAGTTCTTTCTCGGTAGTTGTATAGTTAATTTGAGTATCATTCAGGGTCTTACTTGCATAATAAATCACGTGTTGCATCTTTTCAATGTGTTGTCCTAAGACCGCACCAACTGCAAAATCTGATACATCACACATAAGCTCAAAAGGGTGGTTCCAATCAGGAGATGATAGAACAGGGGCTGTAGTGAGAGAGTGTTTGAGTGAGTCAAATGCTGCCTCACAATCCGAGTCAAAGTGAAAGGTTGTGTCCTTGGCCAAGAGAAGAGTTAAAGGTCTAGCAATTTTGCTAAAATCCTTAATGAATCTCCTGTAAAAGCATGCATGGCCAAGAAAGAATCGTATATTCTTGACGCATTTGGGATGAGGAAGGTTTTGAATGACATCTATTTTGGCTTTGTCAACCTCAATACCTTTCCGTGAAATAACATGTCCAAGCATAATTCCCTCTTGGACCATGAAATGGCATTTTTCCCAATTCAAGTTTAAGTTCTTCTCTTTACAACGAGTAAGAACTGCGTCAATATGAGATAAGTAGTCAGCAAAAGAATCTCCGAATATCGAGAAATCGTCCATGAAAATCTCCAAAAAATTCTCGACCATGTCCGAGAATATCCCCATCATACACCGCTGAAATGTAGCGGGAGCATTGCATAACCCAAAGGGCATGCGTCTATAAGAAAAGGTACCAAAAGGACAAATAAATATGGTTTTATCTTGATCCTTTTTGGCAATAGAGACCTGGTTATAGCCAGAGTATCCGTCCATGAAGTAGTAATATTCCCGTCCAACTAAGCGTTCTAACATCTGGTCAATGAAAGGTAGAGGAAAGTGGTCTTTCCTCGTTGCGGTATTGAGTTTTCTATGATCAATACATACACGCCACCCAGTTTGAGCGCGTGTCTGGATTAACTCATTTGCCTCATTTGTTATGACCATGATGCCAGATTTCTTAGAGACGACATGAATTGGACTTACCCATTGGCTATCAGAAATTGGGTAAATGATACCACTGTCAAGGCAATTGACAATTTATTTCTTCACCACATCCTTCATGACGGGGTTCAACCGTCTCTGTGGTTCTCGGGTTGGCTTGGCTTCATCCATCAGATGTATATGATGTTCAACAATCAAGGGACTAATCCCTTATGTCAGCCATAGTCCAATCAAACGTCTGCCTATTAGATCTCAATACCGTCAAAAGTGCATTCTCTTGCTCTGAGGCTAGAGAAGCTGATATGATAACAGGTAAAGACTCATTCTCACCTAAATATGCATATTTAAGATGAGAAGGTAAAAGTTTGAGATCTAATGCTGGCGGAGAAACTATAAAAGGTGGGGTAAAAGAATGATATTCAGATTCACAAAGAAGCTTGTAGCCTGCATAGGATACAGACTCGGAAGGTAATGAGTCAAGAGTTTCAGACTCAGGAGTGGAAAAAGTGTCCTCACTAAGATGTGTAAGATCAAACATTGATGTGCTAGAGTCGTCGAGATTATCAAAGCAAAGTTCATCAACTTCGCAGCTTTCGGGAGCTATCTCATGGACAGAACAGATATCAAGTATGTGAGCAGAGGGTTCAGACGGCTGACTTCCAATTTTGTAAATGTCCAGTTCAATTTTCATTTTTCCAAAAGATAGGTTCATAGAACCATTTCGACAATTAATGACAGCATTGAAAGTGGTAAGGAATAGTCGACCCAAAATCACCGGAATTTGGTTCTGTGGATTTGCTACAGGTTGTGTATCGAGAACAATAAAGTCCATAGGGAATATGAATTCCCCGACTTTTATCAACACATCCTCCAGTTCACCCCTAGGTTTGGTGATTGAACGGTCTGCCATTTGGAGAGTGCAATGAGCTGGTTTCAACTCTCCAATCCCTAACTGCTCGTAAACAGAATATGGAAGCAGGTTAACACTTGCGCACAGATCAAGTAAAGCACGGTTAATGTTTTTACCCCCAATAGAAATCGAGATTGTAGGATATCCTGGGTCCTTACGTTTCTTTGGTAGCTGTGGGGTAAAAGCAGTGCTAACATTATTTGTCATGAAAACATTTTTGGGCACTTGAGTCTTCCTCTTCCTAGTGCACAAGTTCTTGAGAATTTTCGCATAAGCCAAAACTTGTTGAATAGCATCTAGGAGAGAGATGTTGATGTTAACCTGTTTGAACATTTCCATAATCTTCTCCATATGTGGACTCGATTTGTTTCCCCTTAACCGATTCGAATAAGGAGCTTTAGCAATAATAGCCGGGTCCAACATTGGAGAAGGTGGTGTGTGTGGAACTGATCCCAAAATAGAAGTCGGGATCGTCTTTGGTGGACTAGAAGAGGTATGCTGAGGGTTTGAGCCTTGAGAAAAACGAAGAATAGGCTCGCAAGAAAATGGTGGGGTAGATAAAGTAGGATTAGAAGTAGAAGTGGATGTGGAAGGAAAAGTGGAAGTGGAAGCCGGGGTGTTATTGATTAATTCTTCATGATTATCAATCTCTTCACCGACTTGATTATTTAGCACTCTTCCAGATCTCAACGTTGTAATGGCATTCACATTGTAGTGTTGTGAATGTCTAAGCGGGTGTCTTGTCTTTCGCATGGTGAAAGGTGAAAGCTCCAGTGGTAAACGGTTCCTTCAGTCAAGTCAGATAAGAAAGTCAGGGGTTGAGATGGAAGTTTCCATTTCTCTCTCGCACTCATCTCGGCATTTAATCGTGCAATTTGTGCTTCCATTGATTTAATACTCTCACCTTGGGAGTCAGAGCTTTTCTGGATCTTATCGAGGGAAGACTTAAATTCAGCCGACATTTGAATGGACTGTTTCATAAACATTTCAAAGGTCCGTTTAAGTGAAGAGGAATTATCAGTACTGGTCAACTGCAAAAGATTATACGGTGCAGGTGTGTTGACCGGATTTTGCAAGTTTTATGATTGGTAAGGGTGCTGACTTATTTGAAGTGGTTGTTGTTGTGGTGGAGGAACCCTTTGGAAATTATTTTGGTTTGGAACCATATTTTGAGTTTGTTGTTGGTTCCAAGCAAAGTTAGGGTGATTCCTCCAACTCTGATTATAAGTGGAAGAATACGGATCATTTCTAGGTCTTTGTTAGAAAGCAGCATTGGTATGCTCTTGGCCTTGAAATGGAGAATTTAAAGGACATTCTTCCGTAAGATGAGATGAATCAGAACAGCATCCACAGACAGTTTTGGAGAGTGACATCTGATTTAGGGAGGCTGCTAAAAATTTATATTTCATAGCTTCGAGTTTCTTTTGCATTGCTGCCATTCCAGCTCTAACTCCTGTAGAAACATCAAGTTGATGAATGCCACCCCTAAACGATGACTGGTTTACACTCTCCCACTGCAAAGTTCTTTCAGCGAAATCTTCTAAAAATCTCCAGGCTTCACTATCATCTTTATTCATGAAGGTACCTTGACACATGGATTCAAAGGTCTGTTTTGTTGTAGGATTAATGCCCTCATATATGATTCTGCACAGATCCCATCTAGGAATTCCGTGATGAGGACATTGAACTAACAGATCCTTTAAGCGTTCAAAACACTTCGAGAATGGTTCATTTGGAAGCTGGGTAAATTGATTTATTTCGCTACGGACTCGAGCTGTTTTATGATTGGAGTAGAATTTCTTTAGGAAAGCTGTTACGAATTCTCCCCAGTTCGAAATAGAATGTGCGGTTGTGTTATAAAGCCACTTCTCGGCTATATCGCACAAAGTGAATGGGAGAAAACGTAATCTCATAGCATCCACAGAAAGCTGTGAAGTACCCATCATAGTGCAAACATTTTCAAATTTGGTAATAAAGACGTATGCGTCTTCAGACTCGAGACCGTGAAATTTGGGTAAAAGATTGATATATTGTGGTTTGATTTCCAAATTGTCCACATTGGTTGGTGGAATGGTAAGACAGGTTGAAAGAGGATCTCGCATAGGGTAACATCTCTCTTGGAGAGAGATGCGGGGTGGATTCTGCGCACCTGCGGACGGTGGCAGAGTAGTGTTAAAGAAGTTCGATGGAGAACCGTCCATCGAAGTGGGTGTGGTAGTGGGTGAAGAAAAAGTAGACGTAGAATTACCGACATCGGAGTCGATAGGAGGAACGCGGACAAGATGGGCACTAGAATCCCGTATCCAGCCGAGCATGCACTAAATGGTTTAGCACAAGTGGCAGCGTTAAAAAAATTAGAGAAAATGTGGATTTGGTGTTTGTTTTGAAAAAGACGGATTTTTGAAAAA
Organism: Agapanthus africanus; assembly: GCA_030015575.1. Lineage (NCBI taxonomy): Eukaryota > Viridiplantae > Streptophyta > Magnoliopsida > Asparagales > Amaryllidaceae > Agapanthus > Agapanthus africanus. The sequence goes on along the minus strand of CM057339.1, from coordinate 895,130,864 downwards.
TCCACACAAAAAATGCACAAGCAACCCTAAATCTAGTGGTCACCTAGGTCAAGGCTCTAGACCGCTACGTAAGTAGTGGGCCTAATTAAGTAGATCCTCTACTACCTCTTTACCCCTTCTATGGCCAGGTAAGTGCCAGGTAAGTGAGAGGTTCTCCACTACGTAAGTAGTGGGCCTAATTAAGTAACCACTTGCCTTAGACACACTTGCCTAGATACCACAAAAGAAACGCGGATAAGCAGTAGATTACCCACAATCTTCTTCTGTCCTAAATGAGCGCGACGGTCCTTAGAGTCTTATCTAGATATTTTTTAGTTAATGAGGGTGATGCGGATGCAAGTTTGTGATTTTTGGGGCTTAGGAAGGGTAATGAAATCCCCACCTAACCTAAATTTGGTCTTTGCCCCTTAATTTCCGTATTAAAAATGCAAACAACCAAGATCAAACACGCAAAAAAAATTCCTTTTGCAGCGCTGCGAATTTTTGCAAAGAAACATGCAGAAATTGGTTATTGGACAGAGCAGGGAGGAGATAAGAAAGTATAGAAGTTACCACAAAGAAATGGAGCTATAATTCCTTAATATCACCGCGGATCCACCACGCAAACCTGCATAATGCCGCGGTTCCGTGGTCTTTTGAATAGTTCCCTGCACAAAATTTTGTGCAAATGCTCCTATTGCCCCACTGGACTTCCTGAGATGATCTGAATATTTTTCCTCTTACTCCAATGATTCCAGATTCCCTTGCAGCAATTCACAACAAATTGTTAAGCACTTGTGCGATTTTGATCTAAAAAATTCTGATGGATTAATAAAATTTTCAACTCAAATTGCAAAAACAAACAAATCAGCACACGATCCCCGGCAACGGTGGCATTTGATTGATCATCTTCGTGTGTATGGAAAAGTTTTAATCGCAACCAAAGATATTTATACCGTAATCAATAACGGTGTCTATTGTAGTTTCATTAGCGAGAACGGATCGTCCACTGAGAAAGTGTGAATTTGTTCGAAATCGTTTTATTTGAGTTGAAAAGAAAAGATAAAAGAAAATGATTCAATTTTTGTGAGATTTTAGTTTCAAGAACATAAAGAAATTAGATCTAGAATCAAGAATTAATAAAGATCAAGAAATTTATCAAACCAATTGAATTCTCAAAATTTGTAAAGTAGCTTGTAGGAATCGATCAAATTGATAGTGATGATGAATACTAATGATTACGAATTCTTATCTATTGAGGATTTGTTGCTAGGTCGATGACGATCAACGAGAATTAGAGAACTATTGAAAAAACTAGGGTTTCTCCTTCATCATCCCTTGTCCATTCATTGATTATCATTCCAATTCTAGCCTCTAACAAATTAAATCACCGATCGTTGATATCTAATTTGGAGCGAAAACATTCAAAGCGATCTCGCTCAAATTAGGTCTTCGATGATTCAATTTTCTAAAGTTTACAGAACTCATAAGACTTAAGAATCGTTCAAGAATTTCATCATCATCTACCTATTCTCTCGATTCCGCTACAAGCGGAGATTTCACTCAAACATCATGAAAAAAGAAAGAATCAAGAATCGGTAACTTTTCATAATGCAAGAATGTAAAAAAAAAGCAAGGTTCACAATATTCACCTTTATTAATCGACTATTAGGTACAATTCACTCAAAAATTACAAGATTTGAGGAGGTAACTAGATCCGCCGAAATTAGATTCGCATCGATCTTCTTGAGTCGCGGATCATCGTGGATCACTTGCTCGGATGATGATCGACGTTGCTTCAAAGGATCTTCATTTGCTTACTTGAGACTCTTCTCGATGAATCTTAATTTGGCTTTGGAATTGGATTTGGGTTAAGGTTTTGGATCACAAGTTGTGTCACTCAACTTATGCAAATTTGGCTCAATATTCAACAACTAATCTAATAAACAACTACCGAACAACCAATCAACAACCTTTTCAATGAAGCCCTAGGTCTCCTTTTATAGTTTTTCTCTATCTTCTCTTAGAAACTTGGTTGTTATGAGGCTTGCATGAGAAGCTTGGTAGGTATAAAACTTGCACAAGAAGCTTGGCTGTTAGAAGGGAAGCTTCTGGAGAAATCTACACAATTTGAAGCATCTTGGAGAAGCTAGGAAGTTATATGGAAGCCTCTGTAAAAAGTTTCCACCGCCGACGAGTCGGATCGGCCGCGGATCCGCGGCGGATCGGCCTGACTCGGCCGCGGATCCGCGTCCATTTGAGGAGCTTTCTGCATTATTTTTCCAGGGTAATTCTGATGTTGTCTTTAGGGTTTTCTTTTGATGCCTGGAATCTTATAAGTCTTACTTGGTTACTGCCAGATTTCAAGTCTTTGACTTAATGCGTTTTATCAGCACTTTTGTGATTCCGGCTCTTTAAGCTGGAGAATTTCCTGCACACAATCTCGAGACAAGCGTTGATATACAAAGATCATGTGTGTAGCAATAAACACATAATTTCCCTCATAATGCTGGTTATAATGTATAACACATGTTATTTGATATTTTGCAGACGAATTGCTAATATGTGCTATATTTATACCAAACACCTTTAGATGATTAGAAAGAATAGGGAAATTGATGTATTAAGAATGCAATATTTTTGACTGATCAGTTCCCTCACCTAGTTCCACCAATGACATGAAATTTCCCCAATTGGTGAATAACACTTGTAAGTCCTCTCGGCTTGCAAGGAGAAATACTCTTGTGATATCCTTACGACTTTCGAGGGAAAATATCACTTAGGAATCCTCACGACTCCTAAGGAGAAAATACACCTACGAGATCCTCACGACTCATAGGGAGAAATACCTTTATGAGACACTTACGGCTCGTAAAGTCAAAAAGCCTTAGTTAACAGGATCCTAACCCTGTTTGCTAAGCCACCTCTATTCAAATCGACAAAGGCAAATGATGATTCGCTCCTGGCAACAATCCCAGTGGTAGCGATGCTGATGCCTAGATTGGTATCAAATTCCAAGTCCTTTCACGGCAAATAATGATTCGCTCCTGGCCATATTCTAATCGCAGCGATGCTGATGCTAAGATTGGTATCAGATCTCAAATTCCATAATCGCAACAAAAATCAGCGAGCCAAAAATGCATATGAAATAGCCGAAATGATAGTGCAACTCGCAATAAAAATTAGCGAGTAAAATATATGCAGATAAAATAGCCGAAATTTTTGGGCAACTCACAATAAAAAGCAGAGAGTAAAAAAGAAAAATAGCCGAAATGATTAGGCACCGCGATGAAAAGCCGAAATGATTGAGCAATCACGACTTTCGCGATATAAAAAGTTGAAATGATAGAGCATCGAGGAAAGAAATAAAAAATGAAATGAAACTTTTGCTCTGCAGGTGAGATCACATTGACCCCTGTATACAATCCATGGGCAAAAACGGAAAGGGAACCATATTTCCCCACCGGGCTTCGTCAAAGGAAAGCCAGATCTCGATGGCTACATCTACAGCCTAGAAATCAACAACGGCGCTCCTTCTCGTTCCAACCAGAAGCAGATACGACGTCAGCAAAACGGAGCCACAGCAAAGTCTCCTAGTTCCAAATCTCGACAGTTCACAGACAGCCTAGAGACTACCTCGGAGCCATGGCAAAGTCCTCTAGTTCCAAATCTCGACGGCTCACAGACGGCCTAGAGACTACCTCGGAGCCACGAAAAAGTCCCCTAGTTCCAAATCTCGATGGTTCACAGACAGCTTAGAGACTACCTCGGAGCCACGGTAAAGTCCCCTAGTTCCAAATCTCGATGGTTCACAGACAGCCTAGAGACTACCTTGGAGCCACGGCAAAGTCCCCTAGTTCCAAATCTCGACGGTTCACAGACAACCCAGACACAATCTCGACATTCATCGCAATATTGCAGACACAATGTCAACAAACGAAACCAAGGAAAATCCCTAGCTTCAGGGTCTTGACGGCAACTTAAATGAGACCTGAAAGATATCAGAGATCATACCACACCAACGCGGAGCGGTCATGACTCATCGGGGCTCCCAAACTGAGCCTAACCTCAGGTAAAAAGCAGTATGGAATATCCTTAACGCTTGCTCTTTCGACGGTAATATCACCTGGAAGATTACTTGAAGACTTCTTGTCCAGCCCCCGAAGGGATCAGAGACACGACAGTCGCAGGACTACCCGAACAGTAAGATTGCATATTGGGGAATACATCGGCCAATGCGACGGCGCGATGGGTAAAAAACCCTAGTACCACAGACCCTAGCGGACCTCTATTAGCAGGAGTTAACTATGACATTAGGACATCCTGGCGAGAACTTCTCGATTCGTCTCGACTCGCGGGGAAAATAATGTTCCTGCGACAACTTCTCGACTCATCTCGACTCGTAGGGAAAAGCCTTAGGCTACGGGGATAAGGACCTGTTTCCTAACCTTTGGGGCCCTGCAAGTCGGTCTAAGATGGACTATCGCATAATATTCATGGGCCACACTCTCCAAAGTCGAATATCGACAAGGAGGGAAGCAACAATTTACGAGTCCTCTTGACTTGTAAGGGGGAAAACTCTCTTGTGAGATCCTTACGACTCTCAAGAGAAAATGCACTTAGAAGTCATCACGACTCCTAAGGAGAAAACACACCTGTGGGATCCTCACGACTCATAAGGAGAAAAGTCTTTACAAGACCCTCACAGCTCGTAAAGTTGAAAAGTCTTAGGCGGCGGATCTGAATATGTTTCCTAAGCCATCGCTGCCCTGCAAAGAGATCAAGATAGACTATCTATGGGCCACATTTGCCAAAGGGACACGCCAATGTAAAATAAAATATGTTTTTTATTCATGAATGCAAGTGAATACAAGATATATTTCACAAAGGAATCAAAAGGAATACATGTTATTCATAAATCGCAAGTTTACAGTCAACACAAAAAGGGGGTACAAAGACGGTTATTGAGGAGGAGGCTTCTTTGACAAATCAGCAAGCCGCTCGCGCGCTTCTCTCAATTCTTTCTCGTGATCAACCGCCGCAACCAACTCCGCTTCAACTTGAGCCCGTTGTCGCAAACAGGACGAAAGCTTTTCATCGGTTCCTAGCATGGCAGCTTCGTAGTCCTGCATGACCCGCTCGGTAAAGTCAAGCGTCCGCCTCAGCGTCAACCCATCCGAAATACATCTCTGGAGATTGTCAAAAATAGCTTTTAGCTGTACGGCATTCGCTTCAATCTGGACGCGCATTCGGACAGATTCGCTGGAAGCCACCTCATGTTCCTTTCGTCTCAGGGTCGCCTCTTGTTCAAAATGGCGAATGAAAGGAACATTATGCTCGATCCATACAGCCCGCTGAGAGTTTGAAGCTAATACTTCAGGAGCGGGACGCTGGAGCTCAATCTCATGCAGGCAAGCCTCGATCTTTCTGCAGTAATCAACCTAAGAGCCGACGATTGCTTCATCATGGAAATTCATGAGTGTCGCCAGCATTGGATTGACTTCCATGGAAAAATCCGTAGCAGAAGTGAGGGCCTCGGCATTGAGATCCTCGATGAATTCGCTCAACGTTCTCCGGCTATTTGCGGCGCCCCTGGAAGATATGCGTTTAGCAAAGGGCCCTGCGGGCATTGGAATGTGAGCCTCGAAAGGAGCTGAAGCTGGCACAATTGCTGCAAAATGAATTAAGGTCAAAGGTAGACTCGGGGAATAAAGAAAACACATCAGCAATGAAGTCTATTATACCGGCTGTGAAAGGTGGCAGGATGGGGTGTACCGGAGGCACGGCTATTCTCTCGTCTCCTCCTCTGACCCGTGACGCAATGATCGACATGAAGAAAACTTAGCAACAATACGTCTATTCGTAAAAGAAAGGAAGGGACGTCAGTTGAAGAATATACTAACCAATACCAGAAGGCAGAACGACTTCCGACTGAAAGGAGAAATGCGGGTTCAACACCTGGTATAGATGGTCGAAAAGGACTCCTGCAGAGTTGCGATAATATACTATCAATATAAGGAGGATGGTACCCACAGTAAAACAAATAATTCACAAACCCATACCTTCCAATATTTAAGAGGGCACAGAAGAAGGTGAGGGAACATCGACCGTCAGAGCAGCAACCGACGACACTTCTTCAGACGGCACAGCCTCAGGGTTCACCTCACATATACTCAAGACAGACAAAATATCATCAGAAGGGCTGAACAAGATTGGGAAACCAAAAAAACAGTGACCCAAAGACTACCTGATAGGTCATGGACCAAAACCGCGACGGAGGCGTCACCAGGTGTAACGGCTTCTTCACTCTCTCTCGGAGGAATAGATTCTGCGCCCATAGCCTCGTCCCCTAACTCAACAAGTGCCATCGTAATGTTTGGGATGCCCGCCGATAGCAAAGATCCACAAGGAGAAAGGGCAGCGGTCTGGACAGTCCCAGATTCCCGAGAAAGGGTAGCCACTTCGGGCTCTGTAATTGCCAGCATTTCAACTGCCATCCCATCGCCAGAACTCGCCCTGCAGAGAGTGCGTATGTCAGAATTAGAGGATCGAGTTTTAATAAAAGGCCGGGCGTTACGCTACCTCGGAGCAGCTTTTCAATTTCTTCCCGAGCAGCACGTGCTACCTGTCTACGGGCGGTAGACAGAGCAGAGGGAACATCCGGCGAAGGAGTGTCAGCAAGCGGAATGCTGCTTGAGCCTGCACCTACGACCAAATCGGTATCGCGTTCCCTCACCGCATGCTTCCTATGCTTCTTTTCGGTCTGAGCAGTGAGAAATGATCTCCTCAAGACTTCCGACAAAGGAACGTCATCGTCCGAACCAAGCCCTGCCTCAGGAGCCGCTACGGCATCCATCATCGGCTACTTTAGAAAAGCCTCCTGCGGTGACTTTGGGAGGGCCGTGGCTATGGTAGCTGGCTCTAAAAGTTCTACTGCGTCATCACTCGAGATTGGCACTGCACTTGGGATAACCTGAATTGAGGTAGTCCCTGCGATAAGATGAAAGAGAGGGTCAGGGTATGAATAAACGGAATAAAGGCATAATGAACTGAATTATACCAAAGCCCAAGGAAGCGCAGAGCCTCTCTTCCTCTTCGAACGTCTTGAGGGAAGCCGCGAAAGCCTCTTCGGCAAAAATACCTGTTGAAGAAGAAATCGTCAGTAGAAGCATAATGAAAAGGAGATAGCCACGGAAGAATGTAACTGAAGTATACCTGACTTCGCGATAGTGATCGGTGCCGCTTCATCGCGAGCGCTCGAAAGCCATAAGGGCAGCCTGAAGATCAATATTATCTGCAGGCACGATGAATAAACCCTCATTGATCCCGTACTCGCACAAACCCTCGCTATAGGGAGCATGCGGCTCCTGGCCGAATATGACATCGGCAGAGAATAGCGACTTCTTCTTTTTCTGCGAACGGACGGTGGCGGCCAATAACAAGAGCTTGCGCTTGGCGGGCATTTTCAGGAGACGGGTCCCAATTTCCGTACCAACACCAGATTCTGGAGACGCCACGGCTACCACCTCTACGGGAACACGGGGTGGAGGCTTCTCAAGGAAAGCACGCGGGACCACAACCGTAGCGACTTCTCTTAAGGAAGGGTGAACGACAGTCCATCGCTGCAAAGGGACTACTGGGTTTCTAACTGGGACAGCGTCCTTATGATCAAGTAATGGCCGTCTCTCTTTCCTGATAACAGCACCCGTCTCATACTTGTACCAAGCCACGTAGGCGTTCGAAGCTTTTGGCACGTAGCTCGGTTCGCTGATAAGAAAGTTGGACCCCGTGTTTAGCCGCATAAAGTGGTGCAGTACGCTGCGGATACCCTCTTCAGTAGCAGTTGGCTCGGCTAAGAATGCCTCAAGGGGAACACCCTGATTATAACCCGACTGTTGAGCAAAACGGTGTGAGTTATACCTCATGAACAGCGCCGAGGTGTTTTGCCTAAACACTAGAAAGCCCGGCCTAATAGAATATAAGTGTAAGATCTCCCGAGCCTTCAACGTAGGAGCCCCATCTTTGAAAGTATCACGCAGCGGTTGCACTGCCTTGGTAGATTCCTTGCCGATAGTTAAGACTCTATCGACAAAAGTCATACTATCCCCGACCATATGTGGGCGAAGGACCAGACGTCGAGCATCTCGCTGCGACGGATCTAATGCGGAAGCGTCAACTAGAAACATGACTCGGGGAAAGTTATAGTTGTCATAGAAGCGGGGCCGTTTGTGGACTCCGAAAGCACCTGGCACATGCATCTCGACACACAACGTGAAATAGTGCAACGAGAGATGTACGGGCTTTATCCCCGGCTAAGTAGTGTCTGCCGCTAAGCTCAGACCATTGTATAGATGAGCTAGCACTGCTATCCCAACGGCCACACGCGTCCCAGCAACCATGCGGTGGGTGGGATAAAAGACAGACGGCCTCATGTAGCGAGGGTACATCGGAAGCACAAACCAGCTCAACCACAGGCCATAAACCATAAGAAGAACGTCTCTTTATCGACATCTGAAGCAGCAAGCTCTGCGAAAGGAACAACCGGGTTGTCCGGAATGAAGAAGCTTCTTAAATCTGCTTCCGCCGTCGGTTGGTTATCCAAACCGAAACCAAACGGGTCGTCAAGCTTAGCGAATTTCACGGCTTATTTTGACAAGACTTCTGGGCGAAGAAAGCGAGCGATGAAGTCTGTGAAGCTGACTTCATGCCCCCCCAGACTCTAGAAATAGACTCTCGTAGATGTTCAACACCTTGATTAGGCTCGGGAATCGATGTTGAACGGCATTCTCCGGGGTAAGACCCATCACCACTGATTTGGTAGCGAAGATGTACTCGTCATGGGGAAGTATCTCTTCGTAATGTTCCCCTCTGATGGGTAGGCCTGAAATTTCCGCGAACTCCTCTAAGGAAATCGAAACTTCCAGGTCCGATAGAAGAAAGGTGTGAGTCGGGATGTTCCATTGCTCTAGGAAAGCCTTTACCCACCATACATGAGGCGTGGGATACTAGAAAAGAGACGCATAAATTGCAGGGTATAACCCGGGCTTCAGCAAGAGTGACTTCTTGGCCGACAGGATGTATAGAGCCCACTGCAGGTATCCGGCTGAATGGCGAGGAGTCAAACCAATCATATATACTTGTCCTCAAGGGCGCGACTCGTCTTGACATATGCGTCGCTCCAAGATATCCAAAGCTATCAGCGGCTGTACGGGTATTGAAGCCATAGAAGGCTGAAGGCGACCCTCCGAAGTCCAGTTGACCTCCTCTACAGCGTAATTCACTTGAGGCGAGTCGGCATAGTGAATTGCTGAAATGGGCTCTGAGGGTGCACAAGAAAAACTGCACCGACCCTGGATAATCTGATTGTACCACGACCCCCATAGATGAAGAGATTTCTGCTCTGGATCGTGATCTTTGATAAGCGTGAAGACTTCCCGATACACGGGCGCGTCGACGAAGGCGCTCTCAGAACGTAAAAAATGGAAGGAAGAGTCGAGAGCCATAGTACCTGCACGAAAAGAGACAAGGGATTAGTTGTCAACGCTATATTCCAAATTCTGACACTTGGTACATAAAAAATTATACCGTACTGCAATGTAGAAAAAAGGGACAAAGGGGGGCCCACAAAATCAAGATGATGTCCCATCATTGATGGGGCAGTCACTCATTAAGAGTGAAATCCTAAGAGGATTCTCATTTAATGAGAAATCTTGTTGGGCCAAAGAGTTAAACTCCCTCGAGAGCTGAGCTCTGCAAACAGATGTCATATCTGTCAACTTTAATTAAGAAGGGAATAAAATTCCCCAAATTTTTTTTCTAAAGAGCTATGCTCTGTAAAAAACAATGGTATAATCTACCAGAACCCTTAAAAGCAAAGCTTTTTACGGAGTAAAATCCCAAGATCTTTAAGATCTGCAAAACAAACTCTAAGATTTCTTCATGGAAGATGAACAGTGTTCTAACTAATGGGTTAAATAACCTTAAAAATACATCTTAAAGATCTGTGATCTAAGAAGACCAAAGCTCTGACTAGTGGGATCGATTACGATCCTTACCGAAATTTTGGGCAGAGTTCTAACTCTAGAAAAGCTTTCTTTGGACAGAGATCTAAGCTCTGAAAGGAGAATTAAATTTTCAGAAGAAGGAAGAACAAAAGAAGATGAACAGCAGTCATCTCAAGGGCCAAAGGCCCTACTTATAGGGGCAGGGGAAGCCGATTCAACTTCCAAGAAGATCCAACGGTGGAAAAGCTGTCACCGCTACACTCACGTGTAAGCCACATAAGCGCAACAGTGGGGAGGCATTTGTTTCCCTCCAATAATAAAAGAGCAAGGCTCTATTCAAAATTTGAAAAGAGGCAGCGCCTCACGTGCCTTGCATGAGGACGCCAGCGCCGAGAGTTAAAAACTCTGAGGCAGCGCCTCATGTGTCTTTCATGAGGGCGCTAACACCGAGAGTTAAAAAATTCTGAGGCAGCGCCTCACATGCCTTGCACGAGGGCGCTAACGCCTAAGAATTAAAAAACTCTGAGGCGGTGCCTCACGTGCCTTGCACGAGGGCGCCGGCGCCAAAACTAAAAGTTCCCTATTATTGGATCAAAAATCCAACGGGGATGATAAATCATCGAAATACAGAATTGAATTCTGTTGAGGAAATATTTTCTCAAAATCTTTCTAAATGAGAAAGATTATCTTCTGTAAAATAGAGCACCGTTGGATTAAAAAAATCCAATGGTGATTAAAAATCACCAAGCTACAGAATAAGCTCTGTATGGGAAAATATTTCCCCAATCTTGTTAAAAACAAGAAAAATATCTTCTATAAAATAGAAGTCCTTGGATCAAAGATCCAACAGTGGATAAAATCACTAGACCAATTAAAGATCTCTCAATGAGAGATTTCCTTAAACAAATCTGCCTCTACTAATATAAAAGACCCAAGACTTTAAGTTTTGGAGAGAGGAACCCCCCCTTAAACTTCAAGTATAAAAAAGAGAGCAAGCAAAAAAGAAAGCTAGAAGAAAGAAGAGGGAAGAAGAACTTTCTTCGAGGTAAATACAAGTAATAGAGATCAGAGCATCTCATCTGCATATCTAAGGGTTTAACCCTCATAAAGAACATAGTTCTTTCCGTGGATCTGAGATCCAAGAGATAAGTCTCCCACAAATGAGAATTTAATTCTCATGGGGATGAATTTGTTCTTGGGATCAAAGATCCAGAGAAGAACAGAGAATTGAGTTCCTCAGAACATAATACACGAAGAAAAATCAGCGCCAAGCGCCTCATATGCCCTTCACGTGGGCGCTGCTCAATAAAGAGTGCTTAGCACTAAGTGGTTGGCGCCCAGCGCCTCACGTGCCCCTCACATGGGCACTGCTCAATAAAGAGTGCTTAGCACTCAGTGGTCGGCACTCAACGCCAAGCGCCTCACGTGCTCCACACGTAGGCGCCATAAAGAGTGTTTAACACTCTATAACTTAAAAAAAGGAAAGCAAGATAAAGTGTGAGCGTCAGAATCCATATGAATGCTCAGCATTGTGGGCACAAAAAGGGGGCCAAGTCCAAGCAAGTGTTTAACACTTTATTCAAAAATGAAATGACTGGGCTGAGCCCAAGTTTGGCCAAACTCCTAATCAACCGAGCCTATATGCTCTTTATTTTCCAGAGTGGTCTTAGTCCCAAACAAGACTACCGAGAATCTGACGAATATTCATTGGTTTCAGGGTACATCTCCCCACACCTCTGATATGTGTCGTTGTAATTCTTCAAGGTCTTCAGAGAGGTAGCGGGTCCCGATAACCAACAATTCCTTAGACCGCAACGTCCTTAAACTAGCTACGGACCGCAACGTCCTTTGGTCGGGTCTGATCCCAAAAATCCTGGTGAGTAGATCTTAGCTTGAAATTAGACTAACGTATCCCCAACAAACATTTAAGTTGATCTTAATCCCAAATGAGATTAACGATCCTTAAATCAAACCAAATCCAAATCTAAGAATATACGGATTTGAACTAATCCACGCCCTACGGGCGACAACACAAATTAGTCTCCGTATACAACCCACGGGCAACCAAAAATAAAACAACACACATGATACGAAGTGACCTTCTAGAGCAGAAGAAAGTGGTTATCGCTACGCTGTAACGTAATTAACTGCAGGGGCTTGCGCCTGCAGGGAAGAGCGTCCCCACAATCAAAAACCCCTTACAAACGAGGGGAAATCTGACAAAGTTTACTACAACAGCCGCATCTGTCCAGACCTCCGATACACGGTGCCATAAATCAACTTGGCATCTTCGGAGAGATGGACGGATAAACCCAAATAGCATCTGCCCCAAAATTCAGGCAAGACGTTTGTTTTCCCGGCCTACGGCGGTAAACAGAGACTACAACAAGAATTGCATAGATTGGAGATTGAAGTAGTTGTGCCAGGTAACGCTTCATCTTTGATGAACTTACAATTCCAGTCCACTCTTGTCAATCAGATCAAGACAGCTCAAGCAAATGATGCCAAGCTACAAAAGATCCGAGAACAAGTAAAAAGTAGACTTCGAACTGACTTCATCATCCACGAAGATGGATCCTTGCGATATGGAAGTCATTTATGCGTGCCAGTCGGACCTATTCGAGAAAAGTTGATGAAAGAAGCCCACAGCTCTCCTTATTCGATACACCCCGATGGCATAAAAATGTATAAGGATCTACGGCAATACTACCGTTGGCATGGAATGAAGCACGATGTAGCAAGGAACGTAGCTAAGTGTCTAGTATGTCAGTAAGTGAAGGCTGAACATCACAGAACTGCTGGTCTACTTAAGTCGTTACCAATCCCGGAATGGAAATGACAGCACATTACCATGGACTTCGTGACTGCCCTCCCTCGCAGCACAAAGGGCAACGACGCAATTTGGGTTATTGTGGATCGACTCACCAAGTTGGCTCACTTTATTCCATTTCGAGTTGGCCAATCAACCGAGACATTAGCAAAGAATTACAAGGAGGTGAGCATAAATCTAAAGTAAAATTTAAACCTTCAAGATATACCATATTTGATACCCATAAACTCATGCAGGAGATCGTGAGATTACATGGAGTACCTGTTTGCATCGTCTCCGATCGTGATACAAGATTCCGTTCACAATTTTGATAGAGTCTGCAAGCTAGCCTTGGAACGGGTCTGAATTTCTGCACGACATATCATCCACAAACGGATGAACGGTCCAAGCGAAAAATTCAGATTCTGGAAGACATGCTAAGATCCTGTATGTTAGACTTCGGAGGTTCGTGGGAAGATCACCTACACCTTATGGAGTTTTCATACAACAATAGCTATTAGGCAAGTATTGGAATGGCACCATTCGCAGCACTCTACGGACGGAAGTGTCGTTCACCGGTAAGTTGGGATGACGTTGGAGATCGTGAAATCTTTGGACCAGAGATAATCGTGGCAACTGTGGACGTGGTTCGCACGATCGGGGAAATGATGCGCATAACCCAAGACCGACAGAAGCATTGGGCAGATGCAAAGCGCCGACATCTGGAGTTCCAACCTGGAGACCATGTATTCCTGAATATCTCTCCAAATAGAGGAGTGATCCATTTTAGCAAGAGGGGTAAACTCATTCCAAGATACATAGAACCGTTCGATATACTCGAACGAGTTGGAGAAGTGATATACCGTTTAGCACTACCACCCTCAATGGAAAGAGTGCACAACGTGTTCCACATATCCCAGCTACGACAATATGTGAGCGACCCCAGCCATATCCTTGATCACTGTCACGCCCTGCTTCCCGGTATACGGTGAAGGGGACGCGACGGGTCCGCTACGTATTTACTCAGAAGCAAATATGCTAAGCGTAACTAAGCAATATAAAAGAAAATATACACAAGAGACAAGATATAATAAAAACAGCAACTTTATTTATTAACATTCTTTTGTACAATGCATGAAAAGGAACTACAACTGAAATAAAAGCAATGCCTAAACAATGGCATAACAGAAATGAAAGTACTGAATGGAAAGTGTACAATGACTAGAACTCAGGGTCTTCGTTGTACTGATCCAAGTCTTCTGCAGTTGGCTTGATCTCTGACGGTTCCAAATCACCTGACGACATTCAAAGAAGAAAGAAGTAGAATGTCATCAGCGAACAGATCGCTCGGTAAGTCCCAAAGATAAGAGGAGAAATAGAATAGACAGAGAGTAAGAGAGAGAGAGAGTAGCTTTTACAGTTGTATTATATTGTTATATTGTTGTATTTAGTGTTAACTTTGTTATTTGTAGCTTGGCACAGAAGGATACCAGTATATACGAGAGGAGTCTCACTTGCCCCGGAGACTAAGGTATCAGGAACTCAAGGAACCGTTGGGACACGGTACAACAGCAACGGAATATAGGTTAGGTGCCTTAATCTTACCGTCTCGTGCCACTTTTAACACCTTCCGTACCAATCTACCCCTTAAACCCCGTAGTGTTTTGATTGTATTATTGTATTGTATAGATTGTATAATTGGATGACTGACCAAAACCATGATATCAGTAAACGGATGTAACTGTATAATCATGTAAATGGAATAACTGTAGAATTATGTAAATGGATGTATATCCATATTTCGGTTCAGTCAAGTTGATAGATTGATAATTGGAATAATGGATTCGTGGATTCATGTTGAATCAGAATATTGTAGATTGTAAATTGTAGATTATAGATTGTAGATTGTAGATTGTACTTAAATCATATTCAAGTCAGATTATAATGAAACTCAAAGTAAATTGAATTCCTGATTGTTTTGATGTTATCGGTAACCGTTGTACATGGGCGGCAGGATTTGTGTCTTTTTCAAAAACGATTACCGTATTGATAACACCGTTTGTTATGTTGTCTACATTAGATAGGTAAGCACCCACTTCTCCGGCTCCCTGAGGCTCAAGAGATTGGTCCCGCTTAAACCTATATTTACTAGAATCCTTAGGGTAAATTATAGAACTTAAGGGGGTTTTATGTAAAAATACTTTTATATAATTTTCAAAATACACCCCAAGTATTTATTAATCATCTTTAGAATTGTAATGAATATAGATTTTATATTGTGATATTTCTAGTGGAAACATCCTAATTTCATAATAAATGGTATTTATTTGTAATATTGGTTTTGTATGGAATTTATGGTATTTTAGTGTAAGATTGATTCTTGTGATTTTTGAAAAGAGTTGGAATATTTATATTATAACAAAATAGGTATTTTAATGATAAATATACATAAATTTATACAAAGATAATTTTAATATATATTTTATATTCTAAAAATCTTATTTTCTTAAGATGTCGTATTTTAAATCTTTCGAGATCGAATGCTCCTTGCGGAGGTCTGAATCTCGCACTACTAAGCCCAAGGATGTACGATAATCCGCACCATCCCAAACAGGTTCCCCAAAATGGGTTGTAGCGGCGCTTTACAAAGATTGTATAAATACTAAATCCTTTAGAAACGGTTTTATTAAGTAAATGGTATTTATTTATAAAGATGTCAATTTCCCGTTTTCTATGTTCTAGGGTCTCCTAAGTCAACTAGACTGCTTCTAACTGGTCCAAAGCGACAGGTTGTGAGATATCTCTCAAATCGCCTCTTCACCGCCAATTGTGGCCATGTAAGTACAAGTGAAGAAAGGAGGGATCCGCTCACGAATCACCGTGAGACGAGCCTTTTAAAATTACCTTCCTCACTTGTCTAGCCTAGACACCATAAAGTCAGGTTTAGATAAACGACTGAATGCCCACAACCTTCCTCAGTCCTAATGAGTACGACAGTCCTTAATTGGCTGAGTCTAGATATTTTTTTATTAGCTCAAAGGTTATTTATTTGTAAAGATGTATCAATACTAAATCTTTTAGAAATGGTTTTTATTAAGTAAAGGGTATTTAAATGAAAATGTTTGTTTTCCCGTATTCTAAGTTCTCGAGGATATCGTGTTATGTTGCATATGAGTGTGTGAGGAGCTAGGTCGTTACCTCGTGATTTATTTAAAGGTATAGCAAGTTTAATGAAGTTAAATGTATAATTGAAACAATGTGGTATTTAAATGAAAAATACGATAAAGTGAAATAGCCATCATTTTATGAAATGAAACTTGATCAATTTGGTTAATTAATGTTTAATAGTCAACATGAAAGAGTTTAAGCATAAGTGTATTAACGAGAAGTGAAGTTTTCATAAGAAAACTGAATCGGAAATCGGATTTGTTCCGATTCCGTTGGGTTTTGTAAATCCGTACTTTAGAAAAGAAAAGAGATGTAGAATTTGGGGACTTACGGGTTTAGGACAACAAAGAGAGGGAGGTGGAACGGGAGGAGTCACCGGTGCGTCGCTTCGTCGCCAGGAGCTCCTAGAATGATCGTCGGAAGTTCACTGGAAAATTCGCCGTAGCTTCGCCTCGTGCTCGATTTCAAAGTACACAAGTTTCTTAGAAATTATAGAGAGTTGGCTCAGAGTTTTTGGGTTAGAGGGTAGAGGGTACGGGTGGTATTTATAGGGTTAGGCTAGGGTTAGGGTAGATGAAAAGTTTAAAATAAAAAATGTGATAAAATGTAATAAAAATGTATTAAAAGTGGAGTAATTGGGGTTTTAAAAGAGTTCTGGAAATGGTCTGAGGCTAAAATTTTGCAGGTGTGTAGGGAATGTGAAAAGACACAATTTTTATGTTGGGGCCGTCGCCGGAATCGGCCGACTCAGCCGTGACTCGGTCGGAGGACTGAGTCGGCCGAGTCAAGGCCGATTTGGCCGATTCCCGGCCGAGTCAGGCGGCTGGGATCCCCCCCCCGACGGTTCATATAACCTCTGGCAATGTTACATTTTTGGGTGTATTGGGGTTTTTGTGAGATATGCACGTGTAAACCCTTGGTATTCTAAAGGTTTTTAAAAAAATCAATATTAAAAATAATGTGGGGTATGGGATTTGAACTCTGATGGCTTGGTTCAACAGTGCAAAGTATTACCAATGACCTACAAGCTCCTTCTTGTAATTAAATTGCTAATTAATTACTTATCTTGTGCTCAGGCAATAAATACCCCATTATGGATTTGAGATTTTTTTGTAAAAACTTGTATTGGAAATTTGGGGTTGTTACAATCACTCAGAGCTCACAGTACAAATTGACCTAACCTGCTGTCACGACCCGAAATTGGCATGTGACGGCCCTAATACTACGCAACGTCTACAGGCGTAATGCAGTAAAAGAAAGCCAAAACCCAGAAATCTAAACCATTAAAAGACAAGAAAAGATAAGAAATATTGTTTAAACTTTTGAAAATCTCAAGTATAAATTCCTTAAGTCCAATTTACTTTATTGAAAACTTCGGCAGCACCACCTTGGTAAAAACCAACCCCAAAAATGGGTACAACATAAATATAAAGTAAAGCATCCCCAACGGGAGCAAATCCACGCCAAAAGGCGGAAAACAACCACCACAGCAGATAAACGACGCCGTAGCGAAGAAAGAGACGATATAAATAAAACTGCATAAAAACCTCCAATTCACAAAATAATATACAATACCGTCCTCACATCAAGTCTTTAAATCATACAAGATAATTGTAGATGGAGAGTACAGGATACAACGAAATATACAACAAGCGACATTGGATAACCGCAAAACCTACCTAAGCAAAACTGCACACTGTCAGGCGAAGCGGTATCCACAGCAAAAGAAGATACGACAGATGAAAATAGCCCTGCCTCTGACTATCCTGAGGAACACCTGCAAAACACTGTGGCACAACGGGGGTGAGTTGCCAACTCGTGAATAGTAAAATAACATATGCAGGTAATCGCGAGTATGTACGTACAGCGCGAATCTAACATAAGCATCTAATAGCAATGAATGGTCATATGTAATGCAATAATCATGAAAAGTACACTAGCAGGTACAATTAATACATGAAACAATAATATGACGATATATATGTAACAGTCATGTAAGGTACTCTATCAGGTACTACAAGTACATGAAGTAATGATATGACAATCGGTATGCAATAATCATGCAATAATGATATGAAAAGGTATATATGCAACAGTCATGAAAGGTACTCTAACAGGTACAACTAACACATGAAGCAGTGTATATAAATAAATATGAAGTATGGGATGAAACATGTCATTTCCACGGGATTCTGATATCGTGGTAGGATCAAAATCCATCAAGACAATCCAAATCCCAATTCCTCAAATCAGCCCAAAAATTGGCTCTCATATCATATAAGTCTCGCAAATCCTGAATGTACAATATCAAGTAAATCTCATATATCCTGAATATACAAAATCAGCAAATCTCATATATATCCTGTATCCAATATCAAGTAAATCTCAATGTCCTAAATCCAAGATCAAGTGAATCCATTATATCCTAGTTATATTTGCATGAATAAATATGATGATGTATATAAATGGATATGTATACATATATATTAGCGTCCCACTCCACTAATATATATATATACTTAGGAGTAAAATATCATGAAAACAATGTGTCAAGCATCGACACAGAAAGGCTGATCTATTTGGTGTTGTCACCATGACTGGCACCCCGATAGGTATGTATCATACGCTATACCGAAAGATCGAGTGTCTAGCTCTGACCCTCGCCTCTCGACGTATCTGTACGCACATGACTCCCGTCGGTATTCTCATGATAACCGCCTAGTCATTGGTAATGTCACCGGAGTGTATGGTTCCCCTGCCAGGATCAATCGGCAAGGTCCATCAATCGTCTTGCCCCGGGTACCTCCGGACCCCACCATGTACCCTCATACGACCCCCGACTTCTCGCATGGGGTATATATATCAGAACCGATAAATCTCATGGTGGATGCTGAAATATCATATCAAGAGAAGCCGGGTTTTTCAAATAATGCATAATTTCATGAACTACCACGGTCCCCAAATCCAGAAAATATCATGAAAAATCCATATCTCAATGCGAAAATCCATGAATATAATATATGCAACATAAAACTGAAATGTAAGCATATAAGGAAAATCCGCTAATTAACTGCAACAAGTTAATATAAAATATCATGCGGTTCCTATTTTCTCCAATTCTAAATAACATCAAGTAAAGGTAAACATGTAGCTATAACTGATATATGCGTAAACATAAAGGTATAGCAAGATATAGATATCTACCTATCAGAAATGATGTAATATACACCCCGGGTATAAGTGAAGTATGTATGCAAAGTATACATGTAGTTATGTCATTATGTGTGTATGTACCTATCACTAATGGTACAATACCCTATAGGTATACATGTAACCAGCATGTAAGTATGTCAAGGCATATGTGTAAGTATATAGGTATACAGGTATGCTATAAATCATATGCGTAAAGAAATATGAATCAATATCTCAATATCTCTAACCAAACAATATCATATTTATAAGTGGGTTGTGCGTGTCATGGCAATTATTGACGGTGTGTGTGGCATACAATCAGTGCTCGTGCAACGTAAGCCGTCAATAATAGTGCAATATCCTAAGGATACTAGTCCAAGCACAACAATTAACTAAGCAGTTGGGTGTATACGCAATTCAATTCTCAATATGAAATAGAATACGCGACAAGTCAAGTCATTTCTAGCCCAGACGCATAACACCATGCGGGCGATTCCCTTGTAGATGTTAAATCTACTCACCAACGCTCCTGGCTAAGTGAAGCCTACCACCTGTTTTCCCTTTGTCGCAGCGTCCGAAATCCCCGCTTGAGAACCTAAAATTTCACAAACACGTCACATAAGCTAAATATCCTATATCGACGAAAAGACAACGAAACGCAATGAAAACGGCCAGAAAATTACACTGCGCACTTAGCGCATCTAACGCGCACGACATCGGTCAAAAACTCTAACTAGGGTCGCTAAACTATGAAACACCAAGTCTAGACTCCGATCGTCTCGATCGCGCAACACAACACAATTAAATGCGAGGAATATAATAGATATAATCTCACAACGACCAATTGAAACCACGTCGGAAAAACCCCGAAACCTAGTAAACAACTTATCGCAATATTTCGTACTAGAATCAAGCTAACACATTTCTAGCGATTTCAAACATCTTATAATAGCTTAACTAAGCTATCCAAACCATTTCCTTATTTTTAACACTACCTAATTAAGTTTTAGCAAAAACCTAGTAAGGAAAATCCTTAATTAAACAAAGTAGTAATTAACAATAATTATCATTTTCTACTAGGTTAAGTTTTTCCTAATCACAAATTAACACTTCAATTAAATATTAAACACTTAAATCAAGTTTTAGCCTTAACTTGAATTTCTTTAAAAAAATTATGAATAATGAATTAAACATGAAATTAAAAGCTTAAATTAACATCTAATTAAGCTAGCATAAAGATTTAAACTTAACAATTAAGTATTAGAGTTAGGATTTTATACCTCAAATTAGCAACAAACTCCAAAATTTAATCCTCCAAAATGATGTCTTTCTTGAATATCCGAGTAAGATTAAGGTTGAAGAAAAATTGGTATTGATTTAATTATGAATTTGTGGGATTTATTTAGGATTTTTGTTGATTTATATGGACTTGAAATTGAAGAAATGAGGTGAGAAGATGAAGAGGGAAGCAAGAGGAGTTTCGACCATGAAGGGAAGAAATGGGGGGGTGTTTTGTGATGTGTGTGGAAAAATCTAGCAAAACAAATGTAATTAAAGCTCATTAATGCAAAATGCCACCTTTTATTTTCTTTTTAAAATTAAATCCTTTTACACTAAAAAAAATCTAGATATTTAAAAAGAAGATTCTAAAAATAATTGTAGTGATGATATCTAATGATTCTCATTTAGAAGAAATTTCTCGATTTACGTGCATATTTTACCGGCTAAAATAATATTTTATTTGGGAAAAATTCTATTTGAACCAAAACCTCCCATATACCCCCAAAGTTCGCGCAGTAGTTTTATTTTAGCTAAAATAGGTGCCGGGAAGTTTCTACGGACGTTTGATCGAAATCGGGTTAAAACGGAAAATACCGACTATTTTGCCCTAAAACGGAAAAATTCGCAAAACGATTTCTAAAACGTTACAATCTTCCCCCCTTATAAAAATTCGTCCCCGAATTTAAAATTTTCACTAAGCGTACCTTGAAAGAGAAGATTACAAAAATCCCAAATCTCGCTCGCAACCTTCCAAGTGATCACTTCACTATACGGCTATATCCAAGAAAACCCTTCACAGATGGCAAGACCCTTGACCGAAGTTTCTCCACCTACCGAGCCATTAACACAATTGGCTGCCGGTGAACGAAACGATCGCGTCCAAGCCAAATGGTCTGATGCTGAATCATGTGAGAAAGGTCATGAAGGTAATTGCAAAGTATCGACACAAGGAATACGGGGTGAACACTCAATAATCTGGGCGGAAGTGCCAAATTAAAGGCAACGGAACTAACTCGCTTTAAGGATCTTAAAATGACCTACAATTCTGGGATAACCTTCTCAAAACTCAACACGTCATTCATCGGAAAAATCCGTAGGAATACATGAGCTCCCACTGCGAACTCAAGTCTGGGACCATAACGGTCGGCATAAGATCTTTGTCTACACTAGGCTGTCATCATCCTGACCTGAACCAACTGGATCATTACCGAAGTCTCTAGACTAGCTGGGGTCCAAAAATCCTAATCTCGCAGAGTCGGAAAAACAGACTGGAGATCGACACCACCTAACAAACAAAACTTAAAGGTTGCCAATTGGAGTGCCTCCTGATAACAACGATCGAAGGAGAATCCTAACAATGGCAAGTGACGATCCCAACTGCCGACAACAATTAAGACATACGCACAAGCATATCCTCCAGAGTCGATATAGCCCGCTCTCACAAAACCATCATCCTGCGGATGGAAAAACGGAGCTAAATCTCAACCAGTACCCAAGGCTTCCTGAAGTTCCTGCCCAAGACAGCAAGCGAACAGGGTGCCTTCATTGGATACGACCCTTGAAGGAATTCCATGCAACGCACAACTTAACAAAGAACAACTGAGCAACCCGAGTATAACCGGACAACTAGCATCCGAATAGAGTCACACCATGACTAAACCTGGGTAGACGCCATAACGAAATTCATGGAGATCTGCTCCCATTTCCACTTCGGAACGGTTAAAGGTTGCAACTCTCCTGCCGGTTTCAAATGCTCAACCTAGCACACAACAAGACATACACCTTGAACGAAATCCGAAACTTCACTCTTCATCCTGCCCACCAGTAACTGACTCACAAGTCACTTCACAATTTGGTGGAACTTAGATGAACACCGAAAGCTGACTAATGTGCCTGCTCTAGGATTTCGCGTCTCTACCCAATAGTATCAGGTACGCAAACGCATCCCCAAATGTAGCACATCTGGTCACAATTCAAGGACTCCGAATCATTACCCAGCCGAGTATGCTCAAGTATCTCTGACGAACGAGTATCGGCGGGCAGTGCCTCGCGAAAGCAATTAAGGAAAAGTGGTCGGGCGCGGTCATGAGCAAGTTGTCCCCTCAGTAGAGGAGAACTTAAGCTGTACTCAACGATCGTACAAGAACTGTAAATCTGCAGAAGACTGTCTTAACAATCAACACCCGCTGCAGGAAGATGTATATTAAGCTCTGGTGGTCCGTGAAATCTGACACGACTCTCGAACAAGTAGTGTCTCCAAATCTCCAACGCACGACCACCGCGGCCATCTCCAGATCATGAGTGGGATATCCTGCTCGTACTTCCTCCAGATGTAGGAAAGCAAAAACGATAACTCTATAGTGTCACCTCAGTACACAATCGAGCCCCACTCGCGAAATATTACAGTTAAACAACAAAAGTCGCCCGAACCAGAAAGCAAAGAAAGAACTGATGCAGTTGTTATCCGAGTCTTCAACTGCTGAAAAACTCCGCACGCATGCCTCGGTCCAAAGAAAATAAACCTCCCTTCCCGTCAGTTCAGTCAACGGTGCAGCACTACACTAGAAATCCTGCACGAAACGGCGGTAATGCTAAGCCCAAAAATCTGCGGACCTCTGTCCGTACACAAGTCTGGGCCAAAGCTGTATGGCCTCGATCTTCCTCGGAACCATACGAAAACCGTCTCCCGTAACTATAAGACCTAGGAGTCAACATAAACAAGCCTGAAGGAACACTCCGAGAATCTAGCAACGGCTGGGTCTCTCCCAATGTCTGCAAAACAAATCCTCAAGTGCTACTCATGTCCCTCACGACACATTGAATAGACCAGAATGTCGTCAATAACTCAACAATAACTGGTCGAGGAACGGCCTGAAGAAATCTGGTTCATCATATCTATGAATACCTCTAGGGCATTGGTGAGTCCAATGACACCACCAAAACACATAAATCCTATAGCACGCACAAGGCAGTCTGCGGAATGTCATCACTCCGAACCCGCAACAATGATGACCTGATCCCAAACAAACTTAGAAAATGTCTCGCACTCGGGAGCCGATCAAAGAAATCGTCAATGCGAGGTAAAGGATACCTATCTGCACCGTAAGCCGGTTAAATTGACGATCAATCGATACACAACCTCAACTGCCGTCCTTCTCCTGACGAATAGAATAGGAGCTCCCCAATGCGAAACACTCAGACGCACAAGCCCCCCAACAAACAACTCGGCAGCTGATCCTTAAGCTCCCAAAGCTTCGCCGGCTCATCTGGAACAACGTAGGAAAACTCTCGCATGAAAGAAACCCGGTCCAAAAAACCCACCGTGGCTCCGGTATCACGAATGAACGCCAAGAATCCTCGACATCCTCTCCTCAAAAGCCGACTAGCGAAAAAGACTGAATTCAAGCTGTGAGAGGCGGCACCACTGTCCTCCCGCACAACAAGAACTGACTCGCCGGGAAAACAAAACCTGATTATTTTCTTGCGGCAGTTCACAGACGCCTAGTACGTAGCTAACCGGTCCGTGCCCAGGAGGACGTCAAATCCAACATCTCTAGAAGGATCATAATGACGGACGAATCTCTATCTCCTATCTGATTGGCACATGACCGAAATACGTGTCGCGCAACAAAAGAATCGCTGACAGAAGTTAACACAACAAACGGTTGATCTAGCTAACGCGACTCTCGGCCCAACCACAGCACAAAGTGTGTAAAACAAACAAGTACATCTAAGAACATATGAATTTAGAATACCTGCTCTGCATTGGACGCCGTCGCGTCCCGATGAGTAGAAGCAAACTCTCGTGTCTGCCCTCTACCCGCAACTGACTAATATCCTCCCCGGTTAACCTGTCCCTCTAAGCGAACCCTTCACGACTACGACCTCTCAGAGTACGCATCTGATGCGGTGCTAAGGAACAATTTCTGATGAGGTGATGAAGGCTCCCGCACCAAAAACATCCATGTGACGACTGCTGACCCTCCTGGGAATGAGAGCTGAACGATTGACCTCGTCCGAAGACTCTGTCACTCCCGTGACGTGCCCGATATCTGTCTCGATGACTAAGCCTCTGTCTCTGAGCTGGTACATCTGTACGAGTCCTCCACTGTTCCGGAACTCCCAAAGTCTCAGGAAGACGTGTCTCGTCAACTGGGGCTGCATCCATAGGTGCTATGTAGGTGACGGAATGCTGTGTGCTAATCGTAAAGAACAACTGGGTAAAAGGGGGAACAGCCTCCTGTCGCTGCGCTTGAATGGCCTCAACCAATGAACTCATCGTATGGCGCATGTCCTGCAACTCTGCCACAAGCCTAGCGAAACTATCTGTCGAAGGCGGATCCATCTGCTCCTGTGCAATGAGCGTGCCATCCTGGTCAGTCCTCGTCCTACCCGAGTCAATCCTGACCTCGGCCCTCGCTGCATCACTCTGAGTCCCCATAATCATCGGCGGCAAAGCTATAAATGGAAATAAGATTCGATAAGAACACGGAAATCGAATCACAAGGATATGAATCATCAAGGAAGGAATTTCAAGCAATTTGTACTTAGGCCACTTTGGGCGGAGTACCGCATCGTGAGTATGCCGCGGACATACACACACTACGTTACTCTGCTTTAAGCTACCTGCTTCATCATACCAAGGTCATCCTACACTCCGAAAGGTAAAACCTAGCGCTCTGATACCAACTTTGTCACGACCCGAAATTGGCACGTGACGGCCCTAATACTACGCAACGTCTACAGGCGTAACGCAGTAAAAAAAATACAAAACCCAGAAATCTAAACCATTAAAAGACAAGAAAAGATAAGAAATATTGTTTAAATTTTTGAAAATCTCAAGTATAAATTCCTTAAGTCCAATTTACTTTCTTGAAAATTTCGGCAGCACCTCCTTTGTACAAACCAACCCCAAAAATGGGTACAACATAAATATAAAGTAAAGCATCCCCAACGGGAGCAAATCCACGCCAAAAGGCGGAAAACAACCACCATAGCTGATATACGACGCCGTAGCGAAGAAAGAGACGATATAAATAAAACTACATAAAAACCTCCAATTCACAAAATAATATACAATACCGTCCTCACATCAAGTCTCTAAGTCATACAAGATAATGGTAGATGGAGAGTACAGGATACAACGAAATATACAACAAGCGACATTGGATAACCGCAAAACCTACCTAAGCAAAACTGCACACTGTCAGGCGAAGCGGTATCCACGGCAAAAGAAGATACGACAGATGAAAATAGCCCTGCCTCTGACTATCCTGAGGAACACCTGCAAAACACTGTGGCACAACGGGGGTGAGTTGTCAACTCGTGAATAGTAAAATAACATATGCAGGTAATCGCGAGTATGTACGTACAGCGCGAATCTAACATAAGCATCTAATAGCAATGAATGATCATATGTAATGCAATAATCATGAAAAGTACACTAGCAGGTACAATTAATACATGAAACAATAATATGACGATATATATGTAACAGTCATGTAAGGTATTCTATCAGGTACTACAAGTATATGAAGTAATGATATGACAATCGGTATGCAATAATCATGTAATAATGATATGAAAAGGTATATATGCAACAGTCATGAAAGGTACTCTAACAGGTACAACTAACACATGAAGCAGTGCATATAAATAAATATGAAGTATGGGATGAAACATGTCATTTCCACGGGATTCTGATATCGTGGTAGGATCAAAATCCATCAAGACAATCCAAATCCCAATTCCTCAAATCAGCCCCCAAATTGGCTCTCATATCATATAAGTCTCGCAAATCCTGAATGTACAATATCAAGTAAATCTCATATATCCTGAATATACAAAATCAGCAAATCTCATATATATCCTGTATCCAATATCAAGTAAATCTCAATGTCCTAAATCCAAGATCAAGTGAATCCCTTATATCCTAGTTATATTTGCATGAATAAATATGATGATATATATAAATGGATATGTATACATATATATTAGCGTCCCACTCCACTAATATATATATACTTAGGAGTAAAATATCATGAAAACAATGTGTCAAGCATCGACACAGAAAGGCTGATCTATTTGGTGTTGTCACCATGACTGGCACCCCGATAGGTATGTATCATACGCTATACCGAAAGATCGAGTGTCTAGCTCTGACCCTCGCCTCTCGACGTATCTGTACGCACATGACTCCCGTCGGTATTCTCATGATAACCGCCGAGTCATTGGTAATGTCACCGGAGTGTATGGTTCCCCTGCCAGGATCAATCGGCAAGGTCCATCAATCGTCTTGCCCCGGGTACCTCCGGACCCCACCATGTACCCTCATACGACCCCCGACTTCTCGCATGGGGTATATATATCAGAACCGATAAATCTCATGGTGGATGCTGAAATATCATATCAAGAGAAGCCGGGTTTTTCAAATAATGCATAATTTCATGAACTACCACGGTCCCCAAATCCAGAAAATATCATGAAAAATCCATATCTCAATGCGAAAATCCATGAATATAATATATGCAACATAAAACTGAAATGTAAGCATATAAGGAAAATCCGCTAATTAACTGCAACAAGTTAATATAAAATATCATGCGGTTCCTATTTTCTCCAATTCTAAATAACATCAAGTAAAGGTAAACATGTAGCTATAACTGATATATGCGTAAACATAAAGGTATAGCAAGATATAGATATCTACCTATCAGAAATGATGTAATATACCCCCCGGGTATAAGTGAAGTATATATGCAAAGTATACAAATAGCTATGTCATTATGTGTGTATGTACCTATCATTAATGGTACAATACCCAATAGGTATACATGTAACTAGCATGTAAGCATGTCAAGGCATATGTGTAAGCATATAGGTATACAGGTATACTATAAGTCATATGCGTAAAGAAATATGAATCAATGTCTCAATGTCCCTAACCAAACAATATCATATCTATAAGTGGGTTGTGCGTGTCATGGAAATTATTGACGGTGTGTGTGGCATACAATCAGTGCTTGTGCAACGTAATCCGTCAATAATAGTGCAGTGTCCTAAGAATACTAGTCCAAGCACAACAATTAACTAAGCAGTAGGGTGTATACGCAATTCTAAATATGAAATAGAATATGCGACAAGTCAAGTCATTTCTAGCCCAGACGCATAACGCCATGCGGGAAATTCCCCTGTAGATGTTAAATCTACTCACCAACGCTCCTGGCTAAGTGAAGCCTACTGATTAGTCGAAAATATTGCATCTTTTAACTGGCAATTTCCTCATCATTTGCATTCATATAGAAGTGTTCGGCATTCATATTTCACATATTAGCAAAACTGTCGCAAAATATCAGATTGCATGTGTTAGACTCTAAAACCGGCACTATAAAGGAAATTGACTGCATTTCATGGCATCGCATCATCCCTATATTGCGCAACACTTGTTTTGAGATCTGTGCAGGAAAATCCAGGAGAAAGGCCACAATTTATACGGTACCGATCAAACATTACGCCAACTCAATGATTTCAATTCTGGTATCAATCCAAAGGGAAAAATATAAATCAACACATCAGATAAAGCCCCAAATATCATCCCAAGACCACTGCAAAGAGCCCAAGTCCCAAGGAGCCAACATGGCCGCGGAACCGCGGTTTCGCGGCGGATCTGCCACGTCAGCACCAAATCTTTGCACCATAACTCTTCATTCAGGGCCCACATTCAGCTCATGTACTTCAAGTTCCAGAAGACTCCAGAGGTTTCTGCGAGATCAGCAAACTAGGGTTTCTAAGCTTAATTAATCCTAGCTTAAACCCTAAGCTAAACTCCTAACAAACTATCTTCTAGAAGCCTCAATAAACTTTTGGAGGGAATTGTAAATTCAAACCTAGACCTAGGGTTTGGGAGATCTATAAATAAGACCCTAGGCTCACTTGTAAAAGGATCCCAAAATTTTAGTATCAATCTAGATCCACTCTCTTTCTTCATCTTCTTCCACAAGTCTAGTGAGAAGACTTGTGTGAAACCCTAACCCTAATTCCAATCAAAAGCCAAGATCCCAAGTACCCCATCAAGCAAGAAGCCTTGCAACCTTTTATGAGCGGAGCCGATCTTCAACAGAGCAAGTGGTCAAAGCCGATCCGCGACTCATGGAACCGAGCGATGCCAGATCTACAATTTAGTTCTTCCTCTTATAGTTCTTGAGCGACTGTAATCAAATTGTTGATATAAATAAAAGGTGATATTCTTTAATCTTGTTTCCTTTAAATTCTTGCATCATGATATCTTTTCAATTCTTGAATACTTTCTGTGTGATGATGTTTGAGTAATACTCCGCTCGTCGAGGAGTCGAGACGATCAATAGAATGATGATGTAACATATCTTAAATCGATTCTTGAATCCTACGAGTTTTGTAAACCCTAGCAAGTTCAAGAACCGACAACCCAATTCGTTGCGATACTTTCTTGATTGATATCGCTCGAAATTGGGGAGTTACGATCGTTTCTTGAAATTGCTAGAGGCTAGAATGTGAATGATATCGACGAAAGAACAAGGGTTAAATGATGAAACCCTAGTTTCATGAGAAAGCCCTAACTCTCATCGATCATCATCGATCTAGTATCAATCCTTCGAAGGACAAGAACATGAAATCTTGAGATTACATCACGTCTATAGATCCGATCGATTCCTACGAGCCTCATTTAGATTCTTGACATTTGGTTGGAAATATCATCGAAACCCGATTCTTGATTGTTTATCTTTTTCTTGATTCTTGAAGAGAATAGTGACACTTGAACAATTGATAAATCTTGAATCATTGCTTTCTTTTCTTCGCAATTAACTTTTCAATTCAAACAAATCGAACATTGAAACGAATCGCACAATCCCTGTGGACGATCCGCACTCGCTTACGATCTACAACTGACACCGTAATTGATTGCGGTCAAATATAATTCTTTGATTGTGAGTTCTTTATACAATTTTCTAAATACCGATACAAGATACTATTATCGATCAAATGAAGCCGTTATCGGGAAACAATTGATTCGATACTTGCTTTTTACAAACACATCCGAGAATTACACTAAATCACCTACCACCTGTTTTCCCTTTGTCGCAGCGTCCGAAGTCCCCGCTTGCGAACCTAAAATTTCACAAACACGTCACATAAGCTAAATATCCTATATCAACGAAAAGACAACGAAACGCAATGAAAACGGCCAGAAAATTACACTGCGCACTTAGCGCATCTAACGCGCACGACATCGGTCAAAAACCCTAACTAGGGTTGCTAAACTACGAAACATCAAGTCTAGACTCCGATCGTCCCGATCGCGCAACACAACACAATTAAATGCGAGGAATATAATAGATAGAACCTCGCAACGACCAATTGAAACCACGTCGGAAAAACCCCGAAACCTAGTAAATAACTTATCGCAATATTTCGCACTAGAATCAAGGTAACACATTTTTAGCGATTTCAAACATCTTATAATAGCTTAACTAAACTATCCAAACCATTTCCTTATTTTTAACACTACCTAATTAAGTTTTAGCAAAAAGCTAGTAAGCAAAATCCTTAATTAAACAAAGTAGTAATTAACAATAATTATCATTTTCTACTAGGTTAAGTTTTTCCTAATCACAAATTAACACTTCAATTAAATATTAAGCACTTAAATCAAGCTTTAGCCTTAACTTGAATTTCTTTAAAAAAATTATGAATAATGAATTAAACATGAAATTAAAAGCTTAAATTAACATCTAATTAAGCTAGCATAAATATTTAAACTTAACAATTAAGGATTAGAGTTAGGATTTTATACCTCAAATTAGCAACAAACTCCAAAATTTAATCCTCCAAAATGATGGCTTTCTTGAATATCCGAGCAAGATTAAGATTGAAGAAAAATGGGTATTGATTTAATTATGAATTTGTGGGATTTATTTAGGATTTTTGTTGATTTATATAGACTTGAAATTGAAGAAATGAGGTGAGAAAATGAAGAGAGCAACAAGAGGAGTTTCGGCCAAGAAGAGAAGAAATGGGGGGTGTTTTGTGAAGTGTGTGGAAAAATCTAGCAAAACAAATGTAATTAAAGCTCATTAATGCAAAATGCCACCTTTCATTTTCTTTTTAAAATTAAATCCTTTTGCACTAAAAAAATCTAGATATTTAAAAATAAGGTTCTAAAAATAATTGTAGTGATAATTTTTAATGATTCTCATTTAGAAGAAATTTCTCGATTTACGTGCATATTTTACCGGCTAAAATAATATTTTATTTGGGAAATATTCTATTTGAACCAAAACCTCCCATATACCTCCAAAGTTCGCGCACTAGCTTTATTTTAGCTAAAATAGGTGCCGGTAAGTTTTTACGGACGTTTGATCGAAATCGGGTTAAAACGGAAAATACCGACTATTTTGCCCTAAAACGGAAAAATTCGCAAAACGATTTCTAAAACGTTACACCTGCGAGCAACAACCAGTTGAGATCCTGTACCGAAAGGTGAAAACATTGCGGAACAAGGAAGTAAACTTGGTCCGGGTGATGTGGAGAAAAGTTCGCCAGGAGAATCTACTTTGGAAAGAGAAGAGGATATGCGTACACGATACTCTTACCTTTTTGAAAATTAGTCCCTTTGTAATTGTAAATTTCGAGAACGAAATTTTTATAAAGAGGGTAGAATGTAACGAGTCTGAAATCACTGTACAGAATTTTCTTGTTATTGTACAAAAAAGAGTATTACAGCCTGTGTAAGAGTTAAAAGTTATTTTTGTTAAATAAAAGTAAGAAACAGCTTGTAGCTCACTAGTAAAGTCTCCACACTGCTGTGACATAGCCTGTGTGTTCGAATCTCATCCGACACAATTATTTTTTTCTGATTTTTCTTTTTAATTTTTGGAAGCCCAAGATTTGCACGTGCAATATGTTCCCCTCCGAACGGCGGCCAAGACGAAACATGGGCTTCGCGCCTGAGGTTCGGGGAAGATGCTAATAGGTGCTATCCGTCCACCTCTCCGAAGATGCCAAGTTGATTTATGGCACCGTGTATCGGAGGTTTAGACGGATGCGGCCGATGTAGCAGACTTCGTCAGATTCCTCCTCGCTTGAGGGGTTTTTGATTGTGGGGACGCTCTTCCCTGCAGGCGCAAGCCCCTGCAGTTAATTACGCTACCGCATCGCGGTAACAACTTTCTCCTTCTCCAGCTTGTCACTTCGTGTCGTGGGTGTTTGTTTTGTTTGTGGTTGCCCGTGGATTGTATACGGAGACTGATTTATGTCGTCGCCCGTAGGACGTGGATTAGTCCAAATCCGTATTTTCTTAGATTTGGGTTTGGGGTTTTGGTTTGAGGATACGTTAGCCATATTTGAGGCTAAGATCAACTCAAACGTTTGTTAAGGATACGTTAGTCCAATTTGAGACTAAGATCAACTTAAGGGGATCGTTTAGATCCGACAAAAGAGCGTTTGGAGGCTCGATTGTTCCAGTTTAGGGACATGATGGTCCATTAAATGTATGGCCGTCGGGACCCATCACCTCTCTGACGACGTTGAAGGATTACAACGACAAATGTCAGAGGAGTTCAGAGATGTACCCTTGAGCCAAAGTTGATTGGGGGATCTAGAGTCCAATTTGGGACTAAAGTCTGTTTGAAGGTTTAAGAATACGTTAGCCATATTTGAGGCTAAGATCAACTTAAACAGGATCGTTTAGATCCGACAAAAGAGGATTTGGGGCTCTATTGTTCCAGTTTAGGGACATGGTGGTCCAATACCAGTTTAAGGACATAGTGGTCCATTGGTAGTTTAAGGACGCATAAGTCCATGGGTTTAATGACCCCACAGTCCGTGTTGATGTGTGGTTGTCGGGACCCGTCACCTCTCTGAAGACGTTGAAGGATTACAACGACAAATATCAGAGGAGTTCAGAGATGTACCCTAAACCAATGAGTTGGTTGAAAAAGCAGATGTGCTCAGTTCAAGATGATTTGAGGACTTATGGCCAGTTTGGGCTAAGTCCAATTATGTTTGAAATATTGGCCCTCTGTTGGTCCATTGAAGGAGAGGCTTTGCCTCTAGAAACTTAGCCAATTGGGCTAAAGCTAGTGTTAAACACTAAAGGTCAACAGTGTTGAACACTGGGAATAAGATTAACAAGTTAGTGTTAAACACTAAAAGATAATCAGTGTTAAACACTAGCAACAGGGCTTTCAAATTAGTGTTAGACACTAAAGCAAATCAGTGTTAAACACTGGTAATCAGAGATTTCAAATTAGTGTTTAACACTAAAGCAAATCAGTGTTAGACACTGGGAACAAAGTCTTCGGATTAGTGTTAAATACTAAGGAGAAAGGGGTCACGTGTGGACACATGAGAGCGCCCTAAATGTGGAGCCAGATCTCCTTTGTTTTATCCTCAAATCTGCGAATAAGTGTTAACACTTAACACTTTTATTTTTATTTTAGAGCATCACGTGTTAGCACGTGATGGGGATCTGTGCGCCAATTGTTAAAGCATTTGCTGAGGGGTCACGTGATAACACGTGAGAGCGCCCAAAGCTTTCATTTCCTTTGCTTTTCCTTTCTGTGTTTCGGGGGTCACGTGGAGCACGTGATGGCATCAAAAAGTGGGGCCAGATCCCCTTTATTTTTTTCTGCAAACAAGTGTTTAACACTTTTAATTTTCATAGCCATCACGTGTGGGCACGTGATGTATAATCATGCCCTGATTTATTAGAACATTTATTAGGGGTCACGTGGTAACACGTGAGAGCGCCCAGAATTGTTTCTGCTTTTGCTTTTGTTCCCTATATAATGAGGGTCACGTGGGAGCACGTGAGGCATTGCCTCAAAACTTTCCTTTTCTCATTTTGGGGGATCTGTTCAGGGGTCACGTGGGGCACGTGACTCTAGTCTTTTCATGCACAGAGATCTTTTAAGTCTCCTTATCTTTAAGAATTAAATTCTTATTTAGGGTAAAACCCTAATTTTTGTTTTGGAGGAATTAAATTCCTATTGTGAAAGAATTAAATTCTTATTTAGGGTAAAACCCTAATTTTATCCCAAAGGAATTAAATTCCTATAATTTTGTGACCATTGAATCCTCAAAACTTAATTCCTCCTCTATGTTTTGGATCTGCATGGCAGGATCTCAACCCAATGAGAATTAAATTCTCAATTCATGGGGAGATGTGCACTTTGCAGATCCTCCACCAGAGAAAGAACTAAGTTCTTTTCTTTTTATAAGAGTTAAACTCTTTTGAGAATTAAATTCTCTTTTTAAGCCTCTCTTTTCTTACCTAGGGTTTTTCTTTTGCAGAGAATTAAATTCTCCTCTCTCTGTTTCTTCTCTCCCCCAAAAAGTCGTTTTTCTTTTTTTTCTTCTCTTCTTGGCTCCTATTTATAGGAGGAGGAAGAGAATCGATTTGTTTAGCAAATCTCTCATTGAATGATTTGATTTGATTGTTGAGAGATTTGATTTATATTTATCATTAATGCTGGGCCTTTAGATCATTCAGTGAATTTTATTCACCGTGGATTTTAAATCCAAAAGATATTCTATTTGTTATCTCGGTTAGATTTAGAGGAAATCTTTCCTTATTTGGGATTCTTCCATAAATTGGTGATTTTTAATCACCCTTGGATTTTTAATCCAACGGTTCCCCATGACCCTTTTCCATTTGGAAGGATTCAGAAACTTTTAGAATTCAATTCTATTAAATTATAAGGTTTTTAAAGCCAGTCACGTGCTGGCACGTGACCTTTGGTCACGTGTGAGCACGTGACCCCCAATTGGGTTCCTTTCTCAGCCGCTTATTTATGTTTCAGTTTTAACCATCACGTGTCAACACGTGACCATTGGTCACGTGTAAGCACGTGATACCTCGTTGAGGTATTTTCTGACTTTTAGAATTAAATTCCATTCATTATTTTAGAGGCTTTAAAAGCCCATCACGTGTCTGCACGTGACCCATGGTCACGTGTGGGCACGTGATGCCCCATTGGGGTCTTTTCTGAGTTTTTATTATATCTTTTGACTCCTCCAGCGGGTTCTTAAAGGCCCATCACGTGTGGACACGTAATTCCTCATAACTTTTGATCCCGAATGAATTACGAGGCCCATAATATATCAAATCGAAGGGTTTTTCGAGCCGCTTCGATACCATCAGAATTTATCTGTTTCTCATTCGGGAGTGTGTCAAAAAACAGCCCGGGAGATACCGGTTCCCATTTCCTTAAGCGTATCGCTGTCATTTGATATCTTGGACTCTTCTGCGCAGAAATTTTTGGCGGGAACAAATGCCCCCCACTACTTTGCCCACGTAAGTATGTACGTGGGTGAAGTAGTGTAGAGTAATGCATAGCATATGACCAGTTTCGGGTTGGTATATAACTTTCAGAATCTTGATCTGAGAAGATAACGAGCGGACACAAGCGTCGTCATTTATCATTGACTCAAATCTTGACTCTTAAGAGATATAGTTCCAAACTCTTAACTCCATGAGCCGCACCCTTCTATCTCTTTATGTCTTACTCTGGCGGGAAGTAGTTTATATGCTCATGAGCTTTTCCATTTTAGTGGCATGTAGCTTTGGCAAGTGTGGCTCATAGATGGTCCATCTTGACCTCTTTGCAGGGCAGTGATGGCTTGGGAGACAGGGGTAGGATCTGCCACCGAAGACTTTTCAACTTTACGAGCCGTGAGGGTCTCATAAAGACTTTTCTCCCTACGAGTCGTGAGGATCTCGGAGGTGTATTTTCTCCTTAGGAGTCGTGAGGATTCCTAAGTGTGTTTTCTCTTATAAGTCGTAAGGATCCTATAAGAGAGTTTTCCCTCTTACGAGTCGAGAGGACCCGTAAGCGGTTGTTTCCCTCCTTGTCGAGATTCGACTTTGGAGAGTGAGACTCGTGGATGGTATGCAAAAGACCGTTTTGGGCCGACTTGCAGGGTCCCAGTGCTTAGGAAACAGGTTTTTTAATCCCTACTGCCTAAGGCTTTATCTCACGAGTCGAGACGAATCGAGAAGTTCTCGCAAAGACATCAATTTCCTCACGAGTCGAAACGGATTGAGCAGATCTCGCAAGAATATCCTAACGTCACAGTTAACCTCTGCTCTTTACGACAGAAGTCCGTTAGGGTCTGTGGTACTTAGGGTTTTGGCCGTCGTACCGTCACATGAGCTGATATATTCCTCGATAGGCAATCGTGCTGTTCGAGTAGCCCTGCGACTGCCGTGTCTCTGATCCCTTCGGGGGCTGGACAAGACGTCTTCAAACAATCCTCCTTGGCAGTTTGACCGTCGGAAGAGCAAGCGTTAGGAATTTGCCATGCCGCTTTTTACTTGAGGTTAGGCTCATTTTGGAGAGCCCCGATGAGTCATAACCACTCCGCGCTGGTGTGGGATGATCTCCGATAGTCTTTCAGGCTTTATATGACTTGCCGTTAAGACCCTGATGCTAGGAATTTGGCCTTTGCTTCGTTTGTTGGCGTCGCGTCTGCTGTATCGAGACGAATGTCGCGGTTGTCTCTAGATTGCTGGTGAACCGTCGAGGTTTGGAACTAGGGATTTTGCCATGGCTCCTTTTGGTGGTGTTGCGTCTGCCGTATCGAGACGAACGTCGAGGTGGTGACCACTCTGCACTGGTGCGAGATAATCTCCGATTGTCTTTCAGGCTTTATATGACTTGCCGTTAAGACCCTGAAGCTAGGAATTTGGCCTTCGCTTCGTTTGCTGGCGTTGCGTCCGCATCAAGACTTTGAAGCTAGGAATTTGGCCTTCGCTTCGTTTGCTTTGGTGCGTCCGAATCCTGCTGGGGGAAGAACGCTGGGGTGACATTTCATCTGCTGTATCGAGACGATCGTCGAGGTGGTGACCACTCTGCACTGGTGCGAGATGATCTCCGATTGTCTTTCAGGCTTTATATGACTTGCCGTCAAGACCCTGAAGCTAGGAATTTGGCCTTCGCTTCGTTTGCTGGTATTGCGTCTACTGTATCGAGACGAATGTCACAGTGGTGGTCTCTCCATGTTGATGCGAGGACCAGGATCCGCTCTGGACGTTTCCCACGGGGTTGAAGAGTGACGTTATCCGCGTTCTACGTGACCAAGAATTTTGCTCTAGATGCTTCACACGGGTTCACTGCCGCGTTAGGCGAGGACTAGGCTCCGCTCTGGATGCTTCGCGTGGGTTCACTGCCGTGCTCTGCGAGGACCAGGATCCGCTCTGGACGTTTTACACGGGGTCAAAGAGTGACGTTATCCGTGTTCCACGTGACCAGGAATTTTGCACTAGATGCTTCACACGGGTTCACTGCCGCGTTAGGCGAGGACTAGGCTCCGCTCTGGATGCTTCACACGGGTTCACTACCATGTTTTGCGAGGACCAGAATCCGCTCTGGACGTTTTCCACGGGGTCAAAGAGTGACGTTATCCGCGTTCCACGTGACCAGGAATTTTGCTCTAGAAGCTTCACACGGGTTCACTGCCGCGTTAGGCGAGGACTAGGCTCCGCACTGGATGCTTCACACGGGTTCACTGACGTGTTTTGCGAGGACCAGGATCCGCTCTGGACGTTTTCCACGGGGTCAAAGAGTGACGTTATCCGCGTTCCACGTGACCAGGAATTTTGCACTAGATGCTTCACACGGGTTCACTGCCGCGTTAGGCGAGGACTAGGCTCCGCTCTGGATGCTTCACACGGGTTCACTACCATGTTTTGCGAGGACCAGGATCCGCTCTGGACGTTTTCCACAGGGTCGAAGAGTGACGTTATCCGCGTTCCACGTGACCAGGAATTTTGCACTAGATGCTTCACACGGGTTCACTGCCGCGTTAGGCAAGGACTAGGCTCCGCTCTGGATGCTTCGCACGGGTTCACTGTCGTGTTCTGCGAGGACCAGGATCCGCTCTGGACGGTTTCCACGGGGTCAAAGAGTGACGTTATCCGCGTTTCACGTGACCAGGAATTTTGTTGATTATATCCGCATTTCACGGAGTTGGGATTTGACTCTCTGTGGGAGTACATCGTCGAGTCATGGAACTGGGAGTTGCCGCTGTTCCGTTTTGCTTGATGATGTGTCCGCTGTGACGAGACAAGTGTTGAGATGATCTCTAGGTTATTTGTGGCCCGTCGAGATTCGGCTTCTTCTTCTAATGAAACCTGAGGAGGAGGAGTGCGACTCCTTCTTTGTTTGCGCCCCTGGATTGTATACAGGGATTGATGTAGCATCACCTGTAGGGCAAAAAGGTTTCATTTTTCCATCATTTCTTTTATTCTTTCCGCGATGCTCTATCATTTCAGCTTTTTATATCGCGAAGGTCGCGATTGCCCAATCATTTCGGCTATTTTTCGCGGTGTCCAATCATTTCGGCTATTTGTTTTATTTTTACTCGCTGCTTTTTATTGCGAGTTGCCCAATCATTTCGGCTATTTTTGTATGCATACATTTTTACTTGCTGATTTTGTTGCAAGTTGCCCCATCATTTCGGCTATTTCATATGCATTTTTTTTGGCTCGCTGATTTTTTTTTTCGCGAGTAGGGGATTTGGGATCTGATACCAATCTCAGCATCAGCATCGCTGCGACTGGAATATTGACAGGAGCGAATCATCATTTGCCGTAAAAGGACTTGGAATTTGATAGCGGTTTAGGCATCGGCATCGCTACAACTGGGATATTGCCAGGAGCGAATCATCATTTGCCTCTGTCGATGTTGAACAAAGGTGGCTTAGCAAACAGGGTTAGGGTCCTGTCGACTAAGGCTTTTGACTTCATGAGCCGTAAGGGTCTCACAAAGGTATTTCTCCCTACGAGTCGTGAAGATCTCGCAGGTGCGTTTTCTCCTTAGGAATCGTGAGGACTCCTAAGTGTATGTTTTCCTGTAAGTCGTAAGGATCTTACAAAAGGGTTTTCTCCTTATAAGTCGAGAGGACTTACAAGGGTTGTTCACCGTATGGACATATCCCCAGTCACGGGTGGGACTTGATTAGGGAAATGTTCATTCGTGCCCGTGGATTGTATACAAGGGTCAGTACTGAGCCACTTATAGGGCAGTATCGAAGGTTGTGGGGGTTGCTTAAGAACATGTTAAGGTCTCTGTAACTTAAGACTTTCAAATCTTATGAGCCGTGAGGGTCCCATAAGAGAGTTCTCCTTACGAGTCGTGAGGATTTCGCAAGTGTAATTTCTCCTTAGGAATCGTGAGGATCCCTAAGTGTGTTGCTCCCTTGTGAGTCGTAAGGATCTCACGCAGGTGGTTTCTCCTTACAAGGTCGAGAGGACCCTATAAGTGTCTTTTAACGAGGTTGCGCCCTTTCGGGTTTTCACAAACACTCGCCGGTAGCCCTGCTGTTTTTACTCACGGAGCCTTTTCGGGTTTTCATCCGTGCCCGTTTTACTTATGGACATACCGTTTTTTTTTTTTTTTAACGAGGTCGAGCCCTTTCGGGTTTTCACGAACACTCACCGGTAGCCCTGCTGTTTTTACTCACGGAGCCCTTTCGGGTTTTCATCCGTGCCCATTTTGCTTATGGACATACCGTTTTTTTTTTTTTAACGAGGTCGCGCCCTTTCGGGTTTTCACGAACACTCGCCGGTAGCCCTGCTGTTTTTACTCACGGAGCCCTTTCGGGTTTTCATCCGTGCCCATTTTGCTTGTAGACGTACCATTTTTTTTTCCTTTTTTTTTTTTAACACGTCAGCCTGAAGATGCTGCGGGTTAGGAGTAGTTTAACGACGTTTCGGTCATTTGCAAGTTTTAGGACATTGCGGTCCATTGTTAGTTTAAGGACGTTTCGGTCCACCGTCGTCGTATTTGAGACGCATCTCTAGTTTACTGACTTTTCGGTCTATGGGGCTTTCCCTATGAATGAGCATGATGCCCCCGGCATATCCACCTTTTTCGGAGCATGTTGTTGCGGCGGGTTTACTTTC
Source organism: Agapanthus africanus (assembly GCA_030015575.1). Classification (NCBI taxonomy): domain Eukaryota; kingdom Viridiplantae; phylum Streptophyta; class Magnoliopsida; order Asparagales; family Amaryllidaceae; genus Agapanthus; species Agapanthus africanus. The sequence continues at coordinate 895,091,488 of CM057339.1, read as the reverse complement.
CACTTTTCGGGCAGCGCGAACTTGCCCTGTTGGTATTAGTCTTCAACCCAGTTTTTGAAGACGTAGCAATTTTCGAGTGGGTGACCCATTACTCTATGGTAGGGACAATAGTTAGGATTGTTAACATCACCTGGTTGCAACGGACGCTTTGGACTCGGCAAATCGATGAGTCTGTTGCGCACTGCTAGCTCGAACAATCTCTTTGTTTTATCTTTGGGAAATGAGTAAGAACGTTTCAACTTCTCATTGAGGTATCGCGGCTTGTTGTTTTGACGACAAAACGGTCTCGGGTTACTCGGCCGTTGTTGAGTGTTGGCAACAAAGGCCGTTTTTTCCTTTTCCTTTCTCATTTCGTTTGCTCCGTCGTTTGCGGGTCCGAGATTCTTTCCGGGTAGCGTGAGATTGTACGGCTGAACGTTCCCGCAACTCTCCAGTTCTTTTGTTTTAGAAATGAATTCCTTGAAGAGAGGGTTGAGGGCGGCTTCTTCGTCAGAATCGCTTCCAAAGGTGAGAACTCGTGATCCCCCGGGCTCGTCCCTATGACAATTGCCGGCAACTCTTTTATGCTCATCTGTCGTATTTTTTCGCTGTCTACGAGCTTTACGCTTTGTCCTGTTGAAGTGTTGCCTGTGAGCGACATATCCTTGCCACCAACACTTAAAGGAGTTGCAGTCTTCAGTAGGATGTGCGATCCTCTGATGATATAAACAGAAGTTAGGGTGTACGTCCGTTTCATCAAAATGTATACCACCAGGAGAATTTTCTCTGAAAGAGGGCAGCCTCATCCCCATTGATATCGCTTTGGCGAATCGTTTCCTTATCTTGATCCTGTTTTTATTTGCGGCGGATGTACTTTGATCTGGTGGGAGTGTTTCGACCCTTTTGTCCAGTTGCCGGCGTTTGGCCTTTTCAAATATGGCCATCTCGCGCTCCCGATCAGCTTTACTTTTTAGACGAATCTCATCTAGAAAAGTGTCGATCATTTCGTCTGACGGCCACACGAATTCCGGCTCAGGCTCTGCTCCCAGTTTCTCAGTGCAAAGAGTTTTTTCATCGTCCGTAAATGAGTGGGAGATCACATGACAAGTTGCCCCCGGTGCGTCCGTCTTCTTTGGAGTGTGCGGCTGTGGTGGGTTTACTTTCCACTTTTCAGACAGCGCGAACTTTCCTTGTAGGTACTGATCCTCGATCCACCCTTTAAAGACGAAACAATCCTCGATTGGATGGCTTACCGTTTGGTGGTATGGGCAATAATTAGGATCGTTGACATCGCCTGGTTGCAACGGACGCTTTGGACTCGGCAAATTGATGAGTCTGTTGCGCACTGCCAGCTCGAAGAGTCTTCTCGTTTTGTCCTGAGGAAACGAGTAAGGACGTCCCAGTCTCTCCTCGAGGGATGGGCGTGGACGCACGTTACTTTGGCGAACAACCGGATTTAAGTGGTTCGGCCGTTGTTGAGTATTGGCGACGACGGTTGCTTTCCCTTTGTCCTTTTCATTCCAAGGCTCTGTCTTTGAAGGAGATGGTCTGTGACTCATCTGATCCATTTGGGCCAACTTATCAATTAAAGCCTGGAACGTGGTCGGTTTGAAGAACATCATGAACTGTGAGATGGTCGCTTGCGGATCCAGGGTACCCACAAACATGCCTACTGCAGGAGCCTCTTCTATGCGTTGTTCGCATTTCGACCATAGGTTCCGCCATCGTGTTGCGTATTGGACCTACGTTTCGCCCGGCCTTATCCTGGCATTAATCAGTGCTGTTATTGGGGTGCGTTCACTAGCGCTCGCGAATCTTTGTGTAAACAGCAGCTCCATCTCCGCAAATGTTTTAACAGAGTCGTTAGGTAGCTCCGAATACCATTCAAAGGCTGTTTCTATTAAGCTGCCGACGAATTGGCGAAGCAACAGTTTGTCGTCGCTTCCCGTGTTGCCGCATAAGGCCCTGAATTGAGCGACATGCTGATGGGGATTCCCTGTCCCTTTATATACGTGAAACTTAGGGATCGTATATCCCGGCGGGTAACTGATTTGGTCATACCAGCCCGGATAGGGCCGTCCGGTTCTAACAATTTGGTCAGCCGCTTCATTGGCTTGATGAGCTCGTATTTGCTGAGCTATATATTCCTTCAGGGCAGCTTTGGAAATTGTCTCCTCCTTGGCTGTTGACAGAGCCGGTGGAGGATTCGATGTATCTCCTTTGTCATCTTCAAGGACAATCGGAGGATTTTCAGCAGGAGGATCTTGCTGGATCATCATCCCTACCATATCTTGGAAGAGAAGCGCCATTTGTTTTATGTTAGCCGCTTGCTCTGCGGCTTCTTTGTCCTTCTTTTCGAGGACTCTGCGTAGGTAGTCAGCGTCCGTTTCTTGTTCATGACGCTGCTCTGATGATGCCTCCGAGCTTTCTTTTGGCCCGGTAAGTGCGGCCATTGCAGTCATCATCTCCTGAAGCTTCTGTTGCTGCTCCTGGGCTTTCGTCACGGATCGGGTGAGCGGTCGGTGACCCATCGAAGCACGACTTTCCACTTTTCCAGAAGCCATATAAACAGTGTGCACCACCACGCCCCCAGACTTGGGGCGTTTAGATTCAGCTTTTTTACGGTTCGCCATGTTCACAGGGGCTTTTTGCGGCCTCCTTTTCTTTTGAGTGATTGACGTTGAGGGAGCCGTTGTAGTGGGCACCCATCCAGCTGTTGCTTTTTCCGGCTTGACAGAGTAATTCTTCTCCTGCCGAACCTTCATCTTTTTCTGTCGGCGGAGATAGTCTTGATCAATCACCGACACCTGGACCTGTCGCCAGACCTTGTAAATTTTAGAGGACAGCCGTTGAGGGGGTTGCTCTGGCTTCTTCTCTGCAGCATTCTTCGCAGGTGAAGGAGATCTCTTCAGCACTGCAGTAGGAGAGTTTCTGCGCACCCTGTTCAGCAGCTCAAAGCTGTTCCCGGTTGGAATAGCAACATCGATCCCCACCGTTGGAGCTGGTGGAGTAAATCCAGAGGGGGAGTTGCCCCCAGCCTTCCTTACTCGGCGCCAGTGGCGACGTCGAGCGTGTCGTGCGGATGGAGTTGTTTCAGCCGTAGGGGCGACTTCGTCGTGCCCCCTGCTTTGAGGAGAGACCGTTATTGGTGCTAGCCTGTCGAAGACTGACACCCGTTGAGAAGCAATGTCTAATCTGTCAAAGACAGACCTCTGGGCAGGGGAAGCAGCTTTGAGGACCTCGCCTGGAGCAGCAACAGGAATGGCCAGCCTTGTAAAAATTGACTTCTTGGAAGGAGGAGCCTTTCCGATAATTTTGTCTGCTTGAGCCGGGATGGCTATCCGCTTTGGGATGGCAGCTTCGGGTATCACGGGCTTATAGACGTTCTGGCCCAGTCTGTTGAAAACTGAGGTATTGAAGTTGGGCGACCCGTTGAGAGGGGCCGCGGCAGTAGCAAGCCAATCGAAGACCGACTTCTTTGGAGCTTCTTGCGATGTCATTGGGGCATTGAAGCTCATCGGTGGGAGCATGGTCCCGAAGAATAATCCAGTGGTGGCCTGGGTTACCTGCTCCACTGGCATCTTGAAAAGGGAGGCCGCTTGGGGCCCATAAGTCACTCCTCCAGCAAGGACGGAACGAGAGTTGCAGTTGCAGGTAGTGCAGTTTGAAGCCATTGATCTTCTGTTTTCTGCACGGAGCAAGACACCAAATCTTAGTACCTCGAATCCACAGGCAACCACAACAAACCGCGATTCGTTCGCGAACACGACACACGAAGTGTGGAGTGGAAAGAGGAAGAGGTCCCACCGGGCGTGCCAGAATCTGTTCCCCTCCGAACGGCAGCCAAGACGAAACATGGGCTTCGCGCCTGAGGTTTGGGGCAGATGCTAATAGGTGCTATCCGTCCACCTCTCCGAAGATGCTAAGTTGATTTATGGCACCGTGTATCGGAGGTTTAGACGGATGCGGCCGATGTAGCAGACTTCATCAGATTCCCCCTCGCTTGAGGGGTTTTTTATTGTGGGGACGCTCTTCCCTGCAGGCGCAAGCCCCTGCAGTTAATTACGCTACCGCATCGCGGTAACAACTTTCTCCTTCTCCAGCTGGTCACTTCGTGTCGTGGGTGTTTGTTTTGTTTGTGGTTGCCCGTGGATTGTATACGGAGACTGATTTATGTCGTCGCCCATAGGACGTGGATTAGTCCAAATCCGTATTTTCTTAGATTTGGGTTTGGGGTTTTGGTTTGAGGATACGTTAGCCATATTTGAGGCTAAGATCAACTCAAACATTTGTTAAGGATACGTTAGTCCAATTTGAGACTAAGATCAACTTAACGGGATCGTTTAGATCCGACAAAAGAGCGTTTGGAGGCTCGATTGTTCCAGTTTAGGGACATGATGGTCCATTAAATGTATGGCCGTCGGGACCCATCACCTCTCTGACGACGTTGAAGGATTACAACGACAAATGTCAGAGGAGTTCAGAGATGTACCCTTGAGCCAAAGTTGATTGGGGGATCTAGAGTCCAATTTGGGACTAAAGTCTGTTTGAAGGTTTAAGGATACGTTAGCCATATTTGAGGCTAAGATCAACTTAAAAAGGATCGTTTAGATCCGACAAAAGAGCATTTGGGGCTCTATTGCTCCAGTTTAGGGACATGGTGGTCCAATACCAGTTTAAGGACATAGTGGTCCATTGGTAGTTTAAGGACGCATAAGTCCATGGGTTTAACGACCCCACAGTCCGTGTTGATGTGTGGTTGTCGGGACCCGTCACCTCTCTGAAGACGTTGAAGGATTACAACGACAAATATCAGAGGAGTTCAGAGATGTACCCTAAACCAATGAGTTGGTTGAAAAAGCAGATGTGCTCAGTTCAAGATGATTTGAGGACTTATGGCCAGTTTGGGCTAAGTCCAATTATGTTTGAAATATTGGCCCTCTCTTGGTCCATTGAAGGAGAGGCTTTGCCTCTAGAAACTTAGCCAATTGGGCTAAAGCTAGTGTTAAACACTAAAGGTCAACAGTGTTGAACACTGGGAATAAGATTAACAAGTTGGTGTTAAACACTAAAAGATAATCAGTGTTAAACACTAGCAACAGGGCTTTCAAATTAGTGTTAGACACTAAAGCAAATCAGTGTTAAACACTGGTAATCAGATATTTCAAATTAGTGTTTAACACTAAAGCAAATCAGTGTTAGACACTGGGAATAAAGTCTTCAGATTAGTGTTAAATACTAAGGAGAAAAGGGTCACGTGTGGACACGTGAGAGCGCCCTAAATGTGGAGCCAGATCTCCTTTGTTTTATCCTCAAATCTGCGAATAAGTGTTAACACTTAACACTTTTATTTTTATTTTAGAGCATCACGTGTTAGCACGTGATGGGGATCTGTGCGCCAATTGTTAAAGCATTTGCTGAGGGGTCACGTGATAACACGTGAGAGCGCCCAAAGCTTTTATTTCCTTTGCTTTTCCTTTCTGTGTTTCGGGGGTCACGTAGAGCACATGATGGCATCAAAAAGTGGGGCCAGATCCCCTTTATTTTGTTCTGCAAACAAGTGTTTAACACTTTTAATTTTCATAGCCATCACGTGTGGTCACGTGATGTATAATCATGCCCTGATTTATTAGAATATTTATTAGGGGTCACGTGGTAACACGTGAGAGCGCCCAGAATTGTTTCTGCCTTTACTTTTGTTCCATATATAATGAGGGTCACGTGGGAGCACGTGAGGCATTGCCTCAAAACTTTCCTTTTCTCATTTTGGGGGATCTGTTCAGAGATCACGTGGGGTACGTGACCCTAGTCTTTTCATGCACAGAGATCTTTTAAGTCTCCTTATCTTTAAGAATTAAATTCTTATTTAGGGTAAAACCCTAATTTTTGTTTTGGAGGAATTAAATTCCTATTGTGAAAGAATTAAATTCTTATTTAGGGTAAAACCCTAATTTTATCCCAAAGGAATTAAATTCCTATAATTTTGTGACCATTGAATCCTCAAAACTTAATTCCTCCTCTATGTTTTGGATCTGTATGGCAGGATCTCAACCCAATGAGAATTAAATTCTCAATTCATGGGGAGATGTGCACTTTGCAGATCCTCCACCAGAGAAAGAACTAAGTTCTTTTCTTTTTATAAGAGTTAAACTCTTTTGAGAATTAAATTCTCTTTTTAAGCCTCTCTTTTCTTACCTAGGGTTTTTCTTTTGCAGAGAATTAAATTCTCCTCTCTCTGTTTCTTCTCTCCCCCAAAAAGTCGTTTTTCTTTTTTTTCTTCTCTTCTTGGCTCCTATTTATAGGAGGAGGAAGAGAATCAATTTGTTTAGCAAATCTCTCATTGAAAGATTTGATTTGATTGTTGAGAGATTTGATTTATATTTATCATTAATTCTGGGCCTTTAGATCATTCAGTGAATTTTATTCACCGTGGATTTTAAATCCAAAAGATATTCTATTTGTTATCTCGGTTAGATTTAGGGGAAATCTTTCCTTATTTGGGATTCTTCCATAAATTGGTGATTTTTAATCACCCTTGGATCTTTAATCCAACGGTTCCCCATGACCCTTTTCCATTTGGAAGGATTCAGAAACTTTTAGAATTCAATTCTATTAAATTATAAGGTTTTTAAAGCCAGTCACGTGCTGGCACGTGACCTTTGGTCACGTGTGAGCACGTGACCCCCAATTGGGTTCCTTTCTCAGCCGCTTATTTATGTTTCAGTTTTAACCATCACGTGTCAACACGTGACCATTGGTCACGTGTAAGCACGTGATACCTCGTTGAGGTATTTTCTGACATTTAGAATTAAATTCCATTCATTATTTTAGAGGCTTTAAAAGCCCATCACGTGTCTGCACGTGACCTATGGTCACGTGTGGGCACGTGATGCCCCATTGGGGTCTTTTCTGAGTTTTTATTATATCTTTTGACTCCTCCAGCGGGTTCTTAAAGGCCCATCACGTGTGGACACGTAATTCCTCATAACGTTTGATCCCGAATGAATTACGAGGCCCATAATATATCAAATCGAAGGGTTTTTCGAGCCGCTTTCGATACCATCAGAATTTATCTGTTTCTCATTCGGGAGTGTGTCAAAAAACAGCCCGGGAGATACCGGTTCCCATTTCCTTAAGCGTATCGCTGTCATTTGATATCTTGGACTCTTCTGCGCAGAAATTTTTGGCGGGAACACAATACACGGGGAAATGAAAAGTTTCTTAAAAATCAAACAGACGCAATGAGCTGTACGCACACAAAAACCCACGTGGCACGAATCTCGAGGCAATTGCCTCAAATCCGACCGGCCATTTTAGGGTTTTGACTGCCCCCGACGATCCCGATGTGTCCAAATTTATCCGTGCTTTGCACACACACCCCCCTTCGACTCCCCTTAACTCCTCTGCACTGTTTGATTTCCCTGCAATCAAACAGAAACTCTTCATTTCAACATTTAATATCTTTTTAATGCTTTTTAATCCAAAATTTTAATTCTTAAACTCTAATTCTTCACTATAAATACCACCCCATGCTTTAGCTATTCACCATTCTGAAATTCTAGCAAAAATTCTCTCAAAAAGTTCCTAAATGCAAGTAGAGTTAGTGACCAAGCTTGTTCCGTCGAAAATCGAAACCATTTCCGGAGCTCCTGCGACGCCACGAAGCCCTCTTCCTTCTTACTAATCCATTTCTTGATATTTCTAAACAGTAAGTCCCTCCCAACTCTCTTTCTTTTCATCGAAATTCATCTCCAAATCATATGTCGGTAAAGTGGAGTTATTCCCGATACCTTTCTTTTTAAAACCTAGAACTTCCTTTTCCTTTATATCTTAATCAATTTAATTTTACCACACTAATTGTAATTTTAATTACAAATGTTTAGTTTCAAGTTTAACTAAAATTTTCATGTGAAACGAACATAATCGAATTTCTTCATTAAAATACCTTGAACTTTATTATCACCTCTTTTCGATATTGTTAAAACAATACTTTTAGGAAAACTTCACTGGGTAACGATCTACCCCACATGCACACATTGGTTTTATAGCACGATATCTACATATATCTATAGTTGGTTCAAAGAATAACTTTATAATAAAATACACATCTTTTAAAAACTGGGTTTCTTTTAAAACGGTATTTTGTAATCCTTGGCAAATACGCCTCTGCAACTGTAACAACTCCAATTTTAGTATACAAAAATTTGCTTAAAAATTAATGTATACTTAGAGTATTTGCATTTACTGTGATTACTATAAATAATTAATTTACTCTTTAATTACAAGAAGGAGCTTGTAGCTCATTGGTAAAACCTTGCACTGCTGAACCAAGCCATCAGAGTTCAAATCCCATACCCCACATTATTTTTAATATTGTTTTATTTTGAACTTTTAGAATACCAAGAGTTTACACGTGCATATCTCACAAAATCCCTACCATACCCTGAAAAGTAACCATGACAGAGGGATCACCAACCGTCGGGGGGGATTCCGACCGCCTGACTCGGCCGGAATCGGCCAACTCGACCGGCGGACCGGCAGACTCGGGCCGCCACCGCCGGCCGGACTGGCCGATTCCGCCGAGTCCCCAACACAAAAATTGTGTCTTTTGGTCTTCTCTGCACATCTGTATGGTTTAATTTCTTGGAACAGTAGCTGAACTCTTTTAAAACCCAATTACTCCACTTTTAATATATTTTATTACATTTATCATATTTTTTTCATTTCAACCTTTCACCTACCCTGACCATAGCCTTACCCTATAAATACAACCTCTAAACACTACTCTCTCACTCCAAAATTCTGATCAAAACTCTCAAGAAATTTGCTAGAACCCTAGTGTACTTTGGAAGAAGCGAAAGGCGAAGCTCCGGCGATTTTTCCGGTGACAACCCTAGCAGATCCCGGCGGCGAAACGACGCACCGGAAACTACGTCCACTCCCTCTCCCTTTCCTCTTTAAGCTAAACCCGTAAGTACTACTTCCTCCTTTCTCTACTCTTTTTAAAATACGTAGTTACAAAACCCGACGGAATCGGAGTTAAACTGATTTCCGATTCGGTTCTTTCTCAAAATCCAACATTTTATTAAATACAATCACACAAAACTCTTACATGTTGACCATTAAACATTAACAAATATGTTGAACAAGTTTCATGACAACCTATCTCATTTTGTAACTTTTACCGTACATTTTCACTAAAATACCATGCAGTTTCATTTCGACATTAAAATATCACAAACTTGCTATACCTTTAAGTAGATCACAAGGTAATGACCTACCTCCTCACAACACTCATATGCAACATAGCACAATACTTTTGGGAACTTAGAATACGGGAAAACGAAACATTTCAAATAAATACCATGAATTAATAAAACCATTTTCTAAAAGATCAAGTATTTTACACAAATCTTTGCAAAGCGCCGCTACAACCCAATTTGGGGAACCCGACTGGGATGGTGCGAATTATCGCACATCTCTGGGCTTAGTAGTGCGAGATTCAGACCTCCACAAAGAGCATTCGGTCTCGAGAGATTTAAAATACCAAAATCTTAAAAAAATGAGATTTCTAGAAATATAATATATATATTAAAATTTATTTTTATAAATATATATATATATGTAATATCAAAAATACCTATTTTTGTTATAATATAAATACTTCAACTTTTCCAAAATCACAAGAATCACTTTATATTAAAATACCATGAATTCCATACAAAATCAATATTACCATTTAATACCATATATTGTGAAAATAAGGTTATTCTCATTAGAAATGTCTCATGTATAAAATCTACACTTATTACAACTCTAAAGACGATAATTAAACACTTGGGGTGTATTTTGAAAATTATACAAAAGTATTTTTACATAAAACCCCCTCAAGTTATATAAATTACCCTAAGGACCCTAATAAATATAGGTTTAAGCGGGACCAATCTCTTGAGCCTCAGGGAGCCGGAGAAGTGGGTGCTTGCCTGTCTAAGGTAGACAACTTAACAAACGGTGTTATTAACATGGTAATCGTTTTTGAAAAAGACACAAATCCTGCCGCCCATTTGCAGCGGTTACCGATAATATCAAAACAATCAGGACTTCAATTTCTTTTCTAATTGTTCTGACTCAGACTGAGTCTTATTATAATAATCTGACTTGAATATGATTCAAGTACAATCTACAATTCAACATGAATCCTGAATACATATATTCAATCTATTCAACCTGACTGAACCGAACCATGGATATACTTCTATTTACATGATTCTCCAGTTACATTTATGATTCTCCAGTTACATCCATTTACTGATATCATGGTTTCGACAAGTCATCCAATTATACAATTTATAGTACATTTACAATACAAGTTGCAGTACAATACAAACAATACAATACTTCACGGGGTTTAAGGGGTAGATTGGTACGGAAGGTGTTAGAAGTGGAACGAGACAGCAACCATTAATACACCTAACCCGAATCCATTTGTTATTGTACCGTGGCATAAACGGTTCCTTGTACTACACTTGCCTCTAGTCTCTGGCATATAAAGACTCCTCTCGTATACACTGGCATCCTTCTGTACTAAGCTACAAACAACAGCGTTAACCATATAATACAACTTTAAAAGCCACATTCTCTTTCTGTCTATTCTATTTCTCCCTTATTTTTGGAACTTACCGAGCAACTTGTTCGCTGACGACATTCTCTTTCTTTCTTCTTTGAATGTCGTCAGGTAATTCGGATCTTCCAGAGATCGAGCCTACCAGTGAGGACTTGGACCAGCTTGCATACGATCCAGAGCTCTATCTACATTGTACACTTTTTATTTCAGTCTTTTCCTTTTCTGTTATGCCACTGTTTAGGCATTGCTTTCTTCCAGATGTATTTACTTTTCCATGCATTGTACAAAAAGAATGTAAATAAATAAAGTTGATGTTTTATTATATCTTGTCTCTTGTGCAGTTATTTTTATATTGCTTAGATACGCTTAGCGTATTTACTTCATAGTAAATGCGTAGCGACCAGTCGCGCCCCCTTCTCCGTACACCGGGAAGAACAGGTTTTGTTGGTGGCCCATGCAGGTCAGAGTTGTATGGAACACTACCATGCAGTTCTGTTCTACGTGAACAACCTAAGCAATACAACACAAGAACCAGCAACTAAAATAATTTTTACAATTCATGTTCCTTGAATCTTACAATTCCATATTCTTTAAATCATATACTTTGAATCTGCCCTAACCTAAATTTTTCTTTCAAGGTTATGGATTTCCCGAACAACACCAGCACCAATGTCCACAACACACCTCCACCACTACCAATCACACCTGTCGTCCCTGCTTCACCCAACGAGAAAACGGTTCTGCTTGAGGCAATCCGCAGACTCCCAGAGGGACAGCAGCAGCTCTTGAACCGTCCCGAGGCTGAAGCATCTGGGGTGAAGCAATTCAGAGTTTTACATCCCAAACAGTTCTCAGGAAAAGGGGAGCCTACTGGAAGCTGAGGAATGGGCTCAGAGTATCGAGGATGATCTGGCAGCGGCACAAGTGCCAGAAATAGCTTGAGTTCGTGTTGCAAAATTACAGCTCACGGACAATACACGGAACTGGTGGAAGGCAAAAGAAAGCCGTCTTGAACCACCCATCGAATGGAAGACTTTCCGCGACATGTTCGACGCTAAGTACTTCCCTGAGACTGCCAGGTTCGACATGGAACAGCAGTTCATACATCTGCAACAAGGTTCGATCTGGACCAAGTCGGTAGATGAGTATGACGCTGAGTTCACCATGCTTAGTCGGTAAGATATGTCTCAATAATTCGATTTTTTTAATATATCACATATTACACGGCTAACGCAATACTTAAACAGATTTACGGCACACTTGATACCGACGGACGAGATCAGAGCCCGTCGATTTCAACAGGGTTTGGATTCGGAGATCCAGGCTGCACTAGCCACAGGAGATTTTCCGACCCATGAATTGGCTCTGAAAGCTGCCCGCCGTTATGACGCAGTGATAAAGGCGAGGGGCAGACCTCATTCTGCAGGAGTTAAACGCCCTGTCAACCAGATGACAGGAGGAGCCTCGTCAAGGCCACCTTTTGTGCCAAGGAGACCAGGAGTACCAAACAACAGGCCCAGCCCAGCCTTTTGTAACTACTGCAAGAGAAATGGGCATTTGACGAAAGATTGCCAGCGTGCGAACAACCTTTGCTTAGTCTGCAGCTCAGCTGCTCACGATATTGTGTCTTGTCCTCATAGACAAAACTCGTATGCTGCACCCAGGCCAGCAAACACTTACCCACAGCGCCCAGCCATCCAAGCACCTTTTCCAACACTTGCACTACCTACTCCACCACCTAGAGGACCACAAGTTGCACCTCCTCCTCGTCAGTTCCATCAAGCTCAAAGGAATGTTCCGAGTATTTCTCCTCAGGCCAGGAGGAATGTACCACGGCGCCAGGCTTTCACGATGACTGTGGAAGAAGCTGAGGCCACTGGCCAAGTTATCACCGGTAACCTTTCTTTCTCAAATTTTCTTTCAGTCTTACTACCTGTCTACATACCTTTACCTACACCTAAAACATATCCCATATACATTAGGTACAATATTAGTAGCCTCACTACCTGCACTAGCACTGTTCGATAATGGAGCATCTCACTGCTTTATGTCACAACAGTTCGTCCAAACCCATGCGATTCCAGTCACACCGCTTGTATCCAGTTGGAATGTCAGTTCAGGGAATGGCGTTCTGAAGGCAACAATGGGATACAGCTTGTGTCTAGTAATCGTCTGCAGCAGAGAATTCTACGCTGACTTCAAAGTGCTGGACATACCAAACTTCGATGTGGTTTTAGGTATGGATTGGCTCGGAACTTTTTATGCTACCATCGACTGTCGTCAAAGGAGGGTAGTATTCGAGATCCCAGACCATCCGTTCTTCTATTTCAAAAGTGGAGACCGTACACTGGAGCCAAGTACATACAAGGCGAACCCAAGGAAGGCAGTGATTGCAGCAACTCAAGCAGAGGAAGAATCAAGGCCAGAAGTGGTTCGAGAGTTCGACGACGTGTTTCCTGACGATATATCAGGTTTTCCTCCCGATCGAGCTCTTGAATTTAGCATTGATTTAGTACCAGGAGCACAACCGGTGATCAAAGCACCTTATCGATTAAGTCCGGAAGGTTTGAAGGAAGTCCGAACACAGTTGGACGAATTATTGGCGAAAGGATGGATTCGGCCCAGCACTTCAAGTTGGGGATCACCAGTACTACTTGTGAAGAAGAAGGAAGGTTCATACAGAATGTGCATTGATTACAGAGCCTTAAACGAAGTCACGATAAAGAACAAGTATCCGCTACCGCATATCGATGATTTATTCGATCAGCTAAGTGGATATTGTGTTTTCTCTAAATTAGATCTTCGTTCAGGTTATCATCAAGTGAAGGTCAAGGAAGCTGATATTCATAAAACAGCTTTCCGAACTCGTTATGGACATTACGAATTTCTAGTGATGCCATTTGGAGTGACCAACGCACCAGCAATATTCATGAACCTGATGAACCAAGTTTTCCGGGAGTACTTAGACAGGTTCATTGTCATCTTCATCGACGACATCCTGGTGTATTCCAAGAGTCAGAAAGAGCATGCCGAGCACCTACGAATTGTCCTGGAAACTCTACGACAACATCAATTATATGACAAGTACAGCAAATGCTAGTTTTGGCTAAATCAAGTTGGTTTTCTTGAACATATCGTATCAGGTGAAGGAATTTCTGTGGATCCAGCGAAAGTTTCAGCAGTAAGCGAATGACCGACACCAAAGTCAGTGAAGGACATTCGGAGTTTCTTGGGTTTAGCCGGATATTACAGAACGTTCATTGAAGGCTTTTCAAAGATAGCAACACCCCTGACCAAGCTCACACATAAAGATGAAGAATTTGTGTGGTCGAAAGCATGCGAACAAGCTTTCGTAGAACTCAAGTCAAGGTTGACATCAGCGCCTATTCTCGTTATACCAAACCAATCTGGAGGTTTCGAAGTGCATTGCGATACATCCGGTAAGGGATTAGGATGTGTTCTACATCAACACGGTAAGGTTGTGGCTTATGCTTCAAGACAGCTGAAGACTCATGAGCGCAATTATCCGACGCATGATTTGGAATTGGCAGCCGTCATCTTTGCTCTTAAGATTTTGCGCCATTATCTTCTTGGTGAACTAGTGAACATATACACAGATCACAAGAGCCTGAAATATGTGTTTACTCAGAAAGAGTTGAATATGCGGCAGAGACGATGGTTAGAACTTATGGCGGATTTTGACATCAACCTGCAATATCACCTAGGGAAGGTGAATGTGGTTCCAGATGCTCTTAGTCGTCAACCATTAGCAATGCATCTCACCGCTCAGTGGAACCTTCAACAAGACTTGCATCAGATGGAAATTGAAGTAGTCATGCCAGGTAACGCTTCAAGTTTGATGAATTTACAAGTTCAATCAACAATTGTCAATCAGATCAAAGCAGCTCAAGCAAGTGATGCTAAGTTGCAAAAGATCAGAGAACAAGTGGAGAATGGACTCAGAACAGACTTCATCATCCATGAAGACGGATCTTTGAGATAGGGCAGTAGATTGTGTGTACCAAAAGATTCTGTTCGGGAAGAGTTAATGAAAGAAGCTCACAGCTCTCCCTACTCAGTGCACCTTGGAGGTACAAAGATGTACAAAGATCTACGTCAGAATTACTGGTGGCATGGAATGAAGCGTGAAGTAGCCAGAAGCGTCGCTAAATGATTGGTGCGTCAGCAAGTAAAGGTTGAACATCACAGGACGGCTGGAATACTTCAACCGTTACCAATCCCAGAATGGAAGTGTCAACACATCACAATGTATTTTATGACTGCTCTTCCTCACAGCACAAAGGGTAATGACGCAGTATGGGTCATTGTGGATCGACTCACAAAGTCGGCTCACTTCATCCCATTCCGAGTTAGCCAATCAACTGAGACATTAGCAAAGAAGTAAATGGAGGTAATAATCTACTTAAGATTTAAACTCTTTAAATATGTACAAATTCCTGATACCCATGAACTCATACAGGAAATTGTGAGACTTCATGGAGTACCGGTCTGCATTGTCTTCGATCGTGACACCAGGTTCCTATCGCAATTTTGGCAGAGTTTGCAAGCAAGCTTGGGAACAAGTCTGAACTTCAGCACGGCTTATCATCCACAAACAGATGGTCAGTCTGAGCGAACTATTCAGATCTTGGAGGATATACTCAGAGCATGTATGTTAGACTTCAAAGGATCGTGGGAAGATCACCTACATCTTGTGGAGTTTTTGTACAAAAACAGCTACCAAGCAAGTATAGGAATGGCACCTTTTGCAGCACTATATGGAAGGAAGTGTCGGTCGCCATTAAGTTAGGATGACATCGGAGATAGGGAACTACTTGGACCTGAGATGATAGTAGCGACTGTTGATGTGGTTCGTACTATCAGAGAAAGAATGCACATAGCCCAAGATCGACAGAAGCACTGGACTGATGCAAAGAGACGTCACTTGGAGTTCCAGCCAGGAGATCACATATTCTTAAAGATATCTCCGAACTGCGGAGTGATCCGATTTGGAAGACGGGGTAAGCTAAGTCCGAGATACATTGGACCGTTCGACATACTCGAACGAGTCGGTGAAGTGGCATACCGCTCAGCACTTCCACCTTCATTGGAATGAGTGCATAATGTGTTCCACATATCCCAACTCAGGAGGTATGTGAGTGACCCCAACCATATTCTTGATCATTCCGAGCTCACTATACAGCCCGACTTATCTTGTGAGCAACAACCTGTTGAGATCTTAGATAGAAAAGTGAAGTCACTTCGGAACAAGGAAGTCAACTAGGTTCGAGTGATGTGGAGAAAAGGCACTCCAGGAGAATCAACTTGGGAAAGGGAAGATGAGATGCGTGCAAGATATCCTCACCTCTTTGTAGACTAGTCCTTAAAATAAAAGTTGTAAATTTCAAGGACGAAATTTTTGTAAGGAGGGTAGACTGTAACAACTCCAATTTTAGTGTACAAAAATTTGCTTAAAAATTAATGTATATTTGGGGTATTTGCATTTACTGTGATTACTATAAGTAATTAATTCACTCTATAATTACAAGAAGGAGCTTGTAGCTCATTGGTAAAACCTTGCACTGCTGAACCAAGCCATCAGAGTTCAAATCCCATACCCCACATTATTTTTAATATTGTTTTATTTTGAATTTTTAGAATACCAAGAGTTTACACGTGCATATCTCACAAAAACCCCACTACACCCTGAAAAGTAACCATGACAGAGGGATCACCAACCGTCGGGGGGATTCCGGCCGCCTGACTCGGCCGGAATCGGCCGGCGGACCAGCCGACTCGGGCCGCCGCCGCCAGCCGGACTGGCCGATTCCGCCGAGTCCCCAACACAAAAATTGTGTCTTTTGGTCTTCTATGCACACTGTATAGTTTAATTCCTTGGAACAGTACCTGAACTCTTTTAAAACCCAATTACACCAATTTTAATATATTTTATTACATTTATCATATTTTTTTCATTTCAACCTTTCACCTACCATAACCCTAGCCTTACCCTATAAATACAACCTCTAAACACTACCCCCTCACTCCAAAATTCTGATCAAAACTCTCAAGAAATTTCTTAAAACCCTAGTGTACTTTGGAAGAAGCGAAAGGCGAAGCTCCGGCGATTTTTCCGGCGACAACCCTAGGAGATCCCGGCGACGAAACGACGCACCGAAAGCTACATCCACTCCCTCTTCCTCTCCTCTTTAAGCTAAACCCGTAAATCCCACTTCCCCCTTTCTCTACTCTTTTCTAAAATACGTAGTTACAAAACCCAACGGAATCGGAATTAAACCGATTTGCGATTCGGTTCTTTCTCAAAATCCAACATTTTCTTAAATACAATCACACAAAACTCTTACATGTTGACCATTAAACATTAACAAACATGTTGAACAAGTTTCATGACAACCTATCTCATTTTGTAACTTTTACCGTACTTTTTCACTAAAATACCATGTAGTTTTATTTCGACATTAAAATATCACAAACTTGCTATACCTTTAAGTAGATCACGAGGTAATGACCTACCTCCTCACAACACTCATATGCAATATAGCACAATACTTTTGGGAACCTAGAATACGGAAAAACGAAACATTTCAAATAAATACCATGAATTAATAAAACCATTTTCTAAAAGATCAAGTATTTTACACAAATCTTTGCAAAGCGCCGCTACAACCCAATTTGGGGAACCCAACTGGGATGGTACGGATTATTGCACATCCCTGGGCTTAGTAGTGCGAGATGCAGACCTCCGCAAAGAGCATTCGGTCTCGAGAGATTTAAAATACCAAAATCTTAAGAAAATGAGATTTCTAGAAATATAATATATATATATTAAAATTTATTTTTATAAATATATATATATATATATGTAATATCAAAAATAGCTATTTTTGTTATAATATAAATACTTCAACTTTTCCAAAATCATAAAAATCACTTTACATTAAAATACCATGAATTCCATACAAAATCACTATTACCATTTAATACCATATATTGTGAAAATAAGGTTATTCTCATTAGAAATGTCTCGTGTATAAAATCTACACTTATTACAACTCTAAAGACAATAATCAAACACTTGGGGTGTATTTTGAAAATTATACAAAAGTATTTTTACATAAAACCCCCTCAAATTATATAAATTATCCTAAGGACCCTAGTAAATATAGGTTTAAGCGGGACCAATCTCTTGAGCCTCAGAGAGCCGGAGAAGTGGGTGCTTGCCTATCTAAGGTAGACAACTTAACAAACGGTGTTATCAACATGGTAATCGTCTTTGAAAAAGACACAAATCCTGCCTTCCATGTGCAGCGGTTACCGATAACATCAAAACAATTAGGACTTCAATTTCTTTTCTAATTGTTCTGATTAAGACTGAGTCTTATTATAATAATCTGACTTGAATATGATTCAAGTACAATCTACAACCAATATGAATCCTGAATACATATATTCAATCTATTCAACCTGACTGAACCAAACCATGGATATACTTCTATTTACATGATTCTTCTGTTACATTCATGATTCTCCAGTTATATCCATTTACTGATATCATGGTTTCGAAAAGTCATCCAATTATACAATCTATATTATATTTACAATACAAGTTGCAATGCACTTCTTCACGGGGTTTAAGGGGTAGTTTGGTACGGAAGGTGTTAGAAGTGGTACGAGACAGCAACCATTAATACACCTAACCTGAATCCATTTGCTGTTGTACCGTGGCATAAACGGTTCCTTGTACTATACTTGCCTCTAGTCTCTGGCATATAGAGACTCCTCTCGTATACACTGGTATTCTTCTGTACCAAGCTACAAACAACAACGTTAACCATATAATACAACTTTAAAAGCTACCTTTTCTTTCTGTCTATTCTATTTCTCTCTTATTGTTGGGACTTACCGAGCGACTTGTTCGCTGACGACATTCTCTTTCTTTCTTCTTTGAATGTCGTCAGGTGATTCGGATCTTCCAGAGATCGAGCCTACCAGTGAGGACTTGGACCAGCTTGCATACGATCCAGAGCTCTAACTATATTGTACACTTTTTATTTCAGTACTTTTCCTTTTCTGTTATGCCACTGTTTAGATATTGCTTTCTTCCAGATGTATTTACTTTTCCATGCATTGTACAAAAACAATGTGAATAAATAAAGTTGATATTTTATTATATCTTGTCACTTGTGCATTTATTTTTATATTGCTTAGATACGCTTAGCGTATTTACTTCATAGTAAATGCGTAGCGGCCAGTCGCACCCCCTTCTCCGTATACCGGGAAGCAGGACGTGACAACAACCCTCGTTAGGAGACCCGCTAATGGATGGTGCATATTATCGCACATCCTTGGGATAGCAGAGTGAAATGCAGAACTGCTCACGGAGTATTCGATCTCGAAAGGAAATAAAATACGGTTTCTAAGAAAATGCGACTTTTCTAAACAAAACTAATTTTTGAAAATTATATAAAAATTATAAATCCATATTTTCAATCTATTATGAAACTATATTTTTCTAAAAATGAAAGATTAAAAAATGTTAATAAAATACCATCAAGTTACCAAAAATAGCTAATTTTCAATAAAATACCATAAACTTTTAAAAGTTAAGTATTTATCATTAAAATACACCAATAATTAAAACACATGCTCATGAAAATCCTAAATGTTATAAATCACCCTCGAGATTTATTTTTAATATATATTAAAATATTTTTCATAAAACCCTCTCGAGATATACAAAAAAATATTTTAAGGACTCTAGTAAATATAGGTTTAAGCGGGATCAATTCTCTTGAGCCCTAGGGAGCCGGAGAAAATGAGTACTTGCCTATTCAGGTTAGACAACTTAACGGAGTTATCAATGGCAATTGTCTTGGAAAAAAACACAAATCATGTCGTTCATATGCAGCAGTTGTCGATTACTCCTGAACCTAAGAAATTCAAGAGTTAAATCCGTTCACAACTTTCTGATTCAATCTGAGTCCAAACTCAAACCTGAATCCAAAATCAAACACGAACTTGAAAACTTGATCATGAACCTGAATACTTGAATTCAAACATCAAATTCAAACTTGTGCTTGACTCTACTTGACCAAACCATGGTTATAACGTGACATGAATTTGACATGACTATTTGAACACATGATTACATCCTGAACATTTTAAATCCATGGTTTCGGCAAAGAACTATAATCTTAATTTACACAATACAATACGCGGGGATAAAGGGGTAGATTGGTACGGAACATATATCGTGGCATGAGAGGCCACTTTAAAAGACATCTACATGAATTCATATGTCGTTGTCCCGTGGGTTATGACGGGGCCTTGTACTATATATTACCATAGTCCACGGGTAAGATGGACTCCTCTCGTATACATGAATATCTTCCTTATAAAGCTACAAATAACCGTGTTAGAATAACTATCATATACCTCTGAACGATCATATACAACTTTACTTGTTCATTTCACATTACATACTATCATCTATTTTTTCTTTTGGGACTTACCGAACGCTAGTTCGCTGACGACATTCCTTTCTATTTCTTTCTTTGGAATGTTCGTCAGGAGGACCGGACTCTGAGAAGATAGAGCCGAGCCAGGAGAACTTGGAACAACTTACAGCTCAGCCTGACTACTAGTTCTTCCTGCACTTATTTTTTTGTATGTCATTATTTAGGCATTGATTTGTTTATTGTATTTTTTTATTTTCAAACTGTTGTATGTAAAGTTGAATGTAAATAAAGTTATTGTTTCATATTATTACTCTTACCATTCTTGTTCATTATTATATTGCTTAATTACGCTTAACGTATTTATTTCATAGTAAATACGTTGCGGGCTTGCGTTTCCGTTTCCGTCTCCGTCTACTGGGAAGCGGGGCGTGGCAATATCTAAAGTATTCCCCATGCATCCATGGAACCCCTTTAAAAGAGCCTCCAAACCTTCTAATTTAATTTTAGGGTTCATTATCGAACACAAACTATAAAAAATTGGAATTTCATAGTAATATTTAGAAATCTTACTTAACATAGCAAGTATCACGGGATGAAATATCTCATTAGTACAATGATTAGAAAAACATTGAGCTATATTATACAATTCAGAGACAATAATATGAGAAGTGGGGTTATAAGTGGTAGAAAAACGTTCGGTTGATATTTTAAAAGTCATAAGAAAATTATTGAAAAGTTCTGCAACCGCTCAGTGATTATTTGTTAAGTGGTTTTCTACAGGCATTTGTTCAATCCACATGTTACTGATAATTCCGCTAGTTTTTAATGCAGTACGAAACATGTCATATGTATTACCCCACCTAATGGAAACATCTTTTCTAAGAGACGGCTTTAATCTTGCAGTCTGGTATCTAGTTTTATAATCAGATTTTTTTTTCTAGAACTTTTAATAAATCTACATTCATTTTTAATTATTTGAATATTTGAAGAACGCGCTTGATGTGCATCCTGTACAGTAAGATTAAGTATATGACAGGCACATCGAATATGAAAAAAGTAACCATTACAAATTGGTTTGCACAACCTAATAAGTTCAGTAACAGCAGAATTATTGTTGCAAGCATTGTCAAAAAAATAGAAAAAAAATTATTTACACATTGATATTCTTTTAAAACATATCTAATTTCATAAGATATATTAAAAGCATTATGCGGAAATTGAAACTGTCTAAAAGCTATAATTCTTTTTTTACAAATACCAGTCAGAATCTATCCAATGTGCATTAACACAAATTCAGGAAAGTTCTTTTCTATTAGTCCAAACATAAGAAATTAATGAAATACTAATATCTAAAGTAGCAAGAGTAGCAATTAATAGTTGTTTACTTTCGTTGTAAAGCCCAAAACAACGACTTTTAAGCGTACTCCTCAGAACCTTTTTGTATCCCGGTTGTATTGCCCTTTGAACGTACCGCTCAAATACTTGATTTTCTCTGAATCCGAGAACTTGTTCATCTGCCGTAACAAATCTTGCCATTTCTTCAACATTTAGATCATAATTATATTGAAAAAACTTTCACCGAAGAAATTAATTTGTGGTTGTGTGGAGGAAAAACCGGTCGTGTTTTCTTAGTATTTTTTAAATGTTTATGTATAGTACCGGTGCCGGTACTTTCCTAATATTTATATGGAGCGACAAAATATTTGAATATTGTGTATCTAACCCCTTCGCTATGTTCAATTGTAAAATGTTCCCAAACATTACTACCAAGTGCACTTTTTCTAGCTTCTCTAGATGTCCGTGTGGGTTTTTCTCCTTCTGCATGCATTTCTGAATCAGGATTAAGAACTTGAGTATGATGTGTATCAGATAAACCCTCCATATAATTTTTTTAACCAATTAAAAAAATTAAATACTAAATATTACCAATACCAATTTAATCGCAAGAAGATAGCTAATAAAATAAAAGTAAGAATAGCTAAAACGCTATAATAGAGCAATTGAGCAGAAGAGCGGTATAGTAGAATAAGTCGGTCAGAGCGTCGAAAACTCAGAGTCGGGGCTTCAATTTTTGAAAACTTGAAAGTTGATAGTAGAAACTTAAGAAAAGGTTTTTTTTTTAATTTGAGAAAGAAATAGATTTGGTGTGAGATAAAATGGTTGTGGGGTTGTATTTATAGGGATTTCAATTTTTTTTAAATTTTCAGCCATTACGAGGTGAGGCGAGACGAATAGTCACAAAATCCAACAAATTCGACTGTTGGATTTGTATTTCGAGACGAGGCAAAACGAATTTTGACTGTTGGATGTGGGTTTCGAAACAAGGCCAGACGATTCGTTTGGAAACCGACCGTTTGATTGGAATCTCAAGACAACCTGAGACGAGTTGAGGCATGAGGCGAGACGAACCGGAGCGAGTCAACGAGGCGAGATAAGGTGAACTGGAGCGAAGAAACATCAAGAAATTTGGGAACCGGCCCGCTTCGCTCAACTCGACTAGACGAGACGAGTTGATTCGCCGACTCGTCCACGTCAGCAACGAGGCTGTAACAACTCCATTTTTAGTGTACAAAAATTTGCTTTAAAATTAATGTATATTTGGAGTATTTACTTTTGCTGTTATTACTTTAAGTATTTAATTCACTCCTTAATTATAAGAAGGAGTTTGTAGCTCATTGGTAATACCTTGCACTGCTGAACAAAGCCACCAGAGTTCAAATCTCATACCCCACATTATTTTTTAATGTTATTTTGTTTTTTATTTTTAGAATACCAACAGTTTACACGTGCATTTCTCACAAAAACCCCACTCCACATAGAAAAGTAAATGTTCCAGAGGCTACACCAGACGACTCCCCACCTACCCACCTCCTGACTCGGCCGGACTCGGCCGGACGGCCGAGTCCCCAACAGGAAAAATCTGGCTCTTGGGCTTCTAAACCCCCTACACACTCCATTTAATTAGATCGTTTTCAAAGAGCTCTTAATACCACATTTACTCTATTTTTAATGAATTTTTAATATTTTTTTACATTTTTCAATTTAAACTCTTCATCTACCCTAATTCTAGCCTAACCCTATAAATACCACCCCTACACTCTACACCCTCACCCCAAAACTCTGAGACAACTCTCAAGAATTCTCTAAAAAACCCTAGTGTGCAATCGAAGTGAGGAAGAGGCGAAACGCCGACGAAATTCCGACGACGACTCTAGGAGCTCCCGGCGACGAAACTGAAAGGTTACCCTAGCGCCCCGGCCATCTCACGTGGCCAAATGCGGAACAAAATTTTTTCTTACGATTAAAACTTGGCGCTAGACTAAACCCTAAACCGAATCTTTCCATAAAACTAACTAGCTATACTAAGAGAGCTATCTACTATGATAGAAACCTCACTAAACGAACCAAGTCCTTCGGTCTTCTTTCTTCATCCTTAGCTCCTTGCATCCACCTTGAACATGCTTGAACTCCAAATCCGGCTCCATCGGTCCTCCGGGATCGAGCTTGTTCTCCGGCCTCCTTTTGTCGTAGATGATCCACCCGGGAAGTATGATCCATGGCTCTAGCTCCTAACTATGTAACTCAAGGAGCAACTAGAGAACTTGGTTTGCTAAACCAAGTAGTCTAGGATGTAATGGAGGGTGTCTTAGTGTATAGCTATCTCTTTCTTGCCTCTTCACTTGATTCTCAACACATGAGAAGATAGTGAAGAGGAAGAAGATGAAGGTGGAGGAAGCTAGAGAGCAAAGAGGAGATGAGAGCAAAAGAGAGCTCAAGGAAAAAAATGAATCAACCATGAAAGAGAAAATATACACAATGGTTTTGTATATCAATTCTTTCATTAAACAATTAGCAACCATGCTTCAATAGTAAACCCAAAATGAATTATAAATTCATTTGACTACTATTGAAGCATAGTCACCTCTTTTCCTCCCATACTCTTACTTTACACCTCATTTCCATTTATGAAATAAATGGAAAATACAAAATGAGGTGGCCACCTTCTAGAAGGAAAACTGTAATAAATACGGATTTCCAACTACTGTACAAATATACCGGCAATCAGATAAAAATTCGAACGCCCAAAAGAGATAGAATAACACGAAGAACGTAATACTAGAATATATATATCGAAATACATATACGTAAATTATTAAATCAATAACCGATTTAATAATCCGGCTCATACCCGAGCCGGCTAGTATTACAAACTGTCCGTTCGAAAATCCGAGTACCAAGTACATCAATCGATCGAACCCTGCACGTATCCAATACGGCTACTACATCATTTTGCCTGGATCAGGGAAACCCTCTGTGTGGGACTCTAAAGACTCGACAGTACTCTGGCGGTGAGTTTAACTACAAGCACGTCAGCGGCACTAGCTGTACGTAACGGCTGCCCAGGTACCTGTCGAAAAGGAAGGCCGATGAGCAAGCTCATCCGAACTCCTACTGAGCCTATCTGTGACAATATCCGTACAGTCCGGTCTTTTCGTCAAAGAGTATCGCATACCGGGTCTAGGGGATGGTGATCGTCAGACCCTAATAACCGGATAAGTCGTGCCGATGTGGCTCAGGACCAATCCGGGAAACTACTGATCAACCTATCAGTAAATCCCAAGTGTCTTGGCCAAGGTCTTATGGTCCTGACCAATCGAATCACAGTGCGATATCGACTCCCTATACCGGGAGAGACGAATCCCCGACAATTGCTCACTGCCTCCATGTGGCTCGGGACTGAACCCAACCAAAACCTGTTTGCACGACTCAGTAGAGCCGTGGTAGGGTAGTGATCAAAGCTCAGTGGAAACTCACACGAGACAAATGCCGATCTCGGGTCCAAAGACTAACCTTACACATGTCACCTGAGAACTTCCATCTGACGATAGGTATAGTACCACATGGAAGTTCTCGGCGAGTCCGTCCAGTGTACTCACACCCAGTGAGCACCTGTATACGATCTTAGGTGCATCAGACCAATGGCTGCGGGACCAACCATCCCCCGACGGGGTAGAAACGTATACACCAGTCTACTCTGGAGTATCAATGCCCAGTCTCGATACTCACGCGACTAGGGACCATTTAAGGATGTGCTTATGGACTACCCTGCTCCTACAAGTATGATCGTCATCACAACGCAGGTAGTCAAGCAAGATCCTAGGGGCTTTATCAATATGTAACCGCAATATGTAATAGCGAGTATGACATATGCCATGTTAAGATAGAAACAAACCACAATAGTATACTACCGTATCGAGCCTTCATCAATATGTGCAAACCAGATATAATAACAATAAATACACATATCCCGATAAAGACAAGTCAAATAATATACTATAAAACTGAGCAAGATTGTTCTGTACATACATATCCCTAGTATCCATATATATACATATACAATACTGGCCTCTAGGGTATGTACATCCAACAATCTCCCACTTGCACTAAAGGCCAGTGATTGGCGTACGGAATACCCAACGTCTGCTCTAAGGCCAGCTGCTGGCGTACCGCATACCCAACATCCCAAAAAGTCGCTTGAACTGTGCTTGAGGGGGGGCCTTTATAAATGGATCCGCCGTGTTGTCCTTCGTATCCACTCTCCGGACCTTGATCTCCTGTCGATCTATGATCTCCCTGATCAGGTGATACCGCCTTAAGATGTGCCTGGATTTCTGATGGGATCGTGGTTCCTTCGCTAAAACTATAGCCCCATTGTTGTCACAATACACTGGTATTGGATCAACAATGGACGGAACCACCTGAAGTTCGGCTATGAACTTCTTTATCCAGACCGCCTCTTTTGCGGCATCGCTTGCAGCAAAGTATTCAGCCTCCATTGTCGAGTCTGCGACGGTATCCTGTTTGGAACTCTTCCAACATACCGCCCCTCCGTTGAGGGTAAACACAAAACCCGAGACAGACTTGTTGTCATCCTTGTCACTCTGGAAGCTTGAGTCGGTAAAGGACTCGACCCTGAGGTCTCCATTACCGTAAATCAGGAACATCTCCTTAGTCCTTCTTGGGTACTTGAGAATGTTCTTTACTTCTGTCCAGTGGTCCTCACCTGGGTCTGACTGATACAGGCTCACCACGCTTAGCGCGTAAGCTACATCTGGTCTTGTACATAGCATCGCATACATTATAGATCCTACCGCCGAAGCGTAAGGTATAGTGCTCATGCGAACCCTCTCCTCGTCAGTCTTGGGAGACATCTCCTTGGAGAAGGTGATTCCGTGCAATGCGGGTATGTTACCGCGCTTGGAATCTTCCATACTAAATCTCTTTAGTACGGTCTCTATGTACCTGGACTGTGAAAGTCCCAATAGTCTCTTGGATCTATCTCTGTAGATCTTGATCCCCAGAATGTACGAGGTATCACCTAGGTCTTTCATAGAGAACCTTTGTGATAAGAATAGCTTGACCGATTGTAGCATAGGAATGTCATTTTCTATCAAAAGAATGTTGTCCACGTACAAGACTAGGAAGACAACAGTTCGTCCTACAATCTTCTTATAAATACAAGGCTCATCTTCGTTCTTGATGAAGTCAAAGTCCTTGACTGTCTCATCAAAACAGATGTTCCAGCTCCGCGATGCTTGCTTCAATCCATAAATGGATTTGAGCAGCTTGCACATCTTCCCGCTGCTCCCACTGTCTACAAAACCTTCTGGCTGATCCATGTAAACGCACTCTTCTAAACTTCCGTTTAGGAAAGTCGTTTTTACGTCTATCTGCCAGATCTCATAGTCATAGAAGGTAGCAATGGCAAGCAGGATCCTAATGGATTTGAGCATAGCCGCTGGAGAAAAGGTTTCATCATAGTCCACTCCTGGTCTTTGACGAAAACCTTTTGCAACGAGTCTAGCTTATAGGTTTCCACCTGCCCATCTACACCAAGTTTCTTCTTGTAGATCCATTTGCATCCAACGGGTTTTACCCCAGGTGGAGCAACTTCCAGGGTCCACACTTTATTGGTGTACATGGATTCCATTTCAGATTGCATAGCATCCAGCCACTTATCAGAGTCCCTACTGATAATGGCCTGCCTGAAACTAGTAGGATCATCTTCTTCCAAGATGCAATCCTCTCGATCCCCATATATGAGAAACCGTAGTATCTCTCGGGCGGATGAGAAATCCTACTAGATCTGCGGAGTGGCTGAGGTTCGTCGGGTTTGACTGAATCTAGCGGTTCCACAAAATCTTCAGTTATAGTTTGTCTCTGTAATTTCATCCAGTTCTACCGTGCTGCCACTAATATTTTTAACAAGAAATTCTTTTTCCAAAAATGTGGCGTTTCTGGAAACAATAATCTTATGTTCCTTTGCATGGTAGAATAGATACCCATTAGAATCTTTTGGGTATCCCACAAACTTACACAAAACTGATCGTGCCTCAAGTTTGTCTGGATTTTGCTTTTTGACATAAGCTGGGCAACCCTAAATCTTAACACGTTTAAGATACAAACTCTTACCACTCCATAATTCGTACGGAGTTTTAGGCACGGATTTGGATGGAACTTGATTCAAAAGATGTGCTGCTGTTTGAAGTGCATATCCCCAGAATGAAAAAGGCAACTCAGCACTACTCATCATGGAGCGAACCATATCCAATAGGGTACGATTCCTCCGCTCTGATACACCGTTGTTATGTGGTGTATACGGAGGAGTAAGTTGAGAGAGAATTCCATTCTCTTTTAAATAATCTAGGAATTCCGTGCTTAAGTACTCCCCTCCTCTATCAGATCGGAGGATCTTGATACTTTTGCCAGTCTGGTTCTCTACTTCGTTCCTGAATTCTTTGAATTTCTCAAAAGTTTCATATTTGTGTTTCAAAAGATACACATATCCGAACCTAGTGAGATCGTCAGTGAATGTGATGAAGTACGAGAACCCACCCCTTGCATGTATAGACATTGGACCACATACATCACTGTGTATGAGCCCCAAGAGCTCTGTTGCTCTTTCTCCATGTCCGGTAAACGGAGATTTGGTCATCTTTCCTTTAAGACAAGATTGACAAGTTTCATAAGATGAAAGCTCGAACGTATCCAAAAATCCATCTTTATGCAACTTACTCAGTCTTTTCTCTCCGATATGACCAAGTCTATAATGCCACAAGTAGGATTCGTTCATATCTGAACTTTTCCTCTTGCGTGTGTTTTGTATATTGAGCACTGTATTCTGATTTAGAACATAGATACCATTACACAGTGTACCTTCTGCAACCAGTACCTTATCAAGGTAAATGTTCATGATATTTCTATCAAGAACAAACTTATATCCATCTTTATCAAGCAAAGAAACTGATATGATGTTGCAAACCATGGAAGGTACATAGTAGCAATTGTTCAAAATCATAGTGTTGCCATTTGGCAACACTAGGTGATATTCATCGACGGCTGCAGCATTAACTTGTGCTTCGTTCCCTACTCTGAGGGACATATCACCAGGTCCAACTATCCTACTTTTTCTCAGTCCCTGCAATAAATTACAGATATGAGATCCTGATCCGGTATCTAGTACCCAGGAGGTAGGACTGACCGAAAAACAGTTCTCAATAACAAGAACACCTGAAAAAGATACAACAGTATGTTTCATCTTCGATGGGGTTATCAAGGAATTCAAACTTTCCTCTTTCCCTTGCTCATACTCATGACCGTTGTCATAAGTTAGAGCCGAACCGACGTTCCCCAGCCCCGAATAAGAATTCGGATCGGTCAAGCGATACATTTTATTATCTTGATTAGGGCGTGAAATGGTTGCTACCTGGAGAGAGAGAGGTAAAACACTCAGCGTGCGCTCTTGCAAGATTAGATTGGTTTATTAATTTATCTAATCAGGATGGCTCCCACTGTTTCCTCAAATTCTTCTTCAAATCCTAAAAGAAGAACTAGTCAGGATTAATCGCACGTCACAATACTTGCTTAACCTTTCAGCCAGGCCGGTGTTGGTACTTCGAGAGAGGTTTTCCAACGCTTTCGCGAAGTTCCTTAATTAAATAACCTCTTTTCCCTGGAGGCGTAGCCCCGCTAACACCTTTCTAGACACCTACTTGGTTTATAGTATTGATTGTTAAGTGTGATAATCTCCCGAGAGTAATCCTACTCATCAGTGGGATCGGGATCCAACTATCATTGTATGATGCACTAGATGGAATCCACTCTAGTCACCACACTCCAGAAGGTATGCTAAATCTGCAAGTTTCCTGTATATTTGAAACTCCCGATGTGGTTTTTACCCCTAAGACCCAAGTGACCTTGACACAGTCAACAAATCAAAGAGTCCTAGTTAAGTTCAACCCGTCATTATCTTGATTGCATTAAACCCACTCGCATAACCCTTGACACAGTCAACAAGGTTACACGACTGTCCTAACCAATCGCACTGTATGCCACAAATAAGCAATACTCAGCTACCGTTCACTGTGCCTTGACACAGTCAACAAACACAGCACGAATACTAAGTATAACTTATAAGAAATGACGGAGGGTTACGGCTGGGTTTTTGGCGAAAAACCCGTTAACGTAATGAACTTGATATCGTTGAAGGAACCGTAGTAGTTTTGTAAATATATAGTGGCGAAAACTTCTGCTAAAGAGGTCACTCCCCGTGAAGGGATCTCGGCTCTTTTCTCGTCGAATGAGGTGCAGGATATTCCAAACTGAATACCTCGATGCAAAGCAAAAAATAGTCGACCATATTAAAGTTATTACCCTGACGCAAACTTTTACTCAAGGGGTCACTCCCGGTGAAGAGATCTCGGCCCTTGCCTCATCGAATGAGGTGCAGGATATTCCAAACTGAATACCACTATGCAAAGCAAAGGAGTACATCTGTAATGTCATTTTTTTAAAATCTGGTTCCAACAACATCTTTTTAGTTTTTTTATCTCGCATTAATTAAAATTAATGCGGCCCCATCAAATTTGTAACCTATCACACCAGAAAAGAACGAAAATAAAATGTACGTATATGCCATCCGCATTCGCCACGGGGCCCCATCATCACCCGTTAGGTTACTTAACTAACGACAGAGCGGGGGCTGGACTAGCGCGGGTGCAAAACATATACAACATCTACTAGTATATATATAAGTATATATAACATTCGTCTCAGGCATGATAATAAACAACATCACAGATAACAATACATAATGGTGGATAATCTTGGAGCCCCGGGTTTCATTTGAGCCGCAAATAAAACCCGACGTTCCCGGTCGTGTAGATAGCCTGTGCAATGAAAACCTGTACCCCCTACGAGTGCGGCGAATAGCCCGCCAGTTCTAGAATGAAGCCCCCTCCGTCTCAGCGCCTTGAGATGCGGGCTTGTTGCCTTCTAGAACCCGGCTATTCATGCACCCCATCGCGGGGTAATCCTAATACAGAAAATGAAAATAATATATACAAGCGGTGTCATCGACCTCATCCCGATCGTGCCCCAAAATAATATACAACCCGGCAAAGACGGCAGTCCACATGTCGGACGCTCGCCCCGCAATAACAAATGTACAAATGAATGTAAACTGTATTTCTAATATTGCACCACATGCTATCCACCACGACAATCCAACCACAATCACAACACAAGCACACAACATCAACGCGAATGTCACGTTCACAAAACCCGTCTAAAAGAACATATAGCAATCAGACGAGTTTTACCGATCGAGTGACATTCCCGGTCGCAGATAAAAGTGAATGTACTGATAATAAAAATACGTATTTTAAAATTACGATCGACTAAACTATCCAAGTGGGCCTAAGTATTAAACCAACACTGTAACAAATCCGGGCCCAAAGAATAATTATCCAGAAACCACAATCCCAAAATTTTAGAGGCCCAGAAGAAATTTGTGGCCCAGAGGCCCATATTCTGCCGTGGAACCGCGGCCAAGTGTGGCTTTTTGCGGCGGTTCCGCGGTGGAAATATGGGTTCAAGGGTCCAAATTTCTTGTGGGTTCTTAAAAAAGCCTGCATGATTTTCTGAGAACAAAAAATTGATTTTTCGAGCACTTTTAAAATCGACAGAAAACCCATGTGAGGAAATGCGGTTTTTAAAATTTTCGGTCGATCGTTATTCTAAACACGTTTGAACTAGCTAGTGTAAGTTTTATGGGTGGCTCTGATACCATGAAGGGTTACCCTAGCGCCCCGGCCATCTCACGTGGCCAAATGCGGAACAAAAAATTTTCTTACGATTAAAACTTGGCGCTAGACTAAACTCTAAAACCGGATCTTTCCATAAAACTAACTAGCTATACTAAGAGAGCTATCTACTATGATAGAAACCTCACCAAATGAACCAAGTCCTTCGGTCTTCTTTCTTCATCCTTAGCTCCTTGCATCCACCTTGAACATGCTTGAACTCCAAATCTGGCTCTATCGGTCCTCCGGGATCGAGCTTGTTCTCCGGCCTCCTTTTGTCGTAGATAATCCACCCGGGGAGTATGATCCATGGCTCTAGCTCTTAACTATGTAACTCAAGAAGCAACTAGAGAACTTGGTTTGCTAAACCAAGTAGTCTAGGATGTAGTGGAGGGTGTCTTAGTGTATAGCTATCTCTTTCTTGCCTCTTCACTTGATTCTCAACACATGAGAAGGTAGTGAAGAGGAAGAAGATGAAGGTGGAGGAAGCTAGAGAGCAAAGAGGAGATGAGAGCAAAAGAGAGCTCAAGGAAAAAAATGAATCAACCATGAAAGAGAAAATATACACAATGGTTTTGTATATCAATTCTTTCATTAAACAATTAGCAACCATGCTTCAATAGTAAACCCAAAATGAATTATAAATTCATTTAACTACTATTGAAGCATGGTCACCTCTTTTCCTCCCATACTCTTACTTTACACCTCATTTCCATTTATGAAATAAATGGAAAATACAAAATGAGGTGGCTACCTTCTAGAAGGAAAACTGTAATAAATACGGATTTCCAACTACTGTACAAATAAACCGGCAATCAGATAAAAATTCGAACGCCCAAAAGAGATAGAATAACACGAAGAACGTAATACTAGAATATATATCGAAATACATATACGTAAATTATTAAATCAATACCTGATTTAATAATCCGGCTCATACCCGAGCCGGCTAGTATTACAAACTGTCCGATCGAAAATCCGAGTACCAAGTATATCAATCGATCGAACCCTGCACGTATCCAATACGGCTACTACATCATTTTGCCTGGATCAGGGAAACCCTCTGTGTAGGACTCTAAAGACTCGATGGTACTCTGGCAATGGATTTAACCACAAGTACGTCAGCGGTACCAGCTGTACGTAACGGCTGCCCATGTACCTGTCGAAAAGGAAGGCCGATGAGCAAGCTCGTCCGAACTCCTACTGAGCCTATCCGTGACAATATCCGTACAGTCCGATCTCTTCGTCAAAGAGTATCGCATACCGGGTCTAGGGAATGGTAAACATCAGACCCTAATAACCTGATAAGTCGTGCCGATATGGCTCAGGACCAATCCGGGAAACTACTGATCAACCTATCAGTAAATCCCAAGTGCCTTGGCCAAGGTCTTATGGTCCTGATCAATCGAATCACAGTGCGATATCGACTCCCTATACCGGGAGAGACGAATCCCCGACAATCGCTCACTGCCTCCATGTGGCTCGGGACTGAACCCAACCAAAACCTGTTTGCACGACTCAGTAGAGCCGTGGTAGGGTAGTGATCAAAGCTCAGTGGGAACTCACACGAGACAAATGTCGATCTCGGGTCCAAAGACTAACATGTATACATATCACCTGAGAACTTCCATCTGACGATAGGTATAGTACCACATGGAAGTTCTCGGCGAGTCCGTCCAGTGTACTCATACCCAGTGAGCACCTGTATACGATCTTAGGTGCATCAGACCAATGGCTGCGGGACCAACCATCCCTCGACGGGGTAGAAACGTATACACCAGTCTACTCTGGAGTATCAATGCCCAGTCTCGATACTCACGCGACTAGAGACCATTTAAGGATGTGCTTATGGACTACCCTGCTCCCACAAGTATGATCGCCATCGCAACGCAGGTAGTCAAGCAAGATCCTAGGGGCTTTATCAATATGTAACCGCAATATGTAATAACGAGTATGACATATGCCATGTTAAGATAGAGACAAACCACAATAGTATACTACCGTATCGAGCCTTCATCAATATGTGCAAACCAGATATAATAACAATAAATACACATATCCCGATAAAGACAAGTCAAATAATATACTATAAAACTGAGCGAGATTGTTCTGTACATACATATCCCTAGTATCCATATATATACATATACAATACTGGCCTCTAGGGCATATACATCCAACAGAAACGACGCACCGGAAGCTACGTTCATTACATCTTTCCTCTTGTCTAGTTCGCAACCCGTAAGTCCAATTCTATCTTCGCTATTCTTATTCTAAAATACGGAATTACAAAACCCGACAGAGTCGGAACAAATCTGATTTCCTATTCGGTTTCTTTTTAAAATTTCACTTTTCTTTTATACAATCATACTTAAACTAATTCATGTTGACTATTAAACACTAATCAACCATATTGATCAAGTTTCATATCATAAAGTAATTACTATTTCATTTTACCGTATTTTTCTCATTTAAATACCACATAGTTTCAATTCTATATTTAACATCACAAAACTTTCTATACCTTTAAGTAGATCACGAGATAATGA
The DNA here is from genome assembly GCA_030015575.1 of Agapanthus africanus. NCBI lineage: Eukaryota > Viridiplantae > Streptophyta > Magnoliopsida > Asparagales > Amaryllidaceae > Agapanthus > Agapanthus africanus. The sequence continues at coordinate 895,057,713 of CM057339.1, read as the reverse complement.
CCTACCTCCTCACACACTCATATGCAACATAGCACAATACTCTCGGGAATATAGAATACGGGAAATCGACATCTTTACAAATAAATACCATAATTAATAAAACTGTTATTTCTTAATGATTAGTATTTATACAAATCTTTGCAAAGCGCCGCTACAACCATTTGGGGAACCCGTTCGGGATGGTGCGGATTATCGCACATCCCTGGGCTTAGTAGTGCGAGATGCAGACCTCTGCAATGAGCATTCGGTCTCGAGAGATTTAAAATACGACATCTTAAGAAAATGAGATTTTTAGAAATATAAAATATATATTAAAATTATTTTTATATAATTATGTATATATGTAACATTAAAATATCTATTTTGAAATAATATAAATATTCCAACTTTTTTCAAAAATCACAAGAATCACTTTACATTAATATACCATGAATTCCATACAAGTCAATATTACAATAAATACCCTTTATTATGAATTTAGGATATTTTCACTAGAAATATCATAATTATAAAATCTACATTCATGATAAATCTAAAGACGATAACTAAATACTTGGGGAGTATTTTGAAAAGTATATAAAAGTATTTTTACATAAAACCCCCTCAAGTTCTATAAATTACCCTAAGGACCCTAGTAAACATAGGTTTAAGCGGGACCAATCTCTTGAGCCTCAGAGAGCCGGAGAAGTGGGTGCTTGCCTATCTAAGGTAGACAACTTAACAACGGTGTTATCAATACGGTAATCGTTTTTGAAAAAGACACAAATCCTACCGCCCATGTGCAGCGGTCACCGATAACATCAAAACAATCAGGACTTCAATTTACTTTTCTAATTGTCTGACTCAGACTGATTCTTATTAATAATCTGACTTGAATATGATTCAAATACAATCAACAATCTACAATCTACAAACTACAATTCAACATGAATCCATATATTCAATTTATCAATCTATACAACTTGACCGAACCGAACAATGGATATACATTCATTTACATGATTATCCAGTTATATCCATTTACATGATTCTTCAGTTACATCCATTTACTGATATCATGATTTCGGTCAGTCATCCAATTATACAATCAATACAATTTACAATACAATACAATCCAAACAAGACATCTCGGGGTTTAAGGGGTAGATTGGTACGGAAGGTGTTAGAAGTGGTACGAGACGGTAAGACTTAATACACCTAACATGCATCCAGTTGCTGTTGTACCGTGACATAAACGGTTCCTTGTACTATACATGCCTCTAGTCTCTGGCATATAGAGACTCCTCTCGTATACACTGGCATTTTTCTGTACCAAACTACAAACAACAACGTTAACACAACAATATACTACAACTTTAAAATATACCTTCTTATTCTGTCTATTCTACTTCTCTCTTATCTTTGGGACTTACCGAGCGATCTGATCGCTGACGACATTCTCTTTCTTTATTCTTTGAATGTTGTCAGGTGATCTGGACCCGTCAGAGATCGAGCCCACTGCTGATGGCTTGGACCAGTTCAGTGAAGACCCCGAGCTCTAGTCATTGTACACTTTCTATTTCAGTACTTTTCTTTTCTGTTATGCTATTGTTTAGGAATTGCTTTTTATTTCAGTTGTATTTACTTTTCATATATTGTACAGAAAGAATGTGAATAAATAAAGTTGATGTTTTATTATATGTTGTCTCTTGTGCTTTACTTTTATATTGCTTAGATACGCTTAGCGTATTTACATCACAGTAAATGCGTAGCGGCCTCGTCGTGTCCTCTGCCCATATACTGGGAAGCGGGGCGCGACAGGGGCGAATAAAATTTGCCTCATTGTGAGGCGAGTCGTCGTCGACTCGTCTCATTTGACAGGAATACTTTAAGTAAGTCGGCATCTATCCAAGCTTTTCACGTGCATGGCACGTGCACGTGACTAGCATAATATAGATAGAGATCACTTCGAGATAGAAAGTGTAATCCCCTTGCTCCATGTACCACTCCCTGCCGTAATGGAAAGCTCAATGGTGTGCACATACTCTGCCGCAAGGGTTAAACATGTACTACTGAAAAAACAACAGGGTATGGCTTAGACCATATATTGAGGCGCTGAATCTTTTTTAAACTATAAAATGTATTCATCATCTCTCTACAATCATAATGTTTGTTTCGATGGACTGACTGTCAATCTTGGATTGTATAAATTCCCAACTCTAAGTCCAACCAGACAACGTCATCAAACAAAGCAGAAAACCAATCAAAGACGCATAGGTTTTGCATAAAAATATTCCTCCCAAGGTTGAGAGGCCAGTCACGTGGATTTCCAAAAGGTTCTAAGGAATGGGAAAAAATAGCTGAAGTGCATATCACACAAACAACTAACAGAGAAGACTTGTAGGCCTTGTTTGTTTCCACAGAGTTTCATGGACAAGTAACGGAGCCAAGGGGGCCTAAATTTTCGGTGATTCTTGAATTAGTTACTTCCCCTCCTAAAAATTCTCCTAGCAAATCAAGTAACCACATATTTAACTTTTATCTTTCCATATAGAATAATAACTACCTCCTACAGTTAAGGCAATCAAATTGATTCCATCACATTATGCTTTTTTGATTAATAATTGTTATAGAGATTCTCTAATTGATCTACAAATCCCTTATAATTAGGTTACATTTTTTTTCTCCCTAAAAAATCTTATGTTATCAGATGTGTGTGTGTTGTGTGCTTGTGTGTGATGTGTGAGTGGGTGTGTTTATGTGTGTTGTGTGCATAGCTTAGATCTTACGGGCCGGCCGGCCGGCCACCTGCCTCCCCCACACCACAAAAAAAAACCAAAATAAAAAAAAATTGGGTACTAGATTTGCCCTCTTTATTATGTTTGTCATCTGAAAATTATCCTACTGTTTGAAAACACCACAAACATAGATAGTAAGTTATATATGTAGCTTAAGTTTGTGTGTATGACTTTTCTTTTTAATTTTCGTTTTTTTACTACATAGGAAACGTTTCTTCTTCTTTTCTTTCTTTTTATTGGAATATGAATTAATGTTATTCTTTTTTGAAGTAACTATATATGAAATATTCGATCTTGAAGGAATTTGCAAACCATATAAATTTTAACCGATGACAATTTTTTCAGAGGATAAATTATGTAACTTGCATATTCCTATGATTCTATAAATAAGATTACCGGTACTTGGTTGTCACTGCAAGCTTGAAATCCTGGCTCAATCTCTGTCCATGGAGTTTTTAAAATCAAGAGTTCGAAGTCTTGATTTTCGGCCAGAGTTCAAAGTTTTCTATTTGTTGTGAGAGAGGACAGTGACTTGGAATTCCTAATTTCCTATGTGGGGTCAGTAAAATCGTTCGGATCGGATAGGACTTTCACACTACCTTTCTTGAGGGTTTGCTGCAGACAAGGGTTGAGGAGACGGAAAGCCTGGAGAGACAGATGGAGCTTTATTCCAACTCCCAAGGAAGTTCGAAGTTAGAGCTTTTTGGGTGGAGTTGGACTGGATTTTGTCACATTAATACTATTTATTCGTATTAATTATTTCTTCTTTCTTAACCAACTGGCCTCGAATTTCATCTACGAACTCCTAATTTTTAAAGTACTTTATCAAACATAAACTTTAATCCTATATTCAAATACAAGAAGTCCCGCCTAAACAAACACACAAATATTTCAACTCTTCATTCATTTTTAGAAATATTTTCAAATCTTAAGATTATCTGCTCCTACCCAATACAAAATGCAATTAAGGAATATTTAAAGACATCATACTCAATCTAGAAAAAGGAATTTTGATGGGATTTCTTAGCCCTTAACATTAAGAATTGAAACAAGCAAACCAAACTAAGAAGATAAGGTAACAATTCATTTTTCAAGTCTACTTCCATTTTTCAGTTTGCAGGTTTATATGGGAAGATAGAGACATTTTGGCAAAAGACTCCTTAAACTCCTATACCTACAATTATCCGCTGGACTAATAAACTCGCATCAAAGAAACTACTGCTAAACAAACACAAAAATTTTAACTCTTCATCCATTTTCGTACAGGAGTTCCAACTCTTGGTTTTATCCGCATAAAAAAATTCAATAAGAGCAACAAATGCTAGTAAGTAACAAATTAAAGCAAATAGCAAAGCTCACGAGATTCCCCTAGTTTCCATCAATTCAACTTTGGATTGCAAACTCCACCCAATGATCCAATTATACCAAACCCTCAAACGAAATCGCTGAGTAATGGGCTCATGACACCTGTTGAAGATCCGTTAACATTATTAAAACTCAACTCCTCAGTTATATGGGTGACAGCGATGCATGAGATGCACGTGAGGTCTGAAGACACGCGTGGCAGACAATGTCAGGGGCTTAGCTAGCTTGGTAAGAGAGATCAGAGAGATGATGCATGCTGGGGTGAAAACGGGCCGGCTTCTGCGGCTTTTAAACAAATTTTTTACTCCACCAAAAAATTAAAATCTAAATCCAAAACCCGTCTGAACCCGACGGATTTATAATGTGTTAATACTGAACCCGTAACTTTAGGTTTCGAACGGGTTTGGATAGATTTCGGGTTTAGACGGACGGGTTGTTTTTACGAGGTTTCAGACTTTGCCCGTTATAAATATTCAAAGAAATTGAAATTATAATACTTGAGATGAATTCTATCAAAAAAATATATATGTACGATCTATAATTTGATAAAACTTATATATATATATATATATATATATATAGAGAGAGAGAGAGAGAGAGAGAACAATGGAGAAAAGATGCAATAGTAGGGAATTTCCTCCAATGACGTCGAAAAAATACAATCTCCATCGTGTTTTCCGATAATCGGCACCTATCACCTTCATCGTTATCATCTAAGATATGGGTACACCAAATTTCATGTGATTCTACAACTTTTGCACCGTTGAATCAGTGGGTTCAAAATTAACGGTTTACCGACAATAGAACTTTTTACATTGCTGAATCAACGGTGAAAAAGTTATAGAATCACATGAAATTTGGCGTAGTCACATCTTAGATGATAATGATGAAGATGATGGATTCCGATCGTCGGAAAACACGATGGAGAGCGTATTTTTTCGACGCCATAGAAGGAAATTCCTTCCTATGGCCTCTTTCCTCGTGTGTGTATATTATTTACTCGTCAAAATTACACTAACACACACCATGCAATAAACCATATATATATATATATATATATATATATATATATATTACTCGTCAAAATTACACTAACACACATCATGCAATAAATCACAGTATGCACATTATAGTATTTGAAATAAAATATATAGAATCGGGTCAAGTGGGTTTGGTCCGGGCTGGGTTAAGGGTTCGAACGGACGGGTTTAACACTAAACTCATACCCAACCCGAAATTTTTTCATCTAATCTTCAACTCGTCCGATCAGGTTCGGACGGATACGGAGTGTCTAAAAACCCAGAAAAATCTGACCGGGTCGGGTTCGGGTCAAACCCAACCCTGACTTTCAACCCTAACGACATGCAATATTTGCAATTGGCATTACCAAAATGCAAAGCAGGCTGATATCGGATCCAACACCCAACAGCATTGTCTCCTTCTCTTCTTTTCATTCTTTCTCATTAGACTGATCAGCTCCAATTCAATATTCAATTGACAAGTAATTTAAGAACTTCTCTCTGTTTTGCTTTAATATATGAATGCAGTACTGAAAAGAAGAAGAAAAAAGAAGAAGCTCCTGCTGAATGCAGATGTTGTCTTCAATATCTCTGGATCGCTGCTGCTGCTGCTGCTGCTAAGCTCCTGTCTGCATCGCTTTCTCTTTTGCTTTTGTTGATGCTACTGTTCCCTTCCATTCTCTTTTGAAAAAGAAAATACGACTACGTGGGCAAATGTTGGGGGACCCAAATGGGCACCTGCACTCAATATGAAGATGATAGATAGAATGGAAGGAAGCATGGGCCTACATCTATCACACCCCCTACCTCCAAACCACCGTCTACATGAGCAGAGATAGACACAAGATTAATGACGAATGACTATGGAATTAGAATCCTCTGCTCTGATAAATCATATCCATTGGATTTTCATCATGGACATAGGTCCTCTTGTTTTACGCTAATGTGGGCACCAGGCCTTTGGATTTGCTCGACAAATAAGGACAGAACAAAGACAACAGAGATAGGTGATCCGAATTTCAACTGAGATAATTATAATATGCGACATGTATCTAATACATATGATATATGTGTTCTAATTGTGAAATTCAACGGATGTGAAAATAGATTAGTTTGAAGGCTTGATTTCAGCTAATAGCGTAACCATAATAGTGGTATATAACATTGGAATTGATTTAGCACTCCTCGTCAAGGATTTAATAGTGGTATATAATATTCTAACTAGGATGGCACCAATGTTAAATCAACTTAATTTAAGACCGGAAATTGAAGATTTATGGCGGTGAGAAGCAAGGAAAAGGTTGGCGATGAAACCAAAATTTTATTACTCTTTTTATTCCTTCCTTTTCTTTAAGACTTTCTTTTCAATTTTGCTTTTCTCGACTTACATTCTCATCACATAATCCCATATTTCTTCTCATGTCTCTCATTTTTAATTAACGGGCCTTTTTATAGTCTTGGGAAGTCTAATTATTAGAAAGAAAAATAGAATGGAATTTTTTTTCTATTAACAAGGACCACTCTATCTTCAAAAGGCCTAGGGGGTAGGATCATTAGGGCAAATGATTAGCGCATCTATAAACACCGTTTCTACCCACGTGTGCCTCTTAATCTAATCTCCAACTAGCAAAAGTGTTCCCTATATTTAATTACCGACTAATCAATCCAATATCTTTTTTGGTTCCTCTAGTCTATTAACTAGCTACTTACCTACTTATTCTTTTGGTAGAGTATTTTATGCTTATTTTTTCTTTTCTTTTTTGGTTGCATTTTAAAAGAGTGGTGCTAAATTAATTGCAAAAATCCTTTATGGTTTTACTTCAAAATCTAGAATGTGGGGGCTAGCAAAGAGTTTATGTAAAAGCCTTGAAACAAAATGGGCGATTACGATAAATATAAAAAATTTAAAAAAAAAGACAAAATGTATCTACGGATAATCGCAACTCGCAAACAACTTGTTTGTGCTCTGTGCACAGGAAAAAAGATGGAAACTAGGGGAGAGCCCCATGCGTACTTTGCTCCTCCTGTTTTTTTTTATTTTTATGTGCCCTTGCAGCAGACAATTTGTTTGTGGCCAGCCATAGAACCATATGACGATAAAATATGTTATTTCTTCAAGTCAAGTATCATAACCTTGAATTGAAGATTAATCAACTTGTGCTATTTAATCTAAAAGCGGTGTATTTTATATTTGTTTGCATCTGAATTTTTTTGTTTCAAAAACCAAACAAACAATTGAAAAATAACAGCGTATTTTCAAAATCCATTGCTATTTGAAAGGAAAATAGATTTAGTAATTATGGATACGCGTGAATTGGCTACACTACTTTAGTTTTTTCCTTCGAAATTTTAACTTCCAACATACTACTATAAAAGTGTTCTATGGTCCATAATTATTACACCTTGCTTAAATTATACCTCAGATTCTCCTAACCTCCTCAGGCTGTGCTCCCACAAAGTTGCACGTCCCAAAAATAGCAAGGATTCCCCATTAGCTGTCCCCATTTCCCATTTCTGTACTCTTTCCTTCAACCAACCAATTAATCAATTAATTAAGTAAGCAGGGCCATTTTGGGGAAGCAACCTTAGTCTCCTCCCCACGACAAGCGTGCGCACATTTATTACCCCCTCTTCCCATTTATTACCAAACTGCCATCCGTAAAACCCCTAATTAATTCTAGCTAATTAATCAAAATTACCGTAAATAAACTTACCAAAGCGGGTCCCGCACCTCATTACAAAACCCGACCCGATCCGCGCGTGAACTCTCCATCAAAAGCAGCGACCCCCGTCCCTTTCTCTTTTGCTTCATCCTCTGCTCCTCACTCTATTTTCCTCCGCAATCACAAAAAATCGAAAAACATAACCGAAAAAAACCCCTCAACATTTTTCAAAAAAATGAACCGCAAGGGGTACGCTTACCCCTCATTCTCCTCGAGCCTGCTGGACTCGATCTACCGCTCGATCGACGACGAAGCAGGCCGCGGAGTGCCGGCGGCGGAAGCCAAGTGGGCCCCGGCGGTGGCCAGGCCCAAAACGGCCCGCGGAGCTCCGGACCGGGCCAAGTCTGTCACCAGGCCGCAGCGCTGCCATCGATCCACCAACAACAACAACACCTCCAGCTCCTCGGACTGCTCCAGCTACGGCGGCTTCTCCTCGTCCGATCCCGAATCCGGTTCGATCAAACCGAACCGGCTCAAGCCTATCCGAACCGGGGCCAACCAAACCCAGTCCGATCCCAAACCGCCGCCAATTCCGCCGCCGCCTGAGAAGAAGAAGAAGAATCATCAGAATCTCAACTCGATTCGCAACAAGTTCCGCGACCTGAAGAAGTCGCGATCGCCGACGTCGCCTGCAGCGAGGCTCGCCGGCTTCCTCAACTCCCTCTTCACCGATCGGAGCCATCGGAAGCATAAGTCAGCCGCCGCCGCCGCTGAGGAGTCGGCGTGCTCGTCGGCGTCGTCGTTCTCGAGGTCCTGCCTCGCGAAGACGCCGTCGACGGCTGATCACGGCGTGAAGAGGTCCGTTCGGTTCGAGCTCCCCGTCGACCGCCGGAGCAGCGCGCGGCGCGATGAGAGCCGCCCCGAGAGGCGGGAGGTGAAGACGATGACGTGGCGGGATCTCGAGGAGGAAGACGATGACGTGGCGAGCGACACAAGCTCGGATCTGTTCGAGCTCGAGAATCTGACGGCGATCGGACGGTACCGCGACGAGCTGCCTGTTTACGAGACGACGTATCTCGGAAGGCTTGTTTTGTAAAAATTTTTAAAAGTGGAGGGGGGAAATGGTAATGTATTTGGGTTTGGTAAAATTTTAGTTAATGGAGAATAAATTTGGGTTGGGTTGTGGAAAAATGCTAATTAGAAAACACTAAATTACACTAAAATGCCCTAAACTATCATTTCCCCACCCCCCACTAAAATACCTTAGCTGTTGCTTTTGAGGGTATTTTAGTGTAATTTACCCTAAAAAATTGTTTTAAGGATAGGATTGAGAGATCACAAGGGGGAGTGCACACGCTTTGTCTACTGCTGTCGAAGCTAAGAATAATTAAAAGTAATTAAGAAAAGGTGTGATTTTTGATTAATTTATGAGTTAGATAGGCTTAAGTAGGCACTTGGGTGAGATAATGGTTTTCTAATTAATTAGAATGATTTGGACACTTAAAAATGGGATCGATGGTAACGTTGATTTAGAATCTCCTTTATGTTTTTTTTATGGTCTTGTTGTTGTAACAGAATTTTTGTCTTGTGTTCAAAATTTTGGCACAAGAGGCTGAAAAAATGGTAGATTTTGGGTTGGTGTGCGTTGAAGATTTGTGTTCAATAATTGATGGTGCTCTGTATTGGGGCAACCTTTGGTGTTGATGATGATGATGTAATCTATGTTGATATTTTTCAACGTCATGGTGGTGATCAAGTAAACATGATGGGAATTTGCATTTGGCTTTGAGTGTGTTTCTCTCAGTTATCGTTATAACGAGGCTGATGGAATTCTCATTTATTAGTTTTTGGCAGTTTTGAAGGCATAATCGGATATTGATAGTCTTTCTGTTTAATACTGGAAAAAGACTTGTCATGATTTGAAAATCGAAAACGTTTATTCAGACATCGGTCAATTTGCTCAATTTTTGTCCCGAAATGTCACGCGGTGCAAATTTTTTAACTTTTCTCAGAAATTTTTTTTAATTGATTGTTGGCATCAATCCCAACTTCATTTTTAATACTATAATGTCTATGAACTATCAAAAATAATTCAGAATTATATATTGTTATAAAACTGTCATTTGCAGCAGGCAAGGTTTTTTTTTTCCCCAACAAGCTAGAGATTGGAGCCAATTTAGTTCTAATTAACTTTACATTCTATGTTTCCCTTTAGTAGAAATCGCTTACCATTTCTAATCTCTTTATTGACATTATGAACAAAAAATTCTAATTGTGTCAAGATAATACAAAACTAGGAAGCTTCCACTTTAGCGACCGATTTCAATTTCTTTATTACATTTTATATTGTTTTACGTTTCCAATTCCAACTTCATATTTGGATTACAACCACGATCCAAACTATAAAACTTTACTTTCTAGAGTATTTTAATTTATGGAAAATGGAGTTGTGGTCAATCATAAGCTTATGGCTCGCGTGGCCTAGCCCTGTAGGACGGGATCGTCTCAACTCCTTCCCGTTTTACATTATGGTGCGTATCGATGAAAGCAGCCTCACACAACTCTTTTATTACTCCATTCGTTTCACAATATAAGCCTTCTTTTTTGCTTTTACACACATATTAAGCGAAGATTGAATTTTCTAAACTCTATGATTTTATAAATGTAAAGTTCCTATTTTAACCCTATCATTATTAATATTTGAACAAGCATGAAAAGAAAACATGATGGTTTTTCTTGAAGGTTGGTTAAGTAAATACGGTATTAAAAGTGTATTGGTGATCAAAAATTTTCGAAAAGATACTTGATTTTGGTATTATAAAAGGACTTATATTTCGAAAAAAAAAAGCAAATAAAGACCTATATTGATTGTGAAAGGGAGCGAGTAATTACTTTTTCTTTTTCGTACTAACATTTTGAAAAATACTTTTCCTTATTTATTGTGTGAATGAATAGTGTTTTTAAAATATGAGACAGTAAAGATAAGAAGAAGACAAAAACAAAAGAGATGGAGAAAAGTAACAGCGATCCCTAGAAAGGACCAAAGCAGAATAAGGACATGTCTACTTTATTTTCTTTATTTTTTCTTTAAACATTTCTTTCAGCATCGGGAGTCCATGTTATTTTATTTCTCTGCTATTTCTGCTATTAACATTGATGGCCATGATTTTTTAATCTGAAAAATCAACGTGTACAACAGAAGGGCTTTGGTGTTGATGTTTTTCAAGTATTTTGCATATGGTGTACGGTCAAATTGCTCTCAGAACATCAAAATAACAAGGAACTCAATTGTAGATGTTCCAAATCCTTTCTATCCCACCTATACCTTTCATAAAAAAAACTCTCTCTCCCTCCCCCGGCTCGAGTTTCAGAGCAGAGATCCAAAGAAACAAAGTTAGAGATAGAAATTAAAACAAAAACAAAAAGGAAAGAAAAGAAAGAAAAAGTAAAACAAAAAACAAAAAAAAGAAAAAAGAAAAAAGAAAGATTAATGGAGGATTCGAAATATTTTGATCATGAGAAACCTCTGGCAATGCTGTCCCTGCCTTCTATTTATGTCCCCACCCCCACGTGAATCTCTTTTTCCTTTTACCCTTTTTCTCAATTTGCAAATTTTCAATTTTCATATTTTGCATGATTTTAATCTTCAACTGGGGGTTGTAGGCAGCAGGCATTAAACTCGTGATCTCTTAATGAGCTGTAATCTTGTGACAATGTACCAAGCAATGGTGACATAGGTACTGCTCATCGTGAATAAATACAATGCATAAATCAACAAATAAATTAAAAAACAATAATAATTTAGAGTCTTTTAGATATCAAGGGGTATGGAACGTCCAAATCGATTTAGGTCGTCAAATATAGTCATCCACAAATGAGATTGCTTGCAAGCAAATACGGTACTTTCAGTATTGTTATCCACGGATGGTTTATGAATTGTCGAGTTATCTCATGAATCAACTCCATCTTCATCTGGTTGCAACAACTAGCTAGCGTCTTGCAAGGGAAAAACCTTCTCTGCAGGCCCTCGGATGGTCTTACAAGGGTCTTGTAAAGAAATTTTCCCTATAAGCCCTTGTAAAGAAGTTTTCCCCCCAACGAAGCTATCTTACTTCTACACCTTTCTCAACTCTTTCATGCTCAGCTTCTTTCCGAAGAGATAAATGCATCTTCTGAAAATATAATAGGCGTAGACGAGCGAGATGCTGGTAGCTAGAACGGTTCAATTTGCTTGGGATGTAACAGATATGAAGGGCAAAGGCGGCCTTCTGGACTGGCAGTAGGCAAACTAATGGACAATGAGAAGACTGATAGGAGGTCGGATGAAGGGCACTAGTTTAATAAGTATATATGGTCAAAATTTGGAGGACTGATCATCCCTTCTACACCTTTATGCTTAAGGATCTTAAAAGGATTTAATGAAGTTCTAGAACTGATTAATCTCACTATCAATATCAAATATCTAATCAAATAAAAGGATAAACATAGTCCCCATTCCTAAATGGCCAGTTAATATAGTCTAAACTCTCATAAATAAAATGAAAAATATTGAAAAGAAAGAGAGATGATTCAAAGGATTAATCATCTTTCAACCACGCTCATGATTTGTTTTATTAGCAAGCCCATAGTTTTACATTTTCCAAGTGGTAGAAGAGCTAGTTAACAAAGAAAGCTTAGGCTCTGTTTGTACACCAAGTTAGGATAACAATATTTTATTTTAAAGGGGAGCCAGGGCGCATGCAAACTATGGTTTGCAAGTCCCCGGCTCCAGAAATGGAATTTAGTAAACTTTGATCGGATTGGAGTTGAGATAACCGCGGTTTAAGACTGAAAAATTGCAGTTATTTAAACTCCAAAATGGTTGCTAAACAAGCTAAAGTTAGCATTATGGAGTTGAGTTTTGCTAACTTTATGAAACCACGGTTTACAAAACTTAACTCCTTTACCAAACATGGCCTTAAAGGTTTAATCAATTTTGTGCTTAAGAAATATAGCATGGTCCACAAATCCATGAGTAGGGCATCCACTAAACTATAAATACAACATTCCACCAACAAAATAATATGCCAATATATATGGTTTATGCATCTAACTAACAGTCTATTGTTAGGTTGATTTGAGGTACTTGTGGTGGGGCGAAGGAATATATATATATATATATATATATATATATATATATATATATATATATATATATATATATATTTGCACATGGAAAGGTTCTTTCAAGACTTATTTTATTTGAGCTCTGTGTAATGTTCTTTTTTTTTGGCACATGGAAAGGTTCTTTTCAAGACTTATTTTTATTTGAGCTCTGTGAAATGTTTTTGCTTGTGGTTGTTGAAGTGGATGGTAAACATTCAATGATAAGAAATTAGGGCATCTCTCTTAGATTATTGTTAATGCATGGGCCAAGACTGTTACGACCTACCCTTGTATATCATATAATTGCCCTCATAATATATTTATTGGCCACATATTAACCTACCATTTAGGTGTTATTTATTCTAGTGGTCAAGCTAAAAAATAAGGGATATAGTTAGCAATTGATATATATATCGAGGATGATCATGATGGCGGTCCAAATATTTGACTATCTTCAGTGTGAGAATGAGAACACAGTCGATGGAAAGGAAACGAGCAAAGGTGGTTAACTAATTTGCCATATAAGACTTGGCAAGTGACTAATCGACTTTTTCTTACCTTCAGAATGCGGATAGAAATATTTTGAAGTTTTTCTATTATAACACTTTAATTCTCTCCTTCAAATTGATATTCAAATCTACATTCTATTTCTCTCTTACCTATAACCGAGTTTTTTTTTTTAAAATGAAAAATCTATAGAAAATACTCTAGCAAACACATTTTCTTGGCTTTTTCTTTATTATTCTAACTTTCCACCACCTTCATTCTGCCAAACAGCCCAAACAGAACAAAGTAAATATTCAAACTTATTCATAGATAATCACTTGCTGAAGCATGTAATTAAATGGCGCACACTCTCTTGTTTTCAGTTAATATGAGGTGAATCAATTTCACATTCTCTCCTTGTGATTAAGGAGGTGATGCAGTGCAGATAGCGATCATAGATGTAGTGATAACAAATACATTTGACGAATTTAGACAGTAAATCTTCTTTGGCTAGGTGTTCATATGCATAAAATTTAAGTTTTAAAAAGATACTAAATGTTTTCATATACCTCATAAAGATAGAGCTACAAGGAAGAGCTGTGAATCCTTCATAAACAATAAAAATTGTCATAAAACAGAATCATTGCCTTAAAAATAGCAGTTAAAACACAACTTGCCTCATATTTCATAAGCTGCTTCCTCACACTGTTACTGCTGTGATTATTGATCATATGGAAGCCAACTGTAAGCCATACACAGATATTTTGCAAGACTGGCATAAATATAGTGACATATCCAGTAACAGAGTGATTAGTGAGAGCATGCTCTTTGGATATCAACTAACTGGTACAAATCGCCTCTGCGTTGCTTCTCAAGGGGCAGATTAGACCTGCAGAAACAGGAGAAGCCGTCAATTTGGCTACAACAATTAAACTATTGAATTTTTTAGAAATAACACTGTCGGTTACTTACCAAGTGTTTAAGTGATATTTATTTGAGTGGCCAGTTCTGCATTTCTTGCTTGCAAGAAAATTAATGTTTATACACAGTATTTATAATTGGGGTTGTCAATATATATAACTATTAGAAGTAGGCATTTATTGCGTTTTTATTCGAGTACTAAGTTTACAAACTACATACTATGCAAGGACAGTGAATTAAACCTTGCCAACACTCCATTTACATTGAAATATTCATTGACCGTAAACCATCAGCATTGCAGTGGTTGAGTTATATTTCTACTTCAGCGACCCAAATAGCATTGATCTTTAAACTTTTAGGCTAAAGGTTGGGTATTTATATTGTTTTGAGAAAAATGGTCCTGAGAATTTCCTATCTCAATTAATCAATATCAACCATTTTTTCTTTAATCGGCACCGTTCATCTTGATCCCCATTACCTACACCAATTTCCATGCGTTTTCGATATTTTTTGCTATTGTATTGGATGGAAGCAAAATTAATGGTTTTTCAACCATACAACATTTTATATTTTTGGCGGACGGCAAATTAGGCTTGGTCAAGAGTGAGGGTGAGGGGAATGCTCTTGATTGTATTTGGCTACAGCAGGTGTGCTGCCTTTTATGTGTAGAGATGTAGTTGCACCATTAACACTTCTAATGATATTTTGGGTGGAAATAATTAGCCACCACTTTCCTCAAAAAAAAAATTATTATATCTTTAGACCAACAAGCAAACAGTACCCAATACCCAAAGCACATGACAGTCAGGATAGTTAGGGCATGTTTGGTTGAGGGATTTGGGTTGGATTTGTGAATTTTGGAGACCACATCCACATGGATTTGATAGTGTTTTTTGTTTGGTGTGTGGATTTGGTTTGGGAAAAATCTAGATTCATGAATCCAAAAATAAAGCAAGGATTTGGGATAAACTCTCTCCACCTAAGCTTTTGAGAATAAAAAATCGATATGCTCACCATTTCAATTGCCTTGAAAATTGGATAGTTTGTCTTATTTGGAGGTAACAAAAGATATTCTCACCATTATAATGTTACCTCCAAATCCAAGTTTTGGAATCCATATCAATTTGGTGCAACTAAACAACGGATTGAAAACTTTTTGGGAACTCTTTAACTTTGGTACTAACCAAACAAAAAATTACTAAATCCAAGTTTTCTCTATTGTAAGGATTTGGGAATCCATTTTTATGAATCCCCAAACCGAACAGGCCCTTATGCATTAGGCCGTGGAGAACAAGATGAACGGTGTTGATTATCCCAAGAAAAAAAAGCTATTGATTTATTGAGCCGTTCTTAGGAAATTTTTCCCGAGAACAATCTCAGGACCATATAACTCAAATTGTTTACTCCATACTAAATTCCAACTAGAAGGATATCTGTTATCTTAAATTCCACAGGTGCAAGAAGATTCCCCTGTAATAAAGGATGTCTGGGAATTTGCCCTAAAAGTACAAAGTTCAGTCCACAGTTTGGTTACGGTTTTAATCTTAAACATCTTTCAAAAAGAATTTAATATGGGTGTTGGCAGGCAAAACAAGTAAAATGGAATGGGGTAATCTTCAAAAAGAGAGCAAGATTTAGTGCAATTATGATAGAAGTCGGGTATCCCACTCTGATAAGATAAAAGTATTTGTCGCCGTATCAATTTGTTAATAAGGTGATATTATCAGGTCCAATGCATGTCGAAGCATAATAAGGTATCCATTCCACTAGATTATCATCAGTGCTGTACAATAGCCTTACACCAGAGAGGGAGTACTATAATATATTATTATTATGAAAACCTAACATCTTAGGTCATTTTCAGCTACAGCCTTTCTAAAGAAAATTAATGCTTCTAATACTTTTCTTAGAAAGTTAAGTTTTACTTTTACATTCCTTTTTCTTTTCTTCCTAAAATATTTTTCCTGGAATGGTGCATCCCTCACATCTTGTTAATTCATGGTTCAATATGTTTAATGCTTGTGTAACTTGTGATTAAGGCCTTTTAGAGTATTTTTACATTCTTTTTAAACTCCTTTTCCTTTTCTTCCTTCTGTTCTTTCCTGGAATGGTGCATCACTCACATCTTCTTGCTAATTCATAGATAAAATGTTTAACTGTTTATTGCTTGTGTAACTTGTAATTAAGGCGCTCTGGAGTATTTTTTGTGTGCAAATGTAGAGCATCACTTGAAGTTGCATGTTTAATTGAAGGGACTAAATCCACCGGCGTCTAAGGCCTAGGCGGCCGCTTAAGCCGCTAACTCAGATCGTCCTTCTGCTTGTTTCACTTTTAAATCAATATGCAAAATGAATTGTTTGTCTTGGAGGTAAACCAGCAGGTACATCCTATATGAGCTCATGTGGCCAAGAACTAATTATCAGATGGAAAAACATTCTCAATCTCGACAGATTGTCAAAAACTGAAATTAGTGTATCCAAAAAAAAAAGAACGGCAAACAAATACTTACCTCCGAAGATCAATAAGAGAATAATCCATCTCTTCAACAATGATTGCCTCCTCATGCTCAGTGGTCGCAATCACTTCGCCGAACTAACAATACAAGAAATATATATTTTTATATGTCCGAGTTTTTGAACTGTTCAACCAACGTTGAGCAGGAGCTAGACAAAATATTCCAATTTTTCTGAATGGCTTACTGGCCCAACAAGTGTTGAGTGACCCCAAGCAGTGTAGCCTGCAGTGGTATCCCGAGCAGGAGAACAAGTTGCCACAAATAACTGAAAGATAAAGACGAAATTTTAAACTAGAACAAAAACAAAACTACATTTTGAGGGGTTAAAGGACAGAAAGTTTTCAAAATTCGATTTGAAGAAAATAACTGGAAACATAATATCTTGTATAGCTATTCCGGGTTTTTTTTGTATATATAACAATCCAGAATTATTTTTCCCCCTTTTTTCTTTTAAAATCAACCCCCTTCGGGGATCGAACTTGTGACTTCACATTAGAGAGGAAATTGATACCAATTTAGCTAAGCCAAGATGATAACCCAGAATTATGTTGCTTTATATTGATTAATGCAAAATGCAGATTCTCCCAGAGACGATGATCCTATTAAGTCAGAGAAAGAAAAACCAACAGTGTAGAAAAATGCCAGGTTAATGGTTAACCCTTGGTATTTCAGGACATGTGTGCCTGGAGTTGTCGAACAAAAGTTCCTTGTACCTGATTATCAGCAGCCCTGTTAGGAACAAACAGACTCGTTAGTAAGAAGGAAATTATTCTGCAATATTCAACAACAAGCCATTTATCCTAAACTGCTTGGGTGAGCTATATGAATTCTTTTGTTCCATTCAGCTTTATACAAAATTCACTTATGCATGACCAAGGTTGCACGGACACAAAGACGTTACGATGCGACACGGCTATAGGGAAAAATCCCAAAATATTGGATACGGGGACACAGAAATTCCATGTCGGATTCGTGTAGTGCAAGTGTCGGGCACGAATCCGTGTCCGACACGAATACGGCAACCAAAAAGATGTGTCCGTGCAACCTAGTGCATGACACAGTATTATTATGGAAACTTGGCTACCAAAAATATACTGTTCACAGTTCACACATGATTATATGGATGGACTTGATGACCAAGGATGTAATCATTTTAGCAAAAATTTAAGCATCCTATATGGATTCGCATAGATGGGAAGTAGGACAGTAAGAATTTCTAACCTTCATTTGGTTTAGGGACTAACAGAATGGCAACGAATATAATTAATGATTTTTAATTTTAATTAAATTAGTTTTATTTATATTTTCTCCCTAATTTCTCGCTCTCCTCTCCACATCTTTCAAACAGTGAGAAGATGATGTTCCGAGAGATATATTTAAATCCCAGTTTTGCAACAAAAGAAACTATTTACACCACATCTATATATAGTGCATATAAAAAATCATAAACAGATGAATGATTTACGTTGGATGGGTTGTTATGGGTTAATTTATTGTCCAAAATTTTAAAAATTCATTTACTTGCACAGCTAATAGGCAATACTCTCAAACATACATGAAATGCTTCATTTGTCCTCTAGAAGTTAAATCGAAAAAAATTCACAAGCCTTGTCATGATTATGATCTGAGAGAATAAGGCTATGTACAGGTTTACAAAAGTACAGACAATCAGGAAGCATATTATCAACAAGTTGTGCATTAGGAGAAAAATCACTAATTTTAAACTTTTAACATTACCTTGCTCTTTGAAGCAACTCCCAATGCAGAGGACCAGTAGTCATGTTAAATGCCCCAGGATAGAGATTAAATGAGCACCTGAAATCAACATTGTCAAGTTTCAGGGCCGTAACTATTCAAAAGGGTAAAATTTTACTAACTACACATTGCAATATAGATTATTATTTAATGGTTGTAAGCCTGCAAGGGTTATTGAACTGAAATAAAATATATGGAATACTCCAACAGGTGATTAAAATGACGGCAAGAAGAAAGATGGTGGAAAGTCAAGTTTAATGATTAAGTTGGGAAGTATTTTAGATGCAACTCCCTAAAAAAATTGGAAATCTTTGGGAAACATATACCCGCAAGTCCCAACTTCCAAAATCTTCTCTTATATATAGTTTCCAAAAACAAAAACAAAAAAACATTAACCATGCACCGACCATGTCTTCCTAGATTTATTGAACAAATCAGAATGATATGCACATTTCTAGACAATCAATTCCCAGACTTGTAATTATTCTTTTGGTACTATATTCTGCTATCTTAATAGCTTAATAACTAAAAGTAAAAGTAGCTTAAGGAAATAGGCAGCTGTGAAAAAGTTTAGCTGCAAGCGGATTGAAAAAGGGATACCTCTTGATGCATACAACATTGCCAGTTCCTGGAAGCGGATGTCGTAACAAATACCTACACCGATGCGCCCAACATCTGTAACCATTAAGAGTCAGTCTGTAGAATAAATCAAGGTATTAGGTGGCAAAAGATAAGAATCTAGCCATAGTACCTAGGCATACTTAATGGGAGCAACAGTTTAGCTATATAAGAATTGAGCATTACAGAAATTTGTACAGCAGAGGAAAACATAGCCTGCGATTTCTGATACATGGGGGAAAAAATAATAAAGGAAATAGATGACACAACAATATAAAATGATGAGAATACTGGAATAGAAAGCTCGGTGGCACTAAGCTAGTTTTTTCAGGTAACTGCTGAGGTCAACACAATCGCCAACACAACTTCTAGCAGTGCTGAAACTCTCTCTATCAGCACAATAGCTTGTAAAGTTGTTCAAGGAACTTTATCACAAGAACCTTCTTACCAAAGAAAAGAATTGAGCGCCAACTTCTCCAAGGGATAAGATGGGGTCATGCGGTTTTTCCTTAGTCTACACTCTCGGTGACAGAACTCCTCGAGAATATCTATCTTACTTAGGCAAATATTCCAGGGGAAAACAGAATCCAAACTCGTCATTACCCCTAATGCCCTCTCCTTGAAAACCCCATATAAATTCTCTACTTCACCTCCATTTTTGCTAAAAGAGGATGTTTTTGGTTATTTCCCCCAACATAAAATTTGGGCAATGTACCCATGATTCTGTTCCAGTGTGAAGTAATGAACTATTCAAATGCCTGTTATAGGTTAAAAACACCTGAGAAGACATTATTTCAGATAGCTTAGTGATAGTTTGCGTAACAATAAAATTTAAATATGACAGTCATTATCAGACTTGTTAATCAAAGTGAATTTCAGCTCTGTTAGTAACGTAGGCCAAACAAACATAGTAAATCATATCTTTTCTGTATGTCAGAACAAGTTTGGAGATTAAAAACCAAGAATGAGGTGAAGTAAAATCTTCCGCTGCACACTATCCACCTTTGCACGAACATAAATGATACACTTAATTATAACGAAGTAGTGAATAACAGAGAATTGCAAGGAAAGAAGAAAGAATTTCAACCAGAAACAAACTAATCAGCATGGAGACCCTCTAGCGGTTTACTTACTTTCCCTTCAATTACAGATAACTCCTAATGTAACAAGAATGCCTAGGTAGCATAATAGAGAATTGAAACTTGAGATTAAACAAGAAATGACACAAATGTTAATACAAATTAGCGCTCCATATTACCTCGTAGAGATGAACACTACAAATTTAAGGGCAAATGAGTCATAACTCATAAACAACCTATTTGATGAGTTAAGATTTTCTCTCCATAAAATGATAATTGAAGGGTCAGATTGACAATAATTGCTGCTGCTGCTGCTGTATGTGCATGCGTGTTAGTGAGTGTAGGTGGGTTGGGGAGGTCTTTGAGAAATATTTGTCTGGGAGAATATAAAAATGTTGTTTAGCACATTACGTGAGTGCGTTGTCATTGAGATTACGAGTACACTTGTGATCCAACCTTTATATATATGAGGTAAACGTGAACGCACAGTTTCATTCAGACCAGAGTCATTGAGCATTCAAAGAGTTTAAATCTGAACACCAAGAAACAAAACTCTATTGATTACAAGAAACTATAAGACATGTGCATAAAATGGTCCCTTTTACTAATTTATAGCAAGGGTCCCCGTGCAATGCACGGGACAAAGTCCAAAGTCAAGGAAAATTATATTAATTTAAAAGTTTATTATTATATGAGTTGTAAGTTGTAACATGTCACATTTATAAACTTCATATATAAAATATATGAAGGATTAACTTGTAAATATTTCGGCGTTTTTCTTCAGCTTTTCAATAATTTCTTGCTATTGCCTACGAAAATCATGAAAATTTTGAAAATTTCAAAATATTCTTTTTCCTTCGGTTTTTCAATATATTGTTTGTCATAGCACACAAGAATCACGAAATATACAAAAATCCCCCAAAAGAATTTTCCTTAAATTTTCAACATTTTGCAAGCTATATAGCACACGAATATGGCGCAATTTTAAAAAATATCGAAGTTTTTTGTTTTCTTCGGTTTCCAATATTCTGCTTGCTATAACACAAGAAAATCATGAAATATTTTTAAATGGATATTTTTTGGTTTTTTAATATTTTCCAAGATACAACACACGAAAAATTGCGGAATCTTCAAAAATCTCAAAATTTTCAGTATTCTTCCTTTTTTTCAATATTATATAGGGCTATAACACGCGAAATTCATGAAATTTTCAAAAATCTCAATTTTTCTATTTGCTTCGGTTTTTAATATTTTGCATGCTAGCACATAACATTCAAGAAATTCACAAAAATCCCAAAATTATTTGTTATCTTCAAATTTACAATATTTTGCACGCCACCACAAAAAAATTGCAATATTTTCTAAAATCTCAAACTTTTGTGTCTTCTTCGGTTTTTTAAAATTTTGCTTGCTATATAACTCATGAAAATTGTGAAATTTTAAAAGATTATTAGTTTTCTTCAATTTCCCAATATTTTGCATCCTAACACGAAAATCGCAAATTTTTTATAAAATTCAAAATATTGTGCTCTTCGGTTGTTCAATATTTTGCTAGCAATTGTTTCGCCACGGCAGCGCCCCGGCCTCTTTCTCGAGGCCAAAATGCGGAATAAAAATTTTTCCCTAACTCGGAAACCGGCGCTACCGCGGACAAAGAATACCCGGATCGAAACCATTAACCTATACTAGCTAACTAGAGATGGGGTGAGAAGTTATACCAAGCGATCCGTGTCCTTCGGTCTTCGTCTCCACTCCGATCTCCCGCGGAATCTCCGTCACCTCCTCGCTCGTCGGAAAGGGCACCACGTAGCCGGAATCTTTTACGGGCTCCCGCCTCTTGACCGAGGCAACTCGGGCGCGAAGTTGGCTAGCCGACGCGTCCAAGGCTTGCTATAGAATAGTGTAGTGAACTTGTCTCTTTAGGGTTCTTGAAGTTGCCATGATGGAGGAATCAAAGAATAGAAAAATGGTGCTTGCATTTTTCTAGCAAGAAAATGAGATCAAGAAGAAACTCTCAAGATGAAGCTCTCATTTTCTTTTTCTCTCTTCTTTTTCTCTCATGAAAACTTATCATCTTATCAAGTGAGAATGAGAATGGTGGAGCAAAAAAAACATAATGCAAAGGGAGGTTAGTGTAGGAGAAAAAGAAAGGTGACCATATCCAAACCTCATCATAACAATCTCACATCAACATGAAATCAATCCTAATCCTATCTCATCAACAAAAAGCAAATGATAAAGATGGATAAGAAAGGTATCAAAAGATGCTTTCATAATAAAACATCTTACAAATAAAACCTCCACCAAAAGTTATTTGCAAAACTGCAAACAACCCCCTCCATCGGAAAAGTCCGGCCGGGAAAGAACAAAGGAAAACCGGCCGGGACGGAATGCAAACTGGCAACTCCAGAAAACTGGTCCCGTAATAAATTACAGGAAAACCCCAATACTGTGCATACACACCCGCATCTGTATTCCGACCGGATACAAATGCAATGAGACAAAACTACACTACCAAAAACTAGAATCCGGCTTAAGCCAAAGCCGGCTAGTAAAAACTGTCCGATCACGATCCGTGCAATACCGCACGTATCTGATCGAACCCTGCCATATCTCCATACGGCCTCTACAGCGTTTCGCCCGAAACTTGAGTAACTGAGTGTGGTGGACTCTAAAGACTCGTCAATACCTTGGCTGTGGATTTAACCACTAGCACGTCAGAGGTATAAGCCAATACGTGACGTGCCACCAGCTATTGACCAAATGGGACGTCGATGAGGAAGCTCACCCCGACACCCAACTGAGCCTGTCAGTGACAATAGCCGTACAGTCCGGTCCGTTCGTCTATGAGTATCGCATGGCGGGCCTAGGGGGTTGGTAAAAGTCAGACCCCCAAAAGCGGTACAAGTCGTGTCGGAGCGTAGCCCAGAACGCCCTGAGATACTACTGGAATACCTACCAGTAAATCTCCTGCCTCGGCCGAGGGCTTTGCGTAATGGCTCTCCTAGACACAGCGCGACCTCACCCCCAATACCGGGAGAGACGAACCCCTGCAGATCCGCTCACTGCCTCCATGTGGCTCGGGACTGTACCCAACTAAAACCTGTTTGCACGACTCCTTTGAGCCGTGGTAGGGTAGTAATCAAAGCACAGTGGGAACTCACACGAGACAAATGACGATCTCAGGTCGATGAACTAACCTGTACACATGTCACCAGGGAACTGCTATCTGACATCTGGTATAAGACCAACTAGCAGGTTCCCGGCGAGTCCTGTCCGGTGTACTCATAACCCAATGAGCACCTGTATACATCTTAGGTGAACCAACTGACACCAGTGGCTTGTGAGACCGGCCACCGCCCCTCGTCGGGGTCTCGACTGTATACACTAGTCTACTAACGGAGTATCGATGCCCTGTCTCGAAACTCCTACGACTAGGGACCTTTTAAGGATGTGCTTATAGACCACCAGCTCCCACGTATATGATCGCCATCATACTGCTGGCAGTCAAGCAAGAATCCTAGGGGCTCTATCAACGTGTAATAGCGACATGTCAGGTCACCTAAAGCAGTACACGATGATAAAGATAAACCAGATAGCATACTATCATCTCGAGTAAGACTGTCCTACCGGGATAGGTCCTCCCTCAATCATTGCAATCACGTGCCTGTGATCCAATAATTGACTCTGAGGGCACTAACTCCAACAATCTCCCACTTGCACTCAAGGCTAATTATTGCGATGTCGCATACTCACAGCCCGTGTGATACCGAACATCCAACTCCTCTACTAGTCAGTCTCACAAAACCCGTTTGCGAAACTATTGCGTTCGAGGAATAGCCTCAGTGAGTGGATCCGCTGTGATGTTTCTTTCTATGTCTCTCTATATCTCAAGTTCGCGGAGAAAGCCATCTCCCGAAATGAGCAATACCTGTCTTAGAATGTCTGGATGTCTGATGGGACCTAGCTCATAAATGAACTCCAAATCCAAACTTCTTAGACTGTATCATCAACCGAACTTAATCAGTATCCTGCGCCATGCCTCCCTCAGTATTGCCTTGGACCACCTGTCCAAAATACTGCCCCTCATCAGAGAGATAACTATAACTCTGACAACCTCCTTGTCGTCCATGTCACTTTGGAAGCCTGGAGTGATAACCGTCTCCTAAAAGAGGCAGCCGTTATCATATCCCTAGAACATTCACTTATGTTCTAAAACTGCTTCCGACTGTTCCTCCAGGATTGGATCAATATCAACTTATTGCATCTAGTGCAAGAACAACATCTGGTGTGGTACTTGACATCTCATGATTGACTCAATTGCCTAAGCAAGTGATCTGTCAATCATGCATATCCCTCTCCCCTTTAGTCTGTAAGACACCTTTAGAGAGGGTGACTCCATTACCTGCGGGTACACTACCATGCCAGGAGTCGTCCATTCTAAATACTCATAGAATGCTGTCAAGGTACCCAGATTGGGAAACTACCCAAATCTAGATCTAAAACCATAGATCTAGTAACCAGTATGTTTGATATAATATCCAAGTCCCATGTGGAGAAAACACTGTGTGACGACCAAAGTATAACCGATCGTAGTATAGGAATATCACTTCCTACTACCTTCTCAACAGATCCATCCCCTATTCTGATGACGTCAAACCCATGACTGTCACATCAGAAACAGATGATCTATCTCCGCTGTATCTGCTTTAGTCTATAAATAGACATAAGCCTGATGTCCACCAATGCTTCCGCTGCTCCCACTGACTACGATAACCCTCTGGTGGAGTCATATAGACGCGCACTTCTAAAGCTAGTTTAGAACGACGCTATACTCATTCTCCTGCCGGGTCTCGCAGCCTGGAACAACAACAATGGCAAGTGTGGGTAAACAAGAACTTCCCTGTCACCGTCCTTGAGGCTACCGGAGCACCTCTCGGGTGCCTGAAGTTACCCACCTTATCTGCGGAGTGGCCAATGGAATGTCAAATCAGATCGAATCTTTAGGTTCCTTATCAAATCTTCAGTAATCGTTTGCGGTTCTGGAATCACTTCCAGTTCTACCATACTCCCACTACTTTTTCTGAAAATCCATTTTTATTAAAACTGTGGCGAGTCTAGAACAATATTTCTATTGATCTGCCAGATGGTAGAAAGTCAACCCTCGTCATAGCCTGGGTCAACCCACAAACAGCCATTACAGAAACGTGCCTTGAGTTGTCCAGTGTCTGGTTTTAAGCATAAGCCGGACAACTCCCCGTACCTTAACATCGTTAAGATATGAACTGTTCTATATCCAATATAGAAACAGAGGCACTGATTTAATTGAACCAGATTCAAATCATGCAGCTGTCTCCAGTGCATGTCAACTAAATGGAAGGAGGCCGATCAGCGTTACTCAACTTAGGAATGCATCCAATTATGAGTAACCTGAAAGAGAAGCAAGTTCTCTTTATCATCACTATCAACTGAATACCATACACAAGTATCTACATCTTCGATCACTTTGAAGAATCCCGATACTTGTTACACCTGGTTCTCTACTCTATTCAAATACCTATAACTCCTCAAAAATTTAGACCCTGTGTTTCTACGAAACACATGTCTAAGAACTAGAGAAGTTAAAAGTAAACAGAATATAGTATGAGGACCAACCCCTCTGTCCTAATGGACACTGGACAACATACAATACTCTGTATAAGTCCGCTGAGTCTAACAACTCTTTCACTGTGCGTCGTAGGTTGAAAACTGTACTTATGGTTAAGAAGAATTACACCGCTGTTTAATGCTCCTTACCTAACCATCCACTGATATAGGTAAATGTCATCGACATAATATCAAAAGGTATATCTCACTCTATGAAAATAGACGTACAGATATATCAATTTGAAATTGGTGCACAACAGCGGATATTCAAAATCAAATATCTGCCGACCGGCAATCAACCCAGGTGACTTCCTCAAATATCACCGATTACAACGAATCCCGATATAATGAGGATGATCACCCAATTCCCAATAACTTACTCCCACTCATCATCTGTAAAACCATACAGATGTGAGAATCCAACCTGGTAAATACATACCCTGGAGTAAGTGTCTAATCGGGAAATCAGTTTTCTATTAACAGTACACAGTGAAACTGAAACATTGAAATGTTTCGTCGGGGTATCCTGGTATTCCTAGTAATGCCTCTTCCATTATCCAGATTCACAACTGTAACCGTATAATTCTTTGCCACCTCTCCAAATCCCTTTATATGTCTTTAGTCATTACCGTCTGCACACCCCTTTAGGCCAAATGGTTTTCTTCCTTCCCCACCGTTCGGCACCAGCCTATGGTTTGGAAGAAGACTATCCAAAAGGCATAAAGGGTGTACTGTCCCAATCCTAGGAACACTCGCAATGCGAGAGAAGGTGAAGATGAAAGACACCTGAATGTACTTAATTCCTATTTCTCCTGAACCAGAATCCATCCCCGAACTGGAACAAGTTCCTTTCGAGTTCGTATATAACCATACGATGGATTATCCAATAAAATGGGATCTTCGTAGTGATACGGAGTGTTCTGGAGAAATACAAAGGTGATTTAGGATTGGCGAAGAAATACTTGGTTTGGTCGTGAATATCAGTCGCAATTTACTTTGCCCTCCTACTAATCCCTTGCTTTGTCTTAACTTAATACCTTCTGCACACCATCGTTATGCTAATTGGTTTTCTTCATTCCCTACCGGTCGGCACCAGCCTAAGGTTTGGAAGAAGACTATCCAATTTGCGTAATAGGTGTACTATCTCCTAAACCAAGGAGTACTCGCAACCTGAGAGAAGGTGAAAAGAAAAGACAACTGAATAGTCCTATCCGTTTTCTCCAGAACCAGAAACCATCCTCGAAATCCTTCGAGTTCGTATATAACCATACGATGGTTTTGTCCAATGGAAGTGGACGTTCGTAGTAATACAGGGTGTCCTGGAGAAAAGGGTAAAAGTAGGAGTGGCAATGAGGTCTGCAACTCTGACAATCCAAAAGCCAGTGTTAAGAAGGTTCGGTCAACTTGGTCACTGAGTCATAGTCTTAGGGTCGGGTCAATGGTTGCTGCCAGAGAGAGAGAAAAGAAACACTCAGCGTGCACTCTATCCTAGATCAGAATGGTTACCACTTTGTCTAATCTGGAAACCTCCCACTGTACCTCAAATTCTCCTCCAAACCTGAAAGAAGAATTAGTCGGGGTCACCCGAGGAGTAAAATAACTCATCAGTGGGAATCGGGATCCAACTATCATCGCATGATAACTTGACGGAATCCACTCAAGTCACCACACTCCAGAAGGTATGCGCATGCCTGGCAAGTTTCAGTTCTTTTGAAACTCCCGATGTGATTTTTACCCCTAGGACCCAAGTGACCTTGACACAGTCAACAAATCAAAGAGTCCTAGTCAAGTTCAGCCCGTCATTATCCTGGATTGCATTAAACCCACCCGTACGAGCCCTTGACACAGTCAACAAGGCCGCACGACTGTCCTAACCAATCCCATTAATATGCTGCAAACAAACACTACTTAGCTACCGCACACTACGCCTTGACACAGTCAACAAACGCAGCACGAATACTAAGTAATACTTGTAAGAAATGACGGAGGGCTACGGCTGGTTTTTGGCGAAAAACCTTTAACGTAATGAACTTGATATCGTTGAAGGAACTGCATAGCCTTTTATAAAAATATAGTGACGAAAACCTTTACTAAAGAGGTCACTCCCGGTGAAGGGATCTCGGCTCTTTCCCCGTAGAATGAGGTGCAGGATATTCCAACTGAATACCACGATGCAAAGCAAAAGTAATCGGCTATAGTGAAGTTAATTCCCTGACGCAAACTTCTGTCCAAGGGGTCACTCCCGGTGAAGGGATCTCGGCCCTTGCCTCGTCGACTGAGGAGCAGGATATTCCAAATGAATACCACGATGCAAAACAAAAGCGAACGTCCTTGCAATAACAGCTTTTTGAAAAATGTTCCAACAACATCAGAATAGGTTTGTTTAACTTGCATTGATCCGAATCAACGCAGTCCCATCAAATGATCACACCACAAAGAACGAAAATATACTGACGTACGTATATGCCATCCGCATTCGCCACTGGGTCCCGTCATCACCCGTTAGGTTAGCTAACTAACGGCAGAGCGGGGACTGGACTAGCGCGGATGTAAAACATATACAACATCTACTAATATATATATACCAATATATAGTATTTCGCTCAAGGCGTGAATAAAATGCAACATCACAGAAATGTACAGCATCACAGAACAATACAGATATCTGGAAGCCCCGGGTTTCACAGAGCCGCTGCTGAAACCCGACGTTCCCCTGGTCGTGTGGATAGCCTGTGCAATGAAATCCTAGACCCCTACGGGCGCGGCAAGTCACCCGCCAAAACCTGAAGCGAGGCAGCCCCCTTCAGCTCCGTGAATGGACCACCCAGCACTCCACGGAATCCGGCAACTTGGGCACCCCTCCTGGGTCAACCTGTACCCCCTACGAGTG
This sequence comes from Agapanthus africanus, assembly GCA_030015575.1. Taxonomy (NCBI): domain Eukaryota; kingdom Viridiplantae; phylum Streptophyta; class Magnoliopsida; order Asparagales; family Amaryllidaceae; genus Agapanthus; species Agapanthus africanus. The sequence goes on along the minus strand of CM057339.1, from coordinate 895,028,834 downwards.
CGGCGAATAGCCCGCCAATCCCAGAGTGAAGCCCCCTCCGTCTCAATGCCATGAGATGCGGGCTTGTTGCCCTCCAGAACCCGGCTATCCGTGCACCCCTCCGCGGGGTAATCCTAGTACAGAAAGTAAAATATACATACACCGGGTACATCGACCGCAACCAGGTCGTGCCCCAAAATAATAATACAAACAGGCAGTGACGGCAGTCCACATGTCGGACGCTCGCCCCGCAATATCAAATGTACATAAAACACCAAAACTGTACTAGCATTGCAACCAGGCTATCCCCACGACCGATCCGCAACATCACAGCATACACATAGAACATCAACGTGAAAATCACGTTCGCAAATCCGTCTAACCGGGCTATAGCAGTTAGACAGGATTTACCGATCGAGTGACATTCACGGTCGCAGATATAATGTAAATACTGTGAAATAATGTGTTTAGGATTTTCCGATTGATCAAACAATTAACAAGTGGGCCCCAAAGAAAACTGTAGCACTCACAGAAATAATTGGCCCAATTTTAATATTCCAAAACTCCTAATTTAAGCCCAGAAGCCCACTGGAAAAACACGAAGCATTGACCTCACCAACCTGCGGCGGAAGGGCGGCAGAAATAGGGTTTGTGCCGCGCTTCCGCGCTCGAGGTAAGGGATCAATGTCTCGTTTTTTCTCAGAGTTCTTAGAACTCCCTGCACATCTTTCTGAGACCACCTGAAAAATTTTTAGACTTCAAAAAATTTCAACAGAAACTGATGTGAAGGAAAAATACGGTTTTTGGAAATTTTGGTCGATCGGAAACGCAAACACATCAAACGAAGCTAGGTAAGGTTAATGGCGTGGCTCTGATACCATGTTTCGCCACGGCAGCGCCCCGGCCTCTTTCTCGAGGCCAAAATGCGGAATAAAAATTTTTCCCTAACTCGGAAACCGGCGCTACCGCGGACAAAGAATACCCGGATCGAAACCATTAACCTATACTAGCTAACTAGAGATGGGGTGAGAAGTTATACCAAGCGATCCGTGTCCTTCGGTCTTCGTCTCCACTCCGATCTCCCGCGGAATCTCCGTCACCTCCTCGCTCGTCGGAAAGGGCACCACGTAGCCGGAATCTTTTACGGGCTCCCGCCTCTTGACCGAGGCAACTCGGGCGCGAAGTTGGCTAGCCGACGCGTCCAAGGCTTGCTATAGAATAGTGTAGTGAACTTGTCTCTTTAGGGTTCTTGAAGTTGCCATGATGGAGGAATCAAAGAATAGAAAAATGGTGCTTGCATTTTTCTAGCAAGAAAATGAGATCAAGAAGAAACTCTCAAGATGAAGCTCTCATTTTCTTTTTCTCTCTTCTTTTTCTCTCATGAAAACTTATCATCTTATCAAGTGAGAATGAGAATGGTGGAGCAAAAAAACATAATGCAAAGGGAGGTTAGTGTAGGAGAAAAAGAAAGGTGACCATATCCAAACCTCATCATAACAATCTCACATCAACATGAAATCAATCCTAATCCTATCTCATCAACAAAAAGCAAATGATAAAGATGGATAAGAAAGGTATCAAAAGATGCTTTCATAATAAAACATCTTACAAATAAAACCTCCACCAAAAGTTATTTGCAAAACTGCAAACAACCCCCTCCATCGGAAAAGTCCGGCCGGGAAAGAACAAAGGAAAACCGGCCGGGACGGAATGCAAACTGGCAACTCCAGAAAACTGGTCCCGTAATAAATTACAGGAAAACCCCAATACTGTGCATACACACCCGCATCTGTATTCCGACCGGATACAAATGCAATGAGACAAAACTACACTACCAAAAACTAGAATCCGGCTTAAGCCAAAGCCGGCTAGTAAAAACTGTCCGATCACGATCCGTGCAATACCGCACGTATCTGATCGAACCCTGCCATATCTCCATACGGCCTCTACAGCGTTTCGCCCGAAACTTGAGTAACTGAGTGTGGTGGACTCTAAAGACTCGTCAATACCTTGGCTGTGGATTTAACCACTAGCACGTCAGAGGTATAAGCCAATACGTGACGTGCCACCAGCTATTGACCAAATGGGACGTCGATGAGGAAGCTCACCCCGACACCCAACTGAGCCTGTCAGTGACAATAGCCGTACAGTCCGGTCCGTTCGTCTATGAGTATCGCATGGCGGGCCTAGGGGGTTGGTAAAAGTCAGACCCCCAAAAGCGGTACAAGTCGTGTCGGAGCGTAGCCCAGAACGCCCTGAGATACTACTGGAATACCTACCAGTAAATCTCCTGCCTCGGCCGAGGGCTTTGCGTAATGGCTCTCCTAGACACAGCGCGACCTCACCCCCAATACCGGGAGAGACGAACCCCTGCAGATCCGCTCACTGCCTCCATGTGGCTCGGGACTGTACCCAACTAAAACCTGTTTGCACGACTCCTTTGAGCCGTGGTAGGGTAGTAATCAAAGCACAGTGGGAACTCACACGAGACAAATGACGATCTCAGGTCGATGAACTAACCTGTACACATGTCACCAGGGAACTGCTATCTGACATCTGGTATAAGACCAACTAGCAGGTTCCCGGCGAGTCCTGTCCGGTGTACTCATAACCCAATGAGCACCTGTATACATCTTAGGTGAACCAACTGACACCAGTGGCTTGTGAGACCGGCCACCGCCCCTCGTCGGGGTCTCGACTGTATACACTAGTCTACTAACGGAGTATCGATGCCCTGTCTCGAAACTCCTACGACTAGGGACCTTTTAAGGATGTGCTTATAGACCACCAGCTCCCACGTATATGATCGCCATCATACTGCTGGCAGTCAAGCAAGAATCCTAGGGGCTCTATCAACGTGTAATAGCGACATGTCAGGTCACCTAAAGCAGTACACGATGATAAAGATAAACCAGATAGCATACTATCATCTCGAGTAAGACTGTCCTACCGGGATAGGTCCTCCCTCAATCATTGCAATCACGTGCCTGTGATCCAATAATTGACTCTGAGGGCACTAACTCCAACAGCAATAACAGACGAAAAACGCAATACCTTCAAATCACAATTTTCTTTTTGCTTCAAATTTTCAATAATTTGCATGCACGTGAAAATCATGATTTTTTTTAAAATCCAAAAATATTTTTCTTCACATTTTAAACATTTTGCATGATATATATAGCACACAAAAATTGCGAAATTTTTAGAAATCTCAATATTTTCCGTTCTATTCGGTTATTCGATGTATTGCTATATAACACACAAAGATAGTAAATTTTTTTAAAACATCAATTTGTTTCTATTTTCTTCCGTTTTTCAAAATTATGCTTCATAGAGCACATGAAAATCGCTAAATTTTAAAAAATCTCAAAACCTTTTTATTTTCTTCGGATTTACAATTTTTTTCTATGCTATATATAGCATACGAAAAGTATGGAATTTTCAAAAACATCAAACTACTATGTTTTCTTCGATTTTATTATTATTCTCTCTCCCATACAACGCAAGAAAATTGCGATATTTTCAAAATTTCCAAAATTTATGTATTCTTCGGTTTTACAAAATTTTGCTTGTTACAAACGAAAATCATAAAAAATTTAGAATCTCAGAATTTTTTGATTTTTGCATCTTTTCAATATTTTGCATGATATATCCCGTAAAAATCGCAAAGAAAATCTGTTGTCTTCCTTTCCTAGTTATTTTGTATAGCACACAGAACTCATGAAATTTCAAAATTCTCAGAATTTTCCATTTTCATTGATTTTCCAGTATTTTATTTGCTCATACTTTTGAACTCAAAAAAAATATGCGAAGTAAAAGAAAAAAAGATCGCCGATTGCTGCTAAGAACCTAAAAGAACAAAATAATCCGGTCCGAGTGACTCCGGATGACTGGAAACCGTGGCAACACATGAAAATCATGAAATTTTAGAAATCCTAAAAAAAATTGTTTTTTCAAATTCCCAATATATTGCATGATGTAACACACAAACATCATGAAATTTTTAAAAATCTTAGAATATTTTGTTTTCTTTGGTTTTTCAATATTTTGCTTATTATAGCATACGAAAATCACAAAATCTTCAAAAATCTCCAGAATTTTCTGTTTTCATCGGGTTTTTAAATATTTGTTTGCTAGCACAAGAAAAATAGCGAAATTTTCCAAAATCTCAATATTTTCTGGTTCCTTCTGTTTTATATATTTTACATACTAGCACAAGAAAATCGCAAAAATCTGAAATATCTTTTTTCTTCATTTATTAATATTATGCATGTAATCGCAAAATTTTAAAAATCTCAAATTTTCTGTTTCATTCAAAGTTTTAATATTTTACATGTTATAGCATAAGAAAATAGGGATTTTTTTTAAAATGTCGGTTTTCTATTTTTTTTAGTTCTACTGTATTTTTGCAATACAAATGAAAATGGCGAAATTTTTTAGAGGCGTGAAATTTTTAACTCTAAAAAAATTCTCTTTTTCGATATTTCAGTATTTGGCATGCTGTAGGCCTATAGCACACAAATATCGTGAAATTTTTGTATATTTGCCATTAAAACTTTAGTGAGAAAAAATAGAAAAAGATTTTAAAGAAAGGGACCGATCAAAATATTCCCATCATATAAGCCTAACTGCATAGGATAAATGAGTGATAAATATTGAGTAGGAAGCCAATAAAAAATTGCAATGATCTAAATGTTGGAAAAGAATTAAATAATGGCTAGATAATAATTTTTCTACTAAAGTCCAAGCTAGACGAGGGAATATTCCAATTACCCGCAATGTGTTGGTATGAAGTCCAAAGTCCAGAAAATCGGATTAATTTATAAGTTTATTATGATATGATCTGTAAGTAGTAATATCTCATATTTATAAAATTCATATGTAAAAATATATGAAAGATTATCTTGAAAATACTTCGGCATTTTTCTTTAGGTTTTTAATATTTTCATGTGTTATATCATACAAAATAATATAATACAAAAGAAAATACGAAAAATTTAGGATTTTTGAAATTTTGTGATTTCGTGTGATATAATAATCAAAATATTGAAAAACAGAAAATTTTGATATTTTTAAAAATTCGTTGTTTTCATGTGCTACATGCAAAATATTAAAAATTTGAAAACGAAAAATTTTGGAAATTTTGTAAATTTCATGATTCTTGTCTGCTATAGCAAGAAAAATAATGGAAACTTAAGTATTTAGAAATTTTTTTGATTTTTGAAAACTTCATGGCTTTCTTATGCTATAGAATTCAAATAATAAAAATGGTAGAAAACATATAATTTTGACATTTTTGAAAAAATCTTGATTTTCATGTGGTATAGCGTGCTTAATATTAAAACATCGGAAAAACATAAAATATTTACGAAAATTTCGTGATTTTTCATTGCTATAGAAAAATATTGGAAAAATCAAATAAAACAGAAAAAAAAATTAGTTTATTGAAAATTTCTCAATCTTCGTGTACTAATAATAGGATGAAAGATATTAAAAAATTTGATATTTTTTGAAAATATCGCAATTTTCGTCTGTTGTAGCAAACAAAAAAAATTGGGATTTTCTCGTGGCCTTTTACATCCAAAATATTTTTTAAAACATAAAAAAAAAGATTTAGATGTTTGGAAATTTCGCGGCTTTCATATGCTATAACAAGGAAAATATTAAAAACCTAAAGAAAAATGATAGCAAGGAACAATTTGTAATTTTTTGAATACTGAGGGGCCAAGGCAAATTTGTAGCCACATAATCCAAGGTAGATGAGGACTATTCTCTCACACAGCTTTCTTGTATATAATATAGATAGAAAGATAGAAAGGTTAGCTACTTATGCACTCGCCAATATAATTGTACAATTGAATTACAAAAAAAATTCGAAATACTCGATGTCGATCATAATTATAGACTGCTGCAATCATCATTCATTATTCATTTACATGAAATTACCACATTTCTAATATTCATAATAAAACTATGTGAGCATAGAAGCTTAATTTGATTGGATATTACAGAGCATATCATATGACTTGATGCTTGTATTACAGAAAACATGAAGTGCAAATGAGTTTGCATGCAATAAGAAAAAGTGGATTTGGTACAAAGCGGAAACAATCGATGCAAATGCCGAACCTGTGTCAACAATTGTAGGATTCTGCCCAGCTGTAAGAGTCTTTGATTCTTTGAAGGTAATCTTGCCCGGGATATCGATGTCAAAAAGATGTAGCTGTATTTCAATGGCATGCATTTTATTAAATATTCTAGTCTACCAAATTATATAATGCAGACTATTTTCACAAGGACATTAGACAAAGTAAAATAAACAGTTATCTTCCGATTCGTGCAAAAGTTGGTGTAGCACCTGTGGAGGAGAAATTGCAGGAAGACTGGCTAAGAGGGTTTGGTCATGTGTGGACCTATGGAAGCACCAGTTCAACAAATGGATACTTTCAATATAGGCAATGTCAAAAGGGCGAAAGGAAGACCAAAGAAAACATGGATGGAGATGATACAAAAAGATATGGTTGCCAAAGGCCTCAATAAAAGTATATTGTTCGATAGGAGTGGAGGCGGAGGATTCGCGTGCTGGATCCGGCGTGATTCTCATGTTGGTTCATGTAGCCTACCCCATATGCTTGGGATAAAAGGCTCGGTTGTTGTTTCTTATTTTCTGATTCGGTACCAAGGCATCAAAAGTTTTGCATATTTTATAGTGTTGTCATAATACTTGTCACGCCCTTCTGAATGCTAATGAAGAAAATAACAATCACAACTTACCCATGGGAAATCGTCCCCACATAAAGAAATGAGATCGTCAGGATGAATACTAAGCAGGTGCTGAAAGTACGTTCGGACAAAAGAAATGAGGAGAAAAATTCAACCTGCCAAGCCTAGCCTAAAGTCTAATTTTAAGGTCAAATATAGGGTATAGGATGGATCAGCTTAACCGAAATTGTTACCGAGAATGGTGAGGAAGGGTGGAAGAAAGAAGGGCCTTTTTATTGTCTAGTCTAGTTATAAGTGGGTGTAGTATTATATACTATGGTCCAAGTCAGAAGAAGGAAATTCTGTTAGAAGAAATTGAGAAGCATGCCGAGATACTGCTCAATAAGAACCTTTGCCTGATTTTCTACAAGGCACCTATTCTATGTAAATGATCAAGTACATAATATTGGCATATAAGAATCGCAACGTACAACATTGTTCATGGCGGTGATCACATAACTGGGAAGCTAATTTATCCATGCATAAAATAAAAGAATGTTTTCAACTCTGAGCATATATAACTTAGGTGAGGTAAAGCATGTCAAGCAAAGAATCACAAATACAGGAACAGGCATATCAAGCATTTGATTACTCAACAGTTTAAGCAGGTAGTTTAGGCTCAACATACAAGAACATGTAGTGAAAAATATACAAGATAAAGAAAACATATAAACAAAAGTTCAAAAAATTTAAAGAGAAATTAATATAGCGCAAATTACAAGTATTGAGTATTTTTCCTCTTTACTGGGATCTGTAATGAATATATCGGACTTATGAAGGTGATATACACAACTTAAATTCAATAAGAGCTATAAAATGCAACCAGTGCAAGCTAGCAGGCCCACAATCTTACCATTAAAGAAGCATCTCATCAGCTATCCGAACAGTATATGTAGACTTTAAATGAGGAAATCTTTTTGAAATAAATAGACAAATAGATATTACATAGATCGCTGAACATCTATACCTGGACTTGTCTGTATAAGGAAATGGTTTTAACTTTTGACAACCTCACAATTCAATTTTCATATAACAGCATAGCAAATTAACATAACCTAAAACCAACATCAAAATTTAATTTTACTTGTACCTTTCTATGTTTACCCTTAAGAGTTCCATCCTTGCCAAAAATACAACATGTATTGTACAAATGATCACCAGATCGCTCTGGTATCGAGCCACCAACAATAGTAATCTCTAGACTGCGAGCAGCTTCGGAAAGCATAGAGTATGATGGAGCTGCATCACCACCAGCTTCAATATCCTCGGCATACACTGGAAAGCTATCATTTGAATAAGGACTGTTCCATATTTCCTAACATGAATGACAAATCGAGCATTGTTAATAAAGTGTGCTAGTTCTTTTTGCACGTGCGATGCACATGAGAAGAAAGAAGCTTGCATTACATATAAAATAAAATATTTTTATTTATTTTTAACTGCATGTATATAAAATCATAGCTTGATGCCGTTCATTGTAACAACATATTGGTAAATGATATCAATATTTAGGTGTAATGTGAAATATAATTTTTTATTCATGATGATTTTGGTATGATAAAACTTTCGATTTTGATTCAGCTCATTATAACATTACATTGTTGTAAAAAAAAGTTGTATATATTTATAGAGATTAGTATGCAGTCATTTTTTAACACCGCCAGTGCTATGCTTAAGTGTCTTATTCTTTCACTCCCTGGCTTAAGCCAGAATAAACAAGAATGGTTGTGTTAGGTACCCGGCAACCAACATAAAACATAATCGGATCTATAAGGAATGATTCATAAAGAAATTCCGTTGGGACATCCCAACAGCGACATGTTGCACTGCTACCACCCTGGTACAGTGATAAGTAAGCCAGAGTGCCACTAAAGGCAACATGTTGCATCGGCACTAACACGATGCAATGACAAGCAAACAAGGGTGGACTAGGGATAGGGGTAGGCTAGAAGTTGATACTTGATAGATTACGAAAAGGAAAGGAACTTGTTCATGAGAGTAAGATTAGGTTAGCTATGTGAATATAGAAACACTTACAGGAAAATTAATGAAGTTAATAGATACAATGATTCGAAGAAAATTTTGTATAGTTTGTTTGCAAAAAAGTAAATGGGCAGGCGAAAAATCTAAAGAGATGGAAAATACTAGATATAAATTATGGTACATAGGTAAAGATACGAACAAAATGAGATGGTAATACTAGTGGAGAAAACACTATAACATAATGTAGTTGATGTATTTAGATTGAAGATGGAATAATATAAATAAACCTTGTATTAGGAGAAGTAATTATATTAACGCTTATGAATGATAAGTAGGATTAGCAATGAGCATTAAAAGTAAATTTTGAGAGCAAATGGATGACTTAATTCAGGAAAACCCCAGGAAATGAACTTATACATGGAGACTTAAATGGACATGTGAGTATAGATGCTAATGGATATGAGAGTGTGCATGGTGATCATACTAATGTACTAAAGAACGATATGGATAATAAAATATTGGATTTTGCAGTATTGTATGATCTTATAATAGCAAATGTATTTTTAAAAAAAATATATGAGCATTTGATATCTTTTAAAGGTGGATTAAACAATGGTCATGGATTTTTTCCTTCCAAGAAGGATCGATAAATTAACATGTAAAGATTGTAAAGTCGTTGCTGTTGAGAATTTGTTTGACCATACTACAGATATTGATGGTATTAGATATTGCATTAAACGATGAAAGAGAGGCCAAAATTGATAAGATGTATAGAACTAAATGGTGGAATTTAAAAATATGAGAATTTTATTTTATTTAAACATAGATTAATATAAGATAATTGGAATTTTGAATATAAAACTAGCATTATGTGGAGAAATATGACTAGTTGCATTAAAAAGGTAGCTAAATAAATATTCGGTGAATCTAAAGGTAATAGAATTTCTACTAAAAAAAGTTGGTGATGGAATGATGAGGTTCAAAAGGTAATTAAAGTAAAAAGACACTAAGAGAATCCTATAAATATTTGCAAAAATATAAAAATGAAAACATCAAAAAATTATATCTTAGCAACCAATGAAGCTAAAAAGCAGTTGGTGATCTAAAGCTAGTGATATATAGAAAGTTAGAAATGATTGAGGAAGAAAAAGATATATAAACTTGCAAAGATGAGAAAAAAATAGAGACCTAGGTAATGTTGAGTGTATAAAGAGTAGAGAGGAAAGAACGCTAGTCAAAGACAATGAAAAATAGAGAAAGATGAATAAGTTATTTCTATAAATTGTTTCATAAAAATAGTAATGTTGAACTTAAGGTTGAAACAAACAATTTAGGTGATAATAGAAACATTATGTATTGTCATAATAATTGGCATAATGAAGTGGATGATGCTTTAAAATAGATGAAAATGGAAAAAGCGGTAGACAAAGTAATATTCCTATCGAAATTTGCATGTGCTTTGGTGATGCATGATTGGTGAGGTTACCAAAGTTGACGAAACATTAAGAATGATATGTTAATTTAACCGAGGAGACTACCCGTGATAGAGCAGAAGAAAAGAAACAGATTCAAATAGCCGATCGTAGAATTTTTGGTATAAAGGACTGTGTGGGTATGGAGCCATTTTTCATCTTTTGAATGATCTTTAATAAATTAATACACCTTAGAAATTTAAAGAAGAAAGTATGTGTATAACTTGATTAGAACGGATCGCCGATTGGATGTCCCATAAAAAAGTTCTTGAATTTGAAAAACACGAACCCTGCCCTAACGGACACTCTCTCTCTTTGTGTATGGTCAAGTGGCCATAAGGTGACTTCTTAAAGTACAATCTAAGAAGTCACCCATTTTGTACTTCATGAATATCCATAGCTCATAAATGCATGGGCCTTTATTAATTACATTGTCATTTATATATGAGATAGAGCTCATGAAGTGCCACGTAGGCGACTCCTTAGGTTGCATCCTAAGGTGTCGCCTTTGAAACATTTTTCCCATATATATATAAGTGCAGCTATTTTACTTCCTAGGTATAACTATGTTAGTTACACCCTACGTAAAATAACCCACTTCGCGATTTTTTTCCACGATCGGCTCTATCTATATCGACCTCCATCATCTAAAGTATGAATACATCAACTTTCATGTTATTTGGATTTCTTTTATACATTGATCATGGGTTTTAAAATGTTCTATTGTCGGATAACCGTTCATTTTGCAACCAAACCAATGCATGTACACAGTTTTCAAATCACATGAAACTTGATGTAACCGTACTATAGATGATGGGGATCAAAACGAACAGAGTCAATCAAGGAAATAAATCGTGAAGTGGATTATTTTACGTAGGGTGTGACTAACTTGGTTACACTTAGGGAGCAAAATAACCGTGTTTATATATAGAAAGAATACGACTACAATCCTATCAGTAAGATTTTGAAACAAATCCTTCTTATTTTTTAACTATTAGATTTGCTTTGAGATGTGCGATATCAATGATGTGATTAATGAGAAATATTAGAGATTCTTTTCATAATTGCTAGCACACATCCCAAGTATAATTTAATGTTTAAGAAATGGGTAAGATTTGTTTCAAATCCTACCTGTTAGAATACTCACATTGTATACGAGCTTCTAGCGTATTCTAGAAGACCCGTCTTTATATGTAATTAAGTACTAAGTAGGGGTGTAATAGCTAAATGACATTGCTTATATAAAGAGGTCCATTCCTAAAATATCTTTTATCATCTCTCTAGTACTTTCACATGGTATCAGAGCCTTAGATCCAAGATTTCCATCACCGCCACCGATCTCCACTATCTCCAACATCACTGCCAACGCCTTGAAGCCCTCCCCGATCGTGCTACAGTAACTCGTGCCTACTACAGTGTTTCCGGCGGCTCAACCCGTGAATTCCATATCTCATTTCGATCATCTCATGTGAGTTAAATTAAGGCTCTCTAGGTGTTCGATAAATTTATTCAATGATATTTTTTAGCTTGAGGACGTCTTGGTGTTCGATGAATTAATCCAATGATGTATTTAGCTTGATTTGGCCCTCTTTTGAGTTGGATTGAGACCTCAAGTCAATTCAATTGATGATGATGTCACGAGCTGATGTTTATTCAATTTTCTTGATGGATTATGTTGAGACGGTTGTGTTGTCGGAGTCTATGATCGGATCCGCATGATTGCATTGAGGTATTAGTTGTGGTTGTTATTGATCGTCGATCAGATCCTGGAAGATCGATCATGACTTTTGGGTGGAATCTTTATAGATTACTTTCTTTGGTTGGTTGGGTTGGTTGATTGGCATTCTTGGTTGTATTTCGGTGAGATCTTAGAAGATCTTTCTTTTGGTGTGCAAACTTGAGCTCGTTTGATGATACGAGCATTATTTCGAGAGCAGTTGCCTCGTAATATTGTGATCTCGAGAGTTGTTGCCTTAAGGAATTATTTCCTTCGGATTTCAGCGTCTATAATACGAGTTACCCCATCATTATCACCCTTGTCCGTGATGCCCTCGTCATCTTTTCTCATGATTGTGCTTTTGGAGATCGTGATTGATTCCAAACTTGTAGCTTGAGGTTGGAGATTGTTATTGTAGCAGTAGTTGGATCTTGGGAGCAACTATAATTCTTTAGGTTGGATCTTTAGAGATCCATTTCTTATTATTTGGTTAGTGGAGTTGGTTGAGCTTAAGCCACCACTCACCAGGAATTCGACAGACTGACTGAAAAGCCTCTTTCACATTTGGTGTTTGCGAGAAGATATGACAATGACGTCAGTTGCATTGTCTCCTATTTCAGAAAGACCATCGATAGACGACGAAATACAGAGACTTCGTCTTCTTTTGTCCTTGCTGACTTCATATTTGTTTAAGGCAATAAATGATCATGTATCTTGTCTTTCGCCGACACATGCTCCACGCTATTGGGTTATTGATACTGGAGCTATCGATCACATAACATGGGAGCAAAACATACTCTCTTCGTATAAGCCGAAATCTGGACTCACCCCGGTAACTTTAGCAAATGGTATTATCTCTTCTATAGAGAGAATGAGTTCAGTTATGGCTACATCACAATTATCCCTCACTTTTGTTCTATACCTTTCTCAATTTCCCTTCAACCTCCTTTCTATTAGTCAACTGAATCGGCAATTGAATTGTAGTGCCACATTTTTCCCTGAAGGATGTGTATTTAGGAGCTTGAGACGAATCGAACAATTAGCACCGGAACAGAGATTGATGAGTTGTACTATCTTGACGAGCACCCCACGATATATAGTATGTCCAACCTCAAGCCCTATATTAGCCTTTGATACTCATTTCTGTTTTGGTCACCCTTCCATACAAATATTGAAGAGGATAGTTCCATCTCTTGGTTCTTTGTCTACTCTAGAATGTGAATTATGTGAGATGGGTAAACACCATCGCTCAAGCTATCCCTCCCGTGTTAATAAAAGGGTCGACAAGGTTTTCAGTTAGTGCATTCAGATATTTGGGGGCCATGTCCAGTTGTTGCACAAGGGGTTTTCGTTATTTCGTGACATTTATTGATGACTTTTCTCGAGTCTTATGATTGTACTTGATGAAATCTAGAAATGAGGTATTTTCTCATTTCCAAAACTTTTGCTCCGAAATCAAGAATGAATTTGGAGTTAGCATTGGTACTCTTAGGAGAGCGATAATGCACGAGAATATTTCAGTGCACCCTTTAGAGAATACATGGAGAAGTTTAGTATTATCCACGAATCATCTTGCCCTTATACTCCTCAACAAAATGGGATGGCTGAAAGGAAAAATAAGTATCTTTTGAAAGTTACTCGTACTCTCTTGTTTCATATGCGAGTGTCTAAGCATTATTGGGGGATGCAGTACTTAATGCTAATTACTTGATTAACCATATGCCTTCGTCTGTATTAGAAGGACTAGTTATTTACTCTACTTTGTTTCCCTCGACCATTACATTTCATGTATCTCCTAGGGTCTTTGGATGTGTGTGCTCTGTTCACGATCTTCATCCGGCAGGGTCTAAACTGGACCTTAAAGCCATCAAGTGTATTTTTCTTGGATACTCTCGAACTCAACGAGAGTATCAGTGTCACAATCATATGTTACTCCGCCGGTTTATCTCAGCTGATATAACCTTTTGTGAATCTACCTTAATACTTTTATGAGACACATCGCTGGATTTGAATAGTGATTTTTCTTTAGATATTTCACATGTCTTAGCTTCTAGTGACACTCCATCTGCGACGGCTGATTCTCTACCTCCTGTTTTGGAAATCACCCATACAATTCCTATTATCGAACTGACTCCTGGTTCACCGCTATTGGGCCCTCCATCACCTGTTACGCGAGTCTATGCTCGAAAGGAACATCAAACTAGTGCTCCTCCGGCTCCCCGAGTCTCCAACTCCATCAGCGGCTGATATTGATTTTCCTATTGCATTACGGAAAGGCATCCGAAACTACACTTCTCACCCTATAGCTGATCATATGGCGAGTTCTCATTTATCTCCTGCATACCGGGCGTTCCTCTCCTCCCTCGACTCTCATGCTTTACCTAAATCACTCTCTGATGTTTTATCTCATAAAGGGTGAACAGATACTATGATTGATGAGATACTGTCCCTTGAGCAGAATCAGACTTAGGATTTAGTGCCTCTTCCGACTGGGAAGAAAGCGGTAGGGTGTCGCTGGGTGTACACTGTGAAACTTCATCCTGATGGGACCCTTTCTTGCTTGAAAAAGCGTTTGGTTGCTAAAGGGTACTCGCAAACTTATGTGATTAAGTATGAAGAGACATTTCTTCTGTGGCTAAGATGACTTCTGTTCGCCAGCTTATGTCTTTTGCGGCTACCCATCATTGACCTTTGCATCAACTTGATGTGAAAAATGTGCTCCTTTATGGTTCTTTGGCGGATGAGGTCTATATAAAGCAACCACCTGGCTTTGTTGCTCGGGGGGTTTACCTTAGTTTGTCGATTAAAGAAGTCATTGTATGGCTTGAAACAGTCTCCGCGAGCATGGTTTGGGAAATATACCGATGTGGTTATTTCGTTCAGCCTTAGACGGTGTGCTCATGACCATTCGGTGTTTTACCATAATAACACCAATGGCCTTCGCATTTATTGGTGGCATGTCGATGACATAGTAATTACTGCTAATGATGTGGCCGGTATTGCACGGCTTAAGCACCTTCAAACGAAGTTTCAGACTAAGAACCTTAGAAGCGTTGAGTACTTTTTGGGTATTGAGGTCGCTCAATCGAAGGATGACATCTATACCTCACAATG
This sequence comes from Agapanthus africanus, assembly GCA_030015575.1. NCBI lineage: Eukaryota > Viridiplantae > Streptophyta > Magnoliopsida > Asparagales > Amaryllidaceae > Agapanthus > Agapanthus africanus. The sequence goes on along the minus strand of CM057339.1, from coordinate 895,013,807 downwards.
AAAGTATGTGCTCGATATACTGACTGAAGCTGGGATGTTTGGGTGCAGATCTATAGAGCCTCTAATAGATCCTAATACTAAGCTACATTCGGGACAAGGTGATCTGTTTGAAGATCCCGAAAGATACCAAAGTTCGAGGTTGCGTCCAAAACCACTGATACATGATCGTTTCGTATAGGTTTCGGTGAAGACCGATACGAAACCAACCACACAATATCGTTTCGGTCAAAACCTAAAATAACTATTTTTCCCACTTTTGCTATCATTATGATCACTATAAGGCTTCATCGTTAGATCTGCGGTGTTTTCGTTGTGAGTGGTCGCTACTTGCTCGTCAAAGACAGTTGATCTTGACTATCGAGAAAGCTTCAAGAAAATAGAAAACTCATCAAGCTGATGGAGATAGCGGGGGAGGGGATTGAAAAACAACTGATCAGGCATATTTTTTAGCTTTCAAGGCTACCTAATTTTTTTGGGGATCAAGTGCAGAACCAAGATTGAGACCATGGGTTTCATTTGTGGTACAGCCGGTCATGTTATTTTCATCCTAAGAAGGCCACAAAAGTCGATTCAAATCCTATATTAATACTTATCTAAGTACACTTCAATATATTTTGCATTAGGTCTTGTCTTGGTTAGATTTTTTAACACTAAGATCATTGTCAAGTGATATACAACCATAAATTTAATATATCTACATATATGTATGTATTACCGTCAAAACCGAAACCTGAACCGAGATAAACAAAATTAACCGAAACCCACCAAAACTAATAAAATTCTGAGAGACCAAGACCGAAACCGAGTTCTCGAACCTTGATACCGACGATTGGTCGGTAAGCTTAATTACTTCACCGTCACTCGACCTGATATTGCATATCCCGTCAGCGTCATGAGCCAGGCCATGGCCAACCTTCGAGTTGCCCATTAGAATGCGGTGATTCGGATACTTCGATGTTTGAAGAATTCTTTATGGAAGGGTCTACCGTATTCAGATCATGGACATTCTCGTGTAGCAGGGTTCACGAATGCAGATTGGGTTGGGTCCCCATCTAATCGCAAATCCACTACAGGATATTGCATGTTTGTAGGAGGCAACTTGGTCTCCTGGAAGAATAAGACGCAGAACGTAGTGTCTCGTTTCAGTGCTAGGTCAGAGTATTGAGCCATGACGAACACTACTTGTGAGCTTGTATGGATCAGGTTTCTGCTTAGAGAGCTTGGCTTTGGGCCCACTTCTTGTATGCGACTATATTGTGACAATAAGGCCGCAATTTATATCGCCTCGAATCCTCAATTCTATGAACGAACGAAACACATCGAAGTTCACTGCCACTTTACGTAGGAGAAAGTTGAAGATGGAACCATTGACACTTATTACATTCAATCTGCTCATCAGTTACCAGATTTGTTCATGAAACCTTTAAGAAGGAATAGAATGCATTTTATTTGTAACAAGCTGGGCATGTATGATATGTATCCTCCAGCTTCAGGAGGAGTGTTAGAATACCCGCATTGTATACGAATTTCTAGCGTATTCTAAAAGACCCGCCTTTATATGTAATTAGGTACTAGGTATGGGTGTAATAGCTAAATGACATTGTCTATATATAAAGCGGGTGATTGGGGCTAATCCAATTCCAATTCCAATTCATCCATTTCCATTCCCAAAATATCTTCTCTCATCTCTCTATTACTTTCACACTACCGATAGGAATATATATAGATAGAGAGGACAACGGAGGAAAAGTGACATAGGAGAGAATTTCCTCCTATGACGTCGAAAAAATACACCCTCCATGATTTTATTCGACGATCGGCACCCATCATTATCCCGTAAGATGTGGATACACCAAATTTCATATGATTCCATCACTTTCTCACTGTTGATTTGAAAACCTTAAAAGGGGGTGAATAGGGTTTTATGGCAAACTCACTGCAATTGTGCAGATTTAAGAAATTTTGCAGCAGAATATAAATCAGAGTATAAAAATAAAACAATTTACAAACACAGAATGCACATAAAGTAAATGACACATAGATTTGTTAAGTAAGGTCCACCAACTCTGTGGCTAATCCCTGCCTGAGAATTCCTGCTCAGGAAACTTACCATCCAGTGACTCCTTACAGGTTGAGAAATCCAGATCTTTTATTAGACTCGGATCTTAGAACCTTTATACTTACAGGTGGTGAACACCTAGATTTTTTCCCACAGACTCAAATCTGAAATCTTTTACACTTACAGATGGTGAACACCTAGACTTTTTCAGCAAGGCTTAAGTCCGAAACTCTTACAGTGTGATAATTTTATACCTTTCTTCACTAAGTCGTACAAAAAGATTTTAATCAAATCTTTACAAACCAACTATACAATCTTATTGATCTCAAAGGGTAAATCAAGTTTCGATTCAAATGAGATAATGGATTGTGTTTTGGAGATTAAGAAAGTTTTAAAATGTTTCGAAGTTTTTCAAAAGATTAAGAAAAGTTTTAAAACATAAACTTCTTCGACAAAATCATAAATCTTTCGATTATAAAAACTAGAAAAATCTTAAGCACTTGAAAGATCTCTCTCAAAAGATTAGTAAAAAATTAAGATCGAGAGAATGACAGAGTTTTCAAGAAAGAACTAAAGAATGAGAACTTGAAAACGTGAACATGAAAATCAGAAAAATCGGTTTTAAAAACTCTTTTGGAATGTGTCCTTTATATAGAAACTGAAAATGGGCGGTTAGGGCAATTAAAATAGCTACTTCTGGAAGTTAGAACAGTTTTTGGCAGTTAATAGCCGTTGGTAGTTTGAAATTCAAACTTAAAACAGAATTTTCAAAAAGATACAACTGCCTAGGATGTCATGATGGACGTCTGTGTCTGATACTAAGACACGGATGTTCCTTAGGTTTTGAAAAAAAATTTAAGAAAACTTGGTTTGGTTTTCTAGAGAAGCTCTAATCAAAGGATATTAAAAATTAAGTATTGGAAAAGAAATTCTAATCGATGAGATCGACTTTAGACTCGAAGCAAATAAAAGTCTTGAATTTATCCGATGTGCTTGACTTCTTCGATATTTCCTTTGAACTTGAATTTTGATCTTCGCAGTCGCTCATTACTTGATGTTACTGTAATTGTGACGGTTGCATTGTCGATTATTCTCTTACTTGACTAAATCCATTGCTTGTAGTACTTTAACATATCTGACATGGTTAGTAACATATGATATTTTTGAAATACTGTATTTTGTAAAATACTCAAAACTAAAGAGAATGAGACTTATATGTCAACAATCACCCTTTTTTAATATTTTACAAAACTTTAAATAAATTTTTTTAAAATAAGCATTATTTCAAACAGAAAAATACTCCCCTGAATTGTTGCATATATTTTTCTCCCCCTTTTAGAAAATATCAAAAAGTAGGGAGGAGTTTTTAGAAAAAATAAGAGAGCAATGTAAATAGATACAGAATTAAATAAACACACAAACTAATAAATTACCATTAAGCTCCAAACAAATACATAAACATAAGCAAACTACCGGTTCAAACATAAAGTCATACAACCAAACTACAAACTACGACATAATCAAACATAACTACTATATAAGCGTGAACATATCAAAATAACTACGCATCGTACTGAGGTGGTGGAGGCGGCTGATCGAAGTCGATTGGTGGTTGATAGTGAAATGGTAGTGCCGGAGGATACATCAACTGAGGATACATATAATCAAAGTGATGCGAGTATTGGTTTCATCGATGCGATAGTTAACATTTGCAAGGCCCGTATTGAAGAGGTCACGGGTTTTATTGATTCTTGTGTTTATGAACGGGTGAGTTTCAAGATGAAAGTCGGTCATATGTTGGAACATACGATTTTCAAAGTCGTGAAAATCATACGTTTTGTGGAATTTCGGGAATATCAGGTTGTGGAGAAGGAAGTGGAGAAGAATGATGTTGTGGTTCTTGTGGAAGTGGTTCTTGATAATCAGCGAGATGCATGAGGCGGATGTTGTGGTGACCAAAGTGTTTATCGGGATTTTGAATTGAGGCGTCAACGGAGGGACCAATTACGGCATCTTCGATGATTCTGGTAATCATCTTGCCATAATAGATATTGGAAGTTAATGTGGGTAAATTCGAAATTGTATAGATTAGGAATAGAGGAAGATTCATACGAATTCCTGCCAAAACACAATAAGTTAACTTATGTGTCGGTGTGAGGCGATCTCGACCACCGGACTTGGGTAAAGATTGTATGACCTAGTAGGTAGGCCAAAACATGAGCACAGGGGACGAGGGTTTGAGAGTAGGGGTCATTGTAAAATTGTGGGTAGTTATTACCATGGAGGAGTCGTGAAGCATCCTCTTTGGTGACATTAGGAAGAAAGTGTGAAAAGGTGGAAAGGGTTTTCTTATAAATATCCACACCTTCGTTAAGAACTTGAAGTATCCTAGCGAGAGATGCAGGTGAAATGATAATCGAACGTTTTTGAAGTCAGGTTTTAAGTATGGTGGAATTTTCTTGATTGCTAACTAAATTAGCATAGAAGAGATATACAAGGTTTTGATGGGTTAAACAATCAAGAGTGACGAAGTGGATCAGACCTTCGAATTCTAAAGGATGGGTGAGATTGAAGTTGGTGATTTCGCTTAAACGAACACAAGAGTCGGTAACAATCTTCTTCACTAGATTATTGTATAATCTCGAGGCTTTGTCGTTGATCAAAGCCGTAGACAAGCTCTTCTTTGAATTCTTCTTCTTCGTCTTCTTGAGTTGGTTTGTCGGTCTCTTAAATGTAGGTGTCATCTTCTTCTTTTTCACTTTCTTCTTTAGACTCTTGAATAGGTTGAGGAGGAGGAGCATAAGTAGAACGTCGAGGACGCTTAGATGTCCAAGATTCACCTTCTTCAACGTTCTTTGTTCGCACCATTGTGAGAAAATGTTGGGAAAATAAAAGCTAGGATTTGAAATTGAAAGTTTGGAGGAAGAAAGAGAACGAGTTTAAGAATATGAAGTTTTAAGGATGAAAATAATATAAATAGGTAATGAGTGGACGTCTAGGCTGAGAGAGTATGAAATCCAAAGGTCACGAAGCTTTATTAGAAGCATCGTGACGCCTGAAAGATCGACTGATGGACGTCTACATAGACGTCCATAGCCCAATAGACGTCATCATGGACGTCCATGGAGGCGTCCCTGGACATCTTTTCCAGATTTGCAGTGTATGGATAATTTTGATTAAACGATGGGTTTTATGTGTAAGTTTGATGGCTAATGATGGAGTTTGGGGTGCGGGTACACATCTTGATTAACACATAAAACGTAACATTTTATTTCTTTAAAGCAAACATACATGACATTACAATATATTAAACTAGAACAAAACAAAAACAAGCATACACTAATACGACATACCGAAACAAACATAAGAAAGTTACAACTTATGAGAGACAACTAAAAATGATGAAAATCTTTAGAAGCGTGGGAGATGCTTCCAAAACTCCGTCGTTTTGGTTTCTCGCTCTTTGATAAACTCCTCTTTGACCCGATCAAACGCCTAGATTTGAGTGTCATGGACTTCAACTCGGACGATGAACATGACAGGTTCATCAGGACCAGGATGAAGCTCCATTTCCAAATCCATAGGGTCAAAATGATATCGAGTCTGTTGAGGACCATTTTGCTGCGGTCCTTCATGACTGGTTCATTCATAGAGGGTTTTCATGAATCTCGTCGACCAGAGGAGCGGGAAAGATGTACTCCTCAAACGGCTCTTCCGATGGATCTTCTTTAGACGATGGAGTCGAAAGGGATTTCGGCAAAATGAACGGTAGAGATCTCAACAAATTGGGAGATGGTTGGACAGGAGAAATTGATTCTTTTATCTTGACATCCTTCTTCTTCAAGGATGGAAAACCCTTTTTAGTAATTGGTGTAGACTTAGTCGAAATGGTTCTTTTCGACATTGTGTTTGTGTAGGTTTTTAGTGTTGGATGAAATCTAAGAATGTGAATTTAACAAAGGAGAATTCATATCAATTTATAGAAGGTAAGAGAAGTTTTAAAACCAGATTTTCAGTTTTAAAATGTTTAGAAATTTTTTGAAATTTATATTTCAAAAACTGATAAAGTGAGACACCAAAAACTATACAGCAATTTCAGTATGACATGTGTATAGACATCACAAGGGACGTCCAAGCCCTAAGAAAAATATGGGTTTAGTTAAAATCCTAAGTTTTTGATAAATAAGAGTTGTAGAATTTAGTTTTCTAATTCAAGCATGTTGAGTTCTCTTGTTTGAGCAAAACGAGTTTGATCTAAAGGTTTAGTGAATATATTGGCCAACTTTGATTCGGTCGGTATATATTCAAGAACGAAATCACCTTTATGATAGTGATCTCGTAGAAAACGATATCGAGCATCAATATGTTTGGTTTCTAGAATGTCGGTCGACATTCTTGGTCATTTGTACAGTCCTAGTATTATCACAAAGTATTGGAATTTTAGAGACTATTTTCTTAGTCTTCTAAAATGTATTTGATCCAAATACTCTAGGCATAGCATGCACCAGCGGCAATATACTCTACCTCATCAGTAGACAGTACTACTGATACTTGTTTCTTGGAATTCCAAGACACAAAGCAGTTTCCTAGGAAATGACATGTACTGCTAGTACTTTTTCTGTCAGTTTGACTTCCAGCATAATCAGCATCCGAATACCTTGTTAAGTAGAATACATAATTCTTAGGATATCATAATCTTAAATTAATAGTGCCTTTGAAATATTGAAGATTCCTTTAACAGCTGTTAAATGTGATTCTTTAGGATCTGCTTGGAATTTACCACACAGACATACGCTAATCATAACATCAGGTCTACTAGCAGTTAAATACAGTAAACTGCTAATCATAACTCGGTAGAGTCGTATATCTACCGCCTTTCCGGTATCATTCTTGGTTAGTTTAGTTGTAGTTGCCATTGGACTCTCACATATCTTTATATTTTCTAAACCGAACTTTTTGATAAGTCCCCTGGTATATTTGGCATGAATGATGAACAGTCCTTCTTGACTTTGTTTGATTTGAAGTCCGAGAAAGAAATTCAATTCTTCCATCATACTCATCTCAAACTCATCCTACATAGACTTAGAGAACTCTTGACAGAGCTGCTCGTTAGTAGAACCAAATATTATATCAACATAAATCTGAACAACTATGATATCCTTTCCATTTACTTTGGTAAACAGGATTTTGTCAATAATGCCTTTTATATATCATATTTGATTAAAAATGTACTTAGTCTCTCATACCAAGCTCTAGGGGCTTGCTTAAGACCGTACAAAGTCTTTTTCTAGTTTAAATATGGATTAGATTTATTTTGTTTTAATTAAGAATATAATATAATAATACAATTCATTCATTCAAATCAAATAACAAGTACAGACAACATAATAAAAATTAAAATACAATCACATACATCATATAGACTAAATTTTAACTTAGGTATCCTAATCTAATTCTTATGTTTTTGGAGATCCTATTGTTCTTTCGATTGATTAGTTTCAACTTCTTTGTTGACCTAATAACTACTCCTTTATCAATTTCATCTATTATTAAATCCTTAGGATGATTTTTGTTGAATTGCCAATCTTTTGGAGTAGTATCTATTATGTGCTCTTGTTCCTCCAATTGATTATTTTTAACTTCTTTGACTATAGATGAAAATTGTGTGATCTTAGGGACCCATACCATTCTTGGTTCACTAGGGTCAATCTTTGGAGAAAAATGATATTTATAAGATGGGTTATTTTTAATTTTACAGTATTGAGACGTGTCCTAAGATGCAACAATAGTTACACGTTGAATTAGCATATTTGTTTACATATTTATTAGTATTTGCTTCTGAATGGTTTAGTTTTAGGGACTAATTGGAAATATTTATCAAACCCAATACATTCTTTCTTACAGTGTTTGATTGATTGTCCTAACATTACATCTAAATTGTCTTTACTTTTAGTGAATTTTAAAAGTATTTTACCTTTTAAATCTACTTTCTTTTTAAGTTAAAAATTTCAAAATTTAATGTATCATTAGTTCTAATTAACGTATCATTGGTTAAAATTATGGATTTTAATTTTTCATTTAAATTTTCATTTTCTAATTTCATTTCATTTGATTTATTTTGAGTGGATAGTTCTAAATTGTATTTAGTGGATAGGTTTGATTTTAATGTTTTATACTTAGTATTAACTCTATCATAATTAACCTTAAGAAAATGACAAAAATCTATTAAATCTTTTTTACTAAAAGATTCTAAATCAAAGTCATCATCGATTACCTCATCTTCTTGTGCCATGAAGCACATGTTTGCGACTTCTTCGGCTTCTGAGTCACTGAAATCGGTATCATCCCAAATTACTTGAAATAAATGCTTTTCCGATTCCTTCTTTGACACTCCGACTTGACATGGCCTTCCTTATTGCATTCAAAATAATGCAGAGTTTTGTTAGAATTAAAAAAATTATTTAATATAAACGTACCTTTATTCGAAGGGAATTCTCTAGACTTTATATACTTCCTGAAGTGTCTAGCAATATTGGTCATTTCTTCCTCATCACTAGAAACTTAGTCTTGGACTTGCTAGTAGATGCCTTTAGATCGATATTTTCCTTTGAGTGTCATTGTCTTGCTTTTGCTTTAGATCGCCCAGTTGCATTTCGTATGTCTTCAATTTGTCTATTAGGAAGTCGACCGTCAACGTTGTCATGTCATTTGCTTCTTCGATGGCAGTGATCTTGGGTTGCCACAAGATCATTGGTGATCTCAGCAATTTGTAGCACTTTTCTCTCATCGAATTTCTTTCCTATGTTAAAAAGTTCAATAATGACATTGTTGAATCTAGAATACATAGAGTTGATAGTCTCATCGTCTCTCATTTGAAACATCTCATACTCGTGCATGAGACGGTTGATCTTACTATTTTTAACTTGATTGGTTCCTTTATGGGCAGTTTGGAGAGTTCCAAATCTCATTGGTCATTTGCCACAAAGATTCTACTGAATTCTTATGAATTCAAAGAGTAATGAAGTGTGTTCATTGCCTTGACATTTAATGTCATTAATCTTGTGTCGGTCTCAGATAATGGATTTGTGGTAGGAATGACAAAGGGTTGACTAATGATGTCTAAGATTTCTAGATCTATACACTGAAAGGAAACTTTAATCTTAGTTTTCCAGAATCGATAGGTGATGCCATTGAACAGAGAATGACGGTTAGTGAATTGTCCTTCCATGTGGTTTGCCATGGACCAGATACTCAAAAGGTTAATTATTGAAAATAAAGTAACCTTACTCTGATACCAATTGAACACCGTCTTAGAGGGGGTGAATAAAACTTTATGGAAAACTCAATGCAATTGTGCGGATTTAAGAAATTTTGCATCGGAATATAAATCAGAATACAAAAATAAAACAATTTCACAAACACAGAATGCATAGAAAGTAAATGACAAAGATTTGTTAACTAGGATTCACCAGCTATGTGTCTAATCCCCGCCTGAAAACTCCTGCTCAGGAAACTCGCTATCCAGTGACTCTTTATGGGTGGAAATACCCAGATCTTTTACCAGACTCAGATCTTAGAAGCTTTACACTTGCAGATGGTGAACACCTAGACTTTTTCTTAAAGGCTCAAGTCCGAAACCTTTTACACTTACAGGTGGTGAACACCTAGACTTTTCACCAAGGCTCAAGTCCGAAAACCTTACAATTTGAAGATCTTAGATGTTTCTTTACTAGGTCGTACAAAAGGATTTTAATCAAATCTTTACAAACCAACTATACAATACTATTGATCTCAAAGGGTAAATCAAGTTCCGATTCAAAGGAGATAATGGATTGTGTTTTGGAGATTAAGAAAATTTTAAAATGTTTCGAAGAAGTTTTTCAAAGGATTAAGAAAAGTTTTAAAACACAAACTTCTTCGACAAAATCAGAGATCTTTCGATTCTAAAAACTAGAAAAATCTTAAGCACTTAAAAGATCTCTCAAAAGATTAGTAAAAACTTAAGATCGAGAGAATGGCTGAGTTTTCACAAAAGAATTAAAGAATGAGAAAACTTAAAAACGTGAATATGAAAATCAGAAAATCGGTTATAAAAACTCATTTGGAATGTGTCCTTTATATGGAAACTGAAAATGGACAGTTGAGACAGTTAAAATAACTGCTCCTGAAAGTTAGGACAGTTATTAGCAGTTAATAGCCGTTGGTAGTTTGAAATTCAAACTTAAAACAGAATTTACAAAAAGTTACAACTGCCATGGACGTCTGTGCCTGAGATGTTCCTTAGGTTTTGAAGAAAAAAATTTAAGAAAACTTGTTTGGTTTTCTAGAGAATCTCTAATCAAAGGATATTAAAAATTAAAGATTGGAAAACAAATTCTAACCAATGAGATCGACTCTAGACTTAAAAACATAAAAGTCTTGGATTTATCTGATGTGCTTGACTTCTTCAATATTTCTTTTGAACTTCTTGAATTATGATCTTCAGAATCGGTCATTACTTGATGTTACTTTTGTTGTGCCAGTTGTATTGTCGATTGTTTTCTTGCTTGACTAAATCCATTATTTGTAGCACTTTAACATATCTCGCATGGTTAGTAACATATGATATCTTCGAAATATTGTTTTGTAAAATACTCAAAACTAAAAAGAATGAGACTTGTATGTCAACATGATTTAGTGGGTGCAAAATTAACGGTTTACCGACAATAGAACTTTTTACATTGCTTATTCAACGGTGAAAAACTGATAGAATCACATGAAATTTGGTGTATCCGCATCTTACATAATAAAGATGATGATAGGTGCCGATCGTCTAATAAAATGAAGGGTGTAGTTTTTGACACCACCTAACAAAAAGGTCTCCTAGGGCTTCTTTCTACATTATTCTCATATATGTATATATATATATATATATATATATATATATTCTGACTCATACAAAAGCCACCTCATGAGCACTAAAAAAAGGACCTAATAGAAGAGCGTCTTCTCGGCAGTTATGTTGCTCTCTTTCTTAGTCGTCCCCTTTTCTTTCTATCCGGCATTTCCTCTATGGGTGAATGTTTGCACAGTCTCATCGGTCTAAAACCAACATTAGGTTTTGAGGGCCGCACTGAAGAGACGAAATGGATTCTTCGCGTCTCATGTGGTCAAGTCCTGGCCTATAAAAAGAGCTCTTCTTCCCGCAAGAATCCCTAATTTGAGTTTCTGTTCACATTTCCCATATATATATACATACATATATACGAGGATAATGGAGGAAATATGCCATAGGAGGGAATTTCCTCCTATGGCGTCGAAAAAATACGCTCTCCACGATTTTTATCGACAATCGGCACCCACCATCTTTACCATGTAAGATGTGGATACACCAAATTTCATGTGATTCCATCACTTTTCACCGTTGATTTAGTGAGTGCAAAATTAACGGTTTACCGACAATATAACTTTTTACATACTAATTCAACGGTGAAAAATGGTGGAATCACGTGAAATTTGGTGTATCCACATATTACATGATAAAGATGATGGGCGTCGATCATCGCAGAAAATCGTGGACATAAATATTTGACGCCAACTGACGAAAAAGCCTCCTAGGTCATCTTTTCTTCTCTCTCTCTCTCTCTCTCTCTCTCTCTATATATATATATATATATATATATATATATATATATATATATATATATTGGGGGAGAGTTTATAAATCGGAAAAGGCCGTTTGAAATTATATTGGGAATTGATGACATGAATAGCCTAGAATGAGAGTACTTTTAAGTTTTAACAGTATTTTTCTCTTTTTTCCTTGGCTTTTCCCCTTAAAAGTAAAGTCCGGCTACATCTACACAAATGAAAAAATTAAATAGGAGACCCAAAAGGTTTTGCATTATCATAGTAAAGGTTACCACAATTACAATAAAATTTGTGACAACTTAGATTTGCAGATGAAATAAAACATGAGACACGTTAATCGTTTGAAGATATTGGTTAAAAAAAAGACAATACTATCAAATTGCACAGTGCGGTGACTATAGTGAACATTTCATCATCACCATGTAAGTCGCTTTCCAGTCAAAACAGGGCATCCAGTACTTTTCTTTACATGAACCATACAAAAGCTCCAGCATGAAATGCAAGAGCTACACCAGAACCATAACTATTCAACGAGAGCAATGATATTGTTTCGCATGAAATTATCACACAGTTTCAAAATGATAACCATGCCATTTGTTCTATTTTATGAGGATTCCAAAGAAAAACCTCTTCTATCAAATATCAATTCGGGTATTTTATTGGAGCAACTGGAAAATTTTATCAGAATCTTTCCAAAAATCACTCAAAATGAACCACAAGCTTACAGGCAGGAGCACGAGCTCGGCCCCTTTCCCCGCAGCCTCCTCGATTGCCTTTCGAGCATGAGCAATGTTCCTCTCTTTATCCGCAGTCACCGACAACTGGCACAAAGCGATCTTGAACTGCAACAAAAATTTCCCCAAAAAATAAGAAGAAGAAGAAAAACCATAACTTTAGGAACTAATCTGCAAAAAAGAGCACCTTTGAGACTGGAGAAGGAGGAGGGGAGAGGACCGGAGGAACCCTAGCTTGCTCGGGCTTGTAGGCGGTGGCCATGGCTGAGGAGACGGCGGCGAAGGAGATCGAGGGAGAGGGAGAGGGAGGAAGCTAGGGCTTTTTCTAGGGTTTGGAGGGAAAGGGGAGACTTTTCGTGGGCGGTGAGAATAGGAAGAGATACCGGTGGTGAGAAGAGCGCTGGATGATGATGAGAGGATGAGGGAGTTCAGTCCAACTCCCATTTCGTTGAAAAGGATTGGGGAGGCATGACGGGTGGTAATGGTGTAAAGGTGAAATCACACTAAAATACCCTTGACTGTCGTTGTACATTTCTAAAATACTTTACACAATTTTAATTACACTAAATTCCCTTTAACAAATTATGTTACGCTAAAGTACCCCTGACGGTTTTAACAAAACTGTGAATTAACATGTTTACTACTGCGTTAGATATTTTTACGATAAGGCCGGAGAATTAGAGAAGAGATGTGATGGCGTTAAAACGGCTGTATCGATGGGTTTGAAGGGAAAGGACGATACAACTTATGTAAAAGAGGAGAACAAGATAGCAATTTGAGAAAAGGTGAATGAGGTGGAGGCGAGAAGACATAGGAGAAGAGGCGGAGCAAGTGTAGGTGTGGAGGAAAGAAAGGGATAGAGAAGGAGAGGTAAAACCGTAAACATGACGAAAAGAACGATAGAGGAAAGATAAATGGAAAGAAAAGAAAAAGGAATTATTAAATCATTACCCTGGGAAAGATATTTTTTTCCTAAGAATCCACATCAAAAAGAAAAGTCCTTAATTGGACGAAATGTTGATGATGGAGGTTGTGATCTCCCTCAGATGTTGTCCTCTGTCGATCTGGTGCGAGCGGTTTTGTGCGGCTAAGATTTGATTTGAGGGTTAAGTGTGTGGATCTCAATGGGTTGGTATCGACGCCGAGCTATCTGCAAAGGAAGTCCCTGGGTGGGTGACCACCGTAGGACTTTTCGACGTTCAAGTTAATAATGTGGAAGAAGAGCAGAGTAGCGGCGTATTGGAATGAATTTGCCTTATCTGATTCGTCTGAAAAAGGGGTTTATATAGTGATCGCGTGGAGCAAGCCGGCGCGACTCTCGCCGTCAGTTACGCCCCCTCGTTACGCCCGCATTGATGGCGGGATCCGCTCATTAATGGGGAACGCACCCGCGTGAGGTACGGAACGCGGGGTGGCAGATTTCTCACTTTGGCGAGATACGCGGAGCCGTTGCGGAGGCGCTTGGGCTCCGCGCTCTTAGTTGATCAGGGAAGCCGAGGAAGCTCGGCTTTTCAGAGGGCTCGGAGACGAGCCGGGAGGCCAAGGAAGCTCGGCCTGCCAGATGGCTCGAAGACGAGCAAGGAGGTTGTGGAAGCTCGGTTGTAGGATTGCTCGAAGGTGAGTTGACGACTCGTTGCTAGGCGAACATAGAAGGTATTCTGGGGAGGTCTCCGAAAGGCAGGATGCAACCTCGGAGACGAGGTGCCTAGGATCGTCATCAATGCATTAAGCTCATTCCAGCTCCGTAGTCCCCGTGACACGTCGTCCACCACGTGTCGTGATCTGGGGAATCCCCACTTATGATCATCATCATTATCCCTCCACTCTCATTTCGACCTATTTATGGGCTGAGTTGAGAGTGGTCTGCTTGGTTTTCTCTGCTCAGCTTGGTGCTGAGGTTTCTTCGTGGTGGATTGTCCGGGAACGACATAGCATTTGGCAGTCGTGTCGTTTCGATTTTCGAGTCCACGTGGTGTCTCACCATGCGCCTAAGATTTCACACGTATCCCCGATGACATCAGTGGATCGGTGAAATGATTGCGCTTTAAAGAGGGGGTGTCGTTTCACTCGATCGTCAGTTAGGCTACGGGCCACGTGTCTGACGTTGGTTGGCGGGCGCGACAGGTTATCTCTGACTCCTGCCATGAAGAGACGTCCCCAATAGTCGATCGCCACGTGGAGTCTCGACGGCCGCTAGATGCGACGCCTCGTTTCGGCGGGAATTGATCTGGGCCGTAAGATGTTCTCTTGGGAGTGTATAAATGGTAGGGGACCATCCTAGGGCCGACACTTTGCCTTAGTTGTCTTTCAACGTTTGAAGATTGCCCGGCGCACCTCTACTTAAGTCGGATCTTCTGCTGACTTTTCTTCGGCAAACCCTTTCTTTGAATCAGGTTAGATGTCTTCCTCCGAGGTGTCTGTAGATGTAGTAGGGGTAGAGTCGGGCGATGAGGCTCCAGTTTCTGGGGCCGAGTCCAGCGGGTCTTCCTCCTCCTTGGCTTCAGATAGCCGAGAGGGTTCTTCTTCTACTGCATTTTCTATGTCGGGCTCATCCCCCAGAGTCAGGCTGCTCTTGTCACTCACCGTCGAGCGGCAACAAGGGTTCCCAAGGTGCGTATCGGGAATACCCGCGATGCGCCCTCCGTCTTGAACCGCCTAGACGAGCTTTCCGACATCCGGACTCGGTTCCATATCCCCTATGGCTATTCACTCCGTTTGGCCAGAGAGGGTGAGCGGGCAGACCAGGTACGGGGTAAGGAGATTGCTCTGTATCTAGAAGCACGGGCAGGGATGCGTCTGCCCTTCTCATCCGAGATTTGTGCTTTACTCCATTGTTTCCATCTTGCCCCAGGCCAGCTAGCACCGAACTCATGGAGGATCCTCCCCGGGTTTCTGGTCCGGTTAAAATTTGATCGGCTCCCCTTCGATTTGAGTCTCCTCCTGTCTTTTCTTTGTTACAAAAATCACCTCGGGACTAGTAAGGAAGAGCCGAGCTGGGTGTATCTGTCGTTTAAAAAACGTAAGGGTAAGACAGCCGGGTCTGGGGTAGTGGCCGTCCCTTCTTCCATCCATGAGTGGAAGGAGAAGTTCGTTTTCATCGGTCCTACGGAGGGTGAGGATTGGCCTGTGCCCACCCAGTGGCATATGGTCGACTACCCAAAAGAGAGGCAATCGAACGCCCCTGAGGCGAAGGTGCTGTCCCAGTAGGAACCGATTCAGCGGGCTGATGTCCTGTTCTCCGAGCAGGTACTGAGCTGGGCCAGGCTCAGTCCTGCATGTCTTTTTGGTAAGTTAGGGTTCTTGACGACCTGTTTAGACTTCGCCAAAATTCTTTTGCTGTTTCAGTGTTGCTGACTTTTTTCTCATTTTTGCAAAGCCCATGGATCAATAAAAAATCATGGCTGCCATGGCCGCCAAGGCCTAGGGAAGAAAGACCGGTAGCACCAGCTCGTCCCGACCAGGTTCGAGCACTGCTCCTAGGCCGACTCCTCCGGCCAAGACTCCCGCGGCGCCCCTGTCCTAGAGAAACGCCGCGGGGGGGAGGGGACAGAAACAAGCGCGGGACCCGGCGCCTCGGGTCAGGGCGGAGGTACTCCCCCCGCCGAATCCCCCTTAAGAGACAGAAGCGGGTGGTTTCTCGGCCACCCCCCACCAGGATTCAAGTGCAGGAGGGTGACTTCTACATCGAAGTGCCCTCGGGGCTATCCATGGCCGACAGCTTGCTGGCGGACATGGAGAAGACGGCTGGGGCCAAGATTCCCCGGGGCACCATGAAGGCCCAAGTGGCCGCCATAGCTCAGGAGGCGGTTCAGGTTGGTAGCTTTCTTTGAAAATATCTTAAGTTTTATTTCCGCAGTTTCAGTTCTTTAACACGTTTGTTGTTTTCCTCAGGTCCTTCAGCACTGCGCTCTCCTTGTCGCCATGGAGTCCGAGGAGATAGCCCCGGCAATGAAGAAGGCGGGCGAATCCTCCTCGCGAAAGGAAGAGCTTCTTCTTTAATTGCAGCAAGCGGAAGAGAAGGCGGCCCTTCTTGACTCGAGATTGGTCACCGAGGCTCTAACGGTCTCCAAGCTGAAGGAGTCCCATCGGCTCTTAACTGAATCTAACCGGGCTATCCAAGCCTAGATGGAGGAGTCGAACGGCCTTTTCAACGCCATGAAAAGGTCGAGGGGCGCCGTCAAGAAGGATGCTCGGGCGGCTTATAAGGCGGCGAAGCTTGCTGAGAGCAGAGCGGAGCAGGCTATGGAGGAGTACAAGGCGTCTGATCAGTTTTACCTCGATCTTGCCGACTCCGCGGCTGTCGGGTGGCACAATGCCCCCGACGCCATCAAAGAGGCTATGCGGGAGTTCGTCGACCGTGAGCTCCGAGCAAGGTTTCCCTTCGCCGAGGAAGCGTCACAGGGTGGTGTCGAGCTGGTCACGAGAGTCGTGGTGGCCGGCGGAAGCGCCAAGCCCGAGGTCGCCATTGTGGTCCCCGGTGGCGACACAGAGCCTGGAGAGGTGGCTGCCGAGCGGGCAGCCTGAGCTATTCCCCCTTCTTCTTTTTCTCTTTTTAGGATTTCTGTAAGCCTCCGGGCATTTTTGTAAGGCTGAGGAGCCTACAATACCTTGTGTATAATTTTGATTTTTGTAAGCCTCCGGGCATTTTTGGAAGTCTGAGAAACCCACAATACCTTGTATATAATTTTTATCGTAAATAAAGTACATATATATTTTTTTGCATAAGTGTCTTCATTCTGCAAGTGCTTTTAGTTCGCAAGTCTTTTTATCTTGCTAGTTGTTAGGCCGGTGTTCGCCCTTTCTAGACGACGTTCGCGTATCGAGTATAAGTCAAATGATAGCCAAGTGTAGGAAGGTCGGTATCCTCCCTTTTCCCGGAGTCGGGGTGACGATCGCGCGTCTAGTATGAATCGAACGATAACCAAGTGTAGGAAGGTCGGTATCCTCCCTTTCCCCGAAATCGAATGTGGATCGTGCGTTAGCCAAGTCTGGATAGGCCGGCGTCCCTCGACTCTTTTCTTGGTGCAGGTCTTGGACCTAGGCCTTCGTAAGGCAGGAAGATGCTCGGCGGCCTCGTGATGAGAGTTTTAGATCCATTTCTTTGTAGGGCAGGAAGCTACCCATTGTGGATCGACCGAGCAGGAATCTGCTCGATGGCCTCTCGATGAGAGCTTTTGATCCACTTCTTTATAGGGCAGAAAGCTATCCATTATGGATGGACCAAGCAGGAATTTACTCGGTGGCCTCTTGATGAGGGATTTGGATCCACTTCTTTGTAGGGCGGGAAGCTACCCATTGTGGATGGACCGAGCAGGAATCTACTTGTAGGGTATTTTTCGTCCCCCCATTGAGATGGGAATACGCGCGCGCTTGTCAGATGTACTACAGATTCCCCCTGCCTAGGGTAGACCGGGGTTTAATGATTGTGGGAATCCGAATCTCCAGCAGCCGCGGACTAAGCTGCCGTTAATTACCCCTCGTCTTTGGAGCGAGGGAACCTCCGATTGACGGGTTAAACTGGTCATGCGAACTCGATGTGCAGTGTACGTGTGTGTTGTTTTGGAGGGGGGTTTGGATATATCGGGAGCCACGCAGAGTTTTTACGGGGGTTCCGCTACCCGGATAGCGGGCTGGGGGTCAAGGGGGCTAGCAGCCCCCTTGCGGGGTGCGAGGCAGCGCCCCGGCCTAAATTTTTTTTGAGGGGGACAGTGTTGTGGAGTGTGTGTGTATCTGTATATATATATACATGTATACATATATAAAAAAGGGAAAAAGCGCCCAAAGGACGCATGGGGCTAGCGCCTTGAGCGCTGTACGCTTAGGCGCAAGCACGCCACGTGTCGGCACGTGGGCGCTTTGCGCTTAAGCGTCAGGCACGCCACGTGTCGGCACGTGGGCGCTTTGCGCTTGAGCGTAGGCGCGCCACGTGTTGGCATGTGGGCGCGTTGCGTTTGAGCGCAGGGCGTTGGAGCGTAGGCGCGCCGGCGAGAAAAAGAGGCTTTTAGCCCCAGAAATTCTCGAAAGAGAAATCAGAGTGGAGTTAAACTCCTAAGATGTTTTGGGGTTGATGAAAGGGGTTCTTCTTCTTTCTCCTCTGGTTGCTGGATCCTGAAGATCAAGAAAGATGAGAATTTAAAAATCTCTTCTTTTTGAGATCTAATGGAAGATCTGATTTCCCCTTTATGGGTTTTGTGGTAAAAAACTATTTAGTTTTATAAAAATGAAGAGTAAAACTCTTGATTTAATTCAAAAGAAAGAAGAAGGTTTTGAAACCTTGAGAAAGGAGAAAAGATCTCAGATCTAAAATTTTTGGAGAGAGAAAAAGTTGTGAGATATTTTCATTATTTTTGCATTTATAGGCTATACACTTTACATATAGCCCCTTGGACTTTACACAAATGGCATTTTGGCCATCCCATGGCTCATGTGCCACTTCTTTTTGCACATAAGCCATGGGCTTACAAAAAATTGGCTTTATGCCAATTTTGCATACATTCATGCACAAAAATTACATAAAAATTATTTATTACATGATTTGGTTGTTGGCATGGGGGAGGCCGGCCGCTTCATGATCGGGCTCGCTCCGGGCATTGGCCCACTTGGCTTGGGGTTGACTTTGATTTTGACTTGGTCAACCGGGGTGTAAATTTTTACCCCAACAAATTGCCCCCCATCAATAAATGCACACAGCATATGTGGGTCGTGTGCATGAAATTGATGGATCTTCTTTCATGTGGAGGCGACTTGCTTTGGTCCCCACTTTTTAGGATGCTTTGCCCTTTTTACGACATGGACGGTCGACGCTTGACGTGTCTTCGAGATGGAGTGTCTGTGGTAGGCGTTTCTCTGGCCTAGAGTAATTTGGTAGACGTGCCCCCGGCATAGAGTGTCGCTGGTCGACGTTCCCCCGAGGCGGAGTGTCGCTGGTAGACGTTTCCCCGAGGCGGAGTGTCGGTTGGTTGACGTATCCCTGAGACGGAGTGTCCGCTGGCTAACGTGTCCCCGACATGGAGTGTCGGCGTTGGACGTTTCCCCGGTACGGAGTGTCTGTGTTGGACGTTTCCCCAATACTGAGTGTCGCTTGTTGACGTGTCCCCGGCACGGAGTGTCTGCTTGACGTTTCTGCGGAGTGTCGCTGGTTGACGTGTCCCCAAGACGAAGTGTCTGCTTGACGTTTCCCCGTTACGGAGTGTCGTTGTCGGACGTTTCCCTGATGCGGAGTGTCTGTGTTGGACGTTTCCCCGATGCAGAGTGTCGCTTGTTTGACGCAGAGGTCGATGTTGGAATTGGTTGGTTTGATTTGTTTGATTTGAGTCGACATCAGCATCGCTACACTGGAATATGGTACCAGGAGCGAATCATCATTTGTCATGAGAGAATTTTGGGATTGGTATTTTTGTCGGCATCTGCATTGCTGCACTGGAATAATGCCAGGAGCAACTCATCATTTGCCCCGGGAAGATTTGGGAATTGTTTTTTTTTGTTTGGCATCTGCATTACTGCACTGGAATAATACCAGGAGCAACTCATCATTTGCCCTGGAAGGATTTGGGAATTGGTGGCTTAGGAGACAGGTTTAGATCCCTATCACCTAAGGCTTTTCAATTTTATGGGCCGTAAGGGTCCCATAAAAGCATTTTCTCCCTACGAGTCGAAAGGATCTCGTAGGCGTATTTTCTCCTTAGGAGTCGTGGGGACTCCTAAGTGTGTCGCTCTTTTGTGAGTCGTAAGGATCTCACGCGGGAATTTTCTCCTCACAAAGTCGAGAGGACCTTGCGAGTGCATTTCATCTCCTTTTTACGAGTTTGCGCCCTTTCGGGTTTTCACAAACTCGCCGGTAGTCCTGCTGTTTTTACTCACGGAGCCCTTTCGGGTTTTCATCCGTGCCCATCTTGCTTGTGGACATACCTTCATTTTTCTTCTCTTTTTCTTTGAATCTTCCCCACCGGTGGGACTTTGAATGTGGTCTCGCCGGTAGGACTTGGGAGAGATTGGGATCGTTTTACGTCCGTGGATTGTATACGGTTTTGCAGGATGTATGATCCAGACCGTAGGGCCGGAAAAATTTTCGGGACTTTGTTGGCGTCTGCATCGCTGCACTGGAATATGGTACCAGGAGCGACTCATCATTCGCCGTTGGGGTATGGATTTGGAATTTGGTTGGCGTCTGCATTGCTGCACTGGAATATGGTACCAGGAGCGACTCATCATTCGCCACTTGGGGATTTGGAAAGCGATGGCTTAGGAGACAGGTTTAGATCCCTATCACCTAAGACTTTTCAATTTTATGGACCGTGAGGGTCCCATAAAAGTATTTTCTCCCTACGAGTCATAAGGATCCCGCAGGTGTATTTTCTCCTTAGGAGTCGTGAGGACTCCTAAGTGTGTTTTTCCTTTGTGAGTCGTAAGGATCCCACAAAGGTTTGTTCACCTCATGTATCGTGAGGACACATGAGTGGGTCTTCTCAATGGAGCATAATTCCAAAGGCGGAGACCAGCCACGTAATTGGTGGTTGCGGTGGGGCATGGGTATGCTGAGAATTATTTGAGCCCGTGGATTGTATACGGCAGTCAATTTGGAGACTAGCCGTAGGGCTGGGAGAATTTTGGAAATTTGAATTTTTGTTGGCGTCTGCATCGCTGCACTGGAATATGGTACCAGGAGCGACTCATCACTCGCCTTTGTTTTGTTTGTTTTTTTGTTTTTTGTTTTACCGCGATTGCTCTATCATTTCAGCTTTTCTTATCGCGAAGATCGCGATTGCCCTATCATTTCGGCTTTTATTCGCGGTTGTCCCATCATTTCGGTTTTATTTTCATCTTTATTTTACTCGCTGATTTTTATTGCGAGTTGCCCCATCATTTCGGCTTTTCTTTATTTTTCTTTTATTTACACATTTCTTTGTTTATTTACATATATATATATATATACTTTTTTTACATTCCCAGTTTAACGACTTAGAGGTCGATTGTACCTAGTTTAATGACGTGGTGGTCGTGGGTTTTCTTATCCCAGCTCCTCGAACTTTGATCTTGGCGGGGCTGTGTTGCTGACCGTAGCTCTATGGCTTGTCGGTACATTTGGCGACTGTGAGGCTTTCCCAAGTTTGTATTGGATTTCCACCCAGTCTTTAAAAATATAGCAGTTTTCAATGGTATGACCCACCATTCTATGGTATGGGCAGTATAGGGGATTGCCAGTCATGTTCATCTCATGCGGCCTCTTTGGAATAGGCAGTTGAAGACCGTTGTTCAAGGCGTCCACGAATATTTCGCGGACTTTATCCTTCCTGAAGGAGTATACTTTCTTTTTTCTCTCCACTAGAGGAGGTGCCCTTACCGATGCTGGACCCTGAGGACGATCAGTCTTTGGTTCGCCTACTGTTCGCTTACCACGTTCAGTGTACGTATCAGAGGGACTGGAGGCTGATCGCGTCCGTTTTTCACAAAGGTGTTCCGCTCTCGGGCTGGAGGGAGCATCGGTCGGCTGCTTCCGGATATCAATCCCCAGCTCATGAACCAAAATTTGATTTTGCTGTAATTGCAATCGGGCGACTTAGGTTGTGAGATCCGCCACGACATTTGCCAGCTCGTCGACTTTAGAATGGACCTTGGCCATCTTCTCATCCCTGTCCTGAAGTTGCCTTTGAAGCCATTGGAATAATACTTGTTCTATAGTTCCGGGTATGACAACGGGGTCATCCCTACCGTCTGAACTTGATTCAGCATGAACCATGGGTTCCTTTGGCTCAATGGCCTGAGCGAGCTCTTCATCATTTGGATCGGGCCGATGTTGGATGGCAACAACCGCGTCCTTGTCATGGTTATAAGGCGTAGGAGGACTTGTTCCTCTGAGCTCCATCATATAGACCGTATGGGCCGTGTACCCGTCTATTGCTTCTTTATTGGCAATGTTGCTCGCTTGGCTCTTAGCTTGTTGCCTCGGTCCG
The DNA here is from genome assembly GCA_030015575.1 of Agapanthus africanus. NCBI lineage: Eukaryota > Viridiplantae > Streptophyta > Magnoliopsida > Asparagales > Amaryllidaceae > Agapanthus > Agapanthus africanus. The sequence continues at coordinate 894,991,434 of CM057339.1, read as the reverse complement.
CTCTTTTTAGAAAAAGGCAGATGTCTGAGAGAATCAGGTCCCTGAAGGACTTCGGTCCCCGTTTGTATGAAATTGGCGGTCGCAGCTTGATTGTTTGTTAACACGCCAGGGGACAATGATATTTCTCCCGCCTTATATTGTTTCTCAACCCAATCCTTGAAGATGCAACAGTCTTCAATAGTGTGCCCCAGCACTCGGTGGTATGGGCAAAAGTTAGGATGATCAGTCCTGTTCGCTTCACTTAGCCTTTTTGGTTCTGGTAGCCGCAGGCCATTCTTCAGAGCATCTTTAAAAATTTTGTGGACCTTGTCCCTTCGGAATGAGTAGACCTTATTTCTTCTTTTCTCTAAAGTTGGCTCTCGAGATTTGTTAGTTTTTGCTCCGCCCGCTCTCTGCTTATTTAGAGAATCGGTGCTGTTAGAACTTCCGCCTTTTTGGTTGTCGTCCCTCCAAGGTTTTGGTCTGTTTGTGAAGTGAAGATCCTGAGTGGACTCGGGCTTTGAGCGTTCCAATGTTCGGACCTTTTTGGTCAGCTCCTGGAATGTTTTAAGGCCTGCGGTGCACAGGAAAGGCTTCATCCAGTCCTTCAGATTTTCTATAAGAAGACTGACGGATTGGTCTTACTCCAACGGCGGTTCGCATTTGACAGAGAGATTGCGCCATCGGACTATAAAATCCATGTTGCTTTCGTTGTTCTTTGGCTCTGTCCTTACGAGGTCGGCAATGGTGATTTTATCGCCGACACTCATGAACCTTTGCTTGAACATGGATTCTATTTGAGCGAACGTTGTGATCGAGTCATCTGGTATGCTTGCATACCAATCGAAAGCAACATCCGTCAAGCTATTAACAAACTGACGGAGGAGGAGTGCATCATTGCCCCCAATATTTGCGCATGATGCTTTAAATTGGGCAATGTGCTGGTTCGCATTTCCCGTCCCATCGAACCTTTCAAATTTGGGGACGACATAGCCAGTGGGAAACTCCACAAGATCGTACCGAGCAGGATATGGTCTCCCGCTACTGCTGGCATCCTTTTGCTCTCTGGCTTCGGCTACCAACGTTTTGACTTTGTTGGCAACCAAATCCATGATTTGATCTTGAGTTAGCGGGTTGCTGTCATCGGCCGCCAAGACATTTCCCGAGATAGGATGCGACTGGTCTTCATGCGGTCCGCCCACCTTTGGATTTGAGGGAATAGGCGTCGGCTGTTTCGGGACACTGTTTCACGGTTCATGAGAGCCCTGCGCCTGATTGGGCGGCTGAGAGGCAAGTTGGGCCATGAGCTGTAGGACAACATTTTTCAAGTCGTCAATTTTTGAGTAGAGCTTGGCCATCTCCTTGTCTTTGTTTCTGAGCTGCTTTCGGAACTCTTGAAGCAGCTCTTACTCCACGGTCCTGGGGCAGAAAGTCGGCTCTTCTTCGCTTTCTGAGCCCGACTCTTCGTGGACCGAAGGGTCTTTCTGCCTATCATCCTCATCGAGAGGGTTTTCATCACCCAGCAGAGGCGGCTGTTCTTGGAAAGCGGCAACCACATTCAAGCCAGATTGGATTTGGGATGTAGTGGCCCCATTCTTGCTCTTGCTGCGCGTGCCCACCATGTAGACAGTGTGGACCTCATATCCAGCCATTTCTTTATCTTTGGCGGGGTAACCCTGTTCCTCTAACCTCATGAGGTTCAACCCAGCAGGAGCCCTAGCCCTTTTGTTGGCTCTATATCTGAGCCTTTTCTGCCTTAGCTTCTTAATTTTAAGGGCTTGGCGGGCATCCATTCCCTGGGAAGCCACCGTGAGCCGGTCGACGGGGAGCTTAGAGAAGACACCCGATCAAGCAGTTGTCAGGGGCACCGCCAGAGCTTGCTCGAGATGCCTTGTTGCTTTGTTGGTGTCGATGGCCCTGCCCCAGCTGGGGCCAAGGAGAGCCGCTCAAACACCGACCTGCGTTTGAGTTGGGGTGCCTTCGAGACCACCACATTTGGCCTCTTGCCTTTCGAGACCGGTTTGTCTGTCACCGGGGCTTGAGGAGCTGGGATGGCGCCACGAGGCATGAACATAATAGAGCCGAATGGTAGCAGCGGCTCCTTCCATTGTCGCCTGAGACTGGCCAGGAGGACCTTCCTGGAGTCTATCTTCATCATGTAGGAGACGGGAGCCGTGTCGAGAGCTGAGCTTGTCCTTGGAGACATTGTTGAGAAGTGATTGCTTGAAAACCTGCATGAAAGGGCATTATTTTAGTATAAATATTGGTATGTATATTGATTGAGTTCGCATGAACGTTTAACCCGAAATATGGGAGGAGAGATAAGTCCCACCGGGCGTGCCAGAATCTGTAGGGTGTTTTTCGTCACCCCATTGAGATGGGAATACGCGCGCGCTTGTCAGGTGTACTACAGATTCCCCCCACCTAGGGTAGGCCGGGGTTTAATAATTGTGGGGATCCGAATCTCCGGCAGCCGCGGACTAAGCTGCTGTTAATTACCCATCGCCTTTGGAGCGAGGGAACCTCCGATTGACGGGTTAAACTGGTCATGCGAACTCGATGTGCAGTGTACATGTGTGTTGTTTTGGAGGGGGGTTTGGATATATCGGGAGCCACGCAGAGTTTTTACGGGGGTCCCGCTACCCGGATAGCGGGTTGGGGGTCAAGGGGGCTAACAGCCCCCTTGCGGGGTGCGGGGCAGCGCCCCGGCCCAAATTTTTTTTGAGGGGGACAGTGTTGTAGAGTGTGTGTGTATCTGTACATATATATACATGTATACATATATAAAAAAGGGAAAAGGCACCCAAAGGACGCATGGGGCTAGTGCCTTGAGCGCTGTGCGCTTAGGTGCTGTGCGCTTAGGCGCTAGCGCGCCACGTGTCGGCACGTGGGCGCTTTGAGCTTGAGCGCAGGGCGCTGGAGCACAGGCGTGCCGGCGAGAAAAAGAGGCTTTTAGCCCCAGAAATTCTCGATAGAGAAATCAGAGTGGAGTTAAACTCTTAAGATATTTTAGGGTTGATGAAAGGGGTTCTTCTTCTTTCTCCTTTGGTTGCTGGATCTTGAAGATCAAGAGACATGAGAATTTAAAAATCTCTTCTTTTTGAGATCTAATGGAAGATTTGAGTTCCCCTTTATGGGTTTTGTGGTGAAAAACTATTTAGTTTTATAAAAATGAAGACTAAAACTCTTGATTTAATTCAAAAGAAAGAAGAAGGTTTTGTAACCTTGAAGAAGGAGAAAAGATCTCAGATCTAAAAATTTTGGAGAGAGAAAAAGTTGTGAGATATTTTCATTATCTTTGCCTTTATAGTCTATACACTTTACATATAGCCCCTTGGGCTTTACACAAATGGCATTTTGGCCATCTCATGGCTCATGTGCTACTTCTTTTTGCACATAAGCCATGGGTTTACAAAAAAATGGTTTTATGCCCATTTTGCATACATTCATGCACAAAAATTACATAAAAATTATTTATTACATGATTTGGTTGTTGGCATGGGGGAGGCCGGCCGCTTCATGGTCGGGCTCGCTCCGAGCATTGGCCCACTTGGCTTGGGGTTGACTTTGATTTTGACTTGGTCAACTGGGGTGTAAATTTTTACCCCAACACTACTCGGTGGCCTCTTGATGAGGGCTTCGGATTCACACCTTTGTAGGGTAGGAAGCTACCCGTTATGGATGGACCAAGCAGGAATCTACACGGCGGCCTCGCGACGAAGGTTTTGGATCCACTTCTTTGTAGGGCGGGAAGCTACTCATTATGGATGGACCGAGCAGAAATCTACTCGGTGGCCTCTTGATGAGGGCTTCAGATCCACACCTTTGTAGGGTAGGAGGCTACCCGTTGTGGATGGACCGAGCAGGAATCTACTCAGTGGCCTCGCGATGAGGGATTTGGATCCACACCTTTGTAGGGCAGGAAGGTACTCATTGTGGATGGACCGAGCAGGAATCTGCTCAGTGGCCTCGTGATGATGGCTTTCTGAACTCCCTAGTGCCTCCGTAGGGAGTCATTCAACCTTCCGTGGTCCATATAGGTGGGAATGGTAACTAGCATGGACGGTACGTGGCAGTATCATATCGAGAAATTGAGATGTTCCGTGATTTGCGTCGCTGCACGAGTAGATCACGGCCGTTAGAAGATATTTGTTGAGGCTATAAATATCGAAGGTGTATCGGTTCCTCCCTAGTCTTGCATTCCACGAAGATGACCGGGCGCGTGTATACCATCAGAGAGATCGTTTCTCATAACGACATGTATTTTTATAACCTTGATCGTTCCGAGGTGACGTACGAGGCGGTGATAGGCCGCTTGGAGGGCCACTGTGGACGCTTACTTCCCCGGCGATCTCCTCTCCTCCAAGTGTTAATTTACGCGATATGGAGGACTTCCTCGGGTCTGTTCAACACCCTATCTCCGCAGTTGATGGACAAGGCATTTGACAAGATGCACATGGCCTACGATCTTGGTTTGATCTCGAAGAGCAGGCGGGACCGCTCGATGGACCTTCTTCTTGAGAGTTTTCAGCAAAGATTGGTCGTTGTATCTTGCTCGGCAGATAGGGTCCCCGGCGAGTCCGTGGCTTCTAGGATCTTCGGGCACCGTCAGAGGGAGCGGGCCGAGACTGCTTGGGCTTGTCTGGGGGGGATTTCCTCTGAGTATCACCGACAATATTTTCTTAGTCCTCGCCCTTCTCTGCTGTAATTGTTGCAAGGCTAGGGAGACCCTAATACCTATGAAATAAATAAATTTGTCTTTGGTTGTAGTGTATTGTCTCTTTTTCTCCCCTCTGTACATTTTATATTAAATCTTAAAAAACCTTGGAGTCTCGGAATCGAGAAAAGAAATAAAGGGCTAGATCCCTACGGGGGTGCAAAAAGCCTCCTCTATAAGAGGACCTAGCTCGGAAGACTTAGTTTAATGCTGAAGGGAATTACATTATTTAAAATAAAGTACATGCTTATTTATACAACTTGAGCTTCTCTGCGTAATAAGGCCGAAGAAAATTATGTCCTCGGGCGTTCTGCAGACGGTATGCTCCACCGGGCAACGCTTCTGTTATGAGAAACTGTCTGTTCCACTTCGAGGAGAATTTATGCAGTCTTTCTTGGTCTACGAACTCGTTTCTTCATAAGACCAAATCTCCCGTCTTGAAGGCCCGATGTTTAATTTGGGTATTGTAGTAGCGAGCGGTCTGTTGTTGATAGACGGCTGTTCTGATTTGTGCTCGATCTCGCTTTTCCAACAAGATGTCCAAGTTGCTTCGAAGTGCCAAAGTGTTAGCTTCGTCGTCAAAGTGTTCAACCCTATAACTGGGTAACCCAATTTCCGCGAGGACCATCGTCTCGGTTCTGTAGCAGAGGCTAAATGGGGTTTCTCCCATTGGTGTCTTTTTCGACATCCGTAGTGCCCATAGCACCCGCGGTAATTCCTCGACCCAGCTGCCTTGCCTTCCTTCCAAACGGGCTCTGAGACCGCGGATGACGCCTCGGTTCGCTACTTCGGCCTGCTCGTTGCATTGCAGATGTGCGACCATGGCAAACTTCATCAATATGTGATAGTCGTTGCAAAAATCTTTGACTTTATCGCTTTCGAAGTTGGTCCCATGGTCGATAACCAAGCACCTCGGGATTCCAAATCGAGAGATTATGTTGTTCTCTAGGAACTTTATCATAGAGGCGGCATCTGGTTTCCTGATGAGCATGGCCTCTATCCATTTCGTGAAGTAGTCCACAGCGACAAGGATGTATCTGTGTCCGCCCGTGCCGGTAGGGAGTTGGCCCACCATATCCATCCTCTATTGCGCAAACGGCCAAGGGGGACTAAGTGGAGTTAGTTCGGTGGCAGGGAGACGAGGTATGCTGCCGAAGAGTTGGCAGTTCTTGCATCTTCTGACCAGCTTCTCGGCATCCTGGTGTATTTTTGGCCAATAGTACCCTTGGAGTAGTGTCTTCTGGACCAAGGTGTGGGCCCCTTGATGTGCTCCCCCGACCCCTTTGTGTACTTCTCGCAGAACGTAGTCTGCCTCGTGGGGGTCGATGCACCGGAGCAGAGGCTGAGTGTATGATTTTTTGTAAAGATTTCTATTGCTCCAGATGAAATGGCATGCTTTGGCCTGAAGCCGGCGAGCTTCTCCTCGATCTTTGGGGAGTACTCCGTCTTTTAGGAATTCCACGAGGGGCTTTCTCGAATCTCGGCCTTCTTCCTGCGTCGTGTAGATCTGGAGCGTTACCTCTCCATCTTCCACGCTGAGCCGTGGCAAGACTTCGAAGAGGATATTTCTTTTATGGTTGGCCGAATAGGAAGAAGCGAGCTTTCTCAAGGCGTCGGCCTCGGTGTTCAAGTTCCTAGGAATCTGCTCCACTTGGACTTTGTCGAAATTTTTCCGAAGCCGTTTTACCTCGGTCAGGTATTTTATCATGAGTGGTTCCCAGGCTTCGAAATGCCCGGTTACTTGGCCGATGACTAGTGCAGAGTCGCCGCGGGCCCTGATGGTCTTCAGTCCAACCCCGGAGGCAATTCGCGGTCCTGCCAACAGAGCCTCGTATTCCGCGGCGTTATTTGACGCTCTGAACCTGAGTTTTAAAGAGTATTCCATTTCCGCTTCATCCGGGCCGCGGATGATCAGGCCAGCCCCGCTCCCCTCCTCGGTAGAGGACCGTCCACGTAGAGCACCCAATCCGGGATAGGGTCGGGCACTTCCTCGACCGAGGGACGCGGTTCGGGGGGCCATGCCGCCGTTTCTTCTTTGGTGGGGATGGTGCATTCGACAACAAAATCCGCTAAAACCTGTGCTTTGATGGCTTGTCGGGGGCGGTATTTGATATCGAATTAGGATAATTCCCATCTCAATTTTTCCAGATGACCTGATGAATCGGGGGAGACGAGAATAGACCTAAAAGGTCACTCGGTGAGGATGAGGATAGTGTGCGCTTGGAAGTAGTGTCGAAGTTTTCTGGAGGCGACGACAAGTGCCGGTACTATTTTCTCTATGGCCGGATATCTTATTTCCGCGTCCTTGAAAACATGGCTCACGTAATAGACCGGTCTCTGTGTGCCTTCGAATTTTCTGATGAGCACTGAGCCTGCAGCTTGGTCGGAGATGGCTAGATATAGCAATATCTCGTCACCCTTGACCGATCGGATGAGTAGCGGTGGGGTCACCAGGTGTGCCTTGAGTTGTTCGAAAGCGCTCTGGCACTCTTCAGACTATTTGAACTTAGGAATTTTTCTTAGGGCCCTGAAAAACGGGAGACGCTTTTTCTCTGAATCTGGGCATAAAGCGGCTCAGGGCAGCCACCCTCCCCGTAAGTCTCATGATGTCGACATTGCTCTTGGGTGTTGCCATATTGAGGATGGCGCTGATCTTTTCAAGGTTCGCTTTGATTCCTCAGTGGGTAACCATGAACCCGAGGAACTTCCCACTGGTGACTCCGAAAGCACATTTAGCTGGATTCAGCTTCATTTTGTACTTGTGCAGGACGTCGAATATCTCACCGAGGTCTTTAGTGTGCCTAGCCGACGAGGTGGACTTCACAAGCATGTCATTGACGTAGACTTCCATGTTTCTACCAATCTATGGTTTGAACAGCTTGTTGACAAGCTGCTGGTACGTGGACCCGGTGTTCTTGAGTCCGAAGGGCATCACTTTATAGCAGTAGACCCCCCGATCAATGGTGAAGGCGGTAAGTTCTTCGTCGGCCGGGTTCATCCGGATCTGATTGTAACCGGAGAAAGCGTCCATAAAGCTCAGTAGTTCATGGCCGACCGAACTGTCCACTAGCTGGTCTATCCGAGAAAGCGGATAGTTGTCTTTGGGGCTAGCCTTGTTCAAGTCCGTTAAATTGATGCACATGCGCCATTTCCCATTTGCTTTCTTGACCATGACCGCGTTTGCCAGCCAATCCGAGCAGTCCAGGTTTCTGATGAAGTTGGCGGTGAGCAATCGATCTATCTCGTCTTCTATCGCTTTTTATTTAACCGGCGCAACTTCTATCGGATGGGCCGGGCTTTCAGGTCGACCACGAGCTTGTGGGAGATTACTTCGGGGTCGATTCCAGGCATGTCCGCCGGTGCCTAAGCGAATACGTCCGAGTTTTCTCGAAGGAACCGGATCAGGTCTTCACGGTGATCCCTCGATCTGGACGGTCCGGCTATCGGTCCCCTCTACGAGGGGGACTTCCGTCAACGCTTCCATCAGGGCACCGCGAACTTCCCTTTGGTCGTCACATGTATCTAAAGATTCCTGGAAGTCGCGCGTGTCTCCAAAATCGCTGCCCTGCTCTCCGGCGACGTCCGTTGAGGCAAGGCAAATCTTGGCGGTCTGCTGGTCCCCATAGACCCGGCCTATAACCCCTTGATCCAAAGGAAATTTGAGCGCGAGGTGATAGGTCAAGATTCGAGCCTGGAGGGTGTTCAGGGTAGGACGTCCCAGGAGAATGTTATAGGACGACGGGACCTTAGCAATGAGAAAGTTCACCAGTATAGTCCACGTCTTGCCCACTTCCCCAATGTTGAGGAGGAGGGTGACCGATCCTTCCGCCGGGACGGAATGGTTGGTAAATCTGGAGAGAACATAGGAGGTCGGCTGAAGGTCGGATGAACCCAACCCCATACGTCGGAAATAGTCATAGAACATGATGTCCGCCGAGCTCCCGGAATCAATCAATATTCTCTGGACCTCGTAACGGTGGACTCGGGCCGCTATCATAAGGGGGTCATTATGAGGAAGTGATATGCCATGAAGGTCTTCGTCGGTGAATATGATCGGATTATCCTTCCTGCATTTCTTATGGGGCGGATCGTTTACTTCCTCGACTGGTAAGAGGCGGTGGCTCCCCCCACCTTCCCGAGCTGGGTCCTCAGTAACGACCATGATTTACCGAATCGTTAATTCCCCGGGAGGGGTTTGGTCCTTTTGCTCCCGCTCCGCCTGCCGCTTGTCCCGTAGGTACTTCGCCAGGTGGCCGGAGCGGATCAACTCCTCTATGTAGTCACGGAGCTGTTTGCAGCTCTCATTCGGATGACCCTGCGACCTGTGATAGGCGCAGTACGGGCCGCGGAGATGCTTGCCCGTTCTTTGGGTGGCTGGCGGGAACTTAAAGAACCTCTCGCCCTTAGTTCCTCCAGCAACTCGGTCTGGGAAATGTTCAGAGGGGTGTACTCCTGGAACCTCGGGGAATAAGGTTTCGGGCGATTGACTTTTCTTTTCTCTTCCCTGTCCCTCTTTTTCCGGTCTGTTTGGTCGCCTTGGGGCAGGCTGGAGTTCACCTCTAACTCGAGTTAGATCTCACTCTCGGTCCATGCCTTCACTTCGGTCATGGTCTTAAGTTGCGCCAATGCAAAAGAGCAGAGCCACTCTGTGTCTAAGACCCGACCTCGGTGCGGTGATAACCATTTCATCGCGGTGCTCGGGGACCTTCAGGAGGGCATTGTAGAAGCAAGTGACATACCCTTTAAAGGATTCCTTGTCTCCGCTCTTGACGGTGAATAGGTAATCGATTGTCTTCTTCTGTCGTCGGTTTCCAATGAAATGACCGAGAAATTGGGTAGCCAGCTCGTCGAAGGTCGAGATGGAGCGCAGCGTAAGCCCTCGGAACTAATCCCGGCCAGCCCGGATTAGGGTAGTGGGAAAAGCTCGGTATTGAGCCGCGTCTGAGTAATCTTAGAAGTTCATGCCCGTCGTAAATACGTCCAAGTAGTCCTTCGGGGAGGACTTCCCGTCAAAGAGGGCCACTTTAGGCGGCTTGTTCCTGGACGAGACGCGCTCGGCCAGTAGTGGTTCTATAAAGGGCTTTGTAAGCGAATCAGAGGAGCAGTTAGCCCCTTCGCCGGACATACGGTCATTCCATCATATGCCTTCAATTTCCATTTCGAGGGCTTCGATCTGGTGGTGGTACCCCGAGGATTCCGCACAGTCGGATTGGCGTCTATCCCTTCTGCAGGACTGTGTGAGGGTGCGGCTTCGATTCCGCTCTATCATATTTCTTAAATCCTTGGACGAGACCCTTCCTGAGTAGTCCCGACATTTGTCGTTCGCGCGGCTTCGATGGGGGTGGGGGTGCCGGTCGTGCCAGGAAGCAGGCGAACTGACCGACACCTCTTCTGGGGGAGTAAGCACGCGACGGGCGTCGGAGCGACGACCCAGTCTTCCGTGAGATCGGGGTGTGGAGTTGTCTGGCGCCCAGTGGGTCATGGAATCATTCACTGCATGCGGGTCGTGGTTGCCGGATTCGGCACACCGGCGTTCAGTGACGCTAGGATGAGCTTGAGCGAGACAGAGGGCCTGGGCGTGCCCTTCTGTCCTTCTGCGAGCGTCGTTATCCCGGGAATAAGGAACTGCAGCTTGAAGGGTAGGGCCCGCAGCTTGAACATGGACGAGCGCATCCACCATAGCTGTGAGTCTGTCGATCCGAGCGGATAAGGCGCCGATGACATTAGGAGGAGGAGTAGAACCACTCCCACCTCCGTTATGGAGGGTAGGGCGTTCGTAATTAGATCGTCGCGGTTGTCGCTCGCCATTGGGTCGAGGGCGGAAGATCAACTTTATGGGTGGAGAAGCTTATGAAGCGTTCCCACAGACGACGCCAACTGATGGAGGTTGTGATCTCCCTCAGATGTTGTCCTCTGTCGATCTGGTGCAAGCGGTTTTGTGCGGCTGAGATTTGATTTGAGGGTTAAGTGTGCGGATCTTAATGGGTTGGTATCGACGCCGAGCTATCTGCAAAGGAAGTCCCGGGGTGGGTGACCACCGTAGGACCCTTTGACGATCAAGTTAGTACCGTGGAAGAAGAGCAGAGTAGCAGCGTATTAGAATGAATTTGCCTTACCTAGGTCGTCTGAAAGAGGGGTTTATATAGTGGTTGCGTGGAGCAGCCGGCACGAGATTCTCGCCGTCAGTTATACCCCTCGTTACGCCCGAGTTGATGGCGGGATCCGCTCATTAATGGAGGAATGCGCCCGCGTAGGGCGCGGAGCGTGGGGTGGTGGATATCTCGCTTTGGCGAGATACGCGGAGCCGTTGCGGAGGCGCTTGGGCTCCGCGCTCTCAGTTGATCGGGAAAGCCCAGGAAGCTCAGCCTGTCAGTGGGCTCGGAGACGAGCCGGGAGGCCGAGGAAGCTCGGCCTGCCAGATGGCTCGGAGACGAGCAAGGAGGTTATGGAAGCTCGGTTGTAGGATTGCTCGAAGGTGAGCTGATGGCTCGTTGCTAGGAGAACATGGAAGGTATTCCGGGGAGGTCTCCGAAAGGCCGGATGCAACCTCGGAGACGAGGTGCCTAGGATCGTCATCAATGCATCAGGCTCATTCCAGCTTCGTAGCCTCCGGGACACGTTGTCCGCTACGTGTCATGATCTGGGGAATCCCCACTTGTGAGCATCATCAGCTGACAAGGGTATTTTAGCGAAAGATCGATGGTAGTTGAAGGTATTTTTCTGTAATGAAAATTGTTTAAGGTGTTCCAGTGACATACAACGATAGTCGAGGGTATTTTAGTGTAATCTACCCGAAAAGTGATTACTGGGGTATAATTATTTTTTCAGTTTTGTGTAATAAATTTTTTTTGGACACGCTTTGTTTGAAAATCTCATAAAGAAAAAAATGTCCCAAACAATATTTGATAGAGGTCGCTGCAACATTTTGAAACTTGTTGACTCTTCTATAATTAAAACCATATATACTAGATTCATGTTTAATGAATAAATTCGGCATCCCAACAATCCATTGAGTACCTGTCATGTTGGAGCAACGCTGTTATGATCATTTTCTTTTCTTACACTCTTGCCTTTTCCCAGACTGAAAGAGCTAGCAAAAGATATCATCGAGACAGACGAAATACTATAGAAATATTATATTCGTTCCTTCCACTTTCTGGGATAATTTTATATAAAATAAACTTATATAAGTAAAGCATGTCTAATTTTTCATGTAAATCTTTCGTTTTTAGTAACTATGTTTAAATGTGAAACTCAAGGTCATGGCCCATCAAGATGGAAAAACCTCAGCCTTTCTGCAGAAAAGGAAAATCTAAAGTGAATTTATATTAAAAATAAGATAGGAGGAAGTGAGAGTATTGCTTCTAGAATTTTCAAGTTGTGATGAGAAACTTATCTTCAAGAAATGCAATAAAACCCAAAATGGACTTTTAGTTTAAAGGAAAGAATAACACCCTGATGATACTCATAGGTGGGGATTCCTCAGATCATGACACGTAGTAGATGACGTGTTGTCCATGTAAGCCTACTAGATTCCTTGGGCTATGAAGCTGGAATAGGTATGATGCAATGGGGACATTCCTCGGCTGATCGCCTCCGAGGTAGCACCCGGCCTTTTGGAGGCCTCCCCTGAGTACATTCCCTCTTCGTCTAACCACCGGCCAATAGCTCGTCTCCGAGCAATCATAAAGTTGAGCTTCATCAGCTCCCTTGCTCGTCTCTGAGCCATCCTATAGCTGAGGTTTCTCAGCACCCCTGTTTACGGGAGCATAGAGCACGGGTGTAACAACTCCAAATTCTATGTACATAAAATTCTTTTAAAGTTAATGTACAGTTGGGGTATTTACAATTCCTGTGAATGCTATAAGTATTTGTTTTGATTTAGAACAGCAACAAAGCACTTATAGCACATTGGTAAAACCTTGCACTGCTGTGACGTAGCACCAGAGTTCTGTTGGGGTAAAAATTTACACCCCGGTTGACCGAGTCAAAGTCAAGGTCAACCCCCAAGCTAGGTGGGCCCAAGCCCAGGACAAGCGGGCCCATGCCCAAGTCGAGCCCGCGGCCAGCCTCCCTATGCCAACAACAAAATCATGTAATAAATAATTTTTATGTAATTTTTTATATACATGAATGTATGCAAAATGGGCATAAAGCCAATATTTTGTAAGCCCATGGCTTATGTGCAAAAATGAAATGGCACATGAGCTATGAGATAGGCAAAATGCTATTTTATGAAGCCCAAGTGGTTATATGTAAATATGTAAGCCTATAAAAGGCAACATGATGATGAATAAAAGGATACTTTTTCATTCTCTCAAAAAACCTAGGGTTTATGCCTCTTTCCCCTTTCTGAAGGTTTCAAACCTTCTTCCTTTTTTGTGAATTAAATCAAGAGTGTTACTCTCCCTTTCCCAAAACTAAATAGTTTTTCACCATAAAATCCACAAAGGGAAACTTGGATCTGCCATTAGATCTCAAAAAGAAGAGATTTCTAGATCTCACATCTCTTGAACCAGCCAACAGAGGAGGAAGAAGAAGAACCCATTTCCTCAACCAAAACATTTTTAGGAGTTTTAACTCTCTCTCTCTCTCTTTATATATATATATATGTATGTATGTATATATAACAACAAATATTTCCTTTCTGAAGCATAGCTTCTGTTTCTGGGACTAAAAGCCCATTTTCCCTCGCCGGTGCCCAAGCGCTCAAGCGCCGAGCGCCTACGTGCCGACACGTGGCGCGCTAGCGCTCGAGCGCAAAGCACCCACGAGCCGACACGTGGCGCGCTAGCGCTCGAGCGCAAAGCGCCCACGTGCCGACACGTGGCGCGTTTGCGCTCCGGCGCTCTGCGCCCGAGCGCAAAGCGCCCACGTGTTGCGCTCCAGCGCTCTGCGCCCGAGCGCAAAGCGCCCACGTGCCGATGTAAGTGCACGGCGGCACCCCGGCCTCCATCCCGAGGCCAAATGCGGAAGCGATGGTTAACTTTAATTTTTCTTGAACCGGCACCACCGCGCACTAAAACCCGGATCGTGCCATTAAACTAGTCCTAGCTAACTACTAGATGGGGAAGAGAGATATACCGAGTGATCCGAGTCCTCCGGTCTTCTCGTCGTCGTCCCGATCTCCCCGCGGAATCTCCGGTCTCCATCTCGTCGCCGGAAGGGCACCACGTCGCCTGCTTCTTTTACGGGCTCCCACCTCTATACCGAGGCAACTCGGGCATGAAGCCGGCGAGTCGACGTGCCCAAGATTTGCTGTAGAATGTGTGTAGAACCTTGTGTCTCATTTAGGGTTTATAGAAGTTGCCCTATGGTGTAGGTAATCAACTTGGCTTTTGGAGATGGAACTTGTGGGATTTTTCCAATATGAAATGAACCAAAACCCCCCCATGAAATGTTTGGACAGCCCCCATGGAGCTTGGCCGGCCATGCATCTTGTGGTGGAGAGAATGGAGTGAGGGAGGGAATGAAAAAGGATAGCCACAAGAATAATCAAGTGAAAGGAAAAATGGTTATCATATTCAACCATCATCAAAAGCATGATGACTCCAAAGTCAAGCAATGATCACTAACAAATCCACACTCCACCAACTAATCAACAACCATGATTGCTACAAAAAGTCAAGCAATCATGAACCATGGAAGGTCAAAGGATGGGGCTCCATCATGAAACCATCATGACACAAAAGTATGCAAAGAACACCTTCCACAAAAGCTTATTTGCACAAATGCAAATAAGCCCTCCTCCACCAAACTTCGGCCATTGAAAGATACAAAGAAATATGGCCGAAACGGAAAGCAAACTGGCAATTCCGGAAAACTGGTCCCGTAATAAATTACAGGAAAACCCCGATACTGTGTATACACACCCGCATTTATATTCCGACCGAAATACAAATGCAATGAGACAAAATCTACACTGTACTATACTAGGATCCGGCTTAAACCAAAGCCGGCTAGTATTATCCGTCCGATCCTGATTCGTGCAATGCCGTACGTATCTGATCAAACCGTGCCATATCTCCATACGGCCTCTACAGCTTTTCGCCCGAAAACTTGAGCAACTGAATGTGGGGGACTCTAAAGACTCGTCAACACCTTGGTTGTGGATTTAACCACTAGCACGTCAGAGGTATAAGCCAATACGTGACGGGATACCAGGTATTGACAAAAAGGGACGTCGATGAGCGAACTCATCCTGACACCGTACTGAGCCTGTCAGTGACAATATCCGTACAGTCCGGTCCGTTCGTCTATGAGCATCGCATGGCGGGCCTAGGGGGTTGGTAAAGTCAGACCCCCAAAAGCGGTACAAGTCATGTCGGAGTGTAGCCCAGAACACCCTGAGATACTACTGGAATACCTACCAGTAAATCTCCTGCCTCGGCCGAGGGCTTCGTGTAATGGCTCTCCTAGACACAGCACGACCTCACCCCCAATACCGGGAGAGACGAACCCCTGAAGATCCGCTCACTGCCTCCATGTGGCTCGGGACTGTACCCAACTAAAACCTGTTTGCACCTCTCCTTTGGGCGTGGTAGGGTAGTAATCAAAGTACAGTGGGAACTCACACGAGACAAATGACGATCCCCAGGTCGATGAACTAACCTGTACACATGTCACCAGGAAACTGCTATCCGACGTCAGGTATAAGACCAACTAGCATGTTCCCGGCGAGTCCTGTCCGGTGTACTCATAACCCAATGAGCACCTGTATACATCTTAGGTGAACCAACTGACACCAGTGGCTTGTGAGACCGGCCACCGCCCCTCGTCGGGGTCTCGACTGTATACACTAGCCTACTCTGGAGTATCGATGCCCTGTCTCGAAACTCCCACGACTAGGGACCTTTTAAGGATGTGCTTATAGACTACCAGCTCCCACGTATATGATCGCCCGCATACTGCTTGTGGTCAAGCAAGAATCCTAGGGGCTCTATCAACGTGTAATAGCGACCTGTCAGGTCACCTAAAGCAGTACACGATGATAAAGATAAACCAGTTAGCATACTATCATCTTGAGTAAGACTGTCCAACCGGGATAGGTCCTCCCTCAATCATTGCAATCACGTGCCTGTGATCCAATAATTGACTCTGAGGGCACTATCTCCAACAATCTCCCACTTGCACTCAAGGCTAATTATTGCGATGTCGCATACTCACAGCCCGTGTGATACCGAACACCCAACTCCTCTACTAGTCAGTCTCACAAAGCTCGTTTGCGAAACTATTGCGTTCGAGGAATAGCCTCAGTGAGTGGATCCGCCTTGATGTTTCTTTCTATGTCTCTCTATATCTCATGTTCGCGGAGAAAGCCATCTCCCGAAATGAGCAATACCTGTCTTAGAATGTGTCTGGATGTCTGATGGGACCTAGCTCATAAATGAACTCCAAATCCAAACTTCTTAGACTGTATCATCAACTGAACTTAATCAGTATCCTACGACATGCCTCCCTCAGTATTGCCTTGGACCACCTGTCCAAAATACTGCCCCTCGTCAGAGGGAAAACTATAACTCTGACAACTTCCTTGTTGTCCAGGTCACCTTGGAAGCCTGGAATGATAATTGTCTCCCAAAAGAGGCCGTCGTTATCATATCCCTAGAACATCCACTTATGTTCTAAAACTGCTTCCGACTGTTTCTCCAGGATTGAATCAATGTCAACTTATTGCATCTAGTGCAAGAACAACATCTGGTGTGGTACTTGACATCTCATGATTGACTCAATTGCCTGAGCAAGTGATCTGCCAATCATGCACATCCCTCTCCCCTTTAGTCTGTAAGACAC
Source organism: Agapanthus africanus (assembly GCA_030015575.1). Classification (NCBI taxonomy): domain Eukaryota; kingdom Viridiplantae; phylum Streptophyta; class Magnoliopsida; order Asparagales; family Amaryllidaceae; genus Agapanthus; species Agapanthus africanus. The sequence goes on along the minus strand of CM057339.1, from coordinate 894,974,945 downwards.
CTTTAGAGAGGGTGACTCCATCACCTGCAGGTACACTACCGTGCCAGGAGTCGTCCATTCTAAATGCTCTTAGAATGCTGTCTAAGTACCCTTAATTGGGAAACCACCCAAATCTAGATCTACAACCATAGATCTAGTAACCAGTATGTCTGATATAATGTCCAAGTCCCATGTGGAGAAACCACTGTGTGACGACCAAAGTGTAACCGATTGTAGTATAGGAATATCACTTCCTACTATGTGTATGTCATCCAAATACCAGGACATCACACCCTACTACCTTCTCAACAGATCCATCCCCTATTCTGATGAAGTCAAACCTATGACTGTCACATCAGAAATTGATGATCTATCTCCGCTATATTTGCTTTAGTCTATAAATAGACATAAGCCACCTGTCCACCAATGCTTCCGCTGCTCCCACTGACTACGACAACCCTCTGGCAGAGTCATATAAACGTACACTTCTAAAGCAAGTTTAGAACGACGCTATACTTATCCTCCTGCCGGGTCTCACAGTCTGGAACAACAACAATGGCAAGTGTGGGTAAACAAGAACCTCCCTGTCACCGTCCTTGAGGCTACCGGAGTACCTCTCGGGTGCCTGAGGTTACCCACCGTATCTGCGGAGTGGCCAATGGAATGTCAAACCAGATTGAATCTTTAGGTTCCTATCAAATCTTCAGTAATCGTTTGTGGTTCTGGAATCACTTCCAGTTCTACCATACTCCCACTACTGTTTTCTGAAAAAATCCATTTTTATTAAAACTGTGGCGAGTTTAGAACAATATCGCTATTGATCTTCCAGATGGTAGAAAGTCAACCCTAGTCATAGCCTGGGTCAACCCACAAACAGCCATTACAGAAACGTGCCTTGAGTTATCCAGAGTCTGGTTTTAATCATAAGCCAGACAACTCCCCGTACCTTAACATCGTTAAGATATGAACTGTTCTATATCCAATATAGAACCAGAGGCACTGATTTAATTGAACCAGATTCAAATCATGCAGCTATCTCCAGTGCATGTCAACTAAATGGAAGGAGGCCTATCAGCATTACTCAACTTAGGAATGCTTCCAATTATGAGTAACCTGAAAGAGAAGCAAGTTCTCTTAATCATTACTATCAACTGAATACCATACATAAGTATCTACATCTTCGATCACCTTGAAGAATCCCGATACTTGCAATACCTGGTTCTCTACTTTATCCATATACCTATAACTTCTCAATATTCGGACCCTGTGTTTCCGCGAAACACCTGTCTAAAAACTAGAGAAGTCATAAGTAAACCGAATATAGTATGAGGACCAACCCCTCTGTCCTGATGGACCCTGGACAACATACAATACTCTGTATAAGTCCCTTGAGTCTGATAACTCATTCACTGTGTGTCGTAGGTTGAAAACTGTAGTTATGGTTAAGAAGAATTACACTGCTGTTTAATGCTCCTTACCTAACCATCCACTGATATAGGTAAATGTCATAGACATAATTTCAAAAGGTATATCTCACTCTATGAAAATAGACGTACAGATATATCAATTTGAAATTGGTGCACAACAGCGGATATTCAAAACCAAATATTTGCCGACCGGCAAACAGCCCAGGTGATTTCCTCAAATATCACCGATTACAACGAATCCCGATATAATGAGGATGATCACCCAATTCCCACTAACCTACTCCCACTCATCATCTGTAAAACCATACAGATGTGAGAATCATACCTGGTAAATACATACCCTGGAGCAAGTGTCTAATTGGGAAATCAGTTTTCTTTTAACAGTACACGGTGAAACTGAAAGATTGAAATGTTTCGATGGGGTATCCCGGTATTCTTAGTAATTCCTCTTCCAGATTCACGACTGTAACCGTATAATTCTTTGCCTCCTCTCCAAATCCTTTTTTATGTCTTTAGTCATTACCTTCTGCACACCCCTTTAGGCCAAATGGTTTTCTTCCTTCCCTACCGTTCGGCACCAGCCTATGGTTTGGAAGAAGACTATCCAATAAGCATAATGGGTGTACTGCCCTAATCCTAGGAGCACTCGCAATGCGAGAGAAGGTGAAGATAAAAGACAACCGAATAAACCTTATTCCTATTTCTCCTGAACCAGAATCCATCCCCGAACTGGAACAAGTTCCTTTCGAGTTCGTATATAACCATACGATGGAGTATCCAATAAACTGTGGATTTTCGTAGTGATACGGAGTGTTCTGGAGAAATACAAAGGTGATTTGGGAGTGGTAATGAAATACCTTGTTTGGTCATGAATATCAGTTGCAATTTACTTTGCCCTCTTACTAATCCCTTGCTTTGTCTTAACTTAATACCTTCTGTACACCATCGTTAGGCTAATTGGTTTTCTTCATTCCCTACCGGTCGGCACCAGCCTATGGTTTGGAAGAAGACTATCCAATTTGCGTAATAGGTGTACTATCTCCTAAACCAAGGAGTACTCACAACCTGAGAGAAGGTAAAAGGAAAAGACAACTGAATAGCCTTATCCGTTTCCTCCAGAACCGGAAACCATCCTCGAATTCCTTCGAGTTCGTATATAACCATACGATGGTTTTGTCCAATGGAAATGGATGTTTGTAGTAATACGGGGTGTCCTGGAGAAAAGGGTAAAAGTAGGAGTGGCAATGAGGTTCGCAACTCTGACAATCCAAAAGCCGGTGTTTTAAGAAGGTTCGGTTAATTTTGGTCACTGAGTCATAGTCTTAGGGTCGGGTCAATGGTCGCTGCCAAAGAGAGAGAGAAAAGAAACACTCAGCGTGCACTCTAACCTAGATCAGAATGGTTACCAATTTATCTAATCTGGAAACCTCCCACTGTCACCTCAAATTCTCCTCCAAACCTGAAAGAAGAATTAGTCGGGGTCACCCGAGGAGTAAACCAACTCATCAGTGGGAATCGGGATCCAACTATCATCGCATGATAACGTGACGGAATCTGCTCACGGTGTCACACTCCAGAAGGTATGCGCATATTTGGCAAGTTTCAGTTTCTTTAGAAACTCCCGATGTGATTTTTGCCCCATGCTCTTATGACCTTGGCGTGAGGTCAAAATATCATAAGTCACATGTCAAGTTCTAACCATCATTGTCCAGGTTAATTTGAACCCACCCGTACATACCCTTGACGTAGGCCAAAATAGTAGTACGACTGTCCCAAACCAACGCATCTATCTATGCAACAGATAAATACCCGGCAGCTACCAAACACTATGCCTTGGCGTGAGGTCAAAATACATAGCTTGAATACTACCGAATATTTAACTGAAATGATGGAGGGCTACGAATGGTTTCTGGCGAAAACCTTTAACGTAATGAACTTGATATCGTTGAAGGAACGGATAGCTTTTTAGAAAAATATAGTAACGAAAACCTTTGCTAAAGAGGTCACTCCCGGTGAAGGGATCTTGGCTCTTTCCCCGTAGAATGAGGTGCAGGATATTCCAACTGAATACCACGGTGCAAAGCAAAAGTAATCGGCTATAGTGAAGTTATTGCCCTGACGCAAACTTTTTGTCCAAGGGGTCACTCCCGGTGAAGGGATCTCGGCCCTTGCCTCGTCGACTGAGGAGCAGGATATTCCAACTGAATACCATGATGCTGAACAAAAGAGAACGTCCTTGCAATAACAGCTTTTTGAAAAGTGTTCCAACAACATCAGAATAGGTTTGTTTTTAACTTGCATTGATCTGAATCAATGCAGTCCCATCAATTGATCACACCACAAAGAACGAAAATATACTGATGTACGTATATGCCATCCGCATTCGCCACTGGGTCCCGTCATTACCCGTTAGGTTAGCTAACTAACGACAGAGCGGGGACTGGACTAGCGCGGATGCAAAACATATACAACATCTACTAATATATATACCAATATATTATATTCGCTCAAGGCGTGATAAAAATGCAACATCACAGAAATGTACAGCATCACAGAACAATACAGATATCTGGGATCCCCGGGTTTCACAGAGCCGCTGAAACCCGACGTTCCCCTGGTCGTGTGGATAGCCTGTGCAATGAAAATCCTAGACCCCTACGGGCGCGGCAAGTTACCCGCCAAAACCTGAAGCGAGGCAGCCCCCTTCAGCAACGTGAATGGACCACCCAGCACTTCACGGAATCCGGTAACTTGGGCACCCCTCCTGGGTCAACCTGTACCCCCTACGAATGCGGCGAATAACCCGCCAATTCTAGAGTGAAGCCCCCTCCGTATCAATGCCATGAGATGCGGGCTTGTTGCCCTCTAGAACCCGACTAACCGTGCACCCCTCCTTGGGGTAATCCTAGTACAGAAAGTAAAATATACATACAACGGGTACATCGACCGCAACCTGGTCGTGCCCCAATAGAATAATACAAACAGACAGTGACGGCAGTCCACATGTCGGACGCTCGCCCCGCAATATCAAATGTACATAATACAACAAAAAACTGTACTAGCATTGCATCGAGGCTATCCCCCACGACCAAACCGCAACATCACAGCAATACACAGAACATCAACGTGAAAGTCACGTTCGCAAATCCGTCTAACCGGGCTATAGCAGTTAGACAGGATTTACCGATCAAGTGACATTCACGGTCGCAGATATAATGTAAATACTGTGAACTAATGTGTTTAAAATATCCGATCGATCAAATTTTACCAAGTGGGCCCCAAGTACTACTGTAGCACATCAAGAAATCTGGGCCCAAAAAATAACATTCCAGAAAACCTATTTTCCACTCAGGAGCATTCTGTAGAATTTTGGGGGACTGAACAGTTCAAGTCGTGGCGGAACCGCGGCCCAAGCATGGGTTTGGCCGCGGTTCCGCGGTGGTTTGGACTGTTCACGAGCCCAAATTTTCATAGAACTCTTAGAATGTCCTATACATCATTCTGAAACAACCTGAAAAATTTTTGGACTTCAAAAAATTTCGACAGAAACTGATGTGAAGAAAAATACGGTTTTTGGAAAATTGTTCGATCGGAAATGTAAAACACATTAGACAAAGCTAGACTATGTTAATGGCGAGGCTCTGATACCACTGTAAGTGCACGGCGGCGCCCCGGCCTCCATCCCGAGGCCAAATGCGGAAGCGATGGTTAACTTTAATTTTTCTTGAACCGGCACCACCGCGCACTAAAACCCGGATCGTGCCATTAAACTAGTCCTAGCTAACTACTAGATGGGGAAGAGAGATATACCGAGTGATCCGAGTCCTCCGGTCTTCTCGTCGTCGTCCCGATCTCCCCGCGGAATCTCCGGTCTCCATCTCGTCGCCGGAAGGGCACCACGTCGCCTGCTTCTTTTACGGGCTCCCACCTCTATACCGAGGCAACTCGGGCACGAAGCTGGCGAGTCGACGTGCCCAAGATTTGCTGTAGAATGTGTGTAGAACCTTGTGTCTCATTTGGGGTTTATAGAAGTTGCCCTATGGTGGAGGTAATCAACTTGGCTTTAGGAGATGGAACTTGTGGGATTTTTCCAACATGAAATGAACCAAAAACCCCCCATGAAATGTTTGGACAGCCCCTATGGAGCTTGGCCGGCCATGCATCTTGTGGTGGAGAGAATGGAGTGAGGGAGGGAATGAAAAAGGATAGCCACAAGAATAATCAAGTGAAAGGAAAAATGGTTATCATATTCAACCATCATCAAAAGCATGATGACTCCAAAGTCAAGCAATGATCACTAACAAATCCACACTCTACCAACTAATCAACAACCATGATTGCTACAAAAAGTCAAGCAATCATGAACCATGGAAGGTCAAAGGATGGGGCTCCATCATGAAACCATCATGACACAAAAGTATGCAAAGAACACCTTCCACAAAAGCTTATTTGCACAAATGCAAATAAGCCCTCCTCCACCAAACTTCGGCCATTGAAAGATACAAAGAAATATGGCCGAAACGGAAAGCAAACTGGCAACTCCGGAAAACCGGTCCCGCAATAAATTACAGGAAAACCCCGATACTGTGTATACACACCCGCATTTATATTCCGACCGAAATACAAATGCAATGAGACAAAATCTACACTGTACTATACTAGGATCCGGCTTAAACCAAAGCCGGCTAGTATTATCCGTCCGATCCTGATCCGTGCAATGCCGCACGTATCTGATCGAACCGTGCCATATCTCCATACGGCCTCTACAGCTTTTCGCCCGAAAACTTGAGCAACTGAATGTGGGGGACTCTAAAGACTCGTCAACACCTTGGTTGTGGATTTAACCACTAGCACGTCAGAGGTATAAGCCAATACGTGACGGGATACCAGGTATTGACAAAAAGGGACGTCGATGAGCGAACTCATCCTGACACCCTACTGAGCCTGTCAGTGACAATATCCGTACAGTCCGGTCCGTTCGTCTATGAGCATCGCATGGCGGGCCTAGGGGGTTGGTAAAGTCAGACCCCCAAAAGCGGTACAAGTCGTGTCGGAGTGTAGCCCAGAACACCCTGAGATACTACTGGAATACCTACCAGTAAATCTCCTGCCTCGGCCGAGGGCTTCGTGTAATGGCTCTCCTAGACACAGCGCGACCTCACCCCCAATACCGGGAGAGACGAACCCCTGAAGATCCGCTCACTGCCTCCATGTGGCTCGGGACTGTACCCAACTAAAACCTGTTTGCACCTCTCCTTTGGGCGTGGTAGGGTAGTAATCAAAGTACAGTGGGAACTCACACGAGACAAATGACGATCCCCAGGTCGATGAACTAACCTGTACACATGTCACCAGGAAACTGCTATCTGATGTCAGGTATAAGACCAACTAGCATGTTCCCGGCGAGTCCTGTCCGGTGTACTCATAACCCAATGAGCACCTGTATACATCTTAGGTGAACCAACTGACACCAGTGGCTTGTGAGACCGGCCACCGCCCCTCGTCGGGGTCTCGACTGTATACACTAGCCTACTCTGGAGTATCGATGCCCTGTCTCGAAACTCCCACGACTAGGGACCTTTTAAGGATGTGCTTATAGACTACCAGCTCCCACGTATATGATCGCCCTCATACTGCTGGTAGTCAAGCAAGAATCCTAGGGGCTCTATCAACGTGTAATAGCGACCTGTCAAGTCACCTAAAGCGGTACACGATGATAAAGATAAACCAGATAGCATACTATCATCTTGAGTAAGACTGTCCTACCGGGATAGGTCCTCCCTCAATCATTGCAATCACGTGCCTGTGATCTAATAATTGACTCTAAGGGCACTATCTCCTGTAAGTCGATGTACAACACCCCACGACTAGCGGGGAGGCGGAAATATGAAAAACGATCTTGTTCTTTGCTTAAACATCGACTAACCGCATGAATCGAAGCTAAACGATAACTAATATCAAACATAGAAGTTAAGAACTACTATGTAAAGGGATTATACCTAAAGAACCGTGTCCTTCGTCTTTACGAACTCCACCTCCTCCTCGGCCTTCTCCAAGTAGTAGACGATCCACCCGAGAGCTTTACTCCAAGCTTAGCCTCTAAACTTGAGGCAACTAACTTTCTTTAAGTGCTAATCAAAGAAGCTAGGTGATATAGAGTGAGGGTTATGGTTTAATTAGTCTAACTAATCCTTGTACTCAACACATGAGAGGGGAGGATTAGAGTTTGAAGAGGGAGAGCTTGAGGAGAGAGAAGATGAACATAATAATGAAGTGAGAATAATGAGTTATGATAATATATATCAAGCATTTCTTTTTATCAAGAAAAGAAAATAAATCAATTTAACAACCATGCTTGATAATATCTAGTGATGATTCATCTCCATGAGTCATTAAGCATTTATGATGCATTAATGACATGGATGAATCATCCATATGACTCACTAATCACATTCATTGTATATGCCACCTAAACCTCCTTAGTCACCACCTTCTAGAAGCTTCTCGCGCAATTACGAGAACGCCCCTCCTTTCCGCAAAAATACGGAAAAACTTTAGACTGTATAAATCCAATAACCGGATACCAGTAACTGGCTGAAACCAAAGCCGACTGGTAAAAACTGTCCGAAAGTCGTATGTGCGTAAACACACGTATGCGTCCGAACCCTTGTCGTAAAACCATACGACCTCTATATCGTTTCGCCTGGAGTAGGGAAACTCTCTGTGTGGGACTCTAGAGACTCGACTACTACGCTGGCAGTGGGTTTAACCACAGACCGCAAGCAGCACTAGCTGTACGTAACGGTCCCCAGGTAGATGTCGATAAGAAGGCCGATGAGGAAACCCATCCGAACTCCTACTGAGTCTGATGTGACAATCTCCATACAGTCCGGTCCGTTCGTCTAAGACTATCGCATATCGGGCCTAGGGGGGCGGCAAGCGTCAGTCCCCTAATAGCGGTATAAGTTGTGTCGGAGGGAAGCCTATTACACCCTGAGAAACTACTGGAACCTACCAGCAAATCTCGCTTGCCCTGGCCAGGGACTTTGCGTAATGGCTCTCTGACACAGCGCGATATCAACCCCCAATACCGGGAGAGACGAATCCTGTCTAACCGCTACTGCCTCCAAGTGCTCGGGACTGCACCCAACTGCTACCTGTTTGCACGACTCCTTTGAGCCGTGGTAGGGTAGCAATCTAAGAACAGTGGGACACACTCGAGGCGAAGTAGCAGTGTCAAGTCTGCGGACTATGCTGTACTTATGTCACCTGGGAACTGTTCACTGACGACTGGTATAAAACCAACCAACAGTTCCCTATGAGTCCTGTCCGGTGTACCCGTAACCTAACGAGCACCTGCATACTATCTCCAGTACGACGTACTGACGGCTGTGGGACAGACCATCTCCCCAACTGGGATGAGAAGCGTACACACTAGTCTACTCCGGAGTATCGATGCTCTGTCTCGATAATCCAACGACTAGGGACCTGAATAAGGATGTGCTTGTGGACTACCCAACCCCCACTAGTGTGACTGCCATCACAACGCTGTTAGTCAAGCAAGATCCAAAGAGCTCTATCAATACGTATACTCACATATTAAGATAGAAAAACCAAGTAGCATACTACCATGTTTAGCAAGACTGTTATATACATGTGAATATCCCAAGCTTCCATTAAGTAATATACAAACTAGTATGATACAATAATAGCCCCTAGGGCATATACACTAACAATCTCCCACTTGAACTAGGGCAATGTACTGGCATATCGAAGATCGATGATCTTGAGTAGCCTCTCGAACTGAATCTGAGGTAGGGCCTTTGTGAATGGATCAACAATGTTCTCTTCAGAAGCAACTCTCCGAACCTCGATCTCCCGACGATCAATGATCTCCCTGATCAGGTGATACCGCTTTAAGATGTGTCTGGATTTCTGATGGGACCTTGGTTCCTTTGCTAAAGCTATAGCTCCGTTGTTGTCGCAATACAGAGGTATTGGATCAACTATGGTAGGAACCACCTGAAGTTCTGTTAGGAACTTCTTCATCCAGACTGCTTCTTTTGCGGCATCGCAAGCAGCTATATACTCCGCTTCCATCGTCGAGTCAGCAACGGTGTCCTGCTTGGAGCTCTTCCAGCACACCGCCCCTCCATTGAAGGTAAAGACATAACCCGACATGGACTTGGAATCGTCCTTATCACTCTGGAAGCCGGAATCAGCAAAGGCCTCCAACCTGAGGTCTTTTCCGCCGTAAACCAAGAACATCTCCTTGGTCCTTCTCAGGTACTTGAGAATGTTCTTTACTGCTATCCAGTGCTTCTCCCCTGGGTCTGACTGATACCGGCTTACCACGCTCAGTGCGTAAGCTACATCTGGTCTGGTGCACAACATCGCATACATTATAGTGCCTACTGCAGAAGCGTAGGGTATAATAGACATGCGTTCCCTTTCCAAATCAGTCTTGGGAGACATCTCTTTGGAGAGGGTGATTCCGTGACAAGCCGGTAGATTACCGCGCTTAGAATCTTCCATACTGAATCTTTTCAGTACAGTGTCGATATACCTGGACTGCGAAAGTCCCAACATCCTCTTGGATCTATCACGATAGATCCGGATCCCCAGAATGTAAGAGGCATCACCCAGGTCTTTCATGGAGAACCTGTGTGACAAGAATCCTTTGACATATTGTAGCATAGGAATGTCATTTCCTATTAATAGAATGTCATCCACGTACAAGACGAGGAATACGACACTTCTGACTACAACTTTACTATATATGCACGGTTCATCTGGATTTTTGATAAAGTCATATTCTTTGACTGTCTCATCAAAACAGATGTTCCAACTCCGCGATGCCTGCTTTAGTCCATAAATGGACTTAAGCAGCTTGCATACTTTCCCGCTGCTCCCATTCTGATTGAAACCCTCTGGCTGATCCATATAGACGCACTCTTCTAAATTTCCATTTAGAAAAGCCGTCTTTACGTCCATCTGCCAGATTTCATAATCATGGAAGGCAGCAATAGCAAGAAGGACCCGAATGGATTTGAGCATAGCCACTGGAGAAAAAGTTTCGTCATAGTCCAAACCAGGTCTTTGACGAAAACCCTTTGCAACAAGTCTAGCCTTATAGGTTTCCACCTGTCCATCTACACCAATCTTTTTCTTGAAAATCCATTTGCATCCTATGGGTTTTACCCCATCTGGAGCAAAGTCCAAAGTCCATACTTTGTTGGTGTACATGGACTCCATTTCGGTCCGCATTGCATCTAGCCATCGTACCGAGTCGCCGCTCTGGATGGCCTGCTGGAAGTCAGTAGGTTCATCATCATCTATGATGCAATCCTCTCTATCCCCATCTATGAGAAAACCGTAGTATCTCTCAGGCGGATGAGACGGCCTACTACTCCTGCGGAGGGGTGCGGGAATATCCTGTTCTTCTTGAACTACCGGTTCTACCAAACTTTCAGTATTAGTTTGTGGTTCTGGAATTTCTTCCAGTTCTATTTCGCTCCCACTTGATTCCTTTTCTAAAAACTGATGTTCTAGAAAATGGGCATTACGAGAAACAAATACCTTTTGTTCCTCTGCGTAATAGAATAGATATCCCCTGGAATTCTTTGGATATCCCACAAACTGACACTTTACTGATCGTGCCTCGAGCTTGTCCACATGCTGCTTTTTAACAAAAGCTGGACATCCCCAAATCTTAATATACTGTAGATGGGGTTTCTTCCCGCTCCACATCTGATATGGAGTGGTAGGCACAGTCTTGGTAGGAACCATGTTCAAAAGATATGCCGCTGATTCTAGCGCATAACCCCAGAAAGATCGCGGTAACTCAGCATTACTCATCATGGATCGTATCATATCCAATAGGGTTCGATTCCTTCTCTCCGATACACCGTTATGCTGTGGAGTGTATGGAGGAGTAAGCTGAGAGAGAATTCCTTTCTCTTTTAGGTAACCTAGGAACTCGGCACTCAAGTATTCACCACCTCGATCAGATCTAAGTGTCTTGATACTTTTGCCGGTTTGGTTTTCTACTTTATTCTTATACTCTCGGAATTTCTCAAAAGCCTCGGATTTATGTTTCATCAGATAAATGAATCCGTATCTTGAGTAATCATCCGTGAAAGTAATGAAATAGGAAAAACCACCTCTTGCATGTGTAGACAATGGACCACATACATCGCTGTATATGAGTCCTAAGAGCTCGCTCGCTCTTACTCCATGTCCAGTAAATAGAGTCTTTGTCATCTTTCCTTTGAGACAAGATTGACAAGTGTCATAAGTTTGATATTCGAACGAGTCCAAATATCCTTCTTTATGCAACTTAGTCAACCTTCTCTCATTGATGTGACCCAGTCTACAATGCCATAAGAAAGCTTTATTTAAATCTGGAGACTTTCTTTTAAGTGTGTTCTGGACATTGAAAATTTGGAGTTGGTTTAAAACATATATACCGTTATTTAGTGTACCGGACCCAATCAAACCATGATTAAGGTGGATGTTAACAACATCTCTTACAAACGTGAAATCATAACCTTTATTGGATAACAAGGAAACTGATATGATATTACACGTTAAGGTTGGTACAAAAAAACAGTTATGTAAAACCAAAATGTGTCCACTCGTCAATCCTAGATGATAATCCCCGACGGACGCAGCTCCCACGCTAGCTCCGTTAGCAACCTTTAGGGTCATATCACCTTCCTTCAGCACTCTACGGTTTCTCAGTGCCTGCAATGAATTGCAAATATGAGATCCTGATCCGGTATCCAATACCCAGGAAGTAGAGTTGATCGACAGACAATTCTCAATTACAAACACACCTGAAGTCGAAGCCACAACTTGCTTCGGTTCCTGGTTCTTGGCGTTCCACGCCTTGCAATCCTTCTTCCAGTGCCCTTTCCTGTGACAATGGAAGCATTCATCCTGGCCAACTACTAGTACCGCAAATTTTTTCTTTCCCTTCCCTCCCAGCTTACTAACACCTCATCTAGGTTTGGTGGCGGCCTTCTTCTTCCTTCCTTTGGCCCTAGCCTTGGACCCGGAAGAAGATGTACCGCTAACAAACATAGCGGGTGTTTCCCTTGTCTTCTGCAAGGTGCCCTCTGCACTCCTTAACATGTTCAGGAGTTCTGGAAGTTCAACTTCTTTTCTTTGAATGTTGAAGTTCAGGATAAACTGGGCGTAGGTGTGAGGAAGGGACTGGAGAATAAGGTCTGTATAGAGCTCATTATCCAAAGTCGTCCCAAGGTCTGCGAGCTCTTCAATATAGCCGATCATCTTTAGGACATGTTCTCCTACCGATGACCCGACAGCCAACCTCGCTCGAAACAAGTTCTTAGAGGTCTCGTATCTTGCTATACGAGATTGCTCTCCATAAAGTTCCTTTGTATGGAGAAATATGCCATCTAGGTCCATATCCTCGTGCCTCCTCTGATGTTTATTGTTCATCGAGGCAAGCACGATGCACTTGGCTTTCGCGCAATCTAAATCCCAGGTTTTGCGGATTTCCTTATCCGCATTGCTGGATTTGGGACCAGGGACAGCAGGTGCCGTAGCGGTGAGGACGTACCCCAATTTGTCATAGGTCAAAGCCATTTTGACATTCCGCAGCCAATCTTTATAGTTTGGCCCTGTCAGTATATTTTTCTCTAAAAGTAACTTAAGTCCAGTCATTTTCAGGGTCGCTGCAATTAGGAGTGAGAGAAGAAAACTCTTTAGCATGATGCTCTTGCAAGTTTAGAGTGGTTTTTAGTTTATCTAAACTGGATGGCTCCCACTGTTTCTCGAATCCTTCCTCAAACCATAAAAGAAGAATTAGCCAGGACTATTCTCACTGTACAATTCTTGCTTAACCGTTCAGCCAGGCTAGTGTCGATACTTCGAGGGAGGTTTTCCAACGCTTTCGCGAAGTTCCTTAATTAAATAACCTCTTTTCTCTGGGAGCGTAACCCCGCTGACACCTTTCTTGACACCTACTTGGTTTATAGCATTGATCGTTAAGTGACGAATCTCCTGATAAGTAGCATATACTCACAGTAGGATCGGGATCCAAATATCATTGTATGATAATTTTGAAGGAATCCTACCAACATTCATCAAACTCCAAATGGTATGCAACCCTTTGCAAATTTCAGTTTCTTTAGAAATTCCCGATATATATTTTTCTGCCCTATGCTCTTATGACCTTGGCGTTAGGTCAAAATGTCATAAGTCACATGTCAAGTTCTACCCATCATTATCTTGTCAATTTGAACCCATCCGTATATATCCTTGACGTTCGGCCAAAATGATAATATGACTGTCCCAAACTAACTCATCTATCTATGCAACAAATGAATACCCAGTAGCTACCAAACACTATGCCTTGGCGTTAGGTCAAAATACATAGCTTGAATACTACTGAATACCCAGATGAAATGACGGAGGGCTATGAATGGTTTTGGCGAAACCGTGAACGTAGTGAACTTGATATAACCGAAGGAACCTGATAGCTTTTAAAAGGAGTGGTTAAATCTCCGCATTTAAAAATATCTGTTTTTTAAAATTAACCGAGTGGTTTCTTTTAAATTGTTCCAACGATTAAACTTTTTGGTTTATTTTCTTTGCATTATAAATAATGCGTCCCATCATTAGCCTATCATTGCAGAAAACAACGAAAATACAACGTCCTCTTATGCCATCCGCATTCGCCACGGGGTCCCGTCATCACCCGTTAGGTTACTTAACTAACGACAGAGCGGGGGCTGGGCTAGCGCGGGTGTAAAACATAAGTGACGTCTAAATAGCTATCATATATAGATATCGTACATTCGTCAGACGCAATAATAGGCATTCCAGATCACAGATGAACTTTATTGGATTTGCAAGCAATCCGTGTTTGTTTTGAGCCTGCAACAAAAGATGGATTACACAGTTGTGATGAATAGCCATTACCCCACCCAAGACCCCAACGGGTACGGCAAACTACCCGCCCGGCAGTTTGTGCACCCCACCTTGGGTCTGTCCTAGGAGCAAAAAACAATAAAATGAAATAATACAACGGTGGCTACAACCGCAACCTGGATGTGCCCCGCAAAATAATATTACAACAAATTACATTTATATCAAATGAATTAAATAATAACCCATCACATAACCCCGGCTATACATCACAACAGTCCAACACAGTTCATATCCACAAACAGTAAAAACCATTACAGAAATGTGCAACCCCCTGCCAACCGACATACTAGCAGTTAGGGGAGGTTTACGAACACATTATACAAACACAGATATAATCCAACAAGCAAATACTGTATAATTTCGATCGATTAAACACTTTTAATTTTGCTCCAATACTTCTCTGTAAATCTGAAACCTGAGCAAAAATAAAATATTCCAGAAAATACCAAATATCACAGAGAAGCAACACAGGAAAATTGGGTTCCTGAATCGCCAACTCGGCGGCGGAATCGCGGCGGATCGGTGGGATCCGCCGCGGTTCCGCGGCGCTTTAGGCGATTCAGGTGCCCAATTTTCTTGGGTGTTCTTCTACTGTCTTTTCAAGCTTTCTGAACATCCCTGAAAAAATTTTGGACTTCATTTAAAAATCGACAGAAACTTGTGATTTCGGGCTTTTCCGGTTTCGTTTTTTCCGTTCGAAATTCATACAAATTTGCAAGTAAGTTATTTATTGTTTAGCCTGGCTCTGATACCGCTGTAAGTCGATGTACAACACCCTACGACTAGCGGGGAGGCGGAAATATGAAAAACGATCTTGTTCTTTGCTTAAACATCGACTAACCGCATGAATCGAAGCTAAACGATAACTAACATCAAACATAGAAGTTAAGAACTACTATGTAAAGGGATTATACCTAAAGAACCGTGTCCTTCGTCTTTATGAACTCCACCTCCTCCTCGGCCTTCTCCAAGTAGTAGACGATCCACCCGAGAGCTTTACTCCAAGCTTAGCCTCTAAACTTGAGGCAACTAACTTTCTTTAAGTGCTAATCAAAGAAGCTAGGTGATATAGAGTGAGGGTTATGGTTTAATTAGTCTAACTAATCCTTGTACTCAACACATGAGAGGGGAGGATTAGAGTTTGAAGAGGGAGAGCTTGAGGAGAGAGAAGATGAACATAATAATGAAGTGAGAATAATGAGTTATGATAATATATATCAAGCATTTCTTTTTATCAAGAAAAGAAAATAAATCAATTTAACAACCATGCTTGATAATATCTAGTGATGATTCATCTCCATGAGTCATTAAGCATTTATGATGCATTAATGACATGGATGAATCATCCATATGACTCACTAATCACATTCATTGTATATGCCACCTAAACCTCCTTAGTCACCACCTTCTAGAAGCTTCTCGCGCAATTACGAGAACGCCCCTCCTTTCCGCAAAAATACGGAAAAACTTTAGACTGTATAAATCCAATAACCGGATACCAGTAACTAGCTTAAACCAAAGCCGACTGGTAAAAACTGTCCGAAAGTCGTACGTGCGTAAACACACGTATGCGTCCGAACCCTTGTCGTAAAACCATACGACCTCTATATCGTTTCGCCTGGAGTAGGGAAACTCTCTGTGTGGGACTCTAGAGACTCGACTACTATGCTGGCAGTGGGTTTAACCACAGACCGCAAGCGGCACTAGCTGTACGTAACGGTCCCCAGGTAGATGTCGATAAGAAGGCCGATGAGGAAACCCATCCGAACTCCTACTGGGTCTGATGTGACAATCTCCATACAGTCCGGTCCGTTCGTCTAAGACTATCGCATATCGGGCCTAGGGGGGCGGCAAGCGTCAGTCCCCTAATAGCGGTATAAGTCGTGTCGGAGGGAAGCCCATTACACCCTGAGAAACTACTGGAACCTACCAGCAAATCTCGCTTGCCCTGGCCAGGGACTTTGCGTAATGGCTCTCTGACACAGCGCGATATCAACCCCCAATACCGGGAGAGACGAATCATGTCTAACCGCTACTGCCTCCAAGTGCTCGGGGCTGCACCCAACTGCTACCTGTTTGCACGACTCCTTTGAGCCGTGGTAGGGTAGCAATCTAAGAACAGTGGGACACACTCGAGGCGAAGTAGCAGTGTCAAGTCTGCGGACTATGCTGTACTCATGTCACCTGGGAACTGTTCACTGACGACTGGTATAAAACCAACCAACAGTTCCCTGTGAGTCCTGTCCGGTGTACCCGTAACCTAACGAGCACCTGCATACTATCTCCAGTACGACGTACTGACGGCTGTGGGACAGACCATCTCCCCAACTGGGATGAGAAGCGTACACACTAGTCTACTCCGGAGTATCGATACTCTGTCTCGATAATCCAACGACTAGGGATCTGAATAAGGATGTGCTTGTGGACTACCCAGCCCCCACTAGTGTGACTGCCATCACAACGCTGGTAGTCAAGCAAGATCCAAAGAGCTCTATCAATACGTATACTCACATATTAAGATAGAAAAACCAAGTAGCATACTACCATGTTTAGCAAGACTGTTATATACATGTGAATATCCCAAGCTTCCATTAAGTAATATACAAACTAGTATGATACAATAATGGCCCCTAGGGCATATACACTAACATCTCCAACAGCCGACACGTGGCGCGCTTGCGCTCCAACGCCCAGCGCTCATGCGCAAAGCGCCCACGTGGCGCGCTTGCGCCTAAGTGCACAGCACCTAAGCGCACAGCGCTCGAGGCGCTGGCCCCCACGCATTCCTTTGGATATCTTTTCCTCCTCTTTTTTTATATATATATACATATATACATACATATATATATACATATGCATACATATGTGCACACACACGTGCTCCACAACACTGTCCCAGTTAGAAAAAAATTTCTAACGGGACGCTGCCCCGCACCCTGCAAGGGGGCTGCTAGCCCCCTTAACCCCCAGCCCACTATCCGGGTAGCGGGACCCCCGTAAAAACTCTGCGTGGCTTCCGATATATCCAAAACTCCCTTTTAAAACACAACACACACACATCGCACGTTGAGTTCGCATGACCAGTTTAACCCATTAATCGGAGGTTCCCTCGCCCCAAAGGCGAGGGGTAATTAACGGCAGCTTAGTCCGCGGCTGCTGGAGATTCGGATCCCCACAATCAATAAACCCCGGCCTACTCTAGGCAGCGGGAATCTATAGTATACGCCTGACAAGCGCGCGCGTATTCCCATCTCAATGGGGTGACGAAAAACACCCTACAGATTCTGGCACGCCCGGTGGGACCAATCTCTCCTCCCATATTTCGGGTTAAACGTTCATGCGAACTCAATCAATATACATACCTATATTTAAGCTAAAATAATGCTTTTTCATGCAGGTTTTCAAGCAATCACTCTCCAACAATGTCTTCAAGGACGATCTCAGCTCTCAGCACGACTCCCGTCTCCTACACGATGAAGATGGACTCTAGGACGGTCCTTCCGGCCAGTCTTGGGCGACAATGGGAGGAGGAGCCGCTACCATTCGGCTCTATCCTGTTCGGGTCAGCTAACGCCATCCCGGCTCCTCAAGCTCCAGCAACAGACAGACCGGTCTCGAAAGGCAGGAGACCGAATGTGGTAATCTCGAGGGCGCCCCAACCCAAACGCAAATCGGTGTCAGGACGACTTTCCATGGCCCCAACTGGGGGCAAAGCCATCGGAACAAAAGAAGTTGCCAGACGTTGTGGGCAAGCCCAGGCGATACCTTCGACGGACACGTGGGCAGATGTCTTCTCAAGCATCCCCATCACTCGGCCTATGGCGGCTTCCGGAGAGCAGAAGCCTGCCAAGCGCTTAAGGCAGAGAAGCTGAGGCAGAAGCGGCTCAGATATAGAGCCAACAAAAAGGCTAGGGCTCTGGCCATGTTAAAATTTATGAATTTCCAAAGCCCGGACAGCTCCGCGAAACTAGTTGCCAGTGATGAAAGAATGGCTGAATATGTTATCCACACTGTCTACATGGCCGGATATGAAGAAACGAACCCTCCTCTTCTTCACAGCCATGGTGATGATATGGTTGACGCTACCCAGCATCAGCTCGATCTAAATGATGAAGAGCCCGCTCAGGCCATTAAGCCAGAGGAGCCCGTGGTTCCTGCGGAATTGAGCTCAGGCAATAAAGATTACCCGGTTGTCATAGCCGAAACTACAGAACAAGCATTATTCCAATGGCTTCAAAGGCAATTTCAGGACAGGGATGAGAAGATGGCCGAGGTCTATTCCAAAGTCGACGAGCTGCCAAACGTCGTGGAAGAGCTCGCGACCCAAGTCGCCCGATTGCAATTGCAGCAGAATCAAATTTTGGTTTAGGAGCCAGGGATTGATACCCGGAGGCAGCCAACTGATATCCCCTTCTACCTAACAGCGGAGCGCCTTCGTGAAAAACGGCCGCAATCAGCCTCCAGTCCCTCCGATACATACGCGGGGGGGGGGGAATCACCTCTGAAAGAGAAGCTGGAAAAGGTCTATTCCTTCAAAAGAGAAAAAGCCCACAAGATATTCAGGGACGCCCTAAGAAACGGTCTACAACTGCCGGAATCAAAGAGACCGCAAGAAGCGAATATGATCGATGACCCAGAATATTGCCCCTATCACAGGGTGATAGGTCATACCATTGAGGACTGCTTTGTCTTCAAAGATTGGGTCGAAAGGCAATACAGGATGGGAGAGATAGAACTGTCTAAAGGCGCGTTAGCAAACAGTCAAGCTACGACCGCCGATTTCAAGCAAATGGAAACCGAAGCCTTTCGGGAACCTAATCCTCCCAGACATGTGCCATTATCTAAAAAGGGCGAACCAAAGACTGATCGGCCTCGAGGACCAGCATCAGTAAAGGCACCTACTCCAATGGAGAGAAAGAAGAAGGTATACTCCTTCAGGAGGGATGAAGTTCGCAAAATATTCATGGACGCCTTGAACAACGGTCTGCAACTGCCTGTTCCAAAGAGGCCACAGGAAATGAACATGACCGGCAATCCCATATAATGCCCATATCATAGAGTGGTGGGTCATACCATCGAAGACTGCTATATTTTCAAAGATTGGGCAGAGGACTAATATAAGCTTGGAAAAACCTCACAATCCTCGGATGTATCGGCAAGCCAGAGAGCTAGGTCATCAACACAGCTCCGCCAAGATCAAAGTTCAAGGAGCTGGGATAAGCAAAAAGGACCACCACGTCGTTAAACTGGGAACACCTGATGACCACCACGTCGTTAAACTGGAAACAGTCGACCTCTAAGTCGTTAAACTGGGAATGTAAAAATATATATATATATATATATATATATGTGTGTGTGTGTGTGTGTGTGTAAATAGACAAAAAATGTGTAAATAAAAGAAAAATAAAGAAAAGCCTAAATGCTGGGGCAACTCCCAATAAAAATCAGCGAGTAAAATAAAGTCGAAATGATGGGGCAACCGCGAATAAAAGCCGAAATGATAGGGCAATCGGAATTTTCGCGATAAGAAAAGCTGAAACGATAGAGCAATCGCGGCAAAACAAAAAAAAACGGCGAATGATGAGTCGCTCCTGGTACCATATTCCAGTGCAGCGATGCAGACGCCGACCAAAATCCAGTTTCCCAAAATTCTTCCGGCCCTACGGTTAGTCCCCAAATTGACTACTGTATACAATCCACGGGCTCAAATAATTCTCTTCATACCCATGCCCCACCACAATCACCAGTTACGCGGCTGGTCTCCGCCTTTGGAATTATGCTCCATTGAGAAGGCCCACTCATGTGTCCTCACGATACATGAGGAGAACAAACCTTTTATGGGATCCTTACGACTCATAAAGGAAAAATACACTTAGGAGTCCTCACGACTCCTAAGGAGAAAATACACCTGCGGGATCCTTGCGACTCGTAGGGAGAAAATGCTTTTATGGGACCCTCACGGCCCATAAAATTGAAAAGCCTTAGGCGATAGGGACCTGAACCTGTCTCCTAAGCCATCGTTCCCCCAATAGGAATAGGCAAATGATGAATTGCTTCTGGCACCTCTGCTTTAGTGTTAACAACGCTGATGCCGGCCCATACCCCAAAATTCCAAGCTCGCCATCCGTAGACCTCTAAGTCTTTAAACTAGAAATAGATGACCGCTAAGTCGTTAAACTGGGCACAATAGACCCCTAAGTCTTTAAACTGGAAACAGATGACCTCTAAGTCGTTAAACTGGAAAAAGTTAACCTCTAAGTCGTTAAACTGGAAACAGATGACCACTAAGTCGTTAAACTGGAAACCAATGACCTCTAAGTCTTTAAACTGGAAATAGATGACCTCTAAGTCGTTAAAGTGGTAACAGTAGACCTCTAAGTCGCTAAACTGGAAACAGATGACCGCTAAGTCGTTAAACTGGGCACAATAGACCCCTAAGTCTTTAAACTGGAAACAGATGACCTCTAAGTCGTTAAACTGGAAACAGTCGACCTCCAAGTCGTTAAACTGGAAACAATTGACCTCTAAGTCGCTAAACTGGAAACATATGACCTTTGAGTCATTAAACTGGAAACGGATGACATCTAAGTCGTTAAACTGGAAACAGTCGACCTCTAAGTCGTTAAACTGGAAACAATTGACCTCTAAGTCGTTAAACTGGAAACAGGTGACCTCTAAGTCGTTAAACTGGAAACCGTAGACCTCTAAGTATTTAAACTAGAAACAGATGACCGCTAAGTCGTTAAACTGGGCACAATAGACTCCTAAGTCTTTAAACTGGAAACAGATGACCTCTAAGTCGTTAAAATGGAAACAGTCGACCCTAAGTCGTTAAACTGGAAACAATTGACCTCTAAGTCGCTAAACTGGAAACAGATGACCTCTAAGTCGTTAAACTGGAAATAGATGACCTCTAAGTCGTTAAACTGGAAACAGGTGACCACCACGTCGTTAAACTGGAAACAGATGACCGCTAAGTTGTTAAACTGGGCACAATAGACCCTTAAGTCTTTAAACTGGAAACAGATGACCTCTAAGTCGTTAAACTGGAAACAGTCGACCTCTAAGTCGTTAAACTGGAAACAATTGATCTCTAAGTCACTAAACTAGAAACAAATGACCTCTAAGTCGTTAAACTGGAAACGAATGACCTCTAAGTCGTTAAACTGGAAACAGTCGACCTCTAAGTCGTTAAACTAGAAACAATTGACCTCTAAGTCGTTAAACTGGAAACAGGTGACCTCTAAGTCGTTAAACTGGAAACCGTAGACCTCTAAGTCTTTAAACTAGAAACAGATGACCGCTAAGTCGTTAAACTGGGCACAATAGACCCCTAAGTCTTTAAACTGGAAACAGATGACCTATAAGTCGTTAAACTGGAAACAGTCGACCTCTAAGTCGTTAAACTGGAAACAATTGACCTCTAAGTCGTTAAACTGGAAACAGATGACCTCTAAGTCGTTAAACTGGAAACAGATGACCTCTAAGTCGTTAAACTTGAAACATGTGACCACCACGTCGTTAAACTGGAAACAGATGTCCTCTAAGTCGTTAAACTGGGCACCATAGACCCCTAAGTCTTTAAACTGGAAACAGATGACCTCTAAGTCGTTAAACTGGAAACAGTCGACCTCTAAGTCATTAAACTGGAAACAGTCGACCTCTAAGTCATTAAACTGGGAACGAGGGAAATCCACTCATGTGTCCTCACGATACATGAGGAGAACAAACCTTTGTGGGATCCTTACGACTCATAAAGGAAAAACACACTTAGGAGTCCTCACGACTCCTAAGGAGAAAATACACCTGCGGGATCCTTACGACTCGCAGGGAGAAAATGCTTTTATAGGACCCTCATGGCCCATAAAATTGAAAAGCCTTAGGCGATAGGGATCTAAACCCGTCTCCTAAGCCATCGCTCCCCAATTCCCAAGTGGCAAATGATAAGTCGCTCCTGGTACCATATTCTAGTGCAGCGATGCAGACGCCAACCAAATTCCAAATCCCATACCCCAACGGCGAATGATAAGTCGTTCCTGGTACCATATTCCAGTGCAGCGATGCAAACGCCAACCAAATTCAAAATCCCATACCCAACGGCGAATGATGAGTCGCTCCTGGTACCATATTCCAGTGCAGCGATGCAGACGCCAACCAAATTCAAAATCCCATACCCAATGGCGAATGATGAGTCTCTCCTGGTACCATATTCCAGTGCAGCGATGCAGACGCCCATAAAGTCCCGAAATTCTTCCGGCCCTACGGTCTGGATCATACATCCTGCAAAACCGTATACAGTCCACGGGCATAAAACGATCCCAATCTCTCCCAAGTCCTACCGGCGAGACCACATTCAAAGTCTCACCGGCGGTGAATATTCAAAAAAAAAAACCGGTATGTCCACAAGCAAAATGGGCACGGATGAAAACCCGAAAGGGCTCCGTGAGTAAAAACAGCAGGACTGCTGGCGAGTTTGTGAAAACCCGAAAGGGCGTAAACTCGTGAAAAAGAGATGAAATACACTCACAAAGTCCTCTCGACTTTGTGAGGAGAAAATCCCCGCGTGAGATCCTTACGACTCACAAAGGAGCAACACACTTAGGAGTCCCCACGACTCCTAAGGAGAAAATACACCTACGGGATCCTTACGACCCGTAGAGAGAAAATGCTTTGTGAGACCCTTACGGCTCACAAAATTGAAAAGTCTTAGGTGATAGGGACCTAAAACCTGTCTCCTAAGCCATCGCTTCCTGATAAACAAGCGCAAATGATGATTCGCTCCCGGTATCATATTCCAGTGTGGCGATACTGATGCCAAGCAAAAACCAATTCCCAAATCCTCCCGAGGCAAATGATGAGTTGCTCCTGGCATTATTCTAGTGCAGCAATGCAGAACCAATTCCCAAATCTTTCCGGGGTAAATGATGAGTTGCTCCTGGCATTATTCCAGTGCAGCAATGCAGATGCCAAACAAAAACCAATTCCCAAATCCTCTCGGGGCAAATGATGAGTTGCTCCTGGCATTATTCTAGTGCAGCAATGCAGATGCCAAACAAAAACCCCAATTCCTAAATCCTCTCAAAGACGGATGATGATTCGCTCCTGGTACCATATTCCAGTATAGCGATGCTGATGTCAACTCAAATCAAACAAATCAAACCAACAACCCCAGCGACGGAATCATGCTTTGCACCAGAATATACCCCGTGTCGAAATCATGCTTCGCCTCAGGCGTATCTGCCTTCCATGTCGGAATTATGCTTCGACTCGGAACCAACCAGCGACACTCCGCGCCGGGGAAAAGTCGATCAGCGACACTCCGTGCCGGGGAAAAGTCGACCAGCGACACTCCGTGCCGGGGAAAAGTCAACCAGCGACACTCCGTGCCGGGGAAAAGTCGATCAGCGATACTCCATGACGGGGAAAAGTCAACCAGCGACATTCCGTGCCGGGGGCAAGTCGACCAGCGACACTCCGTGCCGGGGAAAAGTCAACCAGCGACACTCCATGCCGGGGAAAATTCGATCAGCGACACTCCGTGCCGGGGAAAAGTCAACCAGCGACACTCCGTGCCGGGGGCAAGTCGACCAGCGACACTCCGTGCCGGGAAAAAGTCGACCAGCCACACTCCGTGCCGGGGAAAAGTCTACCAGCGACACTCCGTGCCGGGGAAAAGTCTACCAGCGACACTCCGCGCCGGGGAAAAGTCGACCAGCGACACTCCGCGCCGGGGAAAAGTCGATCAGCGACACTCCGCGCCGGGGAAAAGTCAACACGACACTCCGCGCCAGGGAAAAGTTGATCAGCGACACTCCGTGCCGGGGAAAAGTCAACCCGACACTCCGCGCCGGGGAAAAGTCGATTAGCGACACTCCGTGCCAGGAAAAAGTCAATCAGCGACACTCCATGCGGGGGAAAAGTCGATCAGCGACACTCCGTGCCGGGGAGAAGTCAACTAGCGACACTCCGCGCCGGGGAAAAGTCGATCAGCAACACTCCGTGCCGGGGAAAAGTCGACCAGCGACACTCCGCGCCGGGAAAAGTCGATCAGCGACACTCCGTGCCAGGGAAAAGTCAACCAGCGACACTCCGCACCGGGGAAAAGTCGACCAGCGACACTCCGCGCCGGGGAAAAGTCCACCAGCGACACTCCACGCCGGGGAAAAGTCGATCAGCGACACTCCGTGCCGGGGACACGTTAACCAGCGACACTCTGCATCGGGGAAACGTCCAACACAGACACTCCGCATCAGGGAAACGTCCAACAGCGACACTCTGTCTTGGGGATACGTCAACCAGCAGACACTCCGCGCCGGGGACACGTCGACCAGCGACACTCTGCATCGGGGAAACGTCCAACACAGACACTCCGCATCAGGGAAACGTCCGACAACGACACTCCGTGCCGGGGACACGTCAACCAGCGACACTCTGTATCGGGGAAACGTCCAACACAGACACTCCGCATCAGGGAAACGTCTGACAACGACACTCCGTCTCGGGGAAACGTCCAACACAGACACTCCGTGTCGGGGATACGTCAACCAGTGACACTCTGCATCGGGGAAACGTCCAACACAGACACTCCGCATCAGGGAAACGTCCGACAACGACACTCTGTGCTGGGGAAACGTCAAGCAGACACTCCGTGCCAGGGACACGTCAACCAGCGATACTCTGCATCGGGGAAACGTCCAACACAGACACTCCGCATCAGGGAAACGTCCGACAACGACACTCCGTGCCGGGGAAACGTCAAGCAGACACTCCGTGCAGGGGACAGTCAACCAGCCGACACTCCATACCGGGGGCACGTCTACCGAATTACTCTCGGCCAGAGAAACGTCTACCACAGACACTCCATCTTGGAGACGTGTCAAGCGTCGACTGTCCATATCGTAAAAAGGGCAGAACATACCAAAAAGTGGGGACCAAAGAAAGTCGCCTCCACGTGAAAGAAGATCTATCAATTTCATGCACACGACCCACATATGTGGTATGCATTTATTGATGGGGGCAATTTGTTGGGGTAAAAATTTACACCCCGGTTGACCGAGTCAAAGTCAAGGTCAACCCCCAAGCTAGGTGGGCCCAAGCCCAAGACAAGCGGGCCCATGCCCAAGTCGAGCCCGCAGCCAGCCTCTCCATGCCAACAACAAAATCATGTAATAAATAATTTTTATGTAATTTTTTATATACATGAATGTATGTAAAATGGGCATAAAGCCAATATTTTGTAAGCCCATGGCTTATGTGCAAAAATGAAATGGCACATGAGCCATGAGATAGGCAAAATGCCATTTTGTGAAGCCCAAGTGGTTATATGTAAATATGTAAGCCTATAAAAGGCAACATGATGATGAATAAAAGGACACATTTTTATTCTCTCAAAAAAACCTAGGGTTTGTGCCTCTTTCCCCTTTCTGAAGGTTTCAAACCTTCTTCCTTTTTTGTGAATTAAATCAAGAGTGTTACTCTCCCCTTCCCAAAATTAAATAGTTTTTCACCACAAAATCCATAAAGGGGAACTTGGATCTGCCATTAGATCTCAAAAAGAAGAGATTTTTAGATCTCACATCTCTTGAGCCAGCCAACAGAGGAGGAGGAAGAAGAACACATTTCCTCAACCAAAACATTTTTAGGAGTTTTAACTCTCTATATATAACAACAAATATTTCCTTTCTGAAGCATAGCTTCTGTTTCTGGGACTAAAAGCCCCTTTTTCCTCGCTGGCGCCCAAGCGCCGAGCGCCCACGAGCCGACACGTGGCGCGCTTGCGCTCAAGCGCACTGCGCCCGAGCGCAAAGCGCCCACATGCCGACACGTGGCGCGCTTGCGCTCAAGCGCACTGCGCCCGAGCGCACGTGGGCGCTTTGCGCTCCGGCGCCCTGCGCCCGAGCGCAAAGCGCCCACGTGGCGCGCTTGCGCTCGAGCGCCCAGCGCTCATGCGCAAAGTGCCCACGTGCTGACACGTGGCGCGCTTGCGCCTAAGCGCACAGCGCTCGAGGTGCTGGCCCCCACCCATCCTTTGGATGTCTTTTCCCCCTCTTTTTATATATATATATACATATGCATACATATGTGCACACACACGTGCTCCACGACACTGTCCCTGTTAGAAAAAAAATTCTAACGGGGCGCTGCCCCACACCCTGCAAGGGGGCTGCTAGCCCCCTTGACCCCCAGCTCGTTATCCGGGTAGCGGGACCCCCGTAAAAACTCTGCGTGGCTCCCGATATATCCAAAACCCCCTTTTAAAACACAACACACACACACCGCACGTTGAGTTCGCATGACCAGTTTAACCTGTTAATCGGAGGTTCCCTCGCCCCAAAGGCGAGGGGTAATTAACGGCAGCTTAGTCCGCGGCTGCCGGAGATTCGGATCCCCACAATCAATAAACCCCAGCCTACCCTAGGCAGGGGGAATCTGTAGTATACGCCTGACAAGCGCGCGCGTATTCTCATCTCAATGGGGTGACGAAAAACACCCTACAAGTTCAAATCCCATCAGCCATATTATCTTTTTATTTAATTTTCTTTTAACCTTTTAGAAGCCCAAGAGTTTGCACGAGCACTGCACGTAAACTGAAGGGTAACACTTAAAACAAACAGGTGCAAATTAGTATTCAGACCGAATTAGACACGTGGCGAGAATCCGAGCCCCCACCTCCATGATCCGACCGATGAGAATTTGCCACGGGCCGGCGCCGCCGGTTCTGTTGAGCCCAAACCCCATTTTTTCTGTAAACCCTAGACTCTTGGACTACCCCCATAACTCCAGTATTGCTTATTTACTCTGCACATTTACAGAGAATAATAAAACCCTTCAAATTCTATTTTAATGCAAAATTTTAATGCATTATTCATCACCCCTAAACCCTCAATTGTCCTATAAATACCCACTCCATTCTACACCCCTCTCACTCAGAATTCTCTTGCAAAAACTATACCAAAATTCCAAGTCTTTTAGTGTACAGGTGGAGTTAGTGAAGGGCGAAGCTCCGACGAACTTCCGAGGAGATTCCGGCGATGAATCAACGCCCCGAAACCTTCTTTAGGACCCGCTCTCTCTTCTCAAGTCCAACAAGCCAGTAAGTCCTATCTCCCCTCTCATCTTTTTCTTTAAAAAGTTCCATTTCTAAACCCGACGGAAGCAGAGTTAGTCCGACTTCCGATTCGGTTTTCTTTAAAAAATACACTTTTCTTTAACAAGATAAAACCATATTCTCATATGTTGATTAATAAACATTAACAAACTCAATAAAACAAGTTTCACATCAAAATAGTCATTTTTGTGACATTTATCGTATTTTTACATAAAAACACCACATATTTTACATTTCGACATTATAACATTTATTCCTTACTATACCTATAGATAGTTCACGAGGTAATGACCCATCTCATCACAACACACATCTCTATCATAGAATGATGAAGTTTGGGACAATAGAATACGAGAAATACGATTTACAAATAAATACCCTAAACTTATAAAACCGTATTCTATACAAAAGTGTATTAATCATTTCCATGCAATTGTGCCTCTACAACCCATTTTGGGGACCCTGTTCGGGATGGTGCGGATTATCTCACATCCTCGGGCTTAGTAGAGTGAGATGCAGAGCTCCGCAAGGAGCATTCAATCTCGATGGAAATTTTTATACATTTTTCTTTAGAAAAATGAAATTTCTACAAGAAAATAAATAAATTATTTTCATTAAATATATATATCTATTATTAAAATATCTATTTTAATTATATAAATATTCAAAACTTTCTAAATCAAAGGAATCACTATTACATGAAAATACCATCCAAATACAACACAAGTACAATAATTCAAGAAAATACCATATACTATGGAAATTAGGTTCTATTTACTAGAAATTGCACAATTGTAAAATACACATTTATGAAAACTCTAAAGACGATAATTAAATACTTGAGCTGTATTTTGAAATTATGCCAAAACTATTTTTACATAAACCCCCCTCAAGTTATATTAAATTACAATAAGGACCCTAGTAAATATAGATTTAAGCGGGACCGGTCACTTGAGCTTCAGAGAGCCGGAGATATGGGTGCTTCCCTATCTAAGGTAGGTGTTATCAATACGGTAATTGTCTTGGAAAAAGACACAAATCCTGCCGTCCATGTGCAGCAGTTACCGATAACATCAAAACCTAATTCAGAACTTCAATTTCTTTTTCTAATTGTCTGACTCAGACTGAGTCTAAATATAATCCATCTGGCTTGAATGTGATTCAAGTATAAAACCACAATTCAATATGAATCCATAAATTCAATCTATACAACTTGACCGAACCGAACCATGGATATACTCCATTTATATGTTCATCTATTATATCCATTCCATTACTGATATCATGGTGTCGGTAAGTCATCCATATACAATTTACAATACAAGACAATACAATCCAATCCAATCAATACAATCAAGACATCGCAGGGTTTATAAGGGGTAGATTGGTACGGAAGGTGTTAAAAGTGGCACGAGACTGTAACCATAAGGCACCTAACCTGAATCTCCATTGCCGTTGTACCGTGGCTGAACGGTTTCTTATACTCCGTATATCTTAGTCTCCGGAATAGTGAGACTCCTCTCGTATACACTGGAATTTTCTGTACCGAGCTATAAACAACAGCGTTAACAATATAATACAACTTTAAAAATTACATTCTCCATCTGTCTATTCTGTCTCTTCTTACTTTGGGACTTACCGAGCGATTGTTCGCTGATGACATTCGTTTTCTTCTTTGTTTGGAATGTTGTCAGGTAGATCGGACCATCTAGAGACAGAGCCCACCAGCGAGGACTTGGATCAGCTAGCCTTTGACCTGGAGCTCTAGTTTACTTGTAGATTTCATTTTCATTTCTGTTATGCCATTGTTTAGGCATTGCTTTCAGTACATATATTTTCATTTCAGTTGTATTGTAAAAAGAATGTTAATAAATAAAGTTGCTGTAACAACTCCAATTTTAGTGTACATAAAATTCATTTAAAATTAATGTATATTTAGGGTATTTACAATTCCTGTGAGTACTATAAGAATTTGATTTACTTTTGAACAGCAAGAAAGAGCTTGTAGCTCACTGGTAAGACCTTGCACTGCTGAACCAAAGCACCAGAGTTCAAATCCCATTAGCCACATTATTTTTTTATTTAGTTTTCTTTTAAATTTTTAGAATCCCAAGAGTCTATGCGTGCATAACTCGTAAAAACCAAAAGTCGTATATAAAACAAACTGGCCCAGGAGATAGACCAAGCGACAAAGTACACATGGCAGGAAGAATCGGCCCGACTCGGCCCGGATCGGCCGGCGACTCGCCTGACTCGGCCGCCGCCGCCGGCCGAACTCGGCCAAAATCCTATTCTTCCTTCTTGAAAATTGTGCCTTTTGGCCTCCCCATAACCCCTGTCATGTATAATTTCCATGCATTAGTCCGGAAGAATTAAAACCTAATTAAAACTACTTTAATGCATAATTTTTAATGCATTTTTCTATCAAATCCTAACCCTAATCTTTTCCTATAAATACCACTCCATTCCACACACCCCTCACTCACAAACTCTGTCCAAACTCTCAAGAAAAATCCCTAAAACTTTTGTGTACAAGTGGAGTTAGCAAAGGGCGAAGCTCCGACGAACTTCCGACGACGACCCTAGGAACTCCCGGCGACGAAACGACACACCGAAACCTCCTATCACTCCCTCTTCCTCTTTTCTAATCTACAATCCAGTAAGTCCCTCCTCCCTCTCTTCTTTTCTATTATGAAAACTCATAATTCTAAAAGCCGACGGAAGCGGAGTTAATCCGACTTCCGATTCGGTTTTTCTTTAAAAGTTCCATTTTTTTCTTAAAACAACAATACCAATCTCTCACAACATGACTATTAATTATTAACAAAATATATTGAACAAGTTCCATATCAAAATAATCCATATTTCAATTTTTATTGCACTTTTACAGAAAAATACCATATAGTTTAGCTTCTACATAGAAACATCATTACCCTTGCTATACCTTTAGTTAGTTCACAAGGTAATGACCTACCTCTTCACAACACTAATATGTAACATAGCACGATGATATTGGGAAACATAGTTTTGGGAAAATACGGTTTTACATAAAACTACCTCCGACTTATATAAAAACCTTTTTCTACAAGATTATGTATTTTAAACAAATCTTTGCAAAGCGCCGGTACAACCAATTTGGGGAACCCGTTCGGGATGGTGCGGATTATCGCACATTTTCGGGCTTAGTAGTGCGAGATGCAGACCTCCACAAGGAGCATTCGGTCTCGAAATATTTAAAAATACAAATATCTTAAGAAAATGAGATTTCTAGAAAAATAATAAATTAAAATTATATATATATATATATATATATGTGTATCATCAAATATCTAATTTTTGATATAATATAAATATTCCAACTTTTCTAAATCAAAAGAATCACTTTACATGAAAATACCATGCAATTCCATACAAGTTCAATACTTTACAAATAAATACCATATATTATGAAAAATAGATTTTATTCACTAAAATGTTACATATATAAAATCAACGTCTATAAAAACTCTAAAGACGATAATTAAATACTTGAGATGTATTTTGAAAATTATACAAAATTATTTTTACATAAAACCCCTTCAAGTTTTATAAATTACAATAAGGACCCTAGTAAATATAGGTTTAAGCGGGACCAGTCTCTTGAACCTCACGGAGCTGGAGATATGGGTGCTTACCTATTTAAGGTAGACAACTTAACAAACGGTGTTATCAACACGGTAATCATTTTTGAAAAAGACACAAATCCTGCCGTCCATGTGCAGCGGTTACCGATAACACCAAAACCTAATTCAGGATTCAATTTCTTTTCTAATTGTCTGACTCAAACTGAGTCTCAATATAATCAATCTGACTTAAATATGATTCAAGTATAATCTACAATATAACAATTCAATATGAATCCATATATTCAATCTGTTCAATCTATCAATCTATATTGACCGAACCGAACCATGGATATACATCCGTCTACATGATTCTCCAGTTACATCTATTTTTTGATATCATGGTTCCGGCAAGTCATCCATCTCTACAATCTATAATACAAGACAATACAATTTACAATACAATACAACAATACAATCAAGATATCGCGGGGTTTAAGGGGTAGATTGGTACGGAAGGTGTTAGAAGTGGTACGAGACTGTAAGAATTAAGACACCTAACATGTATTCTATTGCTGTTGTGCCGTGGCATAAACGGTTCCTTGTACATTCCGTTCACCTTAGTCTCTGGTCTACCGAGTCTCCTCTCGTATACACTGGCCTCTTCTGTACCAAGCTACAAATAACAGCGTTAACACTAAATACAACATTATAACAATATAATACCACTTTAAAAGTTACTCTCTCTGTCTATTCTACTTCTCTCTTATCTTTGGGACCTACCGAGCGATTGTTCGCCGACGAAATTTCTTCTCTTTCTTCTTTGAAATGTTGTCAGGTGACTCGGACCTTCAGGAGATCGAGCCCACTAGCGAGGATTTGGACCAGCTAGCTTTCGACCCGGAGCTCTAGATACTTGTACTTTTCATTTCAGTATTTTCCATTTATGTTATGCCACTGTTTAGGCATTGCTTTTCATTCCATGTATTTACTTTTCAGATGTATTGTAAAAAGAATGTGAATAAATAAAATTGCTGTTCATTTACATTTGTCTCTTATGTACATTTACTTTTATATTGCTTAGATACGCTTAGCGTGCTTACTTCTGAGTAAATGCGTAGCGGCCAGTCGCGTCCCCTTCGCCGTACACTGGGAAACCAAGCGTGACAGGTTTTACTGGTGGCCTATGCAAGTCAGAGCTGTATGGAACCCTACTATGCAGTTCAGTTCTGCGTGGACAACCTAAGCAATATAACACAAGAACCAGCAATTGAAAACATTCTTTACAATTCATACTCCTTGAATCTTATTATTTTATTTACTTTGAATCTGTCCTAACCCAAATTTTTCATTCAAGGTTATGGATTCCCCGAACAACACCAGCACGAATGTCAACAACACACCTCCACCACTACCACTCACACATGCCGTCCCTGCTCCGATCAACGAGCAGACAGTTCTGCTTGAGGCAATCCGTAGCCTCCTAGAAGGACAACAGTAGTAGACTGCTATTCTAATGAACCGTCCCGAGGCAGAAGCACATGGGGTGAAGCAATTCAGAGTTTTGCACCCCAAACAGTTCTCAGGAAAAGAGAGCCCGCTGGAAGCTGAGGAATGGGCTTAGAGCATTGAAGATGATCTGGCAGCAGCACAAGTGCCAGAAATAGCTTGGGTCCGTGTTGCGAAACCGCAGCTCATGGATAATGCACGGGTTTGGTGGAAAGCGGAAGAAAGCCGTCTCACCCAACCGATCGAATGGAAGTCTTTCCGCGACATGTTCGACGCAAAGTACTTCCCTAAGACTGCCAGGTTCGACATGGAACAACAGTTCATCCATCTGCAATAAGCTTCGATGTGGACCAAGTCAGTAGATGAATATGACGCTGAGTTCACCATGCTCAGTCGGTAAGATATGTCTCAATAATTCGATTTTTCAATATATCACATATTACACAGCTAACACAATACTTTAACAGATTTGCGTCACACCTGATACCGACGGATGAGATCAGAGCCCATCGATTTCAACAAGGTTTAGATTCGGAAATCCAGGCTGCACTGGACACAGGAGATTTTCCGACTCATGAATCGGTTCTGAAAACTTCCCACCGTTATGAGGCAGTGGTAAAGATGAAGGGCAGATCTCAATCTACTAGAGTTAAGCGCCCTGCCAACCAGATGGCAGGAGGGGCCTCATCAAGGCCATCATTTGTGCCAAGGAGACCGGAAGTACCAACCAACCGTCCCAGCCCAGCCTTCTGTAACTACTGCAAGAGAGATGAGCATCTGATGAAAGACTGCCGGCGAGCCAACCGTCTTTGCTTAGGCTGCGGCTCAGCTACTCATGATATTGGGTCTTGTCCCAGAAGACCCAACCCTATTGTTGCACCCAGGCCAGCAATCACATATCAGCAGAGACCAGCCCTTCAGGCACTTGCTCCAAGACTCGCTCTACCTGCTCCACCACCTAGAGGACCACCGACTGCACCTCCTCCTCGCCAGTTCCATCAAGCTCAACGGAACGTTACGAGAACTGCTCCTCCGGCCAGGAGGAATGTACCACGGCGACAGGCTTTCACGATGACCGTGGAAGAAGCTGAGGCCACTGGCCAAGTCATCACTGGTAACCCTTTATTCTCAAACTTTTCTTTCAGTCTTAACACCTACTTACATATTTTTCCTATACCTAAAACATATCCCACATACCTTAGGTACAATCCTAGTAGCCTCACTTCCTGCACTAACACTCTTCGATACTGGAGCATCTTATTGCTTTATGTCGCAACGGTTCGTCCGAACTCATGCGATTCCAGTCACACCGCTTGTATCCGGCTGGAATGTCAGTTCAGGAAATGGCGTTCTAAAGGCAACAATGGGATACAGCTTGTGTCCAGTAGTCGTCTGCAGCAGAGAATTCTATGCTGACTTCAAGGTGCTGGACATACCGAACTTCGTTGTGGTTCCAGGCATGGATTGGCTTGGAACCTTCTATGCTACCATCGACTGCCGTCAAAGGAGGGTAGTATTCGAGATTCCATACCATCCGGTCTTCTATTTTAAAAGTGGAGACTATACCTTGGAGCCAAGTACTTACAAGGCGAAGCTGATGAAAGCAGTGATTGCAGCAATCCAAGCGGAGGAAGAATTAAGGCCAGAAGTGGTTCGAGAGTTCGACGATGTGTTTCCTGACGATATATCAGGTTTGCCTTCCGATCGAGCTCTTGAATTCAGCATTGATTTAGTACCAGGAGTACAACCAGTGATCAAAGCACCTTATCGATTAAGTCCGGAAGGTTTGAAGGAAGTCCGAACTCAGTTAGACGAATTATTGGCGAAAGGATGGATTCGTCCCAGCACTTCAAGTTGGGGATCACCAGTACTGCTTGTAAAGAAGAAGGAAGGTTTATACAGAATGTGCATCGATTATAGGGCCTTGAACAAAGTAACGATAAAGAACAAGTATCCACTCCCGCGCATCGACGATTTATTCGATCAGCTAAGTGGATCTTGTGTTTTCTCCAAATTAGATATTCGTTCAGGTTATCATCAGGTGAAGGTCAAGGAATCTGATATCCACAAAACGGCTTTCAGAACTCGTTATGGACATTACAAATTTCTTGTGATGCCATTTGGAGTGACCAACGCACCAGCAATATTAATGAACCTGATGAATCAAGTTTTCCGGGAGTACTTAGACAGGTTCGTTGTCTCTTCATCGACGACATCCTGGTGTATTCTAAGAGTCGGAAAGAACATGCCGAGCACCTATGAATTGTCCTGGAAACTCTACGACAACATCAACTATATGCCAAGTACAGCAAATGCGAGTTTTGGCTAAATCAAGTTGGTTTTCTCGGATATATTGTATCAGGCGAAGGAATCTCTGTGGATCCAGCGAAAGTTTCAGCAGTAAGCGAATGGCCGACACCAAAATCAGTGAAGGACATTCGAAGTTTCTTGGGTCTAGTTGGATATTACAGAAGGTTCATTGAAGGCTTTTCTAAGATAGTGACACCCCTGACCAAGCTCACACGTAAAGATGAAGAATTTGTGTGGTCAGAAGCATGCGAATAAGCTTTCGTAGAACTCAAGTCAAGGTTGACATCAGCGCCTATTCTCGTTATACCGGACCAATCTGGAGGTTTCGAAGTGCATTGTGATGCATCCGGTAAGGGATTAGGATGTGTTCTACATCAACATGGAAAGGTTGTGGCTTATGCTTCAAGACAGCTGAAGACTCATGAGCGCAGTTATCCGACGCATGATTTGGAGTTGGATGCCATAATTTTTGCACTCAAGATTTGGCGCCATTATCTTCTTGGTAAACGAGTGAATATATACACAGATCACAAGAGTCTGAAATATGTGTTTACTCAGAAGGAACTTAATATGCGGCAGAGACGATGGTTAGAACTCATGGCGGACTTTGACATCAACCTGCAATATCACCCAGGAAAGGTGAATGTGGTACCTGATGCACTTAGTTGCCAACCATTAGCAATGAATCTCACCGCTCAGTGGAAGCTTCAACAGGACTTCCATCAGATGGAAATTGAAGTAGTCATGCTAGGTAACGCTTCAAATTTGATGAATTTACAAGTTCAATCAACAATTGTCAACCAGATCAAAGCAGCTCAAGCAAGTGATGCT
The DNA here is from genome assembly GCA_030015575.1 of Agapanthus africanus. Classification (NCBI taxonomy): domain Eukaryota; kingdom Viridiplantae; phylum Streptophyta; class Magnoliopsida; order Asparagales; family Amaryllidaceae; genus Agapanthus; species Agapanthus africanus. Next base: position 894,939,219 of record CM057339.1, on the reverse strand, counting down.
AAGTTGCAAAAGATCAGAGAACAAGTAGAGAATGGACTCAGAACAGATTTCATCATCCATGAAGTTGGATCCTTGAGATATGGCAGCAGATTATGTGTACCAAAAGATTCTGTTCGAGAAGAATTAATGAAAGAAGCTCACAACTCTCCCTACTCAGTACACCCTGGAGGTACAAAGATGTACAAAGATCTACGTCAGAATTACTGGTGGCATGGAATGAAACGTGAAGTATCCAGAAGCGTCGCTAAATGTTTGGTGTGTCAGCAAGTAAAGGCTGAAAATCACAGGACTGTTGGATTACTTCAACCGTTACCTATCCCAGAATAGAAGTGGCAACACATCACAATGGATTTTGTGACTGCTCTTCCTCGCATCACAAAGGGTAACGATGCGGTATAGGTTATTGTGGATCGACTCACAAAGTCAGCTTACTTTATCCCATTTCGGGTTGGCCAATCAACTGAGACATTAGCAAAGAAGTACATGGAGGTAAGAATCTACTTAAGATTTAAACTCTTCATAGTGTACTATCTCTGATGCCCATGAACTCATACAGGAAATTGCGAGACTTCATGGAGTACCGGTCTGCATTGTCTCCGATCGTGACACCAGGTTCTGATCGCAATTTTGGCAAAGTCTGCAAGCAAGCTTGGGAACAAGTCTGAACTTCAGCACGGCTTATCATCCATAAACTGATGGTCAGTCTGAGCGAACTATTCAGATCTTGGAGGATATGCTCAGAGCATTTATGTTAGACTTCGGAGGATCGTGGGAAGATCACCTACATCTTGTGGAGTTTTCATACAATAACAGCTACCAAGCAAGCATTGGAATGGCACCTTTTGCAGCGCTTTATGGAAAGAAGTGTCGATCACCATTAAGTTGGGACAACATCGGAGATAGAGAACTCCTTGGATCTGAAATGATAGCAGCAACTGTTGATGTGGTTCGTACTATCAGGGAAAGAATGCGCATAGCCCAAGATTGACAGAAGCACTAGGCTGATACAAAGCGACGTCACTTGAAGTTCCAGCCGGGAGATCATGTATTCTTAAAGATATCTCCAAACCGCGGAGTGATTCGATTTGGAAGACGGGGTAAGCTAAGTCCGAGATACATTGGACCATCTGACATACTCGAACGAGTCGGCGACACTTCCACCTTCATTGGAAGGAGTGCACAATGTGTTCCACATATCCCAACTCAGAAGGTATGTGAGTGGCCTCAGCCACATTCTCGATCATTCCGAGCTTACTGTACAACCCGACTTATTTTGTGAGCAACAACCTGTTGAGATCCTGGACAGGAAAATGAAGCACTTTGGAACAAGGAAGTCAACTTTGGTTTGAGTGATGTGGAGAAAAGACACTCCAGGAGAATCGACATGGGAAAGGGAAGATGAGATGCCTGCAAGATATCCCCTTATTTGTAAATTAGTTCTTAAAATAAATTATAAATTTCGAGGACGAAATTTTGTAAAGAGGGTAGACTGTAACAACTCCAATTTTAGTGTACATAAAATTCATTTAAAGTTAATGTATACTTGGGGTATTTACAATTCCTGTGAGTACTATAAGAATTTGATTTACTTTTGAATAGCAAGAAAGAGCTTGTAGCTCACTGGTAAGACCTTGCACTGCTGAACCAAAGCACCAGAGTTCAAATCCCATTAGCCACATTATTTTTTTATTTAGTTTTCTTTTAAATTTTTAGAATCTCAAGAGTCTACACGTGCATAACTCGTAAAAACCAAAAATCGCATATAAAACAAACTGGTCCAGAAGATAGACCAAGCGACAAAGTACACATGGCAGGAAGAATCGGCCCGACTCGGCCCGGATCGGCCGGCGACTCGCCTGACTCGACCGCCGCCGCCGGCCGAACTCGGCCAAAATCCGATTTTTCCTTCTTGAAAATTATGCCTTTTGGCCTCCCCATAACCCCCGTCATGTATAATTTCCCTGCATTAGTCCAGAAGAATTAAAACCTAATTAAAACTATTTTAATGCATAATTTTTAATGCATTTTTCTATCAAACCCTAACCCTAATCTTTTCCTATAAATACCACTCCATTCCACACACCCCTCACTCACAAACTCTGTCCAAACTCTCAAGAAAAATCGCTAGAACTTTTGTGTACAAGTGGAGTTAGCGAAGGGTGAAGCTCCGACGAACTTTCGACGACGACCCTGGGAGCTCCCGGCGACGAAACGACGCACCGAAACCTCCTACCACCCCTTCTTCCTCTTTTCTAATCTACAATCCAGTAAGTCCCTCATCCCTCTCTTCTTTTCTATTATGAAAACTCGTAATTCTAAAACCCGACGGAAGCGGAGTTAATCCGACTTCCGATTCGGTTTTTCTTTAAAAGTTCCATTTTTTCTTAAAACAACAATACCAATCTCTCACAACATGACTACTAATCATTAACAAAATATATTGAACAAGTTCCATATCAAAAGAATCCATATTTCAATTTTTATTGCACTTTTACAGAAAAATACCATTAGTTTAGCTTCTACATAGAAACATCATTACCCTTGCTATACCTTTAGTTAGTTCACGAGGTAATGACCTACCTCTTCACAACACTCATATATAACATATCACGATGATATTGGAAAACATAGTTTGGGGAAAATACGGTTTTACATAAAACTACCTCCAATTTATATAAAAACCTTTTTCTACAAGAATATGTATTTTAAACAAATCTTTGCAAAGCGCCGTTACAACCAATTTGGGGAACCCGTTCGGGATGATGCGGATTATCGCATATCCTCAGACTTAGTAGTGCGAGATGCAGACCTCCACAAGGAGCATTCGGTCTCGAAATATTTAAAAATACAAATATCTTAAGAAAATGAGATTTCTAGAAAAATAATAAATTAAAATTATTATTATATATATATATATATATATATATATATGTATCATCAAAATATCTAATTTTTTATATAATATAAATATTCCAACTTTTCTAAATCACAAAAATCACTTTACATGAAAATACCATGCAATTCCATACAAGTTCAATACTTTACAAATAAATACCATATATTATGAAAAATAGGTTTTATTCACTAGAATGTCACATATATAAAATCTACATCTATGAAAACTCTAAAGAAGATAATTAAATACTTAAGGTGTATTTTGAAAATTATACAAAATTATTTTTACATAAAACCCCTCAAGTTTTATAAATTATAATGAAGACCCTTGTAAATATAGATTTAAGCGGGACCAGTCTCTTAAGCCTCACGGAGCCGGAGATATGGGTGCTTGCCTATTTAAGATAGACAACTTAACAAACGGTGTTATGAACACTGTAATCGTCTTTGAAAAAGACACAAATCCTGTCTTCCATATGCAGCGGTTACCGATAACACCAAAACCTAATTCAGGATTCAATTTCTTTTCTAATTGTCTGACTTAGACTGAGTCTTAATATAATCAATCTGACTTAAATATGATTCAAGAACAATCTATAATATAACAATTCAATATGAATCCATATATCCAATCTGTTCAATCTATCAATCTATATTGACTGAACCGAACTATGGATATACATCCGTCTACACGATTCTCCAGTTATATCCATTTACTGATATCATGATTTCGGCAAATCATCCATCTCTACAATCTATAATAAAAGACAATACAATTTACAATACAATACAACAATACAATCAAGACATCGCGGGGTTTAAGGGGTAGATTGGTACGGAAGGTGTTAGAAGTGGCACAAGACTGCAAGAATTAAGACACCTAACCTGTATTTCATTGTTGTTGTACCGTGGCATAAACGGTTCCTTGTACATTCCGTTCAACTTAGTCTCTGGTCTACTGAGACTCCTCTCGTATACACTGGCCTCTTCTGTACCAAGCTACAAATAACAGCGTTAACACTAAACACAACATTATAACAATATAATACCACTTTAAAAGTTACTCTCTCTCTCTGTCTCTGTCTATTCTACTTCTCCCTTATCTTTGGGACTTACCGAGCGATTGTTCGCCGACGACATTCCTTCTCTTTCTTCTTTGGAATGTTGTCAGGTGACTCGGACCTTCAGGAGATCGAGCCCACTAGCGAGGATTTGGACTAGCTAGCTTTCTGCCAGGAGCTCTAGATACTTGTACTTTTCATTTCAGTACTTTCCATTTCTGTTATGCCACTGTTTAGGCATTGCTTTTCATTCCATGTATTTACTTTTCAGATGTATTGTAAAAAGAATGTGAATAAATAAAGTTGCTGTTCATTTACATGTGTCTCTTGTGGACATTTACTTTTATACTGCTTAGATACGCTTAGCGTATTTACTTCTGAGTAAATACATAGCGGCCAGTCGCGTCCTCTTCGCCGTACACTGGGAAGCGGGGCGTGACTGTTGCTGTTCATTTACATCTTGTCTCTTGTGTATATTTTATTTTATATTGCTTAGATACGCTTAACGTGTTTACTTCTGAGTAAATACGTAGCGGGCCCGTCGTGCCCTCTGCCCATACACCGGGAAGCGGGACGTGACAGTTTTTGTTAGTGGCCCATGCAAGTCAGCTCTTTGTGGACAACCTAAGCAATATAACACAAGAACCAGCAACTAAAAACATTCTTTACAATTTAAATTCCTTGAATCTTCTAATTTCACATATTTTGAATCTGTCCTAACCCATATTTTTCTTTCAAGGTTATGAATTCCCCAAACAACACCAGCTCCAATTTCAACAACACTCCACCTCCCCTACCAATTACACCGGCCGTAGCTGCTCCGATGAGCAGACAGTCTTACTTGAGGCAATCCACAGCCTCCTGGAGGGACAGCAGTAGCAGACTGCTATCTTGATGAACTGTCCCGAGGCAGAAGCACCTGGGATGAAGCAATTCAGGGACTTGCACCCCAAGCAATTCTTAGGAAAAGAGAGCCCCTTAGAAGCTGAGGAATATGCTCAGAGTATTGAAGATGACCTGACAGCAGCATAAGTGCCAGAGGTCGCTTGGGTTCGAGTTGCAAAGCTGTAGCTCACTGACAATGCACGGGTCTGGTGGAAGGCGGAAGAAAGCCGTCTTACCCAGCCGATCGAATGGAGGACTTTCCGCGATATGTTCGACGCAAAGTACTTCCCCGAGGCCGCCAGATTCGACATGGAACAACACTTCATCCACCTACAACAGGGTTCGATGTGGACCAAATCAGTGGATGAGTACGATGCTGAGTTTACCATGCTTAGTCGGTAAGATAAGTCTCAATATTTCGATTTTAAAAATATCACATATTACACAGCTAACACAATACCTTAATAGATTCGTGGCACACCCGATACCGACAGATGAGATCAGAGCCCAACGATTCCAACAAGGGTTAGATCCGGAGATCCAGGCTGTGTTAGCTACAAGGGGATTTCCCAACTCACGAATCGGCTCTGAAAGCTGCCCGCCGATATGAGGCAGTGGTAAAGATGAGGGGCAGACCTCAGTCTGCCGGGATGAAGCGTCCTGCCAACCAGATGGAAAAAGGAGCCTCTTCAAGGCCACTTTTTGTGCTAAGGAGACCGGGAGTACCAAACAACTGGCCTAGCCCAGCCTTTTGCACCTATTGCAGGAGAGATGGACATCTGATGAAGGATTGCCGACGAGAAAATCGCCTTTACTTATTCTACGGCTCAGCTACTCATGACATTGGGTCTTGTCCTCGTAGACACGACCCATATGCTGCACCCAGGCCAACAATCACATAGCCGCAGCGTCCAGCCATTCAGGCACCTGCTCCGAGACTTGCACTACCTGCTCCACCTCCTCGTGGACCGATTGCACCTCTTCCTTGTCAGTTCCATCAAGCTTAAAGGAACCCACCTCAAGGACCAAGGAACGGACAGAGGAATGCTCCTCCAGTAAGGAGGAATATGCCGAGGCGACAGGATTTCACAATGACCGTAGAAGAGGCTGAAGCCACCAGCCAAGTCAATACTGGTAACACTCCCCTTTCAAATTCTTTTTCAGTTCATAGACATACCCATATACATTTTCTTTATACCTAAAACATATCCCACATAATTTAGGTACAATCTTAGTAGTCTCACTTCCTGCACTCGCACTATCGATACTGGAGCATCTCATTGCTTTATGTCGCAATGGTTTGTCCGAACTCATGCGATTCCAGTCACACCGCTTGTATCCAGTTTGAATGTCAGTTCAGGGAACGGTGTTCTAAAGGCAACAATGGGATACAGTCTGTGTCCAGTGGTCGTCTGCAGCAGAGAATTCTATACTGACTTCAAGGTGCTGGACATACCGAACTTCGATATGGTTCTAGGTATGGATTGGCTCGGAACATTATATGCTATCATTGACTGTCGTCAAAAGAGGGTAGTATTCGAGATTCCAGACCATCCGGTCTTCTATTCCACGTAACGGATCCGTGTATCTAGCCACGACGAGATCTCCGCAGCTCCAAGTCCCACATCCCGCTCCGTGTATCTCGCCACGACAAGATCTCCGCCACTCCACGTCCCGCATCCTACGCCAGCATATCTCGCCATTAATGAGCACATCTCACTATCAACGCGGGCGTTATGCAGGGGCAAAACGGGTGGCGGGAATCTCGCATCAGCTCGCCCTTAGATGACCCCCTATATAAACCCCTCCTCCAGACGATTCAGGTAACTCGAATCAAATCCAATACGCCGCTACTCTGCCCAATTATTTCCTGGCACTTGATCGTCGGAGGGTCCTATGGTGGTTTCCCACCCCGGGAATTCCTTTGCAGGTAGCTCGGCGTCAACAACAACCAATAACCCATTGAGATCCACACCCAACCTCCACCACAAATATCAACCGTTCAGCCCCGCTGGCCACAAGATCGATGGAGGACAACATCTGAGAGAGATCCCGACCTCCATCAGCTGGCGCGGTTTATAGGAACGGAATTTTTTGCACCCAAAAAAGTTGACCTTCCGCCTTTGATTCAATGGACAGCGATCATCGCCGCGAAGACCTTAGCACGAGCCATCCCGTCCTCCGCAACGAAGGCGGGGGTGGTTCCACTCCTCCCCCAACATCGTCAAGCCCTAACGGTACAGATCGACCGACTGATAGCGATGGTGGACGCGCTCGCTCGTGTTCAAACTGCCAGCCACGCCCGGAAAATCGCCATCCGTGCTCCCAGAAAGGTGGCAGGCATGAGGCGACAGATGAACACGTTCAAGTCCTCGGCCTCGCTCGCGCCAATCTCGACACCATGGAACACCGGTGTGCCGATTCTGGCAGTCGCAACCTGCATACGAAGAATAATTTCATGACTCGTTGGGCGCCGGACAGTCCAACGCCGAGGTCTCAGGACCAACAGAATTGTTGCTTCAACGCTCGCCGCGCTCTCTCGCCCTTCGAGGCGACGTCTGTCAGGTCGCCTGATTTCAGGGTAGACCGACATCACCATAATTATGGAGGCTGTACCCATGGCGCACGTCAGGGGGAACCACAAAGGGTTCACCTCGAGGAACTGAGAAACGTGATAGAGCGAGGCCGGAGCCGCTCCATCGTCCAAGCCCGAAGCAGAGACAACAGGTACTCCGATTACGGAGAATCCTTGGGGTACCAGTAGCGAATCGAAGTCCTCGAGAAGAAAATCGAGGACATGTGGCTCTCCACCCGTTCGCTTGGCTAATCGGCAAAATTCTCCGCAGATTCTCTCACGAAACCCTTCACTGAGCAGTTACGGAGGGAGCGGGTCTCATTCCGGAACAAACCACCCAAAGTGGCTTTCTTGGACGGAAAATATGACCCAAAAGACAACTTGGATGCGTTCATAGTGGGTATGAGCTTCCAAGATAACTCGGATGCCGCTCAGTGCCGAACCTTCCCCACCACTCTCATCCGGACCGAGCGAGACTGGTTCTGCAGCCTGACTCCGCGCTCAATCTCAAATTTCGATGAGCTGGCTACTCAGCTCCTCAGCCACTTCATTGGCAACCGACGACAGAAGAGGTCGGTTGACTACCTGTTCACCATCAAGAGTGAGAACAGAGAATCTCTCAAGGGCTATATCATCCGGTTCTACAACGCTCTCCTGAAAGTATCCGAGCACCGGGATGAGACGGTCATCACCGTCCTGAGATCCGGTCTTAGGCATAAAGAGTGACTCCGCTCTTTTGCATTGGCGCAACCTAAGACCATGGTCGAGATAAAAAGTCTGGACCGAACGGGAAATCCAACTCGAGTCTGAAGTGAATGCCAACCTTCCCCGTGGAGACTGGACCAACCGAAAGAAACGGGACCGAGAAGAGAGGATGGCCGATCGTTCGAAACCCTATTCTCCAAGATTTCACGAGTACACTCCCCTGAACATCTCTCAGGCCGAGCTGCTAGAGGAGGTAAAGAGCGAGAGATTCTTTAAGCTCCTGCCGATGATACATAGGCCGGGCAAGCGACTTTGCGGCCCATATTGCGCCTTTCATCAGTCGTAGGGAACCCTGACCGAGAACTGCAAGCAGCTACGTGATTACATCGAGGAGCTGATCTGCTCTGGTAACTTGGCAAAGTACCTGCGAGGCAAATGTCAAGCAGATAGAGAGCAAGCAGACCAACCTCCTACCGGAGAGTTAACGATCGGACAGATCATGGTTGTCTATGTTGGCTCGACGTTGAGCAACGAAGACACCCGCCGTATCCGGCAGGTCATGACCTTGGATGCTCCCCCACAAGAAATACAAGAAGGTTACTCCCATCACTTCACCGACGAGGACCTGTATGGCATATCCGTCCCGCACAACGATCCCCTAGTGATCATGGTCCGGGTAAAGTCAGGAGAATTCTTGTTGACTCGGGAAGCTCGGCGGACATTCTATTCTACGACTGCTTCCGGCGTATGGGATTAAACCAGTCCAATCTCCAACCTATCTTGCACGTTCTCTCCGGGTTTACCAACCACTCCATCCAAGCTGGGGAAACGATCACTCTCGCTTTCAACATTGGGGAGGCCGGAAGAACTCGAACAATGCCGGTGAGTTTCCTCGTCGCCCGGGTTCCATCGTCTTGTAACATCCTTTTGGGTCTCTCCACCTTAAATGCCCTTCAAGCTCAGATCTCGACCTACCCCTCACGCTCAAGTTTCCTATGAGCGATGGGGGATAGGCCGGGCCTATGGAAATCAGCAAATCTCTAGGGTATGGCTTGCCACGATAGTGCCCGGGGATAAAGAAGTTGATCTGACCGACGGACCGTGTGATCCTTGGGAATTACTGGATACACATGATGATAAAAAGGAGATCCGGGATTCTCCAATATAATTCTTGTCCGAAGTTCCCCTTAAAGAGGGGGATAGCAGCCGACTATCCAGATTGATTCCCTCTTAACCGGGGAAACTCGGGACAACCTTATCCGGTTCCTTTGAGACAATTCCGACGTGTCCGCTTGGACTCCCGCAGACATGCCAGGGATCGACCCTAAGGTGATCTCCCACAAGCTCGGAGTTGACTCAAAAGCCTGGCCGATCCGATAAAAGAAAAGAAGCTTCGCGCCTGTCAAGCAGAAGGCGATTAAGAAGGAAGTGGACCGACTACTCTCAGCAGCGTTCATCAGAAACCTGGACTACTCGGCTTGGCTAGTCAACGTAGTCATGGTCAAGAAAGCGAATAGAAAGTGGCACATGCGCATCGAATTTACCGATCTGAATAAGGCCTGCCCGAAAGACAATTATCCGCTCCCTCGGATAGATCAGCTGGTGGATAGCTCGGTTGGTCATGACCTGCTGAGCATCATGGATGCATTCTCCGGTTGTTATCAAATTCGGATGGACCCTGCCAACGAAGAGCCCACCGCTTTCACCACTGATCGAGGGATCTACTGCTACAAGGTAATGCCTTTTGGCCTCAAAAATATTGGGGCAACTTATCAACGGCTGGTCAACAAGCTGTTCAACCCACAGATCGGGCGGAATATAGAAATCTACGTCGATAACATGCTTGTGAAGTCTACCCAGTTTGTAACATCTCTGTTTTCAGTGTACAGAAATTTGTTTAAAAATTAATGTACAAATAGAGTATTTGCAATCCTGTGTATGCTATAAATATTTCAATTGCTTTTGAACAGCAAGAAAGTACTTATAGCTCATTGATAAAGTCTTGCACTGCTGTGATGTAGCCCCTGTGATCGAATCCCCCGGCCACATATTTTTTTAATTGATTTTTCTTTAATATTTTAGAAGCCCAAAGATTTGCACTGCACTGCACGTAAAATGAAAAGTCACACAGAAAACAAACACATGGGAAATGATATTTACACAGACCCCGACACGTGGCATGAATCTAAGCCTATTCCACCGGACTTGGACTGACGAGACGTGTGATGGGGACCGGCACCGGGCATACCCGTAGGGGATGCTCCAAGATTTTAACCCCAGCGCCCCTTGGCCTACCCCACTACTCCTATGCTGTTTGATTTCTCTGCACATTTCCAGAGAGTTAAAAATGGGCATTAATCCACATTTTAATACACATTTTAATTCTATTCTTCATTTCCCTAAACCCTAATTTTCTCTATAAATACCACACCACATTTCACCTCTCGTCATTCAGAATTTCATTACAAAAACTCTTTAAAATTTCCAAGTTCCTAGTTGTGCAAGTGGAGTTAGCAAAGAGCAAAGTTTCGATGACGTTTCGAGGAGAATCCGGCGACGAAACGATGCCCCGACGGTTCCGAAAGCTTCCTCCTTCTCCCTTCTTTCTTTGTAACTAGTAAGTCCACACTCACCTCCTCCATCTTTATTCTAAAATAATCTATTTCAAAAACTCATCGGAAGCGGAGTTATTCCGATTTCCGATTCCTTTTTCTTTAAAAACTCCATTTTTCTTAAATAATAAAATACCATATTCTCTCATAATATTTAAAAAGCACATATAAACACATTAGAACAAGTTTTATCTTAAAATAATTCATGTTGCAATTATTATTTCACTTTTACAGTAAAATACCATCATGTTACATACAACTTATAATTATTCAATTTAACCGTATTACCTTTAGATAACTCACGAGGTAATGACCTACCTCATCACAATACACATGTTGAAATTGCACGATGAATTTTGGGACTCTAGTTTATAGGAAAATACGAGATTACGAATAAAAACCTTGAACATTCAAAATCGTTTCTTTAAAAAGTGTGTTATTTAATTCCGTGCAGTTGCGTCTCTACAATCCATTTTGGGGACCCCGATCGGGATAGTGCGGGTTATCGCATATCCTCAGGCCTAGTAGAGAGATGCAGACCTCCTAACGGAGCATTCGATCTCGATAGAATTTTTGATGCAATTTTTAAGAAAATGAGATTTCTACAAAATAAATAAAAATTATTTTATTAAATATATAAATATTTATAACTATTATCAAAATATCTATTTTAAATATATTATATAAATATTCCATGTTTTTTAAAGCAAAAGAATCACAATTTCATGAAACCACCATTACAATTCAATACAAATTCCAATATTTCATTAAGATACCATATACAATGAAAACTAGGTTATATTCACTCGAACATTTCACTTTATAAAAATATACATCTATGAAAAGCCTAAAGACGATAATTAAATACTTGAGATGTATTTTGAAATTATATCAAAACTATTTTACATAAAACCCCTTCAAGTTATATTAAATGACAATAAGGACCCTACTAAATATTGGTTTAAGCGGGACCAGTTCTCTTGAGACTCAGCAACCCGGAGAATATGGGTGCTTGTCTATCTAAGGTAGACAATCTAATAACGGTGTTATCAACACGGTAATTGTCTTGGAAAAAGACACAAATCCTGCCGTCCATGTACAACAATTACCGATAACATCAAAATCTATTCAAGACTTCAATTTTGTCTTAAAAGTCTGACTCAGTTCGAGTCACGGTCAAATATGCAATTAATCTGACTTGAATATGATTCAAGTATAACTGCAATTCAACATGAATCTGTCTATACCAGAACTCAATCTATATCAATATGTCTCGACCGAACCGAACCATGGATATACTCCGTTTACATGTCTATCCATTATATCCATTCCATTTACCTGATATCATGGTTTCGGCAAGTCGTACAATCTATTACACAAAACTATACAAATCAATACTATAAGACTGGGCATTGCACCTAAAACAATTTTCGGGAAAAGAGAGCCCCCTGGAAGCTGAAGAACGGGCTCAGAGTATTGAGGATGATCCGGCAGCAGCACAAGTGCCAGAGATCGCTTGGATACGAGTTTCGAAGCTGCAACTCACCGACAACGCCCGAGTTTGGTGGAAGGCAAAAGAAAGCCGTCTTGCCCAGCCTATCGAATGGAGGACATTTCGCGACATGTTCGATGCGAAGTACTTCCCTGAGACTGCCCGATTTGACATGGAGCAGCAATTTATCCATCTACAACAGGGTTCGATGTGGACTAAATCAATGGATGAGCATGATGCTGAGTTTACCATGCTCAGTAGGTAAGATATGTCTAAATATTCTATTTTCAAATATCACATACTACAAAACTAACACAAGACCTTAACAGGTTCGCGGCACACTTGATACCAACTGCTGAAATTAGGTCCAGACGATTTCAGCAAGGGTTAGATTCGGAAATCCAAGCTGTCTTAGCTACAGGGGATTTCCCAACCCACGAATTGGCTCTGAAAGCTGCCCGTCGATATGAGGCAGTGGTGAAGAAGGGCAGGCCCCAATCTGCCGGAGAGAAGCGCCCTGCCATTCAGATGACAGAAGGAGCCTCTTCAAGACCACCTTTTATGCCCAGGAGACCGGGAGTACCAATCAACCGGCCCAGCACAACCTTTTGCACCTACTGCAGGGGAGATGGACACATGGCGAAGGACTGCCGGCGTGCAAATCGCCTTTGCTTAGTCTGTGGCTCAACCACTCATGACATTGGGTCTTGTCCTCGTAGACACAACCCAAATGCTGCACCCAGAACAGCAATTACTTATCAGCAGCGCCCAGCCATCCAGACACCTGCTCCATGACTAGCTCTCCCAGCTCCACCTCCTTGTGGACCGGCTGCACCTCCTCCTTGTCAGTTCCATCAAGCTCAAAGGAACGTACCTCAAGTACAAAGGAACTGGTAGTGGAATGATCCTCCAGCAAGGAGGAATGTACCGAGGCGACAGGCTTTCACAATGGCTATGGAAGAAGCTGAAGCCACTGGCCAAGTCATCACTGGTAACAATTTCCTTTCAAGCTTTCTTTCAATCTATATATATACATACCTATATATCTTTTCCTTATACCTAAAACATATCCCACATAACTTAGGTACGATCTTAGTAGCCTCACTTTCTACACTAGCACTCTTCGATACTGGAGCATCTCATTGCTTTATGTCGCAATGGTTCTTCCGAACTCATGTGATTCCAGTCAAACCGCTCGTATCCAGCTGGAATGTCAGTTCAGGAAACGGCATTCTAAAGGCAACAATGGGATACGACCTGTGTCCAGTAGTCGTCTGCAGCAGAGAATTCTATGCTCACTTCAAGGTGCTGGACATACCGAATTTCAATGTCGTTTTAGGTATGGATTGGCTAGGAACATTCTATACTACCATTGACTGTCGTCAAAGGAGGGTAGTGCTCGAGATTTCATACCATCTGGTCTTTTATTTTAAAAGTGGAGACCGTGCCCTGGAGCCAAGTACATACAAGGCAAAACCGAAGAAGGCAGTGATTGTAACACTTCAAGCAGAGGAAGGATCAAAGCTAGAGCTAGTTCGAGAGTTCGACGATGTATTTCCTGAAGACATATCAGGTTCGCCTCCCGATCGAGCTCTTGAATTCAGCATTGATTTAATACCTGGAGCACAACCGGTGATCAAAGCACCGTATCGGTTAAGCCCTGAAGGTTTAAAGGAGGTACGTACTCAGTTGGACGAATTATTGACGAAAGGATAGATTCGTCCCAGCACTTCAAGTTGGGGATCGCCAATTCTACTTGTGAAGAAGAAGGAAGGTTCATATCGAATGTGCATTTATTATAGAGCTCTGAACAAAGTAACTATAAAGAATAAGTATCCACTTCCGCGCATCGACGACCTTGTTTACCGCCGAAAACAGAGACGGAACCGCGTAGGCCGTCTTGCCTGAATTTGGGTGCAGATGCTATTTGGGTTTATCCGTCCACCGCTCCGAAGATACCAAGTTGATTTATGGCACCGTATATCGGAGGTTTGGACAGATGCAGTCGTTGTAGCAGACTTCATCAGATTCCCCCTTATTTGTGAGGGGTTTTTGATTGTCGGGACGCTCTTCCCTGCAAGCGCAAGCCCCTGCAGTTAATTACGTTACTGCATTGCGATAACCACTTTCTCCTGCTCCAGAAGTTCACTTCGTGTCGTGTTTTTTTTATTTGTTTAGGTTCCACGTAGATTGTATACGGAGACTAATTTATGTTGTCGCCCGTAGGGCGTGGATTAGTACAAATCCGTATATCTTAGATTTGGGTTTGGGTTGATTTAAGGATCATTGCTATGTTTTGATATCAAGATCGACTTAAATGTTTGTGAGCAGTTAGGGCTCGATTGGTTTTTTGTTAAGGATACGTTAGTCCAATTTGAGACTAAGATCTACTTAACAGGGTGTTAGGATCATTTTTGTTTCAGATCCAATAAGAGAGCGTTTGGGCTCTGTTGTTTTAGTTTAAGGACGTTTTGGTCCCTTATAGACGTTTTGGAGGCGAAGTTGTAGTTTGAGGACATTTCTGTCTGTAGATCACCATTTTGGACCAAGCTTAAGTCGGTGGTCAACCCAGAAATCATTAGTCATATTTTGAGACTAAGGTTTCCTCAGGGGAATATGGGACGAATATCGTCTTGGGATATCATCAGTTGGAAGATCGATAGTCGTTTTTGGGACTAAGATCAATTTGGAAAGTAGTGAGCACATGGGCTCGGTTAATCTGAATTAGGGACCTAGCCAACTTGGGCTTGGTCCACTCAGTTTTCTTTTTGTTTTGAAAAGAAGTGCTAAGCATTGGTTTGGGCTCAGTCCCTTTTTTTGTGCAAAAAGTGCTGAGCACTTATGTAAGTTCTGACGCTCACACTCCACTCTCTCTTTTTTGTCTCTTTATGGAGTGCTGAGCACTCTTTATGGTGCCCACATGCGAAACACGTGAGGCGCTAGGCGCTGCCTGGTGAGTGTCAAACACTTTTTATGGCCTGTGGCGTGCATGTGAGGGACACATGAGGCGCTGGGCGCCGCACCACTGAGTGTTAAGCACTCCTTATTTTGTAGCGCCCACGTGAAGCGCTGGGCGCTGAGCGCCAGCCACCGACTGCTAATCACTCCTTATTTTGTAGCGCCCACGTGAGGGGCACGTGAGGCGCTGGGCGCTGAGCGCCAGCCACTGAGTGCTAAGCACTCTTTATTTTGTAGGGCCCACGTGAGGGGCATGTGAGACGCTAGGCGCTGATTTTTCCTTGTATATTTTGTTCTAAAGAGTTCAATTTCCTTGTTCTTTTCTGAATCTTCGATCTCCAAGAACAAGTTCGTCCCGATGAGAATTAAATTATCAATTTATGGGAAACTTGTCTTGTGGATCTTAGATCCAGAGAAAGAACTAAGTTCTTCTTTTTAAAAGGGTTAAACCCTTCAATAGGTAAACGAGATGCTTTGATCTCTCTTCTTTTTTATTTACCTAGAGATTTTTTTCTCTGAGAAGGGAGATTTTCTTCTTTCTTCATTTTGAAGCTTTCTGCTTTGTTTTTTCCGAAGCTTATGGGGGGTTCCTCTGTGTTAGACTTGAAGTCTTGGGTCTTTTATATTGTAGAGGCAAGTCTGTTGATTAGTTGAAGAAATCTCTCATTGAGGGATCCTAATTGATTTTGGGGATTTTACCCACCGTTGGATCTTTGATCCAAGGACTTCTGTTTTACAGAAAGTATTCTTTTGTTTTTTAACGAGATTAGGGAAATACTTTCCCATACAGAATTTATTCTATAGATTAGTGATTCTTTGATCACCATTGGATTTTTAATCCAACGGTACTCTGTTTTACAGAGGGCAATCTTTATTGTTTAGAAAGATTTGAGGAATATTTCCTCTCAACAGAATTTAATTCCGCATCCTGATAATTTATCATCTCCATCGGATCTTTGATCCAACGGCTATGTTTAACAGACAATAGAATTTAATTCTACAAGGCGCCGGCGCTCATGTGCTGTGCACGTGGGCGCTTATTAAGGTTTTAATTCTTTCACGTGCTTTGCACATTGGCGCCCATATGAGGAGCATGTGTGGTGCCAATGACTCTGGCGCTGGCGCCCTCGTGGAAGGCACGTGAGGCGCTGCCTGTTGAGTTTTGTGTGCTTTGCACACAGGCGCTGCTCATATAAGAGTTTTTAACTCTGGCACTGGCGCCTTCGTGGAAGGCACGTAAGGCGCTGCTTCTTGAGTTTTGAACAGAGCTTTGCTATTTTATTGGGGGAAACAAATGCCCCCCACAGTTGCGCTCACGTGGCTCACACGTGAGTGCAGCGGTGGCACTTTTTCCACCGTTGGATTGTCTTGGAAGTTGAACCGTCTTCCTGTGCCAATAAGTAGGGCCTTCGGCCCTTGAGATGACTGCTGTTCATCTTCCATAACCTTATTCTTTCTGAGAATTTAATTCTCTTTCCAGAGCTTAGATCTCTGCCCAAGAAAACTCTTCTAGAGTCAGAACTCTGTCAAAAAAACTGGTAAGGATTATGACCAAACTCTTGAGGGAATCTCCACATGTTCTAGGGTTTTAACCCATTAACAGAGCTTTGCTATTCTTTTGTAGTGATTATATCATAGATCTTAAAAATGTTTTAGGGTTTTTTCACCCGTTAATCAGAGCTTTGCTCTTCCTTTAGAAAGATCTCTTAGAGTTCTAAGATTTTTCTTGCAGATCTTGAAGATCTTTGGGGTTTTACCCTGTTAGAATGCTTTGCTTTTGAAAGTTCTGGGATATTATCCCATTGTTCTACAGAGCATGGCTCTAAAAAATTTGGGAAATTTTATTTCTTTCTTACTTTTCCTGACAGATTTGAAATCTGTTTGCAGAGCATAACTCTCGAGGGAGTTTAATTCCCGAGTCCAATGATGTTTTCTCATTAAATGAGAATCCTTTTGGATTCTATTCTTAAATGAGTGACTGCCCTATCATTGATGGGGCGTTACCTTAATTTTGAGGGCCCCTTCTTGTCCCTTTCTTTTGTACTGTAGTGCAGTACAATTTTTAAGTACCAAAGAGTGTTAGAGTCCTGAAAATAATGTCGATAGCTGACCCTTCTCCTTTTGTGCAGGTACTATGGCTCTCGATTCTTCCTTCCCTTTCGTACGTTCAGAGAGCGCCTTTGCCGACGCGCCCATGGATCGGGAAGTCTTTGCGCTTATTAAGGACCATGACCCAGAGCAAAAATCTCTTCACCTGTGGAGGTCGTGGTATAGTCAGATTATCCGGGGTCGGCGCAGTTTTTCTTGTGCAGCGCCTTCGGAGCCAATCCCAGCTATTCACTACGCTGACTCGTCTCAAATGACTTATGCCGCAGAAGAGGTCAACTGGACCTCGGAAGGTCATCTTCAGCCGTTCATGGCATCGATACCCGTACAGCCACCAATGGCCTTGGACATTCTGGGACGACGCATATGTCAAGGCGAGTCGCGCCCTTTACGGCAAGTTTATATGATAGGATTGACGCCCTGTCATTCGGCTGGCTATCTACAGTGGGCCCGGTATATCTTGTCAGCCAAGAAGTCGCTGTTGTTGAAGACCGGGTTGTATCCCGCAATCTACACGTCTCTTTTTCATTACCACGCTCCCCATGTGTGGTGGATCAAGTATTTTCTGGAACAATGGAATATCCCGACCCACACTTTTCTCTTATTAGATCGAGAAGTTTCGATTTCATTGAAAGAGTTCACGGAGATCTCAGGTTTACCCGTCAGAGGGGAGCACTATGAGGAGATACTTCCCCCTAATGAGTACATCTTTGCCACTAAGTCAGTGGTAAACGGCCTTACCCCGGAGAACGCCGCTCAACACCAGTTCCACGGCTTGATCAAGGTGTTGAATATGTACGAGAATTTATTCCTGGAGTCTGGCGGGCATGGGGTTAGCTTTGGAGATTTTATCGCCCGCTTTCTTCGTCCGGAAATTCTGTCTAAGCAGGTTGCGAAATTCGCTAAACTCGAAGACCCGTTCGGGTTCGGTTTAGATAACTTGCCGACAGTGGAAGCGATCTAAAGAATTTCATTATTCCGGACACTCCAGTTGTCCCCTTTGCGGAGATCGCCGCCCTAGGTGTTGATGAAGAGTCATTCTTTTTGGGGTTTGTTGGCCTGTGGCTGAGTTGGTTCGCACTTCCGTCGCACCCCCGATATATGAGGCCGTCTGTCTTCTATTCGGCCCATCGTATTGTCACGGGGACTCGTGTGGCCGTTGGAATCGCAGGGCTGGCTCATCTATATCATGGCCTGAGCTTAACGTCTGACGCTACTCAGCCAGTGATAAAGCCCGTGTATCTCCCATTGCATTACTTCACATCATGGATTGAGATGCACGTGCTGGGTGCCTTTGGTGTTCACAAACGACCCCAGTTCTACGAAAGCTACAACTTCCCCCGGGTCATGTACCTAGTTGACGTTTTCGCTCCAGACCCGTCACAGCGAGAGGCTCGGAGATTGCTCTTTCGATCACGCATGGTTGGGGATAGTATGACCTTCATTGATAAAGTCTTGACTATCGGCAAGGAATCCACCAAAGTGGTCCAACCATTGCGCGATACTTTTCAGGATGGGGATTCTACATTGAGGGCCCGGGAGGTTATACACCTGTACTCTATCAGGCCAGGCTTCTTAGTGTTTAGACAGAACACATCGGTGCTGTTCATGAGGTACAACCCGCACCGCTTCGTTCAACAACTGGGTTATAATCAAGGTGTTTCTCTCGAGGCATTCTTATTCGAGCCGGCTGCTACGGAGGAGGGTATTCGCAGCGCACCGCACCATTTTATGCGATTGAATACGGGGTCCCATTTTCTCGTCAACGAGCCGAGCTGTGTGCCGAAAGCTTCGAACGCTTACGTGGCGTTGTTCCCGCCAAAATTTTCGGCCAAGAGCTATTTAATTTGTTCCCTTATAACCCTTATAAAAAAGGGAGAGAAGAAAGAGGAAAAGAATTCACAGTTGGACATCACATGTAAAACACATGGGCGCTCATACGCAAAGCATATGAGCACTGAACATAAATAACAAAGGGCCAAACAGGGCTCACGTGTAAAACACGTGAGTACTCATATGCAAAGCATATAAGTGCTGAACATAAATCACCAATGGCCAAACATGCCTCACCTGTAAAACACGTGAGCGCTCATATGCAAAGCATATGAGCGCTGAACATAAACAGGCTAAAACACACAGCAGGGGTCACGTGATAAACACATGAGTTCTCTTTCCTCTCACATGCAAAGCATGTGAGCGCCCCAATTTAAAATACTCCTATCAAATTCTAGAATTAAATTCTATTTTGGGAAATATTTTCCTGATCTTTTTCAAACTAAAAAGATCTTCTCTGCTAAACAGAGGACCTTTGGATCAAAGATCCAACGGTGATCATCTGGTAGATTAAAGTTCTATCATAGGAAAATATTTTCCTAATCTTATTAAATTAACAAGATATTCATATGATCAGAATTCTATGTTAGAATAAAATTCTAATCTTATTAAACTAACGAGATATCTATATGATAGAATTAAATTCTATATTAAGAAAATATATTTCTGATCTTGTTAAACTAAAAAGATATGATAGAATAAAATTCTAATCTTATTAAAACTAATAAGATATTCATAATCTTGTTAAACAAACAAGAAATCTTCTCTGTTAAACAGAGAGTCTTTGGATTAAAAATCCAACGGTGAATAAAATTTACCGATTGATCTAAAAGATCATGAAATCAATCATGATCTCTCAATGAGGGATTCCCTTAACAAATTGATTCTTTTTCTTCTCATATAAATAGGAGCAAGGAGAGGAGGGAAAATGGATACACAGAGAGGAGAAGAGGAGCCCTTCCCAAAAGCTCCGACAAAACAAAAAGAGAATTTAATTCTCAAACCAAGAGTTTAACTCTACTCAAAAAACTTAGTTCTTCCTCTGGTTAAGATCCGCAGAAGCATATCTCCCCACAAATTGAGAATTTAATTCTCATCGGGGAGATTCTGTCATGCAAATTCAAAAGCTAGGGGAAAGAACTGAGTTCAAAAGAGTTTAACTCTTACAAAACATATGGGAATTTAATTCCTCTGAAACTAGGGTTTGACCCTTTAAAAAGAATTTAATCCCTGCAAAGAACAAAAGGAGAACTTGATTCCTCAGAACCATAGAAGAACAGCCCGGTGATTCATTAGCGTTCAAACGCTACGTAACAGATCACGTGTTCCCACGTGAGCACATTTGAGGAACAAAAAGGAACAACTGACATCGAGTCACGTGATCCCACGTGACCCCCTAATAGTTCTTAGCACTTTCAAAAGGAAAAGGAGAATAAATCAAGGACAGTTCCCATTTTGGGTCGCCTCACGTGATCCCACGTGACCCCCTAATAGTGCTTAGCACTTGTAAAAGGAAAGGGGAATAAATCAAAACAATTCCCATTTTTGGGGCGCCTCACGTGATCCCACGTGACCCCCAATAGTGCTTAGCACTTATAAAAGAACAAGGGAATAAACCTAAGTGAACAGCGCCAACTTTCAAGAGCCTCATGTGCCACACGTGAGCCTCCCCTAAATTTCAGTGTTTAACACTGCCTTGGAGTCTCACGTGGGAGCACGTGAGCACGAATATACATTAGTGTTTAACACTATAGGAAGCCAACTCCAACTCTAAATTGGCTAAGTCTCCCTGAGGATTAAAACTTCTTGGATTTCCTAATAGACCGAGACACTATCTCATGACTTCCTAAACTGATGATGATTCCTCAATCTCCTAAGTAATCTCAGTCTCTCAAAAACAACTAATGATTCTTGGACGGACCACTATGATCTTTCCCTTCAAATCTGGAATTTGGTTCAAGGGTACATCTCTCCATACCTCTGATACATGTCGTTGTAATTCTTCAACGTCTTCAGAGAGGTGGAGGGTCCCGACAACCAACAGCTCTTTGGTGCAACCCAAAACCTATGAGTACATCCCTATGGTCCGTAATGTCCTTAAACTAGCTATGGACCGCAACGTCCTTAAATTACGACCTCACCACCAAAGGGTGATCTATGGACTGAAACGTCCTTAAACTACCGTGGACCGCAACGTCCTTAAACTAAACCCTTACCCAAAAAATGGTGATCTATGGACCGAAAACGTCCTTAAACTAAAGCACTAGAGCCCAAATGCTCTTTTGTTGGATCAAAATGTTCCTAAACCCCCGTTATGTAGATCTTAGTTCAAAATTGGACTAACGTATTCTTAACAAACATTTAAGTTGATCCTAACCTAAAACAAGGTTAATGATCCTTAAATCAAACCAAACCCAAATCTAAGAATATACGGATTTGGACTAATCCCCGCCCTACGGGCGACGACATAAATTAGTCTCCGTATACAATCCACGGGCAACTAAAAACAAAACAAATACACACGACACGAAGTGAACATCTGGAGCAGGAGAAAGTGATTATCGCTACGCGGTAACGTAATTAACTGCAGTGGCTTGCGCCTTCAGGGAAGAGCGTCCCCACAATCAAAATCCCCTCGCAATCGAGGGGGAATCTGACGAAGTCTGCTACAACGGCCGCATCTGTCCAAACCTCCGATATACGGTGTCATAAATCAACTTAGCATCTTCAAAGAGGTGGACGGATAAAACAAAATATCATCTTCCCCCAAATTCAGGCAAGACGACCTACGCGGTCTCGTCTTTCCCGGCTTGCGGCAGTGAACAGATTCTGGCACGCCCGGTGGGACCTTTTTCCTCTTTCCACTCCACACTTTGTGTGTCGTGTTTTTTTACGATCAAATAATCGCGGTATATATGTTTGTGGTTGCCCTTGGGTGATGGGATACCGAATCTGGTGTTTCGTCTCTATGAAGAATAGCGTTTGCTTCTACCCTAGCAACTCAGGCTCCGTCATATCTGGTGGAGTCAAGTATGGACCACTTACGGCCTTAAAATCTCTGCAATCCGGCTCTTCAAGAAATCAACGGGCTTCTCTTTGGGTCGATACTCCTACTTCCCACCTTCGGTGCCTCAACGCCGATGGAAGAAGCCCAGAGGATGTCTGTCTTCTACAGGCTGGTTCCCCAAGCTGCAGCTTTGCCGATAGAATCAGTCCTCAAACAACTGGCACCTGCCAAGGACCAAGGTCGACGCAGGGAGGGAATATTCAAGCTCTCAAAGGAAACAAGGGGTAGGCTCGGCAAAATCCTGAAGCTGATCAAATCTCAGCCGTAAGAAACGTTCGACGCCGATATCGACATCATACAAAATGAGCTGGGGGCAGTTCTCCGTATGGTCCTGTTTCAACCCAGTGGTGAGTGTTGTTGTTCTAATAGGGAACAGCTTCAAACTGTTGCGAGGGGTCAGACAACATTCTCCTACCGCAATATTGAAGAAATCTTCGCAGCCCATGGAAATCCCACGAGAGCCGAAACTAGTTCGCTCCCTAAAACAACTTTCTTCATCTATATATAAGGTGTGGAAGCAGGTGAAGGTCTCTGTCGTCAACCGTGGCTCTTCCCCTAGACGTCATCCAAATTCTGACAAATCCCCTTTCAAATACAAAGGGACTCATCCCAAGATGAATCCTGATACAGCGGTTCCTCCCAAAAACCAAAGCGGCTTTTCATAAAAAAAGAGGCCTATTAAAGCTCGAGTGTCCGGAGCAAACTCCAAACACCCCAATCTGGGGGCATGGTAGTTCACATAGTCTATATGGTGAATTCCAAAGACGAAGTTCGAACTTCTACTAGTCACCGACCTCAAACTCGGTCCCTGACAAAAGTTCAACTGCAACGTGAAAAGATGCAGGAGATGCTCGTTCAAGCGGCAGCAAACGCTAATCCATCGCCTAAGGAAAATCCTGAAGACGCACCTGAAGAAAGAGTAGAGAAGGAGTCAGATGTTGATTTCCTAAAGCGCGCTCTAAAAAAAGAGAGATGAAGAAGCGGCATAAATGTCCACTAAAATGAACCAGATGGCCCTTCTGATTCAGAGTATGGCTGGAATGATGGTTCAATTGGAACCACTGGCAGATGAACCGCCGGTAGTCGGTCTTAAAGATAAGGATGACATTTCTAATCCTATGCAAACCTTATCAACGGCCGAAGAGGAAATGATTCCAAAAGCAAAGCTGAAGGAATATGTCGCTCAGCAAATCAAAACTCACTATGCCAGTGAAGCATCAAATAGGCCAATCAAGACTGTTCGACCATATCCGGCGTGCTACGATCAAATACAGTACCCGCCAGAATACATACGTTCGACTCCACATGTACAAAGGAACTGGGAATTCTCGCCAGCACATTACGCGATTTAAATCCATGTGCGGAAATACTGGAGGAAATGACATACTACTCCTCTGACAGTTCGTCAGCGGTCTGGCGGGCATCACCTTCATATGGTATGCGGAACTCCCAAATGATTTCGTGAAGAGCTTCAATGAAATGGATATGCTCTTCTGTCAGAGATTCGCTAATGAGAATGAACATACTACTGTGACGGCGCTGGTCAACGAAAGGGTTAGACCGAATGAGGCTTGGGCTCAATATGTTACCCGATGGCGAAATCTCTGGTCAAATATAAGCAACACATCGATGAAGTTGCAGCCATGGGAATGCTCATAGCCACTCTTGACCCAAATTCAAAGGCGTCCTTGTGTATGGCCTTCTTCAAGCCGACGACTTTCCAAGAACTCATGGATAAAATGGATCGATTGGATCAAATGAGTCAGGACTCTTTCTCATCCGATGATGACGATTGAAAAGCGGAGGAAAGATGGCGTTTTTCGCCTACGCTCAACAAAAATAAGCGGCTCTGAAGCAACCTGTCGCCAAAATAGCGACGACGTGGGTACCCGCTCCCCCCAAGATATACACAGGGAGGCATATTTCTCGCCGGCGGAAGAATCTTTACGTGGGATGGTCCTTTCTTCTCAAGGAGCAGATAGAATATCAAGGGACTTACAAGCGGGTTCTGCAATCAAGTGGAATATCCCACTTAAACCAAAAAACCATGGGAGAGATGTGAAACCCATGTCCCACTCCGAATCAGATGATGAGGAAAAAAACCCAAGTCAAGTTCATTCTTCCAAGGAAGAGGAAGACTCGGCAGAGGGAATGACATGATATCTCGTTCCTTTGTATATGAAGAAGACGCTCCATCAGTATCAGAAAGCGACATTGATAAGCAGGGGGTATGTGCTGTTTAAAATGCCCAGTACTTCCTGCAAAACAACCCGATTGGCACGATGATAGATGAAGAAGTCCAAGAAGGTAAAAATAGTCTAAGGCATGAAGTGTCCATGCAAACAAAGGACAAGCAGCAGCGTCTTAGCAAACAAGAGTTGGAAGGGGTGAGTTATGCAACTTTGCGACTGAATGAGAGTGTTAGACCGAAAAGTTCTTAAACTAGAAATTCGCCTCAAATATGGCGATAATGGACCGAAATGTCCCTAAACTAGTATGTCGCCTCAAACATGGCGCATCGTTCCAAATACGGCGATATCCTCTCTTGAGATCTATATTGCAATCGAAGTCCCAACGGCAAAGATTGCAACTTAAGTCCTACCGGCTACACAGCTACTCCAGTAATGAAGCCACCCCAAGTTCCACTGGCAAACAGATGGGTCACCTCCGGCGAAACTATTTTCGAGAGTTTCATGGTTCAAAAAAAACAAAAAAAGGTATGTCCACAAGCAAAATGAGCACGGATGAAAATCCGAAAGGGCGCCGTGAGTAAAAACAGCAGGTCTACCGGCGAGTTTGTGAAAACTCGGAAGGGCGCAACCTCGTTAAAATAAATACACTTACGAGATCCTCACGACTCGTAAGGAGAATCCCCCTGTGAGACCCCCACGGCTTATAGGATTCAAAAGCCTTAAATTACAGGGATTTGGACCTGTTCTTAAGCCGTCATATCCCCCAAATTGCCCTACAGGTGGTCCATATTGACCCTTGTATACAATCTAGGGGCACGAATAAATATTTCTTTGCTAAGTTCTGCAAAAGGCAAGAAATGTCCCCATATGATGAATAACACTTGCAGGTTCTCTTGACTTGTAAGGAGAAAACATTCTTGGAAGATCCTTACGACTTACAAGAGAAGACATCACTTAGGAATCCTCATGATTCTTAAGGAGAAAATAAGCCTATGAGATCCCCACGACTCGTAGGGAGAAAACCCTTTATGAGACCCTTACGGCCCATAAAGTCAAAAGTCTTAGTCGATAGGATCCTAACCCTGTCTACTAAGCCACCTTTGTCCAAATCGACAGGGGCAAATGATGATTCGCTCCTGGCACTATTTCAGTTGTAGCGATGCTGATGCCTAAATCGGTATCAAATTCCGAGTCCTCTCAAGGCAAATGATGAGTTGCTCCTGATAATATCCCAGTTGTAGCGATACAAATGCCTAAACAGGTGTCAAACTTCAAAGTTAACCTCTCCGGCAAATGCCGCCCCTACAGCCATCTAATGAAGAAGGAGACCCCGTTTGTTTGGGATCGTAAATGCCAAAGTGCACTAGATGAAATCAAGCAATATCTGCAGAACCCACCAGTACTGACCGCTCCGGTTAAGGGAAAACCCTTCATCCTGTACACAATACCCTTGAAGATTTTTTAGGCGCGCTATGGGCACAAGAGAACGACCAGGGGAAGGAGAGAGCTCTCTACTATTTGAGTCGAGTTCTCCTGGGGGCAGAAAACAATTACCCTCCCATCGAAAAGCGTTGCCTGGCACTGATCTTCGCAGTAACGAAGCTCCGACGTTATGCCTTGGCACATGAAGTCCATCTCATATCAAAGGTGGATCCTCTCAAGTATTTGATGTTAAGAGCCATATTAACAGGAAGGCTTTCCAAATGGGCCCTCCTCTTGATGAAGTTCTCGATAGTATATCGACCCCTCAAGGCAATAAAAGGCCAGGCCTTCGCCGACTTCCTCGCTGAGCATCTGATACCTGGTGACTCACCCCTAAATTGCGAATTGCCAGATGAGCACGCGTTCGACACGATCGACGGGGATAAAAGACGGAGTAATACCCGATGGGAACTCTATTTCGACGGGGAATCTTTCATGAAGAAACGAAAGCACAGCACCCCTATAATCAAATCTGGGGTAGGCCTTATCTTCGTGACTCCACAAGGAGGGATAATGCGTTTTGCCTTTTCTTTAACAGAGCCAAGGACAAACAATAAAGCGGAATATGAAGCTTTGATAGCAGGTCTCGAGATCGCTGTCGACATGGGGATCGAAAACCTCTTCATATATGGAGACTCCCAGCTAATCGTTAGTCAAGTAAACGGCGACTATCAAACGTGCAAGCCAGAGTTGGTAAAGTACGGCGAAAGAGTGCAATAATTGCTGACTCAAATTCCTTCATACGCCATAGAAAGCATACCGTGTGTGGAAAATAGCAAAGCGGACGCATTAGCCAAACTCGCTAAAGAACCGGTCGACGAAAATCTTGATTGTTTCCTTAATTAGAGCAAAGTTCTGTTCAGAATTCAAAATTTGAATTAAAGCTGCGCTTTTATAAAAGCGCTGCGCTACAACTAGCGCACCCCGTGCAAAGTGCGTAGGCGCTAGCGCTAGATGCGCTGCGCTCCAAGTAGCGCACCACGTGCAAAGCACGTGTGCGCTAGCACTAAGAGCGCTACGCTCCAAGTAGCGCACCATGGGCAGAGCGCATAAGCGCTAGCGCTGGAACTAAATGTTCCTCACCGTTGGATCAAATATCCAACGGATATGATTAAATCATCAATTAACAAGAATGAAATTCTGTTGAATCTTTCCAAACAGAAAAGATTGTGCCCTGAATTTGGAACACCGTTGGATCAATGATCCAGTGGTGATTAAAAATCATTAAAATACAGAACAAATTTTGTAAGGGGGGAAGATTTCCCAATCTTGGTAAAAAAACAAGAAGATTATCTTCTGTAAACCAGAAGCCCTTGGATCAAAGATCCAACGATGGGAAATTCCCCAAATCAATTGGAGAAAAGATCTCCTTAACTGATTGAACAAATCAGCCTACCCTATAAAAGGGCCCCAAGACTTCAAAAAAACAAAAAGAGGACCCCCCATAAACTTTGAGAAAATCTCAAGAAGAAGAAGAAGCTTTCGGCAAAAGAAAACAATTCTTTTCAAGGTAAAAAAAAGAATAGAAAGACGAAATCGTCTCAATATAAAAAGAAGTATTTCTATCTTTCACAGATCATAGATCTATAAGACAAATTGTCTTTTACAAAAGAGATTATGAACATCTCGTTATAAAGAGGGGGGGAGAATTATTCAATTCTCTCAGGATCACAGAGCCATAAAGGCAAAGCCTTTTATCAAAAAGAGATTGAAATATCTCCTATAAACTAAGAACTTTGTTTTTAGAATCTTGAGACAAAGTCTCTTATCAAAGAAAAGATAATATTCAGAGCGCAAAGTTAACCTAAGAAGAGCCTTAGCGCTCCTAATTTAAAAGTGCCTTAGTGCTCTTCATCTAGCGCAAAGCACTGCAGCACAGCGCACTGCGCTCATTGACTAGCGCTCAGCGCCAAGCGCGCCACGTGCTCCTCACGTGTGCGCTGCATTACTAAAAGCGCTTCGTGCTCATTATATGGCACCAGCGCCATACGCCTCAACGCTTCAACTATAGCGCATCAGCGCTCTACATCTAGCGCAAAGCGCAAAGCGCATCAACGCTCTTCATTTAGCCCAAAGCGCTAAGCGCATTAGCGCTTCATATCTGGCGCAAAGCGCTAAGCGAATTAGCGCTTTAACCATAGTGCACTGCGCTCATTGACTGGCGCTAATGCCAAGTGCGTCACATTCTTTTATGTGCGCTTGGACAGAGCATAGACTGTTCTTTGAATAAGTCTGGAGCTATGATAAATGCACAACATTCAACTAAAGACAAAACATTGTCAGAAACCAAACCAATGCTTAGCATTTTTAAAGGATTGGGCTCAAACAAACATCTAACAACTCAAAAAACAAATGTTGAACATTGTAATTGAATGGACTTAGCCCAAATTGGCCATAAGTCCTCAATGCAGATTAATTGAGTTCATATGTTCATAAATCACAGATCCTAGTCCCAATTGGGCTACAGGTCTCTCAACCCACATCGGTTTAAGGGTACATCTCTGAACTCCTCTGATATTTGTCGTTGTAATCCTTCAACGTCTTCAGAGAGGTGACGGGTCCCGACAACCATACATTTCATGGACTGTGGGGTCCTTAAGCCCACAGACTATGATGTCCTTAACCTTGACTGTGACGTCTTTAAACTCACGGACTATGATGTCCTTAACCTTGACCGTGAGGTCTTTAAACTCACGGACTATGATGTCCTTAAACTTGACCGTGAGGTCTTTAAACTCACGGACTATGATGTCCTTAAACTTGACCGTGAGGTCTTTAAACTCACGGACTATGATGTCCTTAACCTTGACTGTGAGGTCTTTAAACTCACGGAATATGATGTCCTTAACCTTGGACCGAGATGTCCTTAAACTAACATTGGACCGTAATGTCCTTACACTAATTATCGACCGCAATGTCCCTAAATTAAACAATAGAGCCCAATTACTCTTTTGTTGGATCTAAACGACCCTATTAAGTTGATCTTAGTCTAACGTATCCTTAACATACATTTAAGTTGATTTTAGTCACAAATGAGACTAACGTATCCTTAAACCCAACCCCCGAACCCAAATCTAAGAAATATATGGATTTGGACTAATCTACGCCCTATGGGCGACAACATAAATTAGTCTCCGTATACAATCCACGGGCAACCAAAAAAAAAAAACAAAACAAACACACACGACACGAAGTGACCATCTGGAGAAGGAGAAAGTGGTTACCGCGATGCGATAGCGTAATTAACTGCAGGGGCTTGCGCCTGCAGGGAAGAGCGTCCCCACAATCAAAAACCCCTCAAATGAGGGGGAATCTGACGAAGTCTGCTACATCGGCCGCATCCGTTTAAACCTTCGATACATGGTGTCATAAATCAACTTGGCATCTTCGGAGAGGTGGACGGATAGCACCAATTATCATCTGTCCTGAAATTCAGGCAAGACGGACCTACGCGGTCGCGTCTCCGTGTTTCGGCGGGGAACAGATTCTGGCACGCCCGGTGGGACCTTTTCCTCTTTCCACTCCACACTTCGTGTGTCGTGTTCGCGAACGAATCACGGTTTGATATGGTTGCCCTTGGGTTCGAGGTACTAAGATTTAGTGTCTTACTCCGTGCTGAAAACAGAAGATCAATGGCTTCAACCTGCACTAACTGCAATTACAACTCTCGCTACGTCCCGTCCGGAGGAGTGACTTACGGGCCTCAAGCGGCCTCCATCTTCGCTATGCCGGTGGAACAGGTCACTCAGGCCACCACTGGATTGTTCTTCGGGACCATGCTCCCGCCAACGAGCTTCAGTGCTCCTGTACCAACACAAGAAGCTTAGAAGAAGTCGGTCTTTGATCGGCTTACAACTACTGCGACCCCTCTCAACGGGTCGTCTAGCTCCAACGCTTCAGTCTTTGACAGACTGGGCCAAAGCTCAGTTGGGCCCATGAAGAAGCCCGCGATACCAGAAAGGGTTATCCCAAAAAGGATAGCCATCTCTGCTCCCGAAGTCGTCAAGACGGCTTCTCTTGCCAAAGGGTCGGTCTTCACAAGACTGATTATTTCAGCTCCTGTTCTAGGCAAAATCATCAAGGTTGCTTACCCTACTCGGAAGTCTGCCTTCGATAGGTTGGCCATCCCTACTCAGCGGACATCAGTCTTCAATAGGTTGACAACGACAACTTCTGACCAACGCAGGGGGCATGAGGAAGTCACCCCTACGGCTGAGACAATCCTATCCACACGACATGCTCGCCGTCGTCACTGGCGCTGAGTAAGGAAGGCTGGGGGCAGCTCCCCGTCGGGACTAACTCCGCCAGCTCCCATGGTGGAAATCAATGCTGCTGTTCCAATTGGGAACAGTTTCAAACCGCTTAGGAGGGTCCGCAAGAACTCTCCAACTGCCATGCTGAAAAGATCTCCTCCACCTAGGGAGAATACTACGAAAAGAAGCCGGAGCAGCCCTCTCAGCGGCTTTCTTCCAAAATTTACAAAGTCCGGCGACAGGTCCAGGAATCGGTAATTAACTAGGACTACTCCCGCCGGCCAAAGAAGCTTAAAGCTCAGCAAGAAAAGAGCCATCCCGTGGTACCACAGAAGATGTCATCCGTCTGGGTGCCCGCTGCGACGACTCCTTCAACATCAATCGCTCACAAGAGAAGGAGGCAAGAGAAAGCCCCCGTGACTGCGGCGAACCGCAAAAGCGCTGAATCTAAACACCCTAAGTCTGGGGGCATGGTAATACATACCGTTTATATGGCTTCCGGAAAAGAAGAAAGCCATGCTTCTACGGGTCATCGACCGCTTACCCGATTAATAACGAAGGCTCAGGAACAACAGCAACAGAAACTTCAGGAGATGCTGACTGCAATGGCCGCACTCACCGGGCCAAAAGAAAATCCAGAGACCTCGGAGCAGTGTCGGGAACAAGAAACTGATACCGAGTTCCTCCGAAGAATTCTCGAGAGAAAAGAAAAAGAGGCTGCGGAGTAGGCAGCCAATATAAAACGAATGACTCTTTTATTCCAAGACATGGCTAGGATAATGTTACAACCGGAACTTCCAGCTGAAGACCCTCCGATTATCGTTGAAGACGACAGAGGGGAGACATCGAACCCTCCACCGGCTCTTTCAGCAGCCAAGGAGGAGACCATCTCCAAGGCCGGTCTGGATGATTACATTGCTCAACAAATACGAAGCGGCCGGGAAGATCGTTAAGACTGGACGACCCTATCCAGGCTGGTATGACCAAATAAGGTACCCGCCGGGATATACGATCCTTAAATTCCATGTATATAAAGGGACGGGCAATCCGCATCAGCACGTCGCTCAGTTCAAGGCCTTGTGCGGCAACACTGGAGGCGATGACAAACTGTTGCTTCGCCAATTCGTTGGTAGCTTGTCGGAAACGGCATTTGAGTGGTATTCGGAGCTTCCTAACGACTCCGTCAAAACTTTTGCAGAGATGGAGCTACTATTCATCCAGCATTTCGCGAGTGCTAGAGAATGCACCCTAATAACGACATTGATCAATGCCAGGGTGAAACATGGAGAAACATGGGTGCAGTACGCAATACGATGGCGGAATTTATGGTCGAAATGTGAGCAGCGCATCGAAGAAGCGCCGGCAGTGGGCATGTTCGTGGGCACTCTTGACCCTCAAGCAACTATTTCCCAATTCATGATGTTCTTCAAGCCGACCACGTTCCAGGCCTTGATCGACAAACTGGCCCAAATGGACCAGATGGGTCATAGACCATCTCCTTCAAAGCCGGAGCCGCGGAACAAAAAGGGTAAAGGGAAAGCGACCTTCGTCGCGAATGCTCAACAGCAGCCCAGTGGCCCAAAACTAACTGATCGCCTAGACGGGAGGCGGCAATTTTATAATGAGAAGATGAAGCGCCCTTATTCGTTCCCCGGGACAAAACGAAGAGATTGTTCGAGCTAGCGGTGCGCAACAGACTCATCAATCTGCCGAATCCAAAACGACCGTTGCAACCCGGCGAGGCTAATAGTCCCAATTATTGCCCCTACCATCAAACGGTAAGCCATCCAATTGAAGATTGCTTCGTCTTTAAAGGCTGGATCGAAGACCAATACCAATAGGGTAAGTTTGCGCTGTCTGAGAATTGGAAGGTGAACCCACCACAGCCACACGCTCCTAAGAAGACGGACACACCGGAGGCATTATGCTCTTTCATAGAAGAAGCTCCATGGGAGGTCGCTCTTTCAGCCAAGACGAAAAGAATGCTGAAAGATCTCCAAACATGCCCGGCGATCAGGTGGAAAAATCCACTGGAACCCGAGATCATCGAGGGAATGCTGAAGCCGCGCCCAACTCCAAAAATTGGTGGTGATGGTCAAAGTGCTCACACCCAGCCGTCAAAGTCTTTGAAGAAGAAGAAGAAGACCAAAAAGCCCATGAAGCCTGGTGACAAGTGCACGGGACAAGTGCACGGACCTGCAGAAGCAGATTGACGCGCTGGAAGAATATAATCAAAAAGCGCAGACTCCAGTCACACTCCAAAAATTTCTCAGCCACGTCCTCGAGGACGGAGATGATGACAATGGAGAAGACTTGTCGGATGAATCTGAACATTATGTGGCAAGTTGCCATGTGATCTCTCATTCGTCGATAGACGATGAAGAAGCTCCTTACACAGAGAAACTGGGGGCAGATCCTAAGCCGGAACTTCTAGGGCCATCAGACGAAATGATTGATGCATTCATGGACGAAGCTCTTCTTAAAAGCAAAGCTGCTCGAGAGCATGAAATGGCCATATTTGAAAATGCCAAACGTCGGCGACTGGACGAAGTTGTTGAAACACCCCCGCCAGATCAAAGTACGTCCGCCGCAAATAAAAGCAGGTTCAAGACGAGGAAGAGGTTTGCCAAAGCCATATCGATGGGAATGAAGCTGCCACCCTCCGAAGGAAACATTATTGGTGAAGCGGAAATACATCCTAGCTACTGTTTATATCATCGAAGGATTACGCACCCTACTGAAGGATGCAACGTCTATAAAAATTGGTGGCAAAGGTATGTCACTCATAAGCAGCACTTCAAGAGGATGAAGCGTGAAGCTCGTCGACAGCAGAAAAATGCGACAGAGGAGCGTAAAAGAACTACCGGCAACTATCACATGGTTAACGCTGGGGGATCGCAATTTCTCACCTTTGGGAGCGATTCTGATGAAGAAATAGCCCTTGGCTCTCTCTTCAAAGAATCCACCTCAGGAAAAGAGGAAGAACCGAAGAGCTGTGAAAATATTCAGCCGCGCAATCGCACATTACCTGAAATGAATCTCGGACCCGTAAATAAGGGGTCGACCAAAAAGGATAAGGGAAAAGGAAAGGTCCTCGAGGATATCACACTCTAAGACCGAGTCGTCGAAGAGCTGACAGCCAAGGACCCTCCAAAGAAAAACAAGGTGGATTACAACGTTCTATCACACTTGAGGAAGTTACCTTCGCAGCTAAGCATTCTCGATGCCCTCTTGTTATCAAAAGAAGCAAGAGATTCTCTAATCAAGGCGTTACAAGAGCCCGAACAGTTCCAAGCTTTCCTCGCCGAAGAAAAGATGAAAGACGAGCTGGAAGAAGTGCACATAGCCGATATCACCTTCGGCGATGAAGACCTCCTCGGGACGTGCGAGCATAACCGTCCCCTGTATGTCTCCGGGTATTGTCATGATATCAAGAGAGGCAAAATCCTTGTTGACAATGGGTCCTCCATCAATCTCCTTAATGTAAGAGTGTTGAAGAAAATCTGCATGAGCGTTCAACACCTCGCTCGGGATAAGATCACTATCTCTGGGTTCAACTCCCAGTCATCGCGAACGCTCGGGTCTGTGATACTGACATTGCGCTTTGGGCTGCTAGTTACAGACATCAAGTTTCATGTCATTGACGCCAAGACTTGCTACAACGCTTTGCTCGGCAGGCCTTGGTTACATGAGTACAATATTATCCCTTTTACACAACATTAGTGTATGAAGTATTTCAAGGATGGTCTCGAGTATACTGTGACTGGGGAACTAAACCCATTCTCCGTGAACGAAGTCCGCAAATATGAGGACGCAAAATACTTCCTGCCAGATTTCGAAGACACAGAAAGATGTCGTAAACCAGAGGACAAGAACAAAGCTATCAACACTATTCCGGTCTTCGGGAGTAACACCGAGGACGAAGAAGAAATAGTTTATTCAGGGCTGCCCCAATGCAACAAGCCAGGACCGTCCATCCCTATGTTGATCTTCGGCAGCGACTCAGAAGATGAGGTCAACGCTGTATTATTTACTCAGCCATCAATGCAAGCCTTCGCTGGCGATGATCGGAGTTTGCAAATCGCTATGGTTCCGCGATAACATTACAAAGAGCTCGACGCGCTTGATACCTACGGTATGGAAGAACTGCAGTCATTCTACGTCCCTCCCAGACGAAAGGGTGAAAAGGCGATCCTATTCTACCGATCCGGGGAAACCAAAGTGGAGAAAGAAATCTGGCATGGCACGGATTCTACACTTGACAAATTCCAGCCCATCCGTCTGCCCAGATATTACACAGACGGATTAAAAAGACTGTTGAGGCGCCAAGGCGTACCCCTTAAGCAGACTGCTCGACAAGCCCAGTTATATAACAGGATCTGGAGCGTCCCCGGAACTCAACGAAAGTTTTCCAACGGAAGAATGGAAACGATCGGGCTTGGATATGTTCAATCCAAGAAACGGGAGCTATTCTGTGACTGCTGCGTCATACATGACTTCGATGAAGAAGGAGATGCTCTGTGGGAAGATGTTAACCCTGAACCAAAACAAGGTCCCGCCATCAAAATGCCGAGTCCGTCTTTTGAACAACGGATGGACAGGCTAATAAGGGAAGCAGGTCAAAAGGTCCGGGATGACCATAACCACGAAATGGACATTTACGAGAAAGCCAGAACGCAGCGCCTCGATCAGCAGGCCGCGGAGAATGACAATGCTCCTCGTCGCCAGCCCGTCATACAAAAGACTCGGCGCAAAGGCAAAAATAAATAAAAGAACGGAAAAAACGTTCGACAGCAGCCAAGCGGGTTTAAGAATCCACGCGATCGGGAATCGAGCAACCAAGATTCGTCTCTTATAAAGAAGATGGGTCGAGAATATTCTTTTCCTCAAGACAAGACAAAGAAGATATTCGATCTTGTCATGAAACACCTGATGATGACACTCCCGGAGTCCAAGCATCCCGAGCAAGCGGACGAGGTCTCTCACCCAGACTATTGCTCTTATCACCAAGCAATAGGGCATCCTCTCGAAGACTGCTTCACCTTCAAGAACTGGGTTGAAGACCAGTATCAGCAAGGCAAGTTCGCTTTATCCAGCAGTTGGAGAGTAACTCCGCCGCAGAAGCATGAACCAAAAGCTACGCAAGCCACGAGAGCAGAGCCAAATCAACATCAGTCTTGGAAGCGATCTCGCACCTGTCACACGATAACGATGTCAGGAGAAGAACCCGAGAATATGGATGACCTCCCCTGATGCTTCGAAAACGATGATGGCGAGGTGATCTCAGAGTTTCCACCGGCGCCAAAAGAGCTGGAAGATGGAATACATACTACCGCAGATAACCTTACAAAAATTGACTTCGGAACGGCAAACGACCCATGGCCGACGTTCGTCAGTGAGCTGTTGTCTGAAGAAAAGGTGGCTACGCTAAAGGACGTGCTCATGTAGCATAAAGATTGCTTCGCATGGAACTATTCCGAGATGCCAGGACTAGATCCAGAGATTGCTGTCCACAAATTGGCAATATCCCCGGACGTCAAGCCGATCAAACAAGCACCGAGAAGAATGCGGCTCGAGCTTGAGATGGGAATCAACGCCGAGGTCAAGAAGCTAATCGACTCTAGCTTCATCCAAGAGGTTCAATATCCTGACTGGATCGCCAACATTGTCCCAGTAATGAAGAAAAACGGGACGGTGCGCATCTGCGTAGACTTTCGGGATCTCAACAAAGCTTGTCCGAAGGACGACTTTCCAGTACCGGTCACTGAGCTGATGATAGATAACACGTCCACTCACGAAGTTTTCTCCTTCATGGACGGCTCATCAGGATACAATCAGATAAAGATGTATCCCGAGGACCAGAAGCATACCGCTTGCCGGACCCCTTTAGGCATATTCTGCTACAAGGTGATGCCGTTCGGTCTAAAGAACGTCGGTGCTACCTATCAGAGGGCCATGACGAAGATTTTCGACGAACTCATACATGAAATCATCGAATGCTATATCGACGACCTCGTGGTTAAAAGCAAATCATATGAGGAACATTTAGAGCATCTGAAGATTGTGTTTCATCGCCTTCGGAAATACAACTTGAAGATGAACCCTTTCAAATGCGCGTTCGGAGTTTCCTCAGGAAAATTCCTAGGATCCGTCGTCCGCCACCGTGGCATCGAGATAGACCTGTCGAAGATTAAGGCGATCATGGAAATGCCTCCGCCAAGAACACTCAAGCAACTGCGGTCTCTCCAAGGAAAGCTCGCATATATCCGGCGATTTATAGCCAATCTTTCTGGAAAATGCCGTCCCTCCAGTCACCTAATGAAGAAGGGAACTCCGTTCATTTAGGATGGCAAATGCCAAAGCGCACTGGAAGAAATTAAGCAATACCTGCAGAATCCGTCGGTACTGACCGCTCCAGTCAAAGTAAACCCTCTCATCCTGTACACAACAGCCTTCGAAGATTCTTTAGGCGCGCTGTGGGCACAAGAGAACGACCAAGGGAAGGAGAGAGCCCTCTACTATTTGAGTCGAGTTCTACTGGAGGCAGAAAGCAATTATTCTCCCATCGAAAAATACTGCCTGGCATTGATCTTCGCAATAACGAAGCTCAGATACTATGCGTTGGCACATGAGGTCCATCTCATATCAAAGGTGGATCCTCTCAAATATTTGATGTCAAAAGCTATATTAACGGGACGACTCGCTAAATAGGCCCTACTCTTGATAGAGTTCTCGATAACTTATCGTCCCCTCAAGGCGGTGAAAGGCCAGGCCATCACCGACTTCCTCGCTGAGCATCCGATACCCGCCGATTCTCCTTTGAACTGCGAGTTGCCCGACGAGCACGCGTTTGACACGATCGACGGTGAGAGAAGAGAGAATGATACCCGGTGGGAACTCTACTTCGATGGAGCATCTTTCATGAAGAAGCGCAAACAAAGCAACCCCATAATCAAATCAGGGGTAGGCCTCATCTTCATGACTCTACAAGGAAGGATAATGCACTTTGCCTTCTCCTTAACAGAGCCGAGGACGAATAATGAAGCCGAGTACGAAGCTTTGACAGCAGGTCTCGAGATCGATATCAAAATGGGAATTGGAAACCTCCTCATATACAAAGACTCCCAGCTGGTCGTTAGTCAAGTAAACGACGACTATCAAACGTGCAAACCAGGGTTGGTGAAATACGGCGAGAGAGTGCAGCAATTGCTGACTTGAATCCTTTCCTACACACTAGAAAGCATACCGCGTGCGGAGAATAGTAAGGCGGATGCGTTGGCCAAGCTCTCTAAAGAACTGGCTGACGAGAGCCTCGATGATGTGAGGATCATTGTGCAAAGCCGTCGGGTTCTTGCACCGACAGAAATATCTCCGAAGTCGTCCGAAGAAAAGGGAGCGACCGAGCAAATGGCTCTGCAAATAAAAGACCAGGAAAAGGCTGAGGATTGAAGAGAAGTCTTTATAGATTACTTCAAATCCCATCGAACACCTGAAGATGCGTCATCAAGACATCAGCTTATGAAACGAGCTCTGTCTTTCGCCTTCGTCAATGATACTTTGTATAAGAGGTCATTTGATTCTCTGTGGCTAAAATGCCTGAGACCAGAAGAGGCAAAGAGAGTCGTCCAAGAAACTCATGATGGACTCTGTGGTTCTCACCAAGCCAGCCCGAAGATGAAGCTGAAGATTAAAAGGATGGACTATTGACCCACGATGATCCAGGACTGCCTCGAATACGCGAAACAGTGCCACCCGTGCCAAATTCACGGAGACTTCATTCACCAGCATCCAAATCCACTACATCCAACGGTGGCTAGCTGGCCGTTCGAAATGTGGGGAACCGACATAATCGGGCCCATCGAACCAGCATCGTCCCGAGGACATCGATTCATTTTAGTAACAACTGATTATTTCTCCAAATGGGCAGAAGCAGTACCGCTAAGGGAAGTGAAGACGGAGAATATCCTCCATTTCTTCAAGACACACATCATTTATCTGTTTGGCACTCCGCGACGGATTATCTCCGATAACGGGCCAGCCTATAGAAGCCACAAGATCAGCCGCTTCGCACAACAGCATAACATAGACTGGAGATACTTTTCAGTCTATAATCCTCGAGCTAACGGTCTAGCTGAGGGTTTCAACAAGACCTTGACGAAGATCGTGAAAAAGACGGTGTCTCAAAATGAGAAGGACTGGCATGAGAGACTGCATGAAGCTCTCTGGGCGTATCGAACTACGTTCAAAACGGCCACAAACACAACGCCGTATGCTTTGGTATTCGGCACAGAAGCGGTATCCCTCTCGAGATAGAGTTACCCTCTCTATGAGTGGCCGTTCACTACGAGCTAACAGACGAAGAAAATGCTCACCTTCGGCTTGAGGAGCTCGATGCCCTTGATGAAACCCGGCTCATAGCGCAACAAAATCTGGAGGCTTATAAAGCAAGGATGATGCTCTCATATGAGAGATTGACTAGGCCGAGAACATTCCGCCAAGGCGAACTCGTGCTAGTGGTCAAAAGGCCTATGATCCCCAATCGTGCCAAGCGGGGGAAATTCGAGCCAAACTATGAAGGCCCATATATCATAGACAAAGTTTATCAGGGTGGAGCCTATCTACTCATGGACATGCATGGCGAAAGACCTTTCAGGCCAATAAACGGTCGCTTCCTAAAAAAATATTACGCCTGACGAGTCACGGCCTAGGTCAACGATAGATGACGACGCCTATGTCCGCTCGCTATCTTCCTAAGACCAAACTTTATAAGTAGTAGCCGGCTTTCGGACCGAAACGTCCTTAAACTAACGATGGGCCGAAATGTCCTATAACTAACAACGGACCGAAACGTCCTTAAACTAACAATGGACCACTATGTCCTAAAGCTAGCTGTTGACCGAAACGTCGATAAACTACTACGGACCGCAGCATCCCGAGGCTAACAAAAAAAACAAAAAAAACGGTATGTCCATAAGCAAAATGGGCACGGATGAAAACCCAAAAGGGCTCCGTGAGTAAAAACAGCAGGGCTACCGGCGAGTTTTGTGAAAACCCGAAAGGGCGAACCTCGTTAAAAGACACTTGCAAGGTCCTCTCGACCTTGTGAGGAGAAACCACCTGCATAAGATCCTTACGACTCATAAGGGAACAACACACTTGGGGATCCCCACAATTCCTAAGGAGAAATTACACTTGCGAGATCCTCACGACTCGTAAGGAGAACCCTCTTATGAGACCCTCACGGCTCATAGGATTCAAAAGTCTTAAGCT
This sequence comes from Agapanthus africanus, assembly GCA_030015575.1. NCBI lineage: Eukaryota > Viridiplantae > Streptophyta > Magnoliopsida > Asparagales > Amaryllidaceae > Agapanthus > Agapanthus africanus. The sequence continues at coordinate 894,899,833 of CM057339.1, read as the reverse complement.
ACAGGGATATGAACCTGTTCTTAAGCGGCCATCAAAACCCCCAATGTTGCCCTACAAGCGGTTCAATATTGACCCTTGTATACAATCCACGGGTGCAAATAAATATTTCCCTAACAAAGTCCCATCCATGACTAGGGATATGTTTGCACAGTGAACAAGCCTTGTAAGTCCTCTCGACTTATAAGGAGAAAGACCTCTTGTAAGATCCTTATGACTTACGAGAAGCCATACACTTAGGAGTCCTCACGATTCCTAAGGAGAAAACGCACCTACGAGATCCTCACGACTCGCAGGGAGAAATACCTTTATGAGACCCTTACGGCTCATGAAGTCAAAAGCCTTAGTCGACAGGATCCTAACCCTGTTCGCTAAGCCACCTTTGTTCGACATCGACAGAGGCAAATGATGATTCTCTTCTGGCAATATCCCAGTTGCAGCAATACTGATGCTGAAATTGGCGTCAAATCCTAAAACTCGTGGCAAAATCCAGCGAGCCACACATGCATACGAAATAGCCGAAATGATGGGGCAACTTGCAACAAAATTAGCAAGTAAAAATGTATGCATACAAAAATAGCCGAAATGATTGGGCAACTTGCAATAAAAAGCAGCGATTAAAAATAAAACAAATAGCCGAAATGATTGGGCACCGCGAAAAATAGCCGAAATGATTGGGCAATCGCGACCTTCGCGATATAAAAGCTGAAATGATAGAGCATCGCGGAAAGAAAAATATATAAAATGAAACTTTTGCCCTACAGGTGATATCATATCAATCCTTGTATACAATCCAGGGGCGCAAACAAAGAAGGAATCACACCTTCCCTCCCCAGGCTCCATCAGAAGAAGAAACCAAATCTCAATGGTTCACAGACAGCCTGGAGATCATCTTAATATCCGTCTCATTTCAACAGACACGACATCAACAAATCAGAGCTGTGGCAAAATTCCTAGTTCCATGACTCGACGATGCAAAAACAACCAAGAGTCAACCTTTCCTGGTCACGTGGAACACGGCCTATGTCAATCCTGACCCTGTGGGAAACGTCCAGAGCGGAGCCTGGTCCTCGCAGAACACGGCTATGTCAAACTGACCCCGTGGGAAGCATCCAGAGGAAATTCCTGATCACGTGGAACACGGCCTATGTCAATCTTGACCCCGTGGGAAATGTCCAGAGCGGATCCTGATCCTCGCAGAACACGGCTATGTCAAACCGACCACGTGGGAAGCATCCAGAGCAAATTCCTGGTCACGTAGAACACGACCTATGTCAATCCTGACCCTGTGGGAAACGTCCAGAGCGGATTCTGGTCCTCGCAGAACACGGCTATGTCAATCAGACCCCGTGGGAAGCATCCAGAGCAAATTCCTGGTCACGTGGCACACGGCCTATCTCAATCCTGACCCCGTGGGAAATGTCCAGAGCGGATCCTGGTCCTCGCAGAACACGGCTATGTTTACCGCCGGAAACCGGGAAGACGAACGTCTTGCCTGAATCTGGGGGCAGATGCTAATTGGTGCTATCCGTCCACCTCTCCGAAGATGCCAAATTGATTTATGGCACCGTGTATTGAAGGTTTAAACGGATGCGGCCGATATAGCAGACTTCGTCAGATTCCCTCTCATTTGAGGGGTTTTTGATTGTGGGGATGCTCTTCCCTGCAGGCGTAAGCCCCTGCAGTTAATTACGCTATCGCATCGCGGTAACAATTTTCTCTTTCTCCATATGGTCACTTCATGTCGTGGGTGTTTGTTTTGTGTTTGGTTGCCCGTGGATTGTATATGGAGACTAATTTATGTTGTCTCCCATAGGGCGTGGACTAGTCCAAATCCGTATCTTTCTTAGATTTGGGTTTGGGGGTTTGGTTTAAGGATACGTTAGCCTCATTTGAGACTAAGATCAACTTAAATGTTTGTTAAGGATACGTTAGTCTTATTTTAGACTAAGATCGACTTAACAGGACCGTTTAGATCTAACAAGAGAGCGTTTGGACTCTATTGTTTAGTTTAGGGACATTGCGGTCGATTAGTTTAAGGACATTACGGTCCATTGTTAGTTTAAGGACATCTCGGTCCACTGTTAGTTTAAAGACATCACGGTCGAGGTTAAGGACATCATAGTCCATGGGTTTAAGGACCCTACAGTCCGATATTAGTCTAAAGACATCGCGGTCGAGATTAAGGACATCATAGTCCGTGGGTTTAAGGACTCCACAGTCCGATGCTTAGTTTAAAGACATCACGGTCGAGGTTAAGGACATCATAGTCCATGGATTTAAGAACTCCACAGTCCGATGTTAGTTTAAAGACATCACGGTCGAGCTTAAGGACATCATAGTCCGTGGATTTAAGGACTCCACAGTCAAAGTTAAGGACATCATAGTCCATGGGAATAAGGACCCCACAGTCCGATGTTAGTTTAAAGACATCGCGGTCGAGATTAAGGACATCATAGTCCGTGGGTTTAAGGACCCCACAGTCCATAGAAATGTATGGTCGCCGGGACCCGTCACCTCTATGAAAACGTTGAAGGATTACAACAATAAATATCAGAGGAGTAACGAGATGTACCCTCGAACCAGTGTGAATTGTTTGAAAGATCTGTAGCCCAGTTTGGGACTAAGATCTGTTGAATATTTATGAGCAGATGTGCTCAGTTCAATATAGGTTGAGGATTTATGGCCAGAATTGGGTTAAGTCCATTTAAAAATGTTTAACATTTTTATTCTTGCCCTGGCTATTAAGCCTTTATTTGGGCTCAGCCCTTTTAATTTAATAATGCTAAGCAATGGGCTCTGACATCTTTTGTCTTCATCAGAATAGAGCGTGTTCTGACAATGCGCCACGTGGCGCGTCAGGCGCTTTGCGCCAATTAAAGAGCGCATTGCGCTTCTGTCCGGTAGCGCACACGAAGGTGACACGTGTCGCGCTTAGCGCTAAGCGCTAGTTCATTAGCGCATTACGCTTTTAATTTGTGAGCGCTTTGCACTAGTCTGTTGGCGCGCTAGCGAGTGACATGTGGCGCGCTTGGCGCCGAGCGCCAGCCCATGAGCGCAGTGCGCTGTTTCAGAAGCGCAAAGCGCAGATTGTGTTTTTGGTTGACATGTGGCAGCTTTTGGCGCTGAGCGCCGGTCCAATGAGCGCAAGAGAGCAATTCATGAGTGCAAGGCACTTTTTAATAGCACAAAGCACATCTGATCAATTTTAAGATCAAAGAACAAATTTTATGTTCTTCCTAAAGGAGGTTGTGCCTCAAGATTTAAGAACAAAAGTTCTTGTTTTATAAAAGGGCTCTGCCTTTATAGATCAAAGATCTGTGAATAAAGTAAAATACTTCTTTTAGTTTTTTTTATAAGTAGATCTTTTGATCTTTTTTCTTATTATCAAAGACCTTGGTCTTTTGTAGATCTATGATCTTTTTAGAAGATGGTTCTTCTTTTTAAGAGAAGATTTTATCTCTGTGTTTCAAGAAATAGTTCTTTACCTTGAAGATGAAGAAATGATCGTCTTTTTCTAAAGGCTTGCCTTTCTTTCTCTTTGAGTTTTCTCAAAGTTTGCAGAGGGTTTTTTCTATCTTCTGTATATTTTAGACTTGAAGTCTAGGGGTCTTTATATAGGGCCAAATGATTTGTTGAATCGGTTTTGAGAGATCTTTCTCTGATTGATTTGGGAATATTTCCTACCGTTGGATCTTTGATCCTAAGGCTTCTGTTTTACAGAAGATAATCTTCTTGTTTTAATAAGATTGGAAAGATCTTTTCATAACAGATTTTTAGTTCTGATTAATTAATAATTTATTATTAGTAGATCTTTTGATCTAACGGTGGGGGATTTTTAATCCCAGCGCTGGCGCACCTTGCGCGAGCGCACCTGCGTTCGACATGTGGCATGCAGCGCAACTGCGCTAGCGCATCCGTGTTTGACAAGTGGTATGCAGCGCAGAGCGCAGCGCAATTGCGCTAGCGCACCTGTGTTTGACACGTGCCGCGCAGCGCAGAGCGCTGGATCTGAAGCGTTGCTTCAACTTTTAAATTTTAAAACAGAGCTTTGCTCTGATTGGGGGTGCGCTGCCTAGGGCGCAGCGCACCTGGTGCTAGTGCGTCTGTTTTTAATACGTGGCGCTCAGCGCTGAATCTGAAGCGTTTCTTCAATTTAAATTTTGAATTTTGAAACAGAGCTTTGCTCTGATTGGGGGAAACAAATGCCCCCCACCATTGCGCTCACGTGGCGCACACGTGAGTGCAGCGGTGGCAACATCTGAGCCCTTGGATCAACTCAGAAGTTGAAGAGGCGGTTCAATGCCTATAAATAGGACCTTTGGTCCCTTAGATGATTTCCATCTTCTTCTTGAGAATTTTATTCAGAGCCTTGCTCTTCAGTTAAGAACTTCTCAAAAGTAAAAAAGAAATTCTTTCCAAACTTAGGTAAAATTTTAATAAATTTTAATGAGTTAGGGTTTTACCCATTAACAGAGCCTTGCTCTTAATAGATCTTTGATCTACATAAAACTCATTTAGGGTTTCACTAGTAGAGCTTTGCTCCATAGATCTTTGATCTAAAGAGAACCCTTTTAGGGTTCCATTAATAGAGCTTTGCTCTCTAAAAAGATTTTACTTATGATTTATTAATTCATTAATGGAGCTTTGCTCCTTTCAAATCATATAGGAGAAATTTTAAGAGTTTTTTTTAATGAATCTTGAAGATTAAAAATGGAATTTTATTTTTGACGAATTGTATCATCTTCTCAGAGCAAGGCTCTCAGTGTTCTCGGGGAATTTCTTTAAATTCCCCTCATAATTGATTTTGACAGGTGTCACTCCTGTCTGCAGAGCATTGCTCTCGAGGAGTTTAACTCCCTGTGCCTGTTTTTAATAAGAATTCGCTTAATCAGTCTGTCCGCTAATTTTTGTTGATTTTCTTTTTCAGGAGTAATGGACGCTCATATGTATGATCTCGACGAGATTATCTCTTACGGAGACATCCGCTCACTCGGCCGTTCTCAGAATCGAGAATTCATAAACGCCGAGTGTGCCGAAATCATGAATCGCTTTGTCGCTTAGGGCATTGGATGCCGTTGAGGATAAGGTGCACTCGGTGTATCTGATGAGCCTAATCTAAAAGAGAAGGTGAGACAATCTTATCGATCTCCTGCATCAGGCTTTTCAACAATCGGCCATACTTGCTGCCTATCGGAGGGTGGAGGACATCCGTGGGGATCCTGACGGTTGTGATCGCGAAAGAAAGCATACTAGGATGGTTCGAGATGCCTGGAAAATTCTGGACAAAGTCACTTTTGAGTTCCTCAATCCATGCCCTGGATCTGAGGTTTTGCCATTGTAATTATTTTGACAATGTTTTTGTTTACTGCTTTCATAATTGTAAGAACTTTTTCGCAGTATGAATGGCAAATTTCTCATTTTAGCGTTTTTTATTTCATATTCTAAATCTTTTGCACATGCATGAATGGGTATGCCTCGAATGCTTAATTAAATGCAAATCAGATGTTCTTTCTATCGCTTTCTTCTCCCTGCCGTGTTGCTGCCATGTGATTTTAGCAAGTGCGATCTGTAGATAGTATATAATTGTCAATCTTGTGCTCTTTGTAAGGTGGTGATGGCTTAGAAAATAGGGTTAGGATCTGTCACCTAAGACTTTTCAACTTTATGAGCCGTGAGGGTCTCATAAAGAATTTTCTCCCTACCATTCGAGAGGATCCCGTTGGTGTAATTTCTCCTTTAGAATCATGAGGATTCCTAAGTGTGTTTTCTCTTGAAAGTCGTAAGGATCTCACAAGAGAATTTTCTCCCTTACGAGTCGTGAGGACCCGCAAGTGATGGGTGAAGTTGCCCTTATCCGCATTTCACGGAGTCAGGGGTTGCTCTGGATGCTTCCCACAGGTTCACTGCCGTGTTATGCGAGGACCAGGCTCCGCTCTGGACGTTTCCCACGGGGTCAAGATTGACATTATCCGCGTTTCACGTAGCCAGGAATTTTGCTCTGGATGCTTCCCACGGGTTCACTGCCGTGTTCTGCGAGGACCAGGCTCCGCTCTGGATGCTTCACACGGGGTTATTGCCATGCTCTGCGAGAACCAGGATCCGCTCTGGACGTTTCCCATGGGTCAGGATTGACGTAAGCCGCGTTCCACGTAACCAGGAATTTTGCTCTGGATGCTTCCCACGGGTTCATTGCCATGTTCGGTGAGGACCAGGCTCCGCTCTGGATGCTTCACACGGGGTCATTGCCGTGCTCTGTGAGGACCAGGATCTGCTCTGGACGTTTCCCACGGGGTCAGAATTGACATAAGCCGCGTTCCACGTAGCCAGGAATTTTGCTCTGGATGCTTCCCACAGGTTCACTGCCGTGTTCGGCGAGGACTAGGCTCTTCTCTGGATGCTTCACACGAGGTCATTGCCGTGCTCTGCGAGGACAAGGATCCGCTCTGGACGTTTCCCACGGGGTCAGGATTGACGAAAGCCGCGTTCCACGCAGCCAGGAATTTTGCTCTGGATGCTTCCCACGGGTTCACTGCCGTGTTCGGCGAGGACCAGGCTCCGCTCTGGATGCTTCACACGGGGTCATTTCCGTGCTCTGCGAGGACCAGAATCCGCTCTGGACGTTTCCCACAGGGTTAGGATTGACATAAGCCGCGTTCCATGTAGCCAGGAATTTTGCTCTGGATGCTTCCCACGGGTTCACTGCCGTGTTCAGCGAGGACCAGGCTCCACTCTGGATACTTCACACGGGATCATTGCTGTGCTTTGCGAGGACCAGGATCCGCTCTGGATGTTTCCCACGGGGTCAGGATTACAATAAGCCGCGTTCCACGGGGCCAGGAATTTTGCTCTGGATGCTTCCCATGGGTTCACTGCTGTGTTCGGCGAGGACCAGGCTTCACTCTGGATCTTCACACGGGGTCATTGCCATGCTCTGCGAGGACCAGGATCCACTCTGGATATTTCCTACGGGGTCAGGATTGACATAAGCCGCGTTCCACGTAGCCAGGAATTTTGCTCTGGATGCTTCCCATAGGTTCACTGCCGTGTTCGGCGAAGACCAGGCTCCGCTTTGGATGCTTCACATGGGGTCATTGCCGTGCTCTGCGAGGACCAGGATTCGCTCTGGACGTTTCCCACGGGGTCAGGATTGACATAAGCCGCGTTCCACGTAGCCAGGAATTTTGCTCTGGATGCTTCCCACGGGTTCACTGCCGTGTTCGGCGAGGACTAGGCTCCGCTCTGGATGCTTCACATGGGGTCATTGCCGTGCTCTGTGAGGACCAGGATCCACTGTGGACGTTTCCCACGGGGTCAGGATTGACATAAGCCGCGTTCCACGTAGCCAGGAATTTTGCTCTGGATGCTTCCCACGGGTTCACTGCCGTGTTCGGCGAGGACCAGGCTCTGCTCTGGATGCTTCACACGGGGTCATTGCCGTGCTCTGTGAGGACCAGGATCCGCTCTAGACGTTTCCCACGGGGTCAGGATTGACATAAGCCGCATTCCACGTAGCCAGGAATTTTGCTCTGGATACTTCCCACGTGTTCACTGCCGTGTTCGGTGAGGACCAGGCTCTGCTCTGGATGCTTCACACGGGGTCATTGCCGTGCTCTGCGAGGACCAGGATCCGCTTTGGATGTTTCCCACGGGGTCATTGCCATGCTCCGCATAACCAGGAAGGGTTGACTTTATCCGCGTTTCACGGAGTCAGGGTTTGACTCTCGGTTATCTGTGTACCGCCGAGTCATGGAACTGGGAGTTGCCGCTGTTCCGCTTTGCTTGATGTTGTGTCTGTTGTAATGAGACGAATGTTGAGATGATCTCCAGGCTATCTATGAACCGTTGAGATTTGGTTTCTTCTTCTGATGAAACCTGGGGAGGAGTGGTGTGATTCCTTCTTTGTTTGCGCCCCTGGATTGTATACAGGGATTGATGTGATATCACCTGTAGGGCAATCATTTCATTCATCATTTTTTTTATTTCTTTCCGCGATACTCTATCATTTCAGCTCTTATATCGCGAAGGTCGCATTGCCCAATCATTTCGGCTATTTTTCGCGGTGCCCAATCATTTCGGCTATTTATTTTATTTTTACTCGCTGTTTTTTATTGCGAGTTGCCCAATCATTTCAGCTATTTTGCATGCATACATTTTTACTTGCTGATTTTGTTTGCAAGTTGTCCCATCATTTCGGCTATTTCATATGCATGTGTGGCTTGCTGGCTTTTTGCTGCAAGTTTGGGATTAGACACCAATTTCGGCATCAGCACCGCTACAACTGGGATATTGCCAGGAGTGAATCATCATTTGCCTCTGTCGATATCGAACAAAGGTGGCTTAGCGAACAGGGTTATGATCCTGTCGACTAAGGCTTTTGACTTCATGAGCTGTAAGGGTCTCATAAAGGTATTTCTCCGTGCGAGTCATGAGGATCTTATAGGCGCATTTTCTCCTTAGGAATCGTGAGGACTCCCAAGTGCATGTTCTCTTATAAGTCGTAAAGATCTTACAAGAGTGTTTTCTCCTTATAAGTCGAGAGGACTCACAAGGGTTGTTCACCGTGCGAACATATCCCTAGTCACGGATGGGACTTTGTTAGGGAAATGTTTATTCGCGTCCGTGGATTGTATACAAGGGTCGGCATTGAGCCGCTTGTAGGGCAGTCTTGGAGGTTGTGGGGGGTGCTTAAGAACAGGTTCGGATCCCTGTAGCTTAAGACTTTTAAATTTTATGAGCCGTGAGGGTCCCATAAGAAGGTTCTCCTTACGAGTCGTGAGGATCTCGCAAGTGTAATTTCTCCTTAGGAATCATGAGGATCCCTAAGTGTGTTGCTCCCTTGTGAATCGTAAGGATCTCACGCAGGTGGTTTCTCCTTACAAAGTTGAGAGGACCTTGCAAGTGTCTTTTAACGAGGTTGCGCCCTTTCGGGTTTTCACAAACACTCGCCCGTAGCCCTCCTGTTTTTACTCACGGAGCCCTTTCGGGTTTTCATCCATGCCCTTTTGCTTATGGACATACCGTTTTTTTTATTATTTTTTTCTTTCTTTTTTTTATTCTTTTTTTGTATCAGCTTTGGGAGGCTGCAATCCACCGTAGTTTATCGACGTCTCGGTCAACAGCTAGTTTTAGGACATAGTGGTCCATCGTTAGTTTAAGGACGTTTTGGTCCGCTGTTAGTTTAAGGACGTTTCGGCCCATTGTAAAGGAAGCCGGTTACTACTTATAGAGTTTAGGCTTAGGAAGATAGCGAGTGGACATAGTCATCGCCATCTATCATTGACCTAGGCCATGACTCGTCAGGCGTAGTATTTCTTCAGGAAGCGACCATTTATTAGCCTGAAAGGTCTTTCACCATGCATGTCCATGAGTAGATAGGCTCCACCCTAGTAAACTTTGTCTATGATATACGGGCCTTCATAATTTGGCTCGAATTTCCCCCGCTTGGCGCAATTAGGGATCATAGGTCTTTTGACCATTAGCACGAGTTTGCCTTGGCGGAATGTTCTCGGCCTAGTCAATCTTTCGTATGAGCGCGTCATCTTTGCTTTATAAGCTTCCAGATTTTGCTGCGCTATGAGCCGGGTTTCATCAAGGGCATCGAGCTCCTCAAGCCGAAGGTGAGCATTTTCTTCGTCCGTTAGCTCGTAATGAACTGCCATTCGTAAAGAGGGTAACTCTATCTCGAGGGGGAGTACCGCTTCTGTACCGAATACCAACGTGTACGGCGTTGTGTTCGTGGCCGTCTTGAACGTAGTTCGATACGCCCAGAGAGCTTCCTGTAGTCTCTCATGCCAGTCTTTCTTATTTCGTGACACCGTCTTTTTCACGATCTTCGTCAGGGTCTTGTTGAAAGCCTCAGCTAGACCGTTAGCTCTGGGATTATAAACTGGGAGTATCTCCAGTCTATGTTGTGCTGTTGTGCGAAGCGGCCGATCTTGTGGCTTCTATAGGCTGGCCCATTATCAGAGATGATCCGTCGCGGAGTACCGAACCGATATATGATGTGCGTCTTGAAGAAATGGAGGATATTCTCCGTCTTCACTTCCTTCAGCGGTACTGCTTCTGCCCATTTGGAGAAGTAATCGGTTGTCGCCAAAATGAATCGATGTCCTTTGGACGATGCTGGTTCGATGGGGCCGATTATGTCAGTTCCCCACATTTCAAACGGCCAGCTAGCCACTGTTGGATATAGTGGATTTGGATGCTGATGGATAAAGTCCCCATGTATCTGGCACGAGTGGCATTACTTCGCATACTCGAGGCAGTCCTGGATCATCGTGGGCCAATAATAACCCATCCGCTTGATCTTCAGTTTCATCTTCGGCCCGGCTTGGTGAGAACCGCAGAGTCCGTCATGAGTTTCTTGGACGACTCTTTTTGCTTCTTCAGGTCCCAAGCATCTTAACCACAGAGAATCGAATGACCTCTTGTACAGAGTATCATTGACGAAGGCGAAAGATATGGCTCGCTTCAGGAGCTGATGTTTTGAGGACGCATCTTCAGGCGTCCGACGGGATTTGAAGTAGTCTATAAAGACTTCTCTCCAATCTTCAGCCTTTTCCTGGTCTTTTATTTGCATAGCCATTTGCTCAGTCGCTCCCTTTTCTTCGGACGAATCCGGAGATATCTCTGCCGGTGCAAGAACCTGACGGCTTTGCACAACGATCCTCACGTCATCGAGGTTCTCGTCGGCTAGTTCTTTAGCGAGCTTGGCGAATGCATCCGCTTTGCTATTTTCCACACGCGGTATGCTTTTGAGGGTGTAGGAAGGAATTTGGGTTAGCAGCTGCTGTACTTTCTCGCCGTACTTTACCAACTCTGGTTTGCACGTTTGGTAGTCGCCATTTACTTGACTGACGACCAGTTGGGAGTCTCCGTATATGAGGAGGTTTTCAATTCCCATGTCGATAACGATCTCGAGACCTGCTATCAAGGCTTCATACTCGGCTTCATTGTTTGTCCTCGGCTCTGTTAAGGAGAAGGCAAAGCGCATTATCCCTCCTTGTGGAGTTACGAAGATGAGGCCTACCCCTGATTTGATTATGGGCATGCTTTATTTGCGCTTCTTCATGGAGGATGCTCCATCGAAATAAAGTTCCTACAGGGTACCACTTCCGTTGATCATGTTAAACGCGTGTTCGTCTGGCAGTTCGCAATTCAAGGGAGAATCGGCCGGTATCGGACGTTCAGCAAGGAAGTCGGCGATGGCCTGGCCTTTTACTGCCTTAAGAGGCTGATAAGTTATTGAGAACTCCATCAGGAGCAAGGCCCATTTAGCGAGCCGCCCTGTCAATATGGCCTTTGACATCAAATATTTGAGAGGATCCACTTTCGATATGAGACGAACTTCATGCGCCAGCGCATAGTGCCTGAGCTTCGTTATTGCGAAGATCAATGCCAGGCAGTGTTTTTCGATGGGAGAATAATTGCTTTCTGCCCCCAGTAGAACTCGACTCAAATAGTAGAGGGCTCTCTCCTTCCCTTGGTCGTTCTCTTGTGCCCATAATGCGCCTAAGGAACCTTCGAGGGCTGTTGTATAAAAAATGAAAGGCTTTCCTTTGACCGGAGCGGCTAGTACTGGCGGATTCTGCAGGTATTGCTTGATTTTGTCCAGCGCGCTTTGGAATTTATGATCCCAGACGAACGGGGTTCCCTTCCTCATCAAGTGACTGTAAGGACGGCACTTGCCTGAGAGATTGGCTATAAATCGCCGGATATACACGAGCTTTCCTTGGAGAGACCGCAATTGCTTGAGAGTCCTTGGCGGGGGCATCTCCATAATTGCCTTAATCTTTGACGGATCTATCTCGATACCTCGGTGTCGGACGATGAATCCTAGGAATTTGCCCGAGGAAACACCGCATGCGCATTGAGAGGGTTCATCTTCAAGTTGTATTGCCGAAGCCGTTGAAATACGATCTTCAGATGCTCAAGATGTTCCTCGTATGATTTGCTTTTAACCACGAGGTCGTCGATATAGCATTCGACGACTTCATGTATGAGGTCATCGAAGATCTTCGTCATGGCCCTCTGATAGGTAGCACCGGCGTTCTTTAGACTGAAGGGCATCATTTTGTAGCAGAATATACCCAAAGGGGTCAAGAAAGCAGTATGCTTTTGGTCTTCGGGATGCATCTTTATCTGATTGTAACATGATGATCCGTCCATGAAGGAGAAAACTTCATGAGTGGACGTATTATCTATCATCAGCTCAGTGACTGGTACTGGAAAGTCGTCCTTTGGGCAAGCTTTGTTGAGGTCCCGGAAATCCACACATATGCGCACCGTCCCATTTTTCTTCATTACTGGAACAATGTTGGCGATCCAGTCGGGATATTGAAGCTCTTGGATAAAACTGGAGTCGATTAGTTTCTTGACCTCGGCGTTGGTACTCATCTCAAGCTCGAGCCGCATTCTTTTTGGTGCTTGTTTGATTGGCTTGGCATCCAGAGATATTGCCAATTTATGGACAGCAATTTCTGGATCTAGTCCTGGCATTTCGGAATAATTCCATGCGAAGCAATCCTTATGCTGCATAAGCACGTCTTTTAGCGTAGCCACCTTTTCTTCAGACAGCAGCTCGCTGACGAATGTCGGTCGCGGGTCATTTGCCATCCCTAAATCAATTTTCTTGAGATTATCTGCAGTAGTATGTATCCCATCTTCCAGCTCTTTTGGCGCCGGTGGAAACTCTGAGATCACCTCGTGATCATTGTTTTCGAAGCACCAGGGGAGGTCATCCATATTCTCGGGCTCTCCTTTTGACTGCGTTATCACGTGACAGGTACGAGATCGCTTCCAAGACTGATATTGATTTGGTTCTACTCTCGCTGTATGCGCGGCTTTTGGTTCGTGCTTCTGCGGAGGATTTATCCTCCAACTGCTGGATAGAGCGAACTTGCCGAGCTGATATTGGTCTTCGACCCAGTTCTTGAAGGTGAAGCAGTCTTCGAGAGGATGTCCTATTGCTGGGTGGTAGGAGCAATAATCTGGGTGATTAACTTCGCCTGCTTGATCGGGGTGCTTGGACTCCGGGAGGGTAATCATTTGATGTCTTATGGCGAGATCAAGTATCTTCCGTGTTTTGTTCTGAGGAAAAGAGTATGCTCGACCCATCTTCTTTATAAGGGACGAATCCGGATTGCTCGATTCCCGATCGCGTGGCTTCTTGGTCTCTCTTTGTCGTTGTCGAACGCCTTTCCCGCTCTTTGATTTATTTCTGCCTCTGCGTCAGGCCTTTGTATGACGGGTTGATAAGGAAGACCATTGTCATTCTCCGTGACCCGCTGAAAGAGGCACTGCGTCCTGGCTTTCTCGTAAATAGCCATTTCGCGGTTATGGTCATCCCGGATCTTTTGACCTGCTTCCCTTATAAGCTTGTCCATTTGTTCTTCGAACGACGGATTGGGCATTTTCATGGCGGGAGCTCATTCTGGTTCAGGGTTAGCATCTTCCCACAGAGCATCTCCTTCTTCATCAAAGTTATGTATGACGTAGCAGTCGCGGGATTGCTCCCGTTTCTTAGACCAAATATATCCAAACCCGATCGTTTCCATTCTCCCATTGGGCAACTTTTGTTGAGTTCCGGGAACGTTCCAGATCCTGTTATAGAATCGTGCTTGTCGCGCAGTTTGCTTAAGAGATACGCCTTGGCGCCTTAACAGCCTTTTTAGTCCGTTCGTGTAATATCTGGGCAAACGGATGGGCTGGAGCCTGCCAAGTGTAAAATCCACGCCGTGCCAGATTTCTTTCTCCACTTTGGTTTCCCCGGATCCGTAGAATAGGATCGCCTTTTCACCTTCTCGCCTGGGAGGGACATAGAACGTCTGCAGCTCTTCCACACTGTAGGTATCAAGCGCGTCTAGTTCTTTATGACGCTTGGGTGGAACCATGGCAACTTGCAGACTTTGCTCTTCATCAGCGAATGTTTGTATTGAAGGCCGAGCAGAGAATATAGCATGGATCTCATCTTCGGAGTCGTTGCCAAAGATCAACGTAGGAGCGGACGGTCCCGGCTTGTTGTACTGGGGTGGACTTGAATAAAATATCTCTTCCTCTTCCTCAGTATCACTCCCGAACACCAGAATGGTGGTGATAGCTTTGTTCTCCGGTTTGTGACATCTTTCTGTGTCCTCAAAGTCTGGTAAGAAGTATTTTGCGTCTTCGTACTTGCGGACTTCGTTAACGGAGAATGGGTTTAGCTCTCCTGTCACAGTATACTCGAGACCATCCTTGAAATACTTCATACACTGATATTGTGTAGAAGGGATGATGTTGTACTCGTGCAACCAGGGTCGGCCGAGCAAAGCGTTATAGCATGTCTTGGCGTCTATGACCTGGAACTTAATGTCTGTGACGAGTAATTCGAAGCGCAGCGTCAGTATTACAGATCCGAGAGTCCGTGATGATTGGGAATCAAAACCGGAGATGGTGATCTTATCACGAGCGAGGTGCTGAACGCTCATGCAGATTTCCTTCAATACTCTCACGTTGAGGAGATTGACGGAAGACCCATTGTCAACCAGGATTTTTCCTATCTTGATATCGTGAAAGTATCCTGAGACATAAAGGGGACGGTTGTGCTCGTACGTCCCAAGGAGGAGATCTTCATCGCCGAAGGTGATATCGGCTGCGTGCACTTCTTCCAGCTCGTCCTTCATCTTCTCTTCGGCGAGAAAAGCTTGGAATTGTCCTGGCTCTTGTAGCGCCTTGATCAATGAATCTCTTGCTTCTTTTGATAGTAAAAGGGCGTCGAGAATGCTGAGCCGCAAGGGTAATTTTCTCAAGTGCGTCAGAACGTTGTAGTCTACCTTACTTTTCTTTGGCGGGTCCTTGGAGGTTAGCTCTTTCATGACTTGGTCATCCTGGGCGACATCCTTAGAGACCTTTTCTTTTCCCTTATCTTTTCTATTCATGGGTCCAAGATTCTTTTCTGGAAGTGTACGATTGCGCAGTTGAATATTTTCACATGCCTTCGGTTCTTCCTCTTTCCCCAAGGTGGATTCTTTAAAGAGAGGGCCAAGAACCATTTCCTCATCAGAGTCGCTCCCAAAGGTGAGAACCTGCGATCCCTCGGCGTTGACCGTGCGACAGTTACCGGTAGTTCTTTTATGCTCCTCTGTCGTACTTCTCTGCTCCTGACGAGTTTTGCGTTTCATTCGCTTGAAATGTTGTCGGTGAGCAACATATCCCTGCCACCATCTTTTAAAAGCGTTGCACTGTTCGGTGGGGTGCGCAATCTTTCGATGATATAAGCAGTAGCTAGGATGTATTTCCGCTTCACCAAGAATGTTTCCTTCGGAGGGTGGAAGCTTCATTCCCATTGATATGGCTTTGGCGAACCTCTTCCTCGTCTTGAACCTGCTTTTATTTACGGCGGACGTACTTCGATCTGGCAGGAGTGTTTCAACCCTTTTGTCCAGTCGTCGACATTTGGCCTTTTCAAATATGGTCATCTCACGCTCCCGATCAGCTTTGCTTTTTGAAAGAGCTTCGTTCAGGAATGTATCAATCATTTCGTCTGATGGCCCTAGAAGTTCCAGCTGAGGATCTGCCCCCAGTTCCTCTATGTAAGGAGCATCTTCACCGTCTATCGACGAGTGAGAGATCACATGGCAACTTGCCACATAACCTTCAGATTCATTTGACGAATCTTCTCCATTGTCCTCATCTCCGTCCTCAAGGACGTGGCTGAGAAATTTTTGGAGTGTGACTGGAGTCCGCGCCTTTTGATTATATTCTTCCAACGCGTCAATCTGTTTTTGCAGGTCCGTGCGCTTGTCACCAGGCTTCTCGAGCTTCTTGGATTTCTTCTTCTTCTTTGAAGATTTTGACGGCAGGGTGTGAGTGCTTTGGCTATCACTACCAATTTTTAGAGTTGGGCGCGGCTTCAGCATCCCTTCGATGATTTGGGGTTCCAGCGGATTCTTCCACCTGATCGCTGGGCATGTCTGGAGATCGTTCAGCATTCTTTTGGTTTTGGCTGAAAGAGCGACCTCCCATGGGGCTTCTTCAACAAAAGAGCATGATGCCCCCGGTGTGTCCGTCTTCTTAGGAGTGTGCGGTTGTGGTGGTTTTACCTTCCACTTCTCAGACAGCGCAAACTTGCCTTGTTGGTACTGGTCCTCGATCCATCCCTTAAAGACGAAGCAATCTTCAATTGGATGGCTTACCGTTTGGTGGTAAGGGCAATAATTGGGGTTATTCGCTTCGCCGAGTTGCAACGATCGCTTTGGATTCGGCAGATTGATAAGCCTGTTGCGCATCGCCAGCTCGAATAGTCTCTTCGTTTTGTCCCGTGGGAACGAGTAAGGACGCTTCATTTTCTCATTATAATAGCGCCGTCTCTCTTCCAGTTGATCCGTTAGTTTTGGGGGACTGGGCTGCTGTTGGGTATTCACAACGAAGGTCGCCTTCCCTGTACCCTTTTCATTCCACGGCTCCGGCTTTGGAGGAGACGGTCTATGACCCATGTGATCCATCTGGGCTAGCTTGTCGATTAAATCCTGGAATGTGGTCGGTTTGAAGAACATCATGAACTATGAAATAGTTGCATGAGGGTCTAGGGTGCCCACGAACATGCCCACCGCTGGTGCCGCTTCGATGCGCTGTTCGCACTTTGACCACAGATTTCGCCATCGGATTGCATATTGAACCCAAGTTTCTCCCGGCTTTACCCTTGCATTGATCAATGTTGTTATTAGGGTGCGTTCACTTGTGCTCGCGAATCGCTGGGTGAACAACTCCATTTCTGCTAAAGTTTTGACGGGGTCATTTGGGAGTTCGGAGTACCACTCAAACACCGTTTCCGACAAGCTGCCGACGAATTGGCGGAGCAAAAGCTAGTCATCACCACCGGTATTACCACAAAGAGCCCTGAACTGAGCGACATGTTGATGGGGATTGCCAGTCCCCTTGTATACGTGGAATTTAGGGATCGTGTAGCCCGGCGGGTACTTTATCTGGTCATACCGGCCAGGATATGGTCGCCCAGTTTTCACGACCTGGCCAGCCGCTTCAATTGCCTGGTGAACTCGTATTTGCTGAGCAATATAATCATCCAGGGCGGCCTTAGAAATGGTTTCCTCTTTGGCTGCTGAAAGAGCCGGAAGAGGATTCGACGTTTCCCTTTTGTCGTCTTCAATAATGATCGGAGGATCTTCGGCTGGAGGATCCGGCTGTAATATCATCCCGACCATGTCTTGTAAGAGAAGTGCCATTCGCTTTATGTTAGCCGCTTGCTCTGCGGCTTCTTTGTCCTTCTTTTCGAGGACTCTGCGAAGGAAGTCAGCATCAGTTTCTTGTTCGTGACGCTGTTCTGATGATGCCTCCGGGCTTTCTTTTGGCCTGGTGAGTGCGGCCATTGTAGTCAGCATCTCCTGAAGCTTCTGCTGCTGTTGTTCCTGAGCTCTTGTGATGGATCGGGTGAGTGGTCGGTGGCCCGTAGAAGCGCGGCTATCCTCTTTCCCGGATGCCATATAAATAGTATGGACCGTTATGCCCCCAGACTTAGGGCGTTTAGTCTCGGCGTCTTTACGATCTGCCGTAGTTATAAGGGCTTTCTCTGGCCTCCTTCTATTCTGAGTGGTTGACGTTGAGGGGGCCGTTGCGGCGGGCACCCAGGTGGTTGTCGTCCTTTGTGTTTTGACATGAGGTTCTCTTCTTTCTGAGCCTTCACCTTCTTCTGTCGACGGAGATAGTCCTGATCGATCACCGACTCCTGGACCCGTCGCCAGACTTTGTAAACTTTGGAGGACAGCCGTTGAGGAGACTGGTCCAGCTTCATTTCTGTAACATTCTCCACCGGAGGGGGAGATCTTTTCAGTACGGCGGTAGGAGAGTTCTTGCGCACCTTGTTCAGCAGCTCGAAGCTGTTCCTAGTTAGAACAACAACATTGACTTCCACCGTTGGGGCTGGTGGAGTTAGCCCGGAGGGGGAGTTGCCCCCAGCCTTCCTCACTCGGCGCTAATAGCGACGTCGAGCATGTCGAGCCGATGGTGTTGGTTTGGTGATGGGGATGGCTTTGTCTTGCCCCCAATCCAGGTGAGGGGCTGTTGCTGGCGTCAGCCTGTTGAAGACTGATGTCCGTTAAGAAGCGGTATCCAACCGGTCAAAAAACAGACTTCTGAGCAGGGACAGGAACCGTAGTGGGAACCGGAATAGCCAGTCTTGTAAAAACTGACCCTTCGGTAGGAGAAGCCGCCTTGACGACTTCAGGAGCAGGGATGGCTATCCTCTTTGGAACAACCTTCTCTGGGATTGCAGGCTTCATCATGGGCCCACATGAACTTTGGCCTAATTTGGCGAAGACTGAGGCGCTGGAGCTGGACGACCCATTGAGGGGGGCCGCGGTAGTAGCAAGCCGATCAAAGACCGACTTCTTGGGAGCTTCTGGTGTTGGTATAGGGGTGTTGAAGCTCATCGGCGGAAGCATGGTCCCGAAAAACAATCCGGTGGTGGCCTGAGTGACCTGGTCTACCGGCATCGTGAACAAAGAGGCTGCTTGAGGCCCGTAAGATATGCCTGCAGATGAGGCGGAGCGCGAGTTGCAGCTGCAGTTGCAGCACTTTACGCAAGTAGATGCCATTGCTGTTTTGCTTTCTGCGCCAAGCAAGAAACCAAATCTTACTAACTCGAACCCAAGGGCAACCATTAGCAAACCGCGATTGGTTTGCGAACACGACACACGAAGTGTGGAGTGGAAAGAGGAAAAGGTCCCACCGGGCGTGCCAGAATCTGTTTACCGCCGGAAACCGGGAAGACGAACGTCTTGCCTGAATCTGGGGGCAGATGCTAATTGGTGCTATCCGTCCACTTCTCCGAAGATGCCAAGTTGATTTATGGCACCGTGTATCGAAGGTTTAAACGGATGCGGCCGATGTAGCAGACTTCGTCAGATTCTCCCTCATTTGAGGGGTTTTTGATTATGGGGACGCTCTTCCCTGCAGGCGCAAGCCCCTGCAGTTAATTACGTTACTGCATCGCGGTAACAATTTTCTCCTTCTCCATATGGTCACTTCGTGTCGTGGGTGTTTGTTTTGTGTTTGGTTGCCCGTGGATTGTATACGGAGACTGATTTATATTGTCGCCCGTAGGGCGTGGACTAGTCCAAATCCGTATCTTTCTTAGATTTGGATTTGGGGGTTGGGTTTAAGGATACGTTAGCCTCATTTGAGACTAAGATCAACTTAAACATTTGTTAAGGATACGTTAGTCTTATTTTAGACTAAGATCGACTTAACGGGACCGTTTAGATCTAACAACAGAGCATTTGGACTCTATTGTTTAGTTTAGGGACATTGCGGTCGATTAGTTTAAGGACATTACGGTCCATTGTTAGTTTAAGGACATCTCGGTCCACTGTTAGTTTAAAGACATCACGGTCGAGGTTAAGGACATCATAGTCCATGGGTTTAAGGACCCTACAGTCCGATATTAGTTTAAAGAGATCGCGGTCGAGGTTAAGGACATCATAGTCCGTGGGTTTAAGGACTCCACAGTCCGATGCTTAGTTTAAAGACATCACGGTCGAGCTTAAGGACATCATAGTCCATGGATTTAAGGACTCCACAGTCCGATGTTAGTTTAAAGACATCACGGTCGAGGTTAAGGACATCATAGTCCGTAGATTTAAGGACTCCACAGTCAAAGTTAAGGACATCATAGTCCATGGGCTTAAGGACCCTACAGTCCGATATTAGTTTAAAGATATCACGGTCGAGGTTAAGGAAATCATAGTCCTTGGATTTAAGGACCCCACAGTCCATAGAAATGTGTGGTCGCCGAGACCCGTCACCTCTCTGAAAACGTTGAAGGATTACAACGATAAATATCAGAGGAGTAACGAGATGTACCCTCGAACCAGTGTGAATTGTTTGAAAGATCTGTAGCCCAGTTTGGGACTAAGATCTGTTGAATATTTATGAGCAGATGTGCTCATTTCAATATAGGTTGAGGACTTATAGCCAGAATTAGGTTAAGTCCAATTAAAAATGTTTAACATTTTTTTTCTTGCCCTGGCTATTAAGCCTTTATTTGGGCTCAGCCCTTTTAATTTAATAATGCTAAGCATTGGGCTCTGACATATTTTGTTTTCATCAGAACAGAGTGTGTTCTGACAATGCGCCACGTGGCGCGTCAGGCGCTTTGCGCCAATTAAAGAGCGCATTGCGCTTCTGTCAGGTAGCGCACACGAAGGTGACACATGTCGCGCTTAGCGCTAAGCGCTAGTTCATTAGCGCATTGCGCTTTTAATTTGTGAGCGCTTTGCGCTAGTCTGTTGGCGCGCCAGCGAGTGACACGTGGCTCGCTTGGCGCTGAGCGCCAACCCATGAGCGCAGTGCGCTGTTTCAGAAGCGCAAAGCACAGATTGTGTTTTTGGTTGACACGTGGCAGCTTTTGGCACTGAACGCCGGTCCAATGAGCGCAAGAGCGCAATTCATGAGTGCAAGACACTTTTCTATAGCGCAAAGCGCATATGATCAATTTTAAGATCAAAGAACAAATTTTATGTTCTTCCTAAAGGAGGCCTTGCCTCAAGATTCAAGAACAAAAGTTCTTGTTTTATAAAAAGGCTCTGCCTTTATAGATCAAAGATCTGTGAATGAAGTAAAATACTTCTTTTAGTTTTTTTATAATTAGATCTTTTGATCTTTTTTCTTATCATTAAAGACCTTGGTCTTTTGTAGATCTATGATCTTTTTAGAAGATGGTTCTTCTTTTTCTAAAGCCTTGCCTTTCTTTCTCTTTGAATTTTCTCAAACTTTGCAAAGGGTTTTTTTTATCTTCTGTATATTTTAGACTTGAAGTCTAAGGGCCTTTATATAGGGCCAAATGATTTGTTGAATCAGTTTTGAGAGATTTTTCTCTGATTGAGTTGGGAATATTTCCCACCGTTGGATCTTTGATCCTAAGGCTTCTGTTTTACAGAAGATAATCTTCTTATTTTAATAAGATTGGAAAGATATTTCCATAACAGATTTTTAGTTCTGATTAATTAATAATTTATTATTAGTAGATCTTTTGTTCTAACGGTAGGGGATTTTTAATCCTAGTGCTGGCGCACCTTGCGCTAACGCACCTGCGTTCGACACGTGGCGCGCAGCGTGGTGCGCAGCGCAACTGCGCTAGCGCATCCGTGTTTGCCATGTGGCACGCAGCGCAGAGCGCAGCGCAGAGCGCAGCGCAGAGCGCAGCGCAACTACGCTAGCGCACCTGTGTTTGACACGTAGCGCGTAGCGCAGAGCGCTGGATTTGAAGCGTTGCTTCAACTTTTAACTTTTGAATTTTAAAACAGAGCTTTGCTCTGATTGGGAGTGCGCTGTCTAGGGCGCAGCGCACCTGGCGCTAGTGCGTCTGCGTTTGACACGTGGCGCTCAGCGCGCAGAGCGCTGAATCTGAAGCGTTGCTTTAATTTAAATTTTGAAACAGAGCTTTGCTCTGATTGGGGGAAACAGGCTATGTCAAACCGACCCCGTGGGAAGCATCCAGAGCAAATTCCTGGTCATGTGGAACACGGCCTATGTCAATCCTGACCCCGTGGGAAATGTCCAGAGCGGAGCATGGTCCTCGCAGAACACGGCTATGTCAATCAGACCCCGTGGGAAGCATCCAGAGCAAATTCCTGGTCACGTGGAACACGGCCTATGTTAATCCTGACCCCGTGGGAAACATCCAGAGCGGATCCTGGTCCTCGCAGAACACGGCTATGTCAAACCGACCCGTGGGAAGCATCCAGAGCAAATTCCTAGTCACGTGGAACACGGCCTATGTCAATCCTGACCCTGTGGGAAACGTCCAGAACGGAGCCTGGTCCTCGCAGAACACGGCTACGTCAATCAGACCCCGTGAGAAGCATCCAGAGCAAATTCCTGGTCACGTGGAACAGGCCTATGTCAAACCTGACCCCGTGTGAAACGTCCGGAGCGAAGCCTGGTCCTCGCAGAACACGGCTATGTTAATCAGACCCCATGGGAAGCATAAAGAGCAAATTACTGGACACGTGGAACATGGCCTATGTCAATCCTGACCCTGTGGGAAACGTCCAGAGCGGAGCCTGGTCCTCGCAAAACACGACTATGTCAAACCGACCCCGTGGGAAGCATCCAGAGCAAATTCCTGGTCATGTGGAACAAGGCCTATGTCAATCCTGACCCCGTGGGAAACGTCCAGAGCGGAGCCTGGTCCTCGCAGAACACGGCTATGTCAATCAGACCCCGTGGGAAGCATCTAGAGCAAATTTCCGGTCACGTGGAACACGGCCTATGTCAATCCTGACCCCGTGGGAAACGTCCAGAGCGGAGCCTGGTCCTCGCAGAACACGGCTATGTCAATCAGACCCGTGGGAAACATCCAGAGCAAATTCTTGGTCACGTAGAACACGGCCTATGTCAATCCTGATCCCGTAGGAAACGTCCAGAGCGGATCCTGGTCCTCGCAGAACATGGCTATGTCAAACCGATCCCATGGGAAGCATCCAGAGCAAATTTCTGGTCACGTGGAACAGGCCTATGTCAAACCTGACCCCGTGTGAAACGTCCAGAGCGAAGCCTGGTCCTCGCAGAATACGGCTATGTCAATCAGACCCCGTGGGAAGCATAAAGAGCAAATTCCTGGACACGTGGAACATGGCTTATGTCAACTCTGACCCTGTGGGAAACGTCCAGAGCGGAGCCTGGTCCTCGTAGAACACGACTATGTCAAACCGACCCCGTGGGAAGCATCCAGAGCGAATTCCTAGTCACGTGGAACACGGCCTATGTCAATCCTGACCCCGTGGGAAACGTCCAGAGCGGAGCCTGGTCCTCGCAGAACACGGCTATGTCAATCAGACCCCGTGGGAAGCATCCAGAACAAATTCCTGGTCACGTGGAACACGGCCTATGTCAATCCTGAACCCGTGGGAAACGTCCAGAGCGGAGCCTATTCCTCGCAGAACACAGCTATGTCAAACCGACCCCGTGGGAAGCATCCAGAGCAACCCTTGACCCCGTGAAATGCGGATAAAGTCAACCCCTGACACCATATGGCTAATGTCAATCTTGACCCCGTATGGCTTATGTCTACCTCTGTTGTCGAGCAATTCTCCGACACCTCCTCGTCGTTAAGAAAAGCTTCAACTTGGACACATATCATCCCCCTGTCATCGAGCAATGCTCTAACATTTCCTTGTCGTCAGGCAAAGCCTCGACTTGGATACATGATAATTCATAACTCCCTTTGTCATTGAGCAATGCTCTGACACTCCCTGTCGTCAAGCAAGGTTCCGACACGGAAAAATATCAACTCCTAACTTCTCCATCATAGAGCAATGCTCCATTTCAGGGATAAATAAAATCACAAATATCTTTACTTGAAAAAGAAGGGCACGGTCTTGCAAAGAGATTTAAATAAACTATCAACGAAATGCATATCTTAAAATGAACACATCACCATAAAAAAAATAATAATACGTCTTTTTATTCATGAATCAAAATGAATACAAAGTACAATTTATGAAAGAATCAAGAATATATTTTCAGTTAAGAACATGTATAAGAAAGAATAAAAAAAAATATAATACATCTTTCAAGCTGGCGGATGATTCAAAAGGTTCATCAGTTCATCCTTCCTTTCTTGGGTCTCTGCTTCAAAATTGACTATGGCTGCGAGACGGGCCCCCGCTTCCGACTGTTGGGCTTGATACGAGGCAAGCCGACCTTCAAGCTCCTGCTCAGTAGCTTTATGAGCATCAACCATCGTCCGGGTAAAGATAATAGCTTTATCAACAGCCACCACGTCCTTGATTGCGGCTTGAAGCTCCTGCCAAAGTTCATATGCGTGGGTGGTCTTAGCTGTAAATTCGGCTTGAAGCTCCCCGAGCGCAGTTGAAGCCAGCTTCCTCTCTGAGAACTTTCGGCGGAGCCTCTTTTCACAGGAAAGCGTATTAGCGGTGTACCGCTTAATCAGCCCCTGCAAGCTTGTCTTCGCAGCCACCACCTCCGAAGGAAGGCGCGCATTCAAGACTATACAAGCAGGCCTCCACTCGACGACAGAATTCGACCCAGGCGTGCACCAATGCTTCACTGTGATAAGTGGCAAGAAAGGGGAGAGAACTGTTGGCTTCAGCAGAAAATTCTTCGGCCGTAAGCGAGCTACCAACACGAAGGTCTTCGATCAATGCTAACAAAGAGTGAAGGCTTAACTTGGCCATACGTTCGGATGTACACAGCGCATAAGGGCCAGACGGCATGAGAATGCGAGTCTCCAACGGGGTAAAAGTAGGCAGAGCTGTTAAAGATTGATAAATGATCAGTGAAGGTTGCAAACAGAGGACAGATGCAAAGCGTCGAAACTTTACTTACCCACGTTTATACAAAAAGAGTTTGGAAGATCCCCAGGCCCATCGAGGACCTCAACCTCATCATCAGCTTCCAAAACTATAGAAGACGTAAACATTATTATATGAAGAAGTAACAATACCAGGAAAGGAGCGAACAATGCTAACCTTGTCCGGAAGATAGAATGATACGCTGAGGGGATATCGCCTGTGGAGCAGCCAGTTCCAGCAGACGCTGGAAAGATTTCCTGGGAGACAGGCTAGCAATGGACGCCGCCAAGCCTCGTAGCTCTGAAAAAAGACAAGGAAGGTTCAGATAATCGAAATATCGTTTAAAACAAAGTATGGGATAATACCTTCGATACTCCTCCCGCTTTGAATAGGAGGGATAGCAGCCTCAGCAGCCTCCTCCATATCATCGGGCACATCACCGGAAACGTTTGCTGGTTGAGGCACAGCAGCCACTTCAGGAATGGTAATCTCAGCCATTTGTTCCACTGCCTCTAGGCCGTCATCGGAAAGGTCCATTAAATATACGACGGGTAAAGGCACCTCTTCAGGGCCAACGGGCGCGGAAGGAACGGAAGCCGTCAGTGGAAGCTCTATAGCAGGAATGGCAACCGTGGCAATCCCCTCCACACCTACGTGTGTCTCATCGGGGATATTTGCAGAATCCATAGTCAGGGTGCGACTTGGACTCAGATCCTCTGCCATCAGCGAAGTCCTTGCAAAGTTTGCACGAGGATAAGGATATGTATATATATATATAAGCAGTGCAAAATACTACAAAAGGATATATAAGTGTACCAATGTGCAAAGGAGCTTCTAGTATGGCTTGTTCAAGCCGACGCTCCTTCCACAGGAGGTATGCTCGCCGAGATTCGAGAGTAGACTCATGGCCACCGGTCCACAACGAAAGTGCATCTTCAGCGTCGGCTGAGACAGCCTGCTTAAGGGCTCTCTCGCCCCCTTCTTCCAAAAGACCTATGAATATCCGCCATATCGATGGAGGATCTTCGTAAAAGATGACGGCAGGATAAGGCCTCTTCGGGATCCTTACATTCTCGTATTCATCTTGTGAGCGTCTTATAGCCTCAGCCAATTGTGCGGCTTCCTCGGCAGATGAACCAGGAAAAAGAAGACTGTCTTCCGGCGGACTAGTAACGGTCTTCTTCCCCCGCTTTGGCCCAGAGCCAGTGACTATAGAAGATCGCTTCCTTCCCCTTGCCGCCCGCTTTTTGAGCTGTTTCTTGGTTTTGACAGGGAGGGAAGACTTCTTCAGGACCTCCGCCAAGGGGATATTATCATCAGAGCTAGGTTTTACCTCCAGAACCGTTACGGTATCCGTCATCGGTTGTTCAAGTGAATCCTTTGTTGGCAATGAGGCGTGAAGCCTTTCCTCCTCTCCGAATGTTTTAAGCGAAGCAGCAATGGCTTCTTCTGTGGAGGCACCTGTTAAAACAGCGGGCGTCAGTCAAATCATGAGAAAAAAAGAAAAAATGATGAACAGCGGAGAGATAAGGGTGAAGTATACCTGACTGCGCAAGGGCAGCCGGTTCTTTTTTTAGGATGGCTGACTGTTTGGAAGCTTCGATGGCAGCCTCCAAATCGGTATCATCGAGCGTCCCAAATAAACCCTCATTGGTCCCATATTCGCTAAAGCCTTCGTTAGACGGAGCAAGGGGTGTCGAGCCTAATATGGTGTCCAAAGAAAGTACTTGTTTCTTCTTCTTCTGAGGACGAGCGCCAGTGGCCGATAACACGAGTTTGCGTTTAGTAGGTTCCTTTGGACGACGAGTCCCAATTTCTTTTCCTACCTCCGACTCGGGGGACGCGGCAGCCACCTCTTTTTCAGGTGTGCTGGATGGGGGCAACCCGTACGTAGGGCTTAGCACGTATGAGGGCTCAACTGCAGTGACCTATCTCAAGGGAGGATGAACAATGTTCCGTCGCTTCAGAGGAACATTTCGATCACTAGCCGGCACTGCGCCCTTGCGATCAAGCAGCAATCGCTTTTCCTCCCTAATGACGGCACCCATCGAATGTTGGTACCACGCCACATACACATTCAGGGCTTGCGGAACACAACTCGGTTCGCTGATGAAGAAGTTAGACCCTGTGTTCAGGCGCATAAAATGATGTAGTGCGCTCTGAGTACCCTCTTCAGTGGCAGCCGGTTCTGCCAAGAAAGCCTCGAGTGCGACGCCCTGATTGTAGCTTAACTGCTGGGCGAAGCGATGCGGGTTATACCTCATAAATAAAGCTGAGTCATTCATCTTAAATACAAGAAATCCTGGCCGGATAGAGTACAGATGAAGAATCTCTCGAGCTTTTAAGACGGAGGCCCCATCTTTAAATATATCCTGCAATGGCAGCACCGTCTTCCTCGATTCCTGGCCGACGGTCAAAACTTTATCACTAAAGGACATGCCATCTCCAACCGTGCGCGGGCGAAGAAGCAAGCCTTTAGCTTCTAGTTGCGTTGGAGTCACAATAGAAGCGCTGACCAGTTGCATGATCCGAGGGAACCTGCACCTGTCATAAAAACCCGGCCTCTTGTGGATGCCAAAGACGCCTAGCACGTACAACTCGAGCCATGACGTGAAATAATGCATCGGGAAATTTACCAACTGCACCCCTGGCTCAGTGGTATCAGCTGCCAAGCTGAGGCCGTGATACACATGGGCTAACTTAGCGATCCCAACAGCCACTTGTATCCCAGCAACCATTCGATGCGCAGGATATAAGACAGACGGCCTCATACGGTGAGGGTGCATGGGAAGCGCAAACCAACTCAGCCATAACCCAAGAAACCCTAAAAAGAACATTTCTTCGTTAATCCCAGGAGCCGCCAGCTCTGCAAAAGGGATGACCGGGGTATCGGGTAAAAAGAAGCTCTTCTGATCCTCCTCCGCCGCCGGCAGGTTGCCCAAACCTAAGCCGAAAGGGTCGTCAAGACTGGCGAATTTCTCGACTTCTTCCTTCAATACTTCTGGGCAAAGAAAATCAGCGATAAAAGCCATAAAATTAACTCCACGACCTTCGGATGCAAGAGAGAGGTTCTCATAGATATTCAGCACCTTTATCAAACTCGGAAATTGGTGTTGAATAGCGTTCTTGGGAGTAAGATCCATTACCACTGATTTGGTGGCGAAAATATACTCATCCGGGGGAAGCAATTCCTCATAATGTTCCCCCCTAATGGGTAAACCCGAGACCTCTGCAAACTCCTCCAAAGAAATGAAGACTTCTCGATCTGATAAGAGGAAGGTGTGGGTCGGAATGTTTCACTGCTCCAATGCCCTGACCCACCATGTAGGAGGTGTGGAATATTGAAACAAAGAAATGTAAACGGTGGGATGCAATCCGAGCTTCAGCAACTGTGATTTCTTCGCTGATAAAATATACCGAGCCCATTGCAAATACCTGGCTGGGTGACGGGGAGTTAGTCCTACATTGTATGGCTGTCCCCACGGGCGCTTCTCGCCTTGACAAATGCGCCGTCCTAGAATGTCCAAGGCCACTGGCGGCTACACGGGTATTGCGGCCATAAAAGGTCGAAGGAGACCCTCTGAAGTCCAGTTGACCTCCTCCACAGCGTAATTTATCGGAGGTGCATCTACATAAGCGATCGCCGAATAGGCTTCGAGGGTGTCGCACAGGAAAAGCTCCGTCGGCCCATGATAATTTGATCGTACCATTTCCCCCATAGATGCAGACTCTTGTGTTCTGGATCATGGTCTTTGATCAGCGCAAAAACCTCTCGGTCTACGGGCGCCTCAGGAAATCCGCCTTCTGAGTGGATGAACGGAAAAGAAGTGTCGAAAGACATGTCACCTGTGCGAAAAAGAACAAAAGTCAACCCTTGGTGCTATAATTTAAACTTTGACGCTTGGTACTTTAAAATCCGTACCGCACTGCAATGCAGTCAAAAGGGACCAAAGGGGACCCACAAAATCTAGATGACATCATCATTAATAAAACAGCCTCATCATTTGACGAGACTGTCACTAAATGAGGAAATCCTCAATTGATTCTCATTAAATGAGAAATCCCTAGGGCAGGGGAGTAAAACTCCCATTGAGAGCAGCGCTCTTCACTAGACTGACATCTGTCAAAATCTAATGATGAAGGAATAAAATTCCTCAAGAAAATCCTAAGAGCCTTGCTCTAAGAAGACGATGGAATAATCCATCAAAAATAAAATTTCAATTTGATCTTCAAGATCCATGAACAAACTCTTAAGAATTCTTCTATATGATCTGAAAGGAGCAAAACTCCATTAATGGATTAAGAAATCATAAGCAAGATCCTTTTAGATTTGTGATTTCAAGAGAGCAAAGCTCTGTTAATAAAACCCTAAAAAGGATTTTCTTTAGATCAAAGATATATGAAGAGTAAGGCTCTGTTAATGGATGAAACCCTAAAAGATGTTTCAAAAAGATTTAATCTTTTACCTAAAAAATCTGACAGAGTTTGGTCCTTAAGAAAATTCTTAAGAGGAAGAGCTGCGCTCTGAAGGAGAAAATAAATTTTCAAGAAGGATTGAAGATGAACAGAAGTTATCTCAAGGGCCAAGGGTCCTATTTATAGGCACTAAGCGCCGTTTCAATTCCTCGGTTGATCCAAGAGTGGAGATGCTGCCACCGCTGCACCCACGTGTGGGCCCCGTGAGCGCAACGGTGAGGGGCATTTGTTTCCCCAATTAGAGCAAACCTCTGTTCAAAATTCAAAATTTGAATTAAAACCGCGCTTTTATAAAAGCGCTGCGCTACAACTAGCGCACCCCGTGCGAAGCGCATAGGCGCTAGCGCTAGATGCGCTGCGCTCCAAGTAGCGTACCACGTGCAAAGCACGTATGCGCTAGCACTAAGAGCACTGCGCTCCAAGTAGCGCACCATGAGCAGAGCGCATAAGCGCTAGCGCTGGAACTAAATGTTCCTCACCGTTGGATCAAATATCCAACGAATATGATTAAATCATCAATTAACAAGAATGAAATTCTGTTGAATCTTTCCAAACAGGAAAGATTGTGCCCTGAATTTGGAACACCGTTGGATCAATGATCCAGTGGTGATTAAAAATCACTAAAATACAGAACAAATTTTGTAAGGGGGAAAGATTTCCCAATCTTGGTAAAAAAACAAGAAGATTATCTTCTGTAAACTAGAAGCCCTTGGATCAAAGATCCAACGATGGAAAATTTCCCAAATCAATTGGAGAAAAGATCTCCTTAACTGATTAAACAAATCAGCTTACCCTATAAAAATGCCCTAAGACTTCAAAAAACCAAAATGAGGAACCCCCCATAAACTTTGAGAAAATCTCAAGAAGAAGAAGAAGCTCTCGATAAAAGAAGACAATTCTTTTCAAGATAAAAAAAAGAATAGAAAGACGAAATCGTCTCAATATAAAAAGAAGTATTTACTTCTTTCACAGATCATAGATCTATAAGATAAATTGTCTTTCACAAAAGAGATTATGAATATCTCGTTATAAATGGGGGAGAATTATTCAATTCTCTCAGGATTACAGAGCCATAAAGGCAAAGCTTTTTATCAAAAAGAGATTGAAATATCTCCTATAAACTAAGAACTTTGTTTTTAGAATCTTGAGACAAAGTCTCTTATCAAAGAAAAGTTAATCTTCAGAGCGTAAAGTAAACCTAAGAAGAGCCTTAGCGCTCCTAATCTAAGAAGAGCCTTAGCGCTCCTAATTTAAAAGTGCCTTAGTGCTCTTCATCTAGCGCAAAGCGCTGCAGCACAGCGCACTGCGCTCATTGACTAGAGCTCAGCGCTAAACGCGCCACGTGCTCCTTATGTGTGCGCTGCATTACTAAAAGCGCTTCGCGCTCATTATATGGCACTAGCGCCAAACGCCTCAACGCTTCAACTATAGCGCATCAGCGCTCTACATCTAGCGCAAAGCGCATCGGCGCTCTTCATTTAGCGCTAAGTGCTAAGCGCATTAGCGCTTCATATCTGGTGGAAAGCGCTAAGCGCATTAGCGCTTTAACCATAGCGCACTGCGCTCATTGACTGGCGCTAGTGCCAAGTGCGCCACATGCTTTTATGTGCGCTTGGACAGAACATAAACTGTTATTTGAATAAGCCTGGAGCTATGATAAATGCACAGCATTCAACTAAAGACAAAACATTGTCAGAGACCAAACCGATGCTTAGCATTTTTAAAGGATTGGGCTCAAACAAACATCTAACAACTCAAAAAAACAAATGTTGAACATTGTAATTGAATGGACTTAGCCCAAATTGGCCATAAGTCCTCAATGCAGATTAATTGAGTTCATATGCTCATAAATCACAGATCCTAGTCCCAATTGGACTACAGGTCTCTCAACCCACATCGGTTTAAGGGTACATCTCTAAACTCCTCTGAAATTTGTCGTTGTAATCCTTCAATGTCTTCAGAGAGGTGACGGGTCCCGACAACCATACATTTCATGGACTGTGGGGTCCTTAAGCCCACGGACTATGATGTCCTTAACCTTGACTGTGAGGTCTTTAAACTCACGGACTATGATGTCCTTAACCTTGACTGTGAGGTCTTTAAACTCACGGACTATGATGTCCTTAACCTTGGACCGAGATGTCCTTAAACTAACATTGGACCGTAATGTCCTTAAACTAATTATCGGCCGCAATGTCCCTAAACTAAACAATAGAGCCCAATTGCTTTTTTGTTGGATCTAAACGATCCCGTTAAGTTGATCTTAGTATGAAATTAGACTAACGTATCCTTAACATGCGTTTAAGTTGATCTTAGTCCCAAATGAGACTAACGTATCCTTAAACCTAACCCCCAAACCCAAATCTAAGAAAGATACGGATTTGGACTAATCCACGCCCTACGGGCGACAACATAAATTAGTCTCCGTATACAATCCACGGGGAACCAGAATAAAACAAAACAAACACACACGACACGAAATGACCATATGGAGAAGGAGAAAGTGGTTACCGCAATGCAGTAGCGTAATTAACTGCAGGGGCTTGCGCCTGTAGGGAAGAGCGTCCCCACAATAAAAAACCCCTCAAATGAGAGGGAATCTGACGAAGTCTGCTATATCGGCCGCATCCGTTTAAACCTTCGATACATGGTGTCATAAATCAACTTGCCATCTTCGGAGAGGTGGACGGATAACACCAATTAGTATCTGCCCCGTAATTCAGGCAAGACGGACCTACGCGGTCGCGTCTCTGTGTTTCGGCGGGGAACATCGATGACGTAAGGATCATTGTACAAAACCGCCAGGTTCTTGCACCAACAGAAATATCTCCGGAGTTGTCTAAAGAAAAGGAAGCAACCAAGAAAACAACCATACAAATAGAGGACCAAGAAAGGGCTAAGGATTGGAGAGAAGTCTTCATAGACTACTTCAAATCCCGTCGAACACCTGAAGATGTATCTTCAAGACATCAGCTCATAAAACGAGCTCTGTCTTTCGCCTTCGTCAATGATACTCTATATAAGAGATCGTTCGACTCTCTATAGTTGAGATGCCTGGGACCGGAAGAAGCAAGGAGAGTCGTCCAAGAAACTTACGACGGGCTCTGCGGTTCTCATCAAGCTGGACCAAAGATGAAGCTGAAGATCAAAAGGATGGGCTACTATTGGCCTACAATGATTCAGGACTGCCTCGAATACGCGAAGCAGTGCCACTCGTGCCAAATTCATGGGGACTTCATCCACCAGCATCCAAATCCATTACATCCAACAGTGTCCAGCTGGCCGTTCGAAATGTGGGGAATCGACATAATTGGGCCCACCGAACCAGCGTCGTCCAAAGGACATCGGTTCATATTGGCGACAACTGATTACTTCTCTAAGTGGGCAGAAGCAGTATCACTAAGAGAAGTGAAGACGGAGAATATTCTTTATTTCTTTAAGACACACGTCATCTATTGGTTCGGCACTCCACGACGGATTATCTCTGATAACGGGCCGGCCTACAGAAGTCACAAAATCAGCCGCTTCGCACAGCAGCATAATAGAGATTGGAGATACTCTTTAGTCTATAATCCCTGAGCTAATGGTCTAGCTGAGGCTTTCAATAAGACCTTGATGAAGATCATAAAGAAGACGGTGTCCAAAAAATAAAAAAGACTGGCACGAGAGACTGCATGAAGCTCTCTGGGCGTATCAAACCACGTTCAAAACGGCTACGAATATAACGCCGTATGCATTGGTATTCGGCACAGAAGCAGTACTCCCCTTGGAAATAGAGCCACCCTCTCTACGAGTGGCGGTTTATTATGAGCTCACGAATGAAGAGAATGCTCATCTCCGGCTTGAGGAGCTCGACGCCCTTGATGAAACTCGTCTCATGGCGCAGCAAAACCTAGAAGCTTACAAAGTAAGGATGACGCGCTCATACGAAAGATTGACTAGGCCGAGAACATTCCGCCAAGGTGAACTCGTACTAGTCGTAAAAAGACTTATGATCCCAACCGTGCCAAACGGGGGAAATTCGAGCCGAACTATGAGGGCCCGTACATCATAGACAAAATCTATCAAGGTGGGGCATACTTACTCATGGATATACATGGCAAAAGACCCTTCCGGCCAATAAACAATCGATTCATGAAAAAATACTACGCTTGACGAGTCATTGGTCATATCAGAATTTTTTTATTATTATATCGCCCATTCTTAATCATATTACAAATAATTAGGTGCTTTTGATCCATGTCTGCTAAATAGTTGCAGGTTACAGGTTCTCAGAACAATACAGTGAAATTCGTGAAAAGACGCTACAAAAGTGAGACTGCTACCAACAATAGATGAATCCGTATGATGCCGCCTACCAGTTCAAGGAACAAATAAAAATCATGAGACAGTTCAATGCACAAAGTACAATGGCAGCACAGGATTAAAGACTTCAACACGAAGCTCACGACAAAAAGTCCACAACATTTTGCACTGTGGAAATCTGGAAGAAAGTAGAAAAGATTCTGAGGAACCAAGGGAAGAAAACAGAAGGAAAAAGCAACATGAAGCATCACTGAAGAGATGGGCCCAGGAACCTACCAAACGGCCGCGGAACCGCGGCCAAAATGGGCTTTCTGCCTCGGAACTGCGGCCGTGCAGTGCACGTGTCGGTGCACGTGTCGGTGAGTGTCGGTGCTTTGACCCGGCTTTCTTATGGTAGTCTTGTAATTTCAAGTATGGATCAGATGTAAAACCTAGGGTTTCTCCTGTCTATAAATAGGAAAGCCTACAGCCTCTTTTGGGGCATGTCTCTTTTTATTTTCTAGATCTAAATTTTATTTCCATTGTAATCGTTGAGAGGTCATCAATAAAGTAAGTGTTTTTAATTTTATCTTGCATTCTTATGAATTGAAATTTATTATCTGCTATTTTATTTTGTCTTTTATTATTTGCAACTTAGATAGTCTTTTAAAATTAGAAAAATTAATTTCATCGTAACTTCTCTAATGAGTGAGTAATTCCTCACTTGTTAGGGTTAGGATAGGGAAGGTTTGAGAGAAGAAAATTTCTCTCACTCCTTTCTTTGCCCATATAATATTTAATATAGGACTCCGTTTAATCCAACCACACACCGCTCACTACGGCACCCAATCCTAAAAGATAGCGGTGATTCCCTAGTTAGATCGGTTGTGGTTGAATTAACTATAGTTTAGGGCTAAGAGCCAAGAAAGGACAGATAACGACCAAAAGGAAGAAACTAAGTTTCTTCCTAGTCGTGCTAATCCCCTTCATTGACTATTACCCTAACACCTATATTCTTAATTAGGGCATTAAAAGCAGTGAGTAGAATCCTTTTTCCAAACTAACCTAATTCTAACCCCAGCAAGACTTTAAATCAATTTAATCTCATTCTTAGATTTAAAACAAAACCTACCACAAATAGAACTTAACTCGTTAAGACTTAAAGAAAGTACACATTTTCCCTGTGGACCGACCCGTACTCAACCGGCTAGCTACCAAGTGACACCGTCTTGATTGCGGTATATTCTTGATCTTGATTTTAAAACGCACGTACGCAAAAGACAGACCAATCAAATGGCGCCGTTGACGGGGAAACGGTAGTTATTTTCTTTTTGTAATTTCGGGTTAATTAAAAAAAAATTAAAACAAAAAAATATATAAATAAAAATAAAAATCATCTTGTTATTTTTGAAAGGTTTTTGTGCAAGTGTGCAGGGTTGGAGCAAATTCTGTTTCAGATCTGGAGCAAATTCAGTGAACAAATCAATATTCAGGAGATCTAAACAGAAAGAGGGGAACCATAACAGCAAACAGGAAAATTTTGGAGATCCAAACCAACCAAATTGCCGCGAAAACACGGCATAAGAAGGAGTTTGACCGTGGTTCCGCAGTCAATTACTGACGTCAGCACCCCAAAATTTTCTGTAAGTATTTTTGTCCCCTCTCCCACCATGATCTCCACTGAAAATTTTTCCTGTAGGGTTCTTTGCGCAAAATCTTTCTTCCTCTCCAATAAATCATTTTTGTGCAGGATTCTTTGCGCTGCTAAATAAAATTTTTTTTGCAAGTGTTTTAGAATTTTGATGTGTTAACTACTTTGCATAATTAATACGAACTTTTAAGAGGCTATAACACCAATCAAGATTGGGTGGGGATTTCATTACCCTTCCTAAGACCCCAAAAATCACTAAAAGCATATGCATCACACTTGAGCTAATTAAAAAATATCTAGACTCGGCCAATTAAGGACGGTCGCCCTCATTAGGACAAAGGAAGGTTGTGGGCATTCAGTCGTTTATCTAAACCCGACTTTGTGGTGCCTAGGCTAGATAACTGAGAAAGATAATTGTAAAAGGCCCGTCTCACGGTGATTCGTGAGCGGATCCCTCTTTTCTTCATTTGTGCTTACCTGACCACAATTGGCTGTGAAGAGAAGATTTGAGGGATATCTCATAACTTGTCGCTTTGGAACAGTTAGGAACAGTCTAGTTGACTTAGGAGACCCTAGCTCTAGACTTGATTGTGCATGCTTAAATTGTGATTGTGCCGTAGTTCCATACAAATTTTTGCAAAACTCTTTCAAATAAAAAACACTTTCAAAAATTTCAAAACTCCAAAAACAAACAATTGAAAAAAAAACAATAAAAAATAAGAAAAACAATAAAAATTGAAAAAAATAAAAATAAAAATAAAAATAAATTCACATTCTTTTCCTTTCTCTCATCACATCATGGGTACCCCACCTCGCAAAACTCTTACCGAACTTTGGTACTCTCAACCAGACATTACTTTCTATGCTTCTTGTTTTGGTCGAATTTCGAACGACCCCTCCATGCCCAAAATTTCTTTGAAAAATCGAATAGACGCGTGTAGGACAACCAGTTGGACTCCGCAATCCACATTATATCAACTATTTCAACCTTCACCACCTTCTTACGTTGATACTCCTTTTTCGAATTCTGTTGTAACTCCGAAACCCATGTCTATTGCCGAACATATTGAACAATCTCGTAACCGATCTTTCACTCCTTTCACCATTGCGAATTCTTTGGATCAACAATTCCATTCACCTTCTTATCCAAATGTTGATCCTACTTCTGTCCAACCATTCAATTCTTACCAGTTCTACCCGACTTTTGCACCTCCCCTAGACATTGCTTCTGAACAGCCATTTGGGAGTTTCCAGTATCCAAACAACTTTAAATATTTTACTGAAACTCCTTCAAAACCCATGTCTACTCTGGAACAGTCGTTGGAAGATTTTATAGTAGCGTCAAACCAACAGATCATGGATTTGAATGCGTCCATAGCCGCCCTTATACAACCTAGTGACCCGAGAGCTAGTTTCCAACTAGCTCCAAATTTTCCAATGTATGATGGGCGGTTGGACAGATTGAGAATTTGAGTGGTGAGAGTGAGCTGTACACCCTTCCAAATCAAACCTACCCATCCCCAATTGAATCCCACAACTCCGGTTTTGAATGTCTATCGAGTGTCCCACGTGATTCACCTGTTGAAGATAAAAGGTTTAATAAGTTGTATGACTTTGTAGTGTTTGATTTAACTGATTATGAAGGGTCCCTTTCGAGTGAAACCATCACCAATTCCTTTGACCTCTACACCTCCACTCTAGAACCTGAATTGATTGATATCCATGCTTTTGATGAGGTGTCTGAAAAATTTAATTTTCACTTGATCGAGGATATTGACGCTGGGAATATTTTAGATGATGAACCTACAGATTTGGATGAGTTTCTCTCTCCAACTCATCATCCCGAGTCATTAACTGTTTTTCCCGAACTTTATATGCGTCTAGATTTTGATGATAATTGCATGGATTAGATAACTTTTGAGGGGAATTATGAGGATAGTATTGAGGATGAATCAGTTTTGTTTGATGAGTTGGATTCTCCAATTCATCCTGTCCCTTCCACTGACTGTGTACACCCTCCTGAACCTTTAACTGTTACCCTTCCTAAATCACTCCCCTTCATCCTTTCCATCGTTCCGACCGCGCAAGAAACCGTATCACTTTCATTTTCAATGTCTGGTTTACCAAGTTCAACGTACCCATGTTTCCTCACGAATCTTGAGGGATTTGACCCCATTTCTCGATGGTTTGATAGATTAGCACAATCGCTTTTTACACAGTGGTCATCACAATTTGTGCTAATTTATTCACTAAATTTACACTCTCAAGTTCGTACTACACTTCTTTCTCTCTTCCGCCATTCTTCTCCTAATATACTGAGACCGTATTTCACCTTCCTTCCCATACGGTCTCGCGTATTCTCCAATTTTTTCCTCTCCGTATTCTTTCACCAACCAACACACTACAGAGATAGAATATTTGAATGGTTGGTGCTCACTTTTGGCCTGTGTAAGGCCTTGTATAGATTGATACTGTTCTCTTTTCCCCCTAATCCTGAACTTCACCGCATAAACAGTGGAAACACTGTTTCAAATAAGTTTGGGGGTATTTATCACTTGTAATTATATAAAAACAAAACAAAATAAAATAAAATAAAAAATAAATATTTTAGATATTTTTGTAAATTTTCAGTTTTAATAATTTTTTTTTTAATTTACAAATAAATTCCTCTTTTTAAGAGGACCTTTTTACAAATAACCGATAAACCCTTATAAAAAGAACCCGACCCTTCTTCTGATTTTACCAAACCCTAACTTCATATCTCTAAAAACCCTAGCCGCCGCCGCAGCAAGTTCTGAGAGATCTCTTCCTCCTGTTGCGGAACCGCCGCTCAACGCCCCCTTCGGCCGCGCAACCGCCGCTCTTTGGTCTCGTCTCCCTCTGAAAAATTCAGAGGTGGTTCGATCTTCTAAACTCTTCTCTGTTAATTTATAAATTCTGCAAATTGCATTCTCTGTGATGGCACCAACCCTGCAATTTGAAAGAGACTTTCACAAATGTTTGCACACACGGTCTATGGAAGCTATTTCGGTGAAGAGATCCGAAGGCGAGGGTGGAATTTCTTACTTTTTAACCATCCAAACTCCTTCGCTCTTCCAGATCTCGTCACCCAATTTTACAAGTGCATGGAAGACGGTTGCCTCTCACAACACGGATACATTAAGCTAAATTGGGGGGATAGGGAAATCATAAACGATAGGGACTTCATCCATGAAGTCACCTTAATACCCAGACTACCTACTCATGACCAACCCCTCCAATTCGAGGATTACCTATCCTTGATGGGCAATGACTGTTCGAGGGAGCCACGTAAGGGCATCCAGGCCAGAACCCTCTTTGCGAACGTATTGACTGTGCGCCATTGGGCACAAAATAACATTTTTGGTAGTTCGCACAATACTACATTTTTCACACCATCCCTTCATATCATGCACACCTTGATGACTAGGAACCCAAGCTATGATATGTGCACGGTATTACTTCATTCGATTGGTGCGGGGAAGAGGACTGCCAATTATCTATACCCTATGTTGGTGACACAACTGTGTTGCCATTTCCTCCATGTGGAGGAATTTGAGTTTTATATGCATGGAGGTATCCCCATTAGACCTCTTGTTGAGGGCGTATCCACGTCCTACACACGCTTAAATGATGTATGGTCGCGTACTGAGCCGGCCGAGAATGTACCCGCCAAGACATCCAGCTCCAGCTTGACCGCGAGCGAGGAAGAGCTTACCCCTGCAGCACATGCACGTTTACTTAGGAAAACCACTAGGGGGATAGACAGATTGATAGGGATGGTAACCAACCTGGATCACCGTGTGACAGAATTAGAGCACAGCATGACGACCCTGCTGGCGAGAGAGGAACGTTCCCGTTCACGTTCGAGGGGACGGCGAGGCCATGAGCAGTGAGGGCACTGCTTTTGATAAGTTTGGGGGGTGGAGGTGGTTTATAAATAGTTATCATTGCATTGCATATTTTTATTTTTGTACATATTTGTTTTTTTTCTTTCTTTGCATATTTAATTCCGCATTGCATCTTTATAAAAAAAATTATAAAAGTTAAAAATAAAAATATAAAAATAAAATCAAATAAAAAATTGAAAATTTTTAAAAATTATAAAAATTCAATTATGGCCATAATTGACTTAAGTTCGACAAGACGGTTGACTAGCTAGGAAAAACTAAATCCTAAACTTAGTAAATAAAAAACCCTAAAAATAACCTTTCTTAAAGTTTAACTGTAGAAAATATATGTCCTTGTAGATTATTTAGAAATAGGCAAATTTTGAGCTCAGTTCTTGGGCTAAGTCAATATAAGGGAAGGGTATTGAAATTTTTATTTGAAGTGTAAGTCTGAAAAATAATTCTGAATCTTAAGTTTAAATTCTGAAAATATATACCCTACAACTCGCACATACACGCACCTTGAAACTTGGAATAGTAGAGGATACCTTGAAATGCTCTTGTCTAAAATCTTTATTATGAAGGAAAATAAAATAAAAGTACAAGTGTGAATAAAGAGATAAAATAAGAAAAATGAACACTGGTTTTGTAATTACTTGAGGCTGCATAAATAAAAAATACAGCGAGGGTGCTTTATCACCTAGTGCCTTAGACCAGCTGGTTTGGGAGTCACTGCTAAGCCTTAGGTATTACAAGACGAGGAATTACGCCTTAATGCGCGAATAAATTTTGTAATCGGTCGTTAGTACCTCAAGAAGTATTAACGGTCGCATGAAGAATGTGTGAGCAATTTCATCTAAAATTCACCAATTAAAAGTACTTTGGACGATGGACAAGAGTATGATAGCTAGAATTGACTTTCCAAGTGCAGGGGTGATAATTACACACACGTAGGGGTGTATAATTGGGGTTTGGATAAGAGATAGGAATGAAAGATAAGGCTTATACCTTCAGTAGAGATGATAAAAATTCCTAAGTTGAGATGGAACCTTAGAAGGAAAATTCAAAAGATGCTGAAAGCTTAATAAATTTTCAGAACATATAAGATCTTAAGTTAAATGATAAGTGAGTATAAAAAATACGGGTTGATGATTTCTAAATTGAAGATAATAGAATTTCTTACTAGAATACTGAATTGAAGAATGAGAGTCAACATACCAAATTGATCGGATTTTATGGGTAGTATCCGCTGAAAATCCTCAGGAGACAACACTCCTCCTATTAGGGACACCTAAAGGTTTAACGGCTTGTTGCACGAGCTCAGTGCAATCGCGTTCCCTGCGAAAGTGAGGTTTGGTTTTTTCAAGAATAAAATTGGTTTTGCTCGGGACGAGCAAAAGATAAGTTTGGGGGTATTTGTTCATATCAGAATATTGCATTATTATATTGCCCATTCTTAATCATATTACAAATAAATAGGTGCTTTTGATCCATGTCTGCTAAATAGTTGCAGGTTACAAGTTCTCAGAACAATACAGTGAAATTCATGAAAAGACGCTACAAAAGTGAGACTGCTACCAACAATAGATGAACCCGAATGATGCCGCCTACCAGTTCAAGGAACAAATAAAAATCATGAGACAGTTCAATGCACAAAGTACAAGGGCAGCACAGGATTAAAGACTTCAACGCGAAGCTCACGGCAAAAAGTCCACAACATTCTGCACTGTGAAAATCTGGAAGAAAGTAGAAAAGATTCTGAGAAACCAAGGGAAGAAAACAGAAGGAAAAAGCAACATGAAGCATCACTGAAGAGATGGGCCCAAGAACCTACCAAACGGCCGCGGAACCGCGGCCAAAATGGGCTTTCTGCCGCGGAACTGTGGCCGTGCAGTGCACGTGTCGGTGCACGTGTCGGTGGGTGTCGGTGCTTTGACCCGGCTTTCTTATGGTAGTCTTGTAATTTCAAGTATGGATCAGATGTAAAACCTAGGGTTTCTCCTGTCTATAAATAGGAAAGCCTACAGCCTCTTTTGGGGCATGTCTCTTTTTATTTTCTAGATCTAAATTTTATTTCCATTGTAATCGTTGAGAGGTCATCAATAAAGTAAGTATTTTTAATTTTATCTTGCATTCTTCGTAATTGAAATTTATTATCTGCTATTTTATTTTGTCTTTTATTATTTGCAACTTAGATATTCTTTTAAAATTAGAAAAATGAATTTCATCGTAACTTCCCTAATGAGTGAGTAATTCCTCACTTGTTAGGGTTAGGATAGGGAAGGTTTGAGAGAAGAAAATTTCTCACTCCTTTCTTTGCCCATATAATATTTAAAATAGAACTCCGTTTAATCCAACCACACACCGCTCATCACGGCACCCTATCCTAAAAGATAGTGGT
Organism: Agapanthus africanus; assembly: GCA_030015575.1. Classification (NCBI taxonomy): domain Eukaryota; kingdom Viridiplantae; phylum Streptophyta; class Magnoliopsida; order Asparagales; family Amaryllidaceae; genus Agapanthus; species Agapanthus africanus. The sequence continues at coordinate 894,858,805 of CM057339.1, read as the reverse complement.
GATTCCTAGTTAGATCGGTTGTGGTTGAATTAACTAGAGGTTAGGGCTAAGAGCCAAGAAAGGACGGACAATGACCAAAAGGAAGAAACTAAGTTTCTTCCTAGTCGTGCTAATCCCCTTTGTTGACTATTACCCTAACACCTATATTCTTAACTAGGGCATTAAAAGCAGTGAGTAGAATCTCTTTTCCAAACTAACCTAATCCTAACCCTAGTAAGACTTTAAATCAATTTAATCTCATTCTTAGATTTAAAACAAAACCTGCCACAAATAAGACTTTACTCGTTAAGACTTAAAGAAAGTACATCTTTTCCCTGTGGACCGACCCGTACTCAACCGGCTAGCTACCAAGCGATACCGTCTTGATTGCGGTATATTCTTGATCTTGATTTTAAAATGCACGTATGCAAAAGACAGACCAATCAGTCATAGCCTAAGTCAATGATAGATGACGCCGCCTATGTCCATTCGCTATCTTTTTGAGTCAAAACTCTAAAAGTAGTATCCAACGGTACTCCGTACCACACATGGAGAACTACGGACCGTAACGTCCTTACACTATTACGGACCGCAACGTCCTTAAACTAGATAAAAAAAATGGTACGTCGATAAGCGAAATGGGCACGGATGAAAACCCGAAAGGGCTCCGTGAGTAAAAACAGCAGGGCTACCGGTGAATTTGTGAAAACCCGAAAGGGCGCAGATTTGTAAAAAAAAATTCCTGTGCACTTGCAGGGTCCTCTCGACCTTGTAAGGAGAAAATACCAGCGTGAGATCCTTACGACTCACAAGGGAGCAAGACACTCAGGAATTCTCACGATTCCTAAGGGGAAATTACACTTACGAGATCCTCACGACTTGTTAGGAGAATTTTCCCCCTCTGAGACCCTCACAGCTCACAGGATTCAAAAGTCTTGAGATACAGGGACCTGGACCTATTTCATAAGCCATTATATCCCCCAATTTGCCCTACAGGCGGTCAATATCGGCCCTTGTATACAATCCACGGGCATAAATAAGCGTTCTCTCAACGAATCCCATTGATGGTGCAAATTCCCCCATTTGGTGAACAACACTTGTAAGTCCTATCGACTTGCAAGGAGAAAATTTCTCTTGTGAGATTCTTACGACTTACAAGAGAAGATATCACTTAGGAATCCTCACGATTCTTAAGGAGAAAATACACCTATGAGATCCTCATGACTCGTAGGGAGAAAACCCTTTGTGAGACCTTTATGGCTCATGAAGTCGAAAGCCTTAGTCAACAGGATTCTAACCCTGTTTGCTAAGCCGCCTTTGTTCGAACCGACAAAGACAAATGATGATTCGCTCCTGGCAATGTCCCAGTGGTAGCGATACTGATGCCTAAATTGGTATCAAATTCCAAGTGCTTTCACGGCAAATGATGATCCGCTCCTGGCAATATTCCAGTCGCAGCGGTGCTGATGCTAAGATTGGTATCAGGTCTTGGGTTCCATACTTGCAGCAAAAAGTCAGCGAGCTATAAATGCATATGAAATAGCCGAAATGATAGGGTAAGTTGCAAAAAAAATCAACAAGTAAAATATATGCATACAAAAATAGCCGAAATAATTGGGCAACTCGCAATAAAAAGCAGCGAGTAAAGAGAAAGAAAAATAGCCGAAATGATTGGGCACCGCGAAAAAATAGCCGAAATGATTGGGCAATCGTGACCTTCGCGATATAAAAAGTTGAAATGATAGAGAATCACAGAAAGAAATAAAATAAAATGAAACTTTTGCCCTGCAGGTGATATCGCATTGACCCATGTATACAATCCATGGGCACAAACAGAAAGGGAACCATATTGTCCCACCAGGCTTCGCCAAAGGGTACCCACATCTCGATGGCTAAACCTACAGCCTAGAAATCAATAACGACGTTCCTTCTCGTCCCAACCAGAAGCAGATGCGACGTCAGTAAAACGGAACCACGGCAAAGCCCCCTAGTTCCAAATCTCGACGGTTCACAGACAACCTAGAGACTACCTCGGAGCCATGGCAGAGTCCCTAGTTCCAAGTCTCGACGGCAACATCTGCATCCTAGAAGATCAACACGGCGTTCCTTCTCAACTCCAGCAGGATGCGGACGAAATGTCAACAACCGACACCCAGGGAAATCAGTGCCCTTGGCAAAAACCTCTCGATTCAGGGAAATCAGCGTCCTTGGCGAGAACCTCTCGATTCGTTTCGACCCGCAAGGAAATCAGTGACTTTGAAGGAATCTCTCGATTCGTCTCGACCCTAGGGAAATTAATGTCCTTGGCAAAAACCTCTCGATTCGTTTCGACCCGCAAGGAAATCAGTGTCTTTGCAGGAATCTCTCGATTCGTTTCGACCCCATGGAAATCAATGTCCTTGGCAAAAACCTCTCGATTCAGGAAAATCAGCGTCCTTGGCGAGAACCTCTCGATTCATTTCGACCCGCAAGAAAATCAGTGTCCTTGCAGGAATCTCTCGATTTGTCTTGACCCCAGGGAAATCAGTGCACTTGGCAAAAACCTCTCGATTCAGGGAAATCAGCGTCCTTGGCGAGAACCTCTCGATTCGTTTCGACCCGCAAGGAAATCAGTGTCTTTACAGGAATCTCTCGATTCATCTCGACCCCAGGGAAATCAGTGTCCTTGGCAAAAACCTTTCGATTCAGGAAAATCAGCGTCCTTGGCGAGAACCTCTCGATTCGTGTCGGCCCGCAAGGAAATCAGTGTCTTTGCAGAAATCTCTCGATTCGTCTCGACCCCAGGGAAATCAGTGTCCTTGGCAAAAACCTCTCGATTCAAGAAAATCAGCGTCCTTGGCGAGAACCTCTCGATTCGTATCGGCCCACAAGGAAATCAATATCTTTGCAGGAATCTCTCGATTCGTCTCGACCCCAGGGAAATCAGTGTACTTGGCAAAAACCTCTCGATTCAGGGAAATCAGCATCCTTGGCGAGAACCCCTCGATTCATTTCGGCCTGCAAGGAAATCAGTGCCTTTGCAAGAACCTCTCGACTCGTCTCGACCCGCAGGGAAATTAGTGTTCTTACGCATAAAAAAAATCTCTTGTGAGATTGTTACTACTCTCAAGAGAAGACACACACTTAGGAATCCTCACGATTCCTAAGAAGAAAATACACCTACGGGTTCTCTCGACTCATAGGGAGAAAAGTCTTTATGAGACCCTCACGGCTCATAAAGTTGAAAAGTCTTAGGCAACAAATCTGAACTTGTTTCCTAAGCCATCGCAGCCCTGCAAGTAGGTCTAAGATGGACTATTGTGTACTATCCACGGGCCACACTCTCCAAAGTCGAATATCGACAAGGAGGGAAAAAACCACTTACGAGTCCTCTCGACTTGTAAGGGGAAAAATTCTTTTGTGAAATACTTTCGACTCTCAAGAGAAAACACACTTAGGAGTTCTCCAACGACTCCTAAGGAGAAAATACACCTACGGGATCCTCTCGACTTGTAGAGAGAAAAGTCTTTATGAGATCCTCATGGCTCATGAAGTTGAAAAGTCTTAGGCGGCGGATTTAAACCTGTTTCCTAAGCCATCGCTGCCCTACAAGGAGGTTAAGATGGACTATCTATGGGCCACATTTACCAAAGCCACATTCGCCGATGAAATAAAGAAGCTACTTACGGGTCCTCACGATTCGTAAGGAAAAATACCCGAGTGAGATCCTTACGACTCACGGAGGCGACGAACACTTAGAAATCCTCACGATTTCTAGGAAGAAAATACACCTTTGAGATCCTCTCGACTCGCAGGGAAAATAATGTCCTTGCGAGAACTTCTCGACTCGTCTCGACTCGTAAGGAAAATAATATTCCTGCGAGAACTTCTCGACTCGTCTCGACTCGTAAGGAAAATAATATTCCTGCGAGAACTTCTCGATTCATCTCGACTCATGGGGAAAATAATGTTCCTGCGAGAACTCCTCGACTCGTAGGGAAAACAATGTTCCTGCGAGAACTTACGACTCATGAAAATGGAAAAAGTCTTAGGCTACAAGGACTCCAAACTTGTCCCCTAAGCTCTCAATTCTATGGCCATGCATAACTCTGCACTACTTCACCAACGTACATGCTTACGTGGGCAAACTAGTGGGGGGCATTTGTTCACGCCAAAATTTTCGGCCAAGAGCTATTTAATTTGTTTCCTTATAACCTTTATAAAAAAAGGGAGAGAAGAAAGAGGAAAAGAATTCACAGTTGGACATCACGTGTAAAACACGTGGGCGCTCATACGCAAAGCATATGAGCGCTGAACATAAATAACAAAGGGACAAATAGGCTTCCGTATAAAACACGTGAGCACTCATATGCAAAGCATATAAGCGCTGAACATAAATCACCAATGGGCAAACAGGCCTCACGTGTAAAACACGTGAGCGCTCATATGCAAAGCATATGAGCGCTGAACATAAACAGGCTAAAACACACAGCAGGGACCACGTGTTAAACACATGAGTTCTCTTGCCTCTCACATGCAAAGCATGTGAGCGCCCCAATTTAAAATGCTCCTATCAAATTCTAGAATTAAATTCTATTTTGGGAAATATTTTCCTGATCTTTCTCAAACAAAAAAGATCTTCTCTGTTAAACAGAGGAACTTTGGATCAAAAATCCAACGGTGATCATCTGGTAGAATAAAGTTCTATCATAGGAAAATATTTTCCTAATCTTGTTAAATTAACAAGATATTCATATGATCAGAATTCTATGTTAGAACAAAATTCTAATCTTATTAAACTAACGAGATATCTATATGATAGAATTAAATTCTATATTAAGAAAATATATTTCTGATCTTGTTAAACTAAAAAGATATTATAGAATAAAATTCTAATCTTGTTAAAACTAACAAGATATTCATAATCTTTTTAAACAAACAAGAAATTTTCTCTGTTAAACAGAGAGCCTTTGGATTAAAAATCCAACGGTGAATAAAATTCACCGATTGATCTAAAAGATCATGAAATAAATCATGATCTCTCAATGAGGGATTCTCTTAACAAATTGATTCTTTTTCTTCTCATATAAATATAAGTAAGGAGAGAAGGAAAAATGGACACACACAGAGAGGAGAAGAGGAACCCCTCCCAAAAGCTCCCACAAAACAAAAGGAGAATTTAATTCTCAAACCAAGAATTTAACTCTTCTCAAAGAACTTAGTTCTTCCTCTGGTTAAGATCTGCAGAAGCAGATCTCCCCACAAGTTGAGAATTTAGGGAAGATTCTGTCATGTAGATTCAAAAGCTAGGGGAAAGAACCGAGTTCAAAAGATTTTAACTCTTACAAAACATATGGGAATTTAATTCCTCTGAAACTAGGGTTTGACCCTTTAAAAAGAGTTTAATCCCTGCAAAGAACAAAATGAGAACTTTATTTCTCAGAACCATAGAAGAACAGCCCGATGATTCATTAGCGTTCAAACGCTACGTAACAGATTACGTGTTCCCACGTGAGCACCTCTGAGGAACAAAAAGGAACAACTGACATCGAGTCGCGTGATCCCACGTGACCCCCTAATAGTTCTTAGTACTTTCAAAAGGAAAAGGGGAATAAATTAAGGACAGTTCCCATTTTGGGACGCCTCACGTGATCCCCTAATAGTGCTTAGCACTTGTAAAAGGAAAAGGGAATAAATCAAAACAGTTCCCATTTTTGGGGCGCCTCACGCGATCCTACATGACCCCCAATAGTGCTTAGCACTTATAAAAGAACAAGGGAATAAACCCAAGTGAACAGCGCCAACTTTCAAGAGCCTCACATGCCACGCGTGAGCCTCCCCCAAATTTCAGTGTTTAACACTGCCTTGGAGTCTCATGTGGGAGCACGTGAGCACTTAGTATACATTAGTGTTTAACACTATAGGAAGCCAACTCCAACTCAAAATTGGCTAAGTCTCCATGAGGATTAAAACATCTTGGATTTCTTAATAGACCGAGCTACTATGCTCATGACTTCCTAAACTGATGATGATTCCTCAATCTCCTAAGTAATCTCAGTCTCTCAAAAACAACTAATGATTCTTGGACGGGCCACTATGATCT